>OX621163.1:2464898-3064898 GCA_951640195.1 Porpolomopsis calyptriformis
TTGAACCTGCTGAAGGGGGGGAAGTAATACGAGCGGGGAGCGGGAGCGTGGGAACCACATATCACTCTCGCCAAGGCCCGACCTTCGTGGTGCGACTCGGAGAACATATGCGGCGGTGCTGGCATACGCAGATAAAGGCAGGATACAACGGGTGTCCACGCTCGTTGGCAGACGTTCTTCGATCTAGAAATTCTCTGGGATACCATAACCTTGATCTGCACCGCCTCACGATCAAGCTCCATTTTAGACCAGGCCGGTACAGCTCCTCGTCAGATATGCAAAGGGATCCACATGGCGTGGAATGATCCTTCGCCCCTGGTTTGGTCCGACGCTCAGCGCCGGACGATCTACGCGCTTTCCACGCCGCCTGCAAGGGCAGCACTCGCTGTCATCAGGATATCTGGGCCGGACGCTTTGGAAGTGTGGAAGCGGACGGTGCGGACGTGCGGGACACGTGGGCGGGGTGGGCCTGTCGTCCCTGAACCGCGAAAGATGGATCGGTGCCGGGTGGTCGATCCCGACAGCGGCGACATGTTGGACGACGCTCTCGCCGTTTTCTTCAGAGGTGAGGAGGAGTATCGCGGGGTGTTTTGTGTCAGTATAACTGACATTCTGGGGTCAGCTCCAAAGTCGTTCACTACCGAAGACGTGCTCGAGCTCCACGTTCATTCGGGGCGTGCCGTCGTCTCGTCCATCCTGACCATGCTCTCTCGTTTCCCGTTTTGTCGGCCGGCTGAGCCTGGAGAGTTCACTCGGCGTGCGTACGAAGGCGGCCGGCTCGACTTGACCCAGGCCGAGGGTTTGAAAGACTTGATAGAGGCCGAAACAGAGGGACAGCGGCGCGTCGCGCTGAGATCAGCCGTGGTGGGTGAGATGGCTGGGCTGGTTTTTGACTTAAATGGCACTTATATATAGGGCGCGACAAGGGCTCAATTTGAAGCGCTGAGATCGGACATCATCCGTTGTCTCGCCATGGTCGAAGCCCTGATAGACTTTGGCGAAGGTGAAGAAATCGAAGAAGGGGTTTATGACCAAGGTAATGTTCTTCTCAAAAACATTAATAGCGAGTGAACATCTGTGTTCTCGGTAGCACGAGAAAGAGTCCAGAGTCTGCGCGACACCATCCAAAGTTATCTCTCCGATCATCGTCGCGGTGAACTCGTTCGCTCAGGTATTCGCCTCGCGATCTTCGGGCCGCCCAACGCAGGAAAGAGCAGCCTGCTCAACTTCCTTGGTAATTACCTCCAACGCATCCTTACCACTGTTGACCCCTTCCGTCAGCTAAGAGGGAGGCCGCCATCGTCACCCCTCTGCCCGGTACCACCAGGGACATTCTCGAAGTGTCCCTTGACCTAGGTGGGCTGCCGCTGATCATCTCTGACACGGCCGGACTGCGAGATACAGATGAGTTGGTGGAGAGCATCGGAATCGAGCGGGCCAAGGACGCGTTAGCGTTATAATTTTTTTATTCCTTTTGGGGACTGATCCATTATCTTCTGATGACAGTATCAACAAAGCGGATCTCTCCCTCTGCGTTCTTTCCCTCCCTGAAGTGATGACGAGCACCGACGACGACGACGACCGCGTTCGGCTCCCACCATCCATCCAACCCTTCGTCGTCCCCTCAAAAACCCTCTTCCTGCTGAACAAATCCGATCTCGCGCCGAGGCTGGACATCCATCTGGAATCGCGAGCGTGGACAGCGAGTCTACGCACGGGCGACGGGATGGTGGACTTTCTCGATGGGCTCATAGACAGTTTGCGAGAGCGGTACGATCTCTCAGCGGATGATTTGTCGCAAACACCGCTGCTCACCCATGCCCGACATCGAACCCACCTCGAATCCGCTCTTCGCTTTCTCGACGCGTTTCTCGAGACGGGTGAGTTACGACGCAACCACCTTTTCTTTTCTCACTCGCATCTTTTCACAGCCCCAGAGGATGTCGTGATCGGGGCCGAGGAGCTGCGATATGCCGCGCAAGCTGTTGGAAAGGTGTCAGGTCTGATCGACGTCGAGGATGTGTTGGACTCTGTCTTTCGGGACTTTTGTATTGGTAAATGAGGATGTATATATGGATCTATTCTTACGAATGGCTAGATGGTGTTTAATCAGCAGCATGCTAATATCTATGCTTCGCTCTCTTGTTCCCCTATCAGAGGGTCAGCATGGAAGAATTTCCAATAGAGGACATTCCCAAACCTGTATTGGACTGATGGTTTCCGGCTCCCATTCTCTTTTTTTTCGTAACTGACCATCGTCCATGTGCATCGCAACATCACAACTTGCGTCATCCAAAGGTGGGCAGGGCCAGAGGTTGATCTTGGAGTCTTCGCCCCCGGTGATCAACACATTGTTCTGGGCGGGTGATCAATCAAATGTGAAATTATTGAGGAAAGACCCACGGACCGGTTCGTCCCATAATACCGAACGCACTACCCCGGTGTGACCCGCGGTCCATAACCTGTGCAAGGTCCAGACATCGGGCGGACCGGAGTGGTTGGAGATGAGGGCGATGTCACCTCTGCAACAGTCAGAAAAAAAGGGAATTGAGAGGAGGTGGAAGAACTCACTCGTTCGAGCCAACAAAGGCACAGAAACCGAGGTCGGTCGAGCGGGGATTGTGTCCGGTAATGAAATAATCTGTGACCCAGGTGCGGTCTTGTGTGTGAACGGAGGGTGCGCGAATGTCATGGTCATTTATCAAGTCAAGCTTTTTTTACAATGAGGATGGATGATGAGCACGAAAAGAAAGGTTCTCACGTCAGTTGACCAGATACTGAATGTTTCCATATCGCTGGAGGCCCATATCTGGTGCTGCGATCGCCAGCCGAGCTGGGAGATGCTGCAGCCCCAGTTGCCGACGTGGAGGACGGCCTCGTCTTCGTCGTCTTCGTCTGCGTTGGACGTGCACACGAGGCCGTCGGACGAGCCGGAGAGGAGGGTGGTGCCGGCTGATGTCCGTGGTGGGGGCGAAAAATGGACGGCGGTGATGTCGTCGGAGTGGGTTGAGGAGTGGACACGGAGAGGGGACGCGGGATTTCGTGGGTCCCTGTGGAGGGAGGTGAGGGAGGGAGGGAGTGAGTGAGTGAAAGGGAGGTGTTGACTGACCAGTATAGGATGCAGGCGTCGTCTTCTTGGGAGACGGATCCGGCTGCGAGGGTGAGACCGTCTTTGGAGAGGTCGCAGCAGAGTAATGGGCTGGGTTTCTCTGGGGTGGTCACTAGGGAAGAGATTGGTTGGGCTGTGAAAGACGGGTGAACAACTGACGGGTGATGGTCGCGGAAGTTGAACGTTCGTCCCAGATCTTTACGGTGCCATCTCTCCCGGACGAAATCACGAATGGACGTGCTCCGTTGTCTACCGTCCGCAAATGGGTGGTGGCGCGGTCGTGACCTGGCAGTGTTTGGACGTGTCGAAGAGTAGACTTGTCGAAAAGACGGATGAGGTTTGAAGGGGCGGATTCCGAGGTAGCATAGTGGTTGTTGATAGAGGCTATAGCGAGTATATAGGCCTGGGATGTGACCGAGGTGGATGTGGACGGGGACATGATGCACGTGACGGTATTTTTCAGTGGCTGTGCTGAATCACACTCTTTAACCCACATTCGTTATGGGTAAGTACTGGGGTGTGCTAAGTTGATGTACTGACGTTTTGAGCAGCTCCTGGTACCCATCGCCTGTCTGAGCATCTAGATTATGTACTTATACCTGTTCCTGTCGGTACGTGCGATGATTGCAGTGTCGTTCCAAACTCATCCGAACTAGACACACCTGTTTCGGAAAAGTCGTCGTCCATTCCGTCTATCATCGTGACACCGCCCCCTGGTTCTGATCCAGCGCTTAACGAGTCCACGTTTTATATTGCGTTTTTAGCGCCAGCGACGAAGGCCCCAATTCTTGAACGGATAACAGCTGCAATGAACCGCAAAGCTCGTATTACCATACTACTCTTCCTCACCTTCCTTTTCGTATCCCACCTTCGTTACTTAATACACGCCAAGTGATTTCATGTCAAGGCCGTGCAACGAGGCTGTTTCCGTTTAATTGGCTTTGTTTGTCTTATCACGTACAGATTTAAAAAAAAAAACAAATACAAAAACAGCGCGGATCCCTCATTCCTTTCCCACTCATCCTCTTCCTCATACCTCACCTCGTTCAATCTAATCCATCATGTCCGTCTTGGGTACCTTTCGTCTTGTCGCCTTCAGTCAGTTCTTTTCCTTCTTTTCATCTCACCCCTCTCACCCCTCTCACCCCCTCAGTTCTTGCCTCTGTCTTTGCCTCAATCGTCGTTGCCTTGGCTGCCGACTTCATTGTCATCATCCACAACGAGTTGTTTGATCCAAATATTTACACTTTCGCACCTCTCGCTCTCGCAGCTGGTAGTTTAACCCTGCTCACTCTCCCCGCATAGTCTGTCCCTATCTACCAACCCCTCCCCTTTATTGACCAACCCCTTCTAGTATATGGCTTGATCGCACCAGAAAAGGTGGACCCACCTCCATGATCATCGTCGAAATGGTTACCTTGAGTATGTCAACTCCATCACCTCCCTTCCTCCCTCCCTCCCTTACTCTTCCATTTTAGCCATCTTATGGATATTATGGCTTGTTGCCGCATCCATCTCTTCCCAGCAGACGACAGCGCTCAACCTTCTCTGTACCGATTCCTCATCCGAATTTTTCCCAGCCGATCTCACCATGGCCTGCCATGAAAGTTCCGCCATTGAAGCCTTCGCTTTCCTCGCTTGGCTCACCCGTCAGTCTCTTTAATCATCTTGTCCTCTCATCAACTGACGGGAAATCTAGTGCTCGCTTATGCCTTCGTCTTGCTCGTCTTTACATATATCGCATCCGGACGTGGACACAGCGTTTGGACTCAATCCGTCAGGGATACCAACTTCTTCGCTCCCCCCGTAGAGACCGCACCGCAGATGCAGGCTCAACCCGTTCAGGTCTTGAACCCTAACCTTGCCCCCCAATTCACCGGTCAGCCCATGTACCCCCCGTATCAAATGGGCGCTCCCATGCCCCAGCAAGTACCCATGTTCCAAGGCGCTCCCATGCAGCAGATGCCTCCCTTCCAACCCCCTCCTGGCGCCTTTATGACCCCACAAGCCACCGGCGCTTCATTTACCCCACCCCCACAACCTGCTCAGGTCTGAAACGTTTGCTACGAAACAACGGAAAATAACCTTCCCTTCCTCTCTTTTTTTTTTCTCTCTACGAAGCCTGTCGAGATGAAGATTTCGATTGCACTCCCGGACTCTACCTTTTTCTTCTGCTCGATTAAACTTGGCTGTACCATTCTTTCTGGGCTCGCTCTCATATCCGAATTAAAAGTATATATTGGATTGTAAATCATTCCCCGAGATCAGCAACAATGGAATTTACCCTGAATGAATCGCCTGGTATTCACTCTCGTTCCACACATACGATCACTTGGGCTATGAGATGACGTCGTACCAAGTGCGAGTAGCTTCTGCATCAGTTAACTATGCATCTACCTACCGAGCAACATAAATCCTGGGGCATGGCAATGCACTGTCTATGTATCGACTCGAGTGCGGTAATAGGGTTCTGAGTTGAAACAAGTAACACGGACTCTCCAACGAACAAACGACTAGATACATTGAGAATGAAATGAGTTGACTTGCCAACCCCAGCGCTGTAAGCTTTCACTGCAAATGTCATGGAGACAGTGGCTTTAACAGAGTTTATCAGCATTGATGGGTAGAGAAACGGCGTTCTAACGCTTCTAACGATGATGCCACGACCTGACCGTGAGGAACGCGAGCGATTCATCATGCTGCCGAAACATTCCGGACCCTTTCTACTCTCATGGACACATTCTTTCTCCCTTTAGCGTCCCTCACCGGCGCCTCTCTGGATCAGGTCAAAGTCCGTTTCGTCAATTCCCTTTATTTCTTTCCTACCAAGTTCATGACGGAAAAAAAAAACACAGCTTATAACATGTCTTCTAGTCGCATACCCTCTCGGAAGCCTCTTCATTCGTATCCCATCCTCACGACCAGGCGCAAAACATCTCTTTAGCATCTCCGTCGCGTTTATATACTTAATCTTCGTTTTCAAATTGTACAAGGGGACCTTGCAGTTGGTCGCGAGTGTGTTGGGGACGTATGTGATTACAAAACATGTTCGTGGTCCACGGATGCCTTGGATTGTCTTTGTGTGAGTGCTTGAAAAATCGTACGATGGATCGATAAACTGACTTTCTCAGTATGGCTATGGCACATCTTATGCTCAAGTGAGTCACGTCCGAGAACAATGGCCTCCCTTCTGTTAATCCGTTTGTAAAGTCATATCATCCGCGTCATATACAACACCAGCTACGAGACCGTCGAAGTCACCGGAGCACAGATGGTGCTGACCATGAAACTCACGACGTTCGCGTGGAACGTGTGGGACGGTCGCAGGCCTTCCGAGGTAACCCCCCCGTCTCTCTCTCTCTGTTCCCGGAAATTTCTGTAGCTACGTGTTGTGTAGGATTTAGATAAATGGCAGGCGACGAGACGGGTCACGACTTTCCCGTCTTTGCTCGAGTTTTTTGGATACGCGTGAGTCTTTTTTTTTTTTGTGTGTCCCTCTCCTCCTCTCATATACATTGCCCAGGTTCTACTTTCCCGGGATTCTCGTCGGCCCGTACATCGAGTTTGCAGAGTATATGGCCTTGATCGACGAATCCCTGTTCAAACTCGCCGATGGCAAGACTAAACCCGGCCGCGCGGTCCCCCAAGGGCGGAAGCGGGTCGCCTACGTCAAGTTGCTCATCGGTCTCGCCAACTTGGGAATCTTTGTCGTCCTCGGTGGATCTTTCAATTTTATGGTCGCTTTGATGGATTGGTTTGCTGACACAAGCCGTTGCTTTATCGGTTCGTTTCGTTTCACGTCCATTTCGGTTAGGTGAAATCAATTCGTTTGAATAGAATTGGATATTATCAGATTTGTGGGACCATCGAGAGGACTAAGTATTACGCTATTTGGACACTCACAGAGGTGGGCTTTTCATGTCTTCCTCTCGCGTCTTTATCATGCGAACAAGGAAATTTTTGTTACCAGGGTGCTAGTATTTTGACTGGATTTGGGTTCACCGGGTTCACCCCGTCCGGGGACTCCCTCTGGGAGGGTGCGGCGAACGTGAACGTGCGCTCGATAGAGATACCGCCTAATTTCAAAGTCTTGCTGGATTCGTGGAACATCAAGACGAATGTATGGCTTCGGGAGTGCATTTATAAACGGGTCACCCCAAAGGGGAAAAAGCCAGGTTTTAGGAGCAGCATGATCACATTCGCGACAAGCGCCTTTTGGGTACGGTTTTTACTAATTTTTTTTTTTTTCTTCGCTCGCACTAATCCTTATCGTAGCATGGAATAGCCGGAGGATATTACCTTACCTTCCTCTTTGGCGGGTTCGTGTCGACCGCGGCCCGTCTCTGCCGGAGCAACCTCCGTCCGCTCGTTCTTCCACCGGCGGGATCACCGGACACGCTCATCAAGCGCGCGTACGACGTCCTGGGCACAGTGGCCACCGTGCTCATCATGAACTTCACCACAGCTCCGTTCATGCTCCTGAACGTGCGGGACTCGCTGTTTGGCTGGCAGAGGCTCGGGTGGTATGGGATTTGGATGGTCGGTGGCGCTTTGGTATTTTTTTATGCCGGCGGGCAGAGCCTGTTGAAGGGGATGCGAGCTGTGAGGGAGGAAAAGAGTGGTGTGGGACGGTCGAATAAAGGTGGGGCCTTGACACCAGGGATGTTCCAACTGCCCCCATCGATCGATGGACTTTCTCAAAAGTAGTGCGGAAAATAGGTTGTTTGGATGCTTATATTTGTTCTCATTGCAAAAGGGGTGTGTGATGAAGTGATGAGAGCGATGGGAACACCCGCTGCCTCCCATTCCATGCTCCAACTGATCACTATACCTTGAACCCACGCGACTTTCGGCGACCACGCGCTCGTTCGAACTGTAAAGTGCCAAGGTGAATATTGTGTCAGAGAAGAGGGAAGAAGCAGTGGTCACTTTGCGGCCCTTTGAAATAGTATAAGGTTTTTTGTGTTTGTGAGGACCTGTCGGTGGTGTGAACACGACGGATCGGAATGAAAAAAAAGGGGGGGAACCGTACCCATCCCAAAGTGTTTAACAGCCTCACGCGTGTTCCTCTTTCCTCTCAACAAGATCGTGTTCGAACCCGTGGGAGCCCTCATGGCGAGCTGGTCGAGGGTGAGAGTCTCGCCGCCGGCGTTGAGGATGCGCTCTTTGGCGGCGCGGGTGAAGCGGAGGGCGGCGACGGAAAGCTTGGGGAGGTTGAGGAGGCGGATGTCGTCGGTGACGGTGCCGACCTGGACGATGATTTTCGAGGAGAGGTCGGGGGCGTTGGAGGTTTCGGTGACGATCCGGGAGAGGGAGATGGGCGGTCGGTTGATTTTGGAGAGGAAGAGGCGGTGGAGGACGACCTAGGGTGAGTGGGTTGAGTTAGTGGGAGGTTTGGGTGGGTGGGGTGGAGAAAGAGGCGCGCAGAGACCTTGTTAAAGTTGGCGTCTGTGCGACGGGCTAGAAAGCGGTAGAGCTGGAGAAGGAGATGAATGAACGCGTGAAGGATAGAGGGTGCCAACGTACTTTGACAAGGAGGAGGAGGTAAGGATCCTCGCTTTTTGGGGCTGTTCTGTTCCCCTTCTTCACATGGTGGGCCTTGATATCGATTCCCTGGATTATTGAACAGTTCAGTCCACTGCCGTTGACGAGGACGACGAACTCACCATGTTAGTCAATGTCCAAGGTTGAGCTGTGGCTTGACCAACTATATAGTTGATTACATAAGATTTTTGAGTTTCGCGGACTTGTAAAAAGGTTTGACTTATGCCACAAATAAGTGTCAACACCTCAGGGAGTCAAACCACCATGGTCTGTCTCTCCTTTTTTGCTCAGAAATAATTTTTTTGTTGTGGATATTCAACAGCATTTTTTTTTTCCAGTACGGTGAATCAGGAGCAACTCCAGTGGATCCCTATTCAGACGCTTATACCGCACCCCAACCCACTGCACCGGCGCCTCCTCTCGACAACAGTCGCGATAATCCGGCATCACGAGGTCGTACTCATTCTCGCAGCCCTTCTCATAGCAATGCTGGCGGCGGTGGTTATCGTAGTCCCGGTTTCCGTCGCAGGTCTCCTGCTCCCAGGAGGCCGCCTCACGCGCCAATTGTCGGTTGAAAACTTCTACCCTCGTTTGTGTTTCTTAGACGCGCGCTTACAAGTCCCAGCAGGCGCCCAATCCCTCCAACGTCCTCGGTGTATTCGGCCTCAGCATTCGTACCCAAGAGCGCGACCTGGATGAGGAATTTAGCAGGTTTGGAAGAGTCGAGAAAGTGACTATCGTTTATGATCAAAGGGTCAGTATCGTGGTTCGGTGCTCCTGAGCAGGACTTACAACATTCTTTATGTTTCAAGCAGTCTGATCGTTCCCGAGGCTTTGGTTTTATCAGGATGGCAACTGTCGAAGATGCCACACGCTGCATCCGCGAACTCAATGGCATCGTAAGGCACTTTGTCCTTTTCTCTGCTATATGGCCTGAGCCTTGTTTAGGACCTCAACGGCCGCCGTATTCGCGTCGATTATTCTGTTACCGATCGGCCTCATGCTCCCACACCCGGCGAGTACATGGGCCACCGCCGTTCGAACCGTGATTCATACTATGGAGGGCGTGACCGTGACACTTACCGGGATTCCTATCGCGACTCGTTCCGTGATCGCGACGTTCGTCGAGGGTATGACCGCGACAGAGAACGCGATCCTTATGGTCGTGATAGTGATTGGCGCGACCGCCGCAGCCCGCCCCCCTCCCGGGGTGGACGGTACTCACCTGATTATAGGCGACGAAGGAGCTACTCAAGAAGCCCTCTGAGGGGTGGAAGCCCCTCTCGTGGTGGAGGAAGGGAATTCGATGGTCCCCCATCGGGTGTCCCTCCCCCTACTAACGGGGGCGATCCTCGTTGGTAAAGTTGCGGATCCTAACCCGCACGTGACCATACCTTTTCCTCCCGCTGATAGCTGTATCTCGGTCAACGACAAGAAAATTTGACGGATCAAAGGCGAAGGCAAAGGGCAAGGGTCGAAAAATAATAATTCAAATGATGAAGAGGGTCGTGGCTGTCGTCGTCCTCCCGCAAGCACAACTTTACTCATTTTCTCTCTCATGAAGACTGGACTCCATAGCGAAAAAAAAAGAAACCCTTGTTCAAGTTAGCAAGTTACCTCGTTTCGCCTATTTTGTATTGGTTCGCTCTCCGTCGACTATGTTGATTGTTTGCAAGTGCAAGAATCTCCCTTCCAACTGACGTGATGACTGCTGGTGGCGACCTTTTTTTTCTCTTTTGGAATAGGCGCTTTTTGTGCTGAGGATCGTTTGCCTGACAATATTGCGGCGTGAAGTGGACAGCCCTCCTGAACTTGTCATGAAAAAAGTTATTGAAAATCGTTGGCGAGGATCAGGTCCTGCTTTCTGCTTCTGATAGGGGGCTCGATGCGTGGACGGACAAAGCGAAACACCATAACAGGGCCTGCAGATCATTGCTATCAGGAAAAATGTTTCCTGAAAGCGATCTGCAGTCCCTGTTGCCCATGCTATCGACGGTGGCTGTCTGCACTGGTTTCATCTAGTGTTAAACCTGTATTTGCCGTAATAAATTCGGTTACACCCGAAGTCACGTAGTTATTACTTCGGTCTTAAGTATCGTCGGGATGCCTAGAATCAGAAAAAGTTGGTCCATCGATTCAACCATCGTTTGCTGCTTTGACCTAATCCATATACAGAGACGAGCAAGCGAGGGACGACACATAAACGTGCCAGAATCCAACAAAAAATCGCCGAAAGCAGAAGGAAGACCAAGAAAGCCTCTAAAAAAGATCCTCAGTGGAAGTCCAGTGAGTGTTTTCATAGTGATGTGCGAATGTTATCAATCTCTTACATACCTCAGAGCATAAAAAAGATCCTGGGATACCAAATAATTTTCCTTACAAGGATCAGATTTTAGCCGAAGTACAGGAAGGACGAAGACGGGTGAGATCTATCAGAATACTTTTTTTGGAGCCTTGACCTATGAGTATCCAAAGGCTGCGGAGGAAAAACTACATCGAAAGGAAGAAAAGAAGGCAGGTAAAGCGAATGTTAGCTCTGGACAGACTGGATCGGACGACGAAGGCTCGGATAGCCCAGAGCCCACTTTTGGAGTCGCGAGCGTTGACGGAAAGACGGTCTCGGGTGCCAAAAACAGGGAGAGGGAGTCAGCTGTAGACGGGGACGGAGTGTTGCCCGCGCTTATCAACCACGACATCCCGAACCTGAAGTCGGTTTTAGATCTAGCGGATGTGATGATAGAGGTTCTCGATGCGCGAGATCCAATGTCATTCAGAAGTGTCCATTTGGAGGAGCTGGCGGCTGCCAAGCAAGGTATGCGGACGCTTCTCGTGCTGAATAAAACCGGTGAGCGCGAACGCGTCTTTTCTATTTTTTTTTGGTATTTACGATCCGTACGCGACGCCAGATACTTGCCCCCGCGAGGCGGTAGCGTCCTGGGCGAGTCAGCTTAGATCCCAACACCCTACGCTATTGTTCCGTGCCGCATCATCATTTTTACCGCCCCCGGTTGATTCTGCGGTGAAGGTGACTGGAAAAGGAAAGGCAAAAGAGCGTTGCAATGACGGGTTGGGTGTTGATTCCGTCCTTGAATGCCTAGGCCGGTGGGCAGAACAAAAGGGAGGAGAATCGCCCCTCGTGGTTGCCTTAGTTGGCCTCGCTAATGTCTGTTTACTCTCAATTTCCCGCGTGTATGTCCAACTCACTTCTTTTTTCAAGGTGGGAAAAAGTTCATTCATCAATTCTCTTCTCCGCGAAGCGACCTTTCCCATCTACAAACCCTCCTCTCCGTCACAGGGCCCTACTACAACTTCCCTTCCGCAAGAGTTCACAATCAAAACAGGGACAAGGTCTATTCGACTGGTTGATACACCTGGAATATCCTGGATCAAGTCGGAAAGTCAGGATCAGAATTCCGCTGACGCAGATGTAATCCGAGCCCGCGATATCCTCCTTCGAAATAAAGGCAGAATCGATCGGCTCAAAGACCCAGTTCTCCCCAGTTTGTGTCTTCATTTTATGATTCTACCCTGACCCCTCATTGTGAAGCGCTTGAGCAGTAACCCACCTGGTTTCTCATTCTAATAATGAAGACCTTATGCTCTTGTACAACCTTCCCGCCTTTGAGAGAGGTAACAACGCAGCTTTTTTAGCTGGGGTTGCGCGCTCCCATAAACTCGTCTTGAAGGTCAGTGGCGATCCCCAAGATGTTTTTAACGATGTTCATTGTGATTGTTAATAGCGCGGCGCTTTGGACCTGGCGGGAGCATCACGTATAGTCCTTCGAGACTGGAGCATAGGGAAAATTCCTTGGTATACTGTCCCGCCTGCAACAAACTCGCTGGAACAATCAGTCGTCGATCCCGAACTTGCCGACATCTACGCGAAGGATGAGATCGTATTATCTGCTCTTGCGACCCGAAAACACATGCGGCGGAGCACGGGCCTCGTCAAGTTTACTCCTGGCGAGATTGACGTCAGGAAAGTGGCGCTTGAAGAGCCATGGGTGCGCCCCGACCAAGATGGCAGCGATGATAATGAGAGCAATGATGGTGGTAAGCATGAGGCGAGTGGAGATGATGCGGACTCTGAAGACGATGGCGAGTCGGTCTCGGATGGAAACCCCGAAAGGGCAGAGAACGTTAAAGGATCTGTGCAGACGACTTCCAGGAAAGAAAAACGAAAACGAGCGTTGGAGAGTTTATCGACCCAACAACCGACGAAGAAAGTCGCATTCGCCACCGGTTCAAAACAGTCGGACGGTGCGGGTGCTCTTACCGCTCGACGTCAGCCACTTGCAAAACCGAAAACGAAGGTCGTCGGTCAGAAAAGTAAAGGAACGGTTCGGGGGAAAGTTGCTAATACTGCTGCTAATGTTGCCACACATCCGCAATCTGTTTCCGGTGTGGAAGGAGGGGGAGAGGCGTATGATTTTGGCAAGTTTTTTTGAACGTAGATTCATGTACAACAAAGAGAGGTGTCGTATGATCGATGAGTTACCAGAATGCAAAGATTGCATGAAGATCTACTACTTAACCCAATATAAAGTCGATAAGGTGTCAATTTTCAAACTCCTCCAACTCGGCAACGACGGCATAACAAGTTCTGGTTCAGGGATCTACCCAACATCGTCTCCCTGGAGCTTAGAATCAATGGTATGTCCAAATGACTTCTCAATCTAATGGTCCAACGTACAAAGTGTCCTCACGGACGTGGATGGATGATCATCATGGGTGTCTTGGACATGGATTGAACGCGGCCAATTCGGATGAGAAAACTGACTTGATTTTTCTGTTTGTAGGCCAAAGCTAAAGCGGCTCCAACCTCATCAGGCGGCAAGGCCGCGAAGAAGAAGAAGTGGTCCAAGGGCAAGGTGAAGGATAAGGCCCAGCACACGGTGACGCTCGACAAGACGACGTACGACCGTATTTTGAAGGAAGTCCCGACGTTCAAGTTCATCAGCCAAAGCATCCTCATCGAGCGGCTGAAAGTGAACGGGAGTCTGGCGCGGATTGCGATCAGGCATTTGGAGAAGGACGGTCAGATCAAGCGGATCGTTCATCACTCTGCGCAGTTGGTGTATAGTGCGTCCAACCCCCTCTTCTTGCTGTCGTCGATTTTTTTGAACTCTACTGGGTGTTTTACGTGTAGCACGAGTAACGACGGGCTCAGATTAAGATCATTCACTTTCTCGTGATGGCTATGCTGTAGGCTCATGTATTGCACCTTCGTCACAAAAATATGCTTTTGTGCACTCATTTTTCAGTTGTTTGAGAAAAACCTCTCACGTGGTAACGGTGACTTTTTCTCGTATTTGAAAGCCTTCAACCGATCGAACAAGCTGACTTTTTCTGGCGTTTATTGTTAGCAGAGAATGACTACAAGCGATGAGAACTATTATATCGGTGTAGATGTAGGCACTGGCTCTGTCCGGGCAGCCCTCGTCAAGTCTGACGGCACCGTTGTCGCTTCGTCTACCCAAGAGATCCTCACCTTTCGTGATCTTGTGGATCATCGGATCTTTGAGCAATCAACGGCAAACATATGGTCTCGAATTTCGGTCGCCATCCGATCGATACTCGCTGACGCTCAGATCCCGCCATCGGCCGTCAAAGGCATTGGGTTTGACGGGACGTGCTCATTAGCTGTCACCGACCTCGATGGCGAGCCCGTCGTCATCACCAAGGGCGATCGGCTGGGGCGGTCCGGCCACCGCAATGTCATTCTTTGGGCCGATCATCGAGCGGAGCAAGAAGCGGAACTCGTCAACAGCACCGGATCTGTCGTTTTGGACTATGTGGGAGGTACGATGAGTGTATGTCTTTCGTCATTTGTTGGGAGAGACCGGGCTATACGATCCTTGTAGCTCGAGATGGAAGTACCGAAAATCCTTTGGCTCAAGCACCATATGGATCCCGAGCGGTTTTCGCGGTGCCAGTTCTTCGACCTGCCGGATTTCCTCACGTACCGGGCGACGGGGGACACCGCCCGGTCGTCGTGTTCTCTCACGTGCAAGTGTGCGTTCCTTCCGCAGATCGGATGGCAGGCCGAGTTTTGGCAGAGGATCGGTCTGGCTGAGTGGGTAGAGAGAGATTATCAGCCGATTGGATCCGTCACTGCCGCCGCCGCCACCGCCGCCGCTAAAGGGGGGGGCGTACTCACTGCTGGCATGCCGGTCGGGAAGGGTTTGTCGGAGAAGGCTGCGGTGGAACTTGGGCTTGTCGCAGGGTGTCCGGTTGGCAGCGGCCTTATTGACGCGTTGAGTTTTTTTTTTTTCCTTTCTTTTCGTGTGTCCCTTGACGTGATCTCACTCGGATGGTGAAGGTATGCTGGGTGGCTGGGAACGGTGGCGGCGCGGCACGAAGAGAACGGAGAGCTTGTTGCACCCTCTCTCGATGAATCACGGTATCGACTGGCCGTCGTGGCGGGTACCAGTACTTGTCATCTTGTGCAGGTCTGGGCGTTCGAGCGTATCCGTTAATGTCCGTTCCTTTCTGACGGCTTGATAAGAGCCCCGATGGCATCTTTGTCGATGGGATATGGGGGCCGTATAAGGTTATTTCATTGACACTGGATGTGGGCTTCGAACTGGAAGTTTCGTTGTTCTTCCTCAGGATGCCGTATTTCGCGGATGGTGGATGAACGAAGGTGGCCAGTCGGCGACCGGACAGGTGATGATGGACCTTTCGCATTCTGCAATTATTTATGGAAGTTTTTCTATAGCTGATCGATTTCATGATCAAGACTCACCCAGCGTATGGGAATTTGGTGGAGCTCGCCAAGATGGAGCAGTCAGATATCTACACTGGTGAGTGAGTCTGTTTATCATGAAGATTACTGAGGCAGCTGTGAAGCCTTGGAGAATCTGCTTGACCGATTGCAGGTAGAGAACAAGGTTGAGAGTGTCACAGAGCTCACCAAAGACATGCATCTCTATCCCGACTTACGCGGTGAGGCGGGCTGATACATTCCGGGCTTTGGGCTGATGCCCACAAATACAGGAAATAGATCGCCGATCGCGGACCCGCGTATGAGAGGTTCCATTGTCGGACTGACTCTGGTACTTGTCCTCGATCTATTATTCCGTTCTTCATTAACACCACGGATGGGAAGGACGACAGCTTGTCTGACCTAGCCCGCAAATATCGCCTCACGCTTGAAGCGATCGGGCTGCAGACGCGGCACATCATTGAAGAGATGAACGCGAACGGACACACCATTCGCTCGATTTATGTGTCCGGAAGCCAGACGAGAAATCTCGGGTTGATGCGGCTCATGGCAAACGTATGTGGTATGCCCGTCGTTTTGCCATCGTCGCATCACTCGGGTGCTGTGGTGTTGGGCGCTGCGATGCTTGGTCGATTTGCGGCGGAGGTTGTGGCGATGATGCCTGAGGCACAAGGAGAGTGTCTGTGGAAGATAATGGTGCGTGCAAGTCATTGCGATCTGATTAGCACTTAGAATTGCAGGTTGAAATGACACCCCCTGGAACGTTGATAACCCCTGGGACTGGTGGCAAGGAGAAGGGATTGTTGGAGGCAAAGTATAAAATATTCAAGGAATCGATTGACATTCAGAAGCGGTGGCGGCAGGAGATCGAGGATGCATTGAAACATGGTGAATAGCATGGGCATGGTAATATTGCATGAGCGCCATACAGGTTTTTGTATAACGAGATTATATACTCAAACTTCCTTGACTTTGAGCGTACCCCTGAGGAGACCGGTCTAGAGTTTGGGTTAGAGGTTGTTAAGTGGGACACGAAAGGGAAAACATACCCGACGGGCGGCAATGAGGCCGACTTTCTGTCCGGGAACGGCGGAACGGGCAACTGTGGATGCTTTGCCGATATGTTGGTGATTACCACCACCGTGAGGATGGTCAACGGGGTTCATGGCGACACCGCGAGTACGTGGCCAGCTGGAAAAGAGGGATTAAGAAATGTTGAAGGGAAGGGAATAAAGTGTACTTGTATCTCTTGGCCTTGTACTTGTAGTACGCACGGCCGGCCTTGAGCAGAGGCTTGTCGATACGGCCGCCGCCAGCGACAATACCGATGGTGGCGCGTGAACTGCCGGGTATGGTCTTCTTGGCGCCACTTGGTAGGCGAATGCGAGTCTTGTTCTCGTCGGGTGAGTGGCCGATGACGGTAGCATAGTTGCCCGATGTGCGGGCGAGAGCGCCGCGGTCACCGATTTTTTCCTCTACATTGCAAACGATGGTGCCCTCTGGACACTGACCGACTGGGAGGACGTTTCCGACGGCAAGGGTCGCTTTCTTACCGCAGTAGATGAAGGCGCCGGTGTGGAGTCCCTCTGTGGCGACGAAGGTCTCTGTGCGGAGTTTGTAGCGGTATGGATCGCGGAAGACGACACGAGCTAGGGGTGCACCACTGCGAACGGGATGTTGGTGTGAGGCAGAAAGGGGGGGAGGGGGGAGTACGTACCGGCCTGGGTCGTGTATGATGTCTTTTACGACGCCACGGATGTACCCGTTGCGCTCTGCAAAGTCGAGTGGGCGGAGACGGGCGGGGGACTTGTTGTGATGTGTGTGTGCTTTGAACTGGGGAAGGTGAGTTGATGCGAGGGTGTATAGAATGAACTGACGATAGCGTGTGAGCGCCTCTGTGCTCTAATAACACGACCCATGGATCTAAACAAGGGTCATCAGGACGGAAAGTCGACATCCGACGCAAACCCGAGACGAGACGACCATGAACATGATACAATACAACACGTCTAGTCGTTACTACGTCGAGGACATCCACGAAGAAAGACCGTCACTCACCAACGTTGGTGTATAAGTAAAAGAGAACGAAAACGAATTAAAGTTATTAATTTTAACTCCGATTTAATAAATTGATAATCCGACAGTTCCCCACCGTTCATTTCCCCTTCCTTTTATATTCAAACAGAGATGATTCACATCGATCGTCTACGCTCTGATCACAAAATCGCTAATTGGAACGATTTCTCAATCCCTTTAGACGCCCTCCTCACTCCTTCCCGTCCATCCTCTCCCCTTCTCTCTCCCCCACCGTCAACAATTCAGAATCCACTCCCTTCTCCTCCTCCACCACAACCCCACCCCGTCCTCCCTCAAGAGGAGGAGGAAGACTCCCGCCCTCCCCAGGAAGAGGAAGAGGAGGAACCCCATGGGGACTCCCTCTCCCGGGCCTCAACCCCCCTTTCAGAGCTCACTCCCGCCCCGGACCAAGACCCCGCTCAGGACGGCCAGCATCCCAGCCCACAGCCCGATCTTCACCCTAATCAGCATCCCTCCGATAATATCGATCATCCCACGACAGACATACAGCCATCTGTCCCACACCCAATACAGGAACTGGCCGTTGCTCCATCCGAGCCCCTCATCCATTCCCATGCCACTCAACCCACTCGCCCATCACCCTCTGACCACGCTTCCATCAAGGACCCCACTCTGCCTCTCTCAATCCCTTCTGCCCTCTCCAACTCTCCCCTCCCACTGGATCTTTCGCCCTCCCCAACCCGCCAGGTGACGGCCTCTCCCATCCCTCCTAGTGACTCCAAGGTCGTCACTATATTGGAACTGAACGCGGAACTATTAAAGTCTGTCCCCCGTCTTCACTTTCCCCCCCTCTCAACTCTCACCTCCCTTCATCTCCAGAATTTCAATCGAATTTCAATCTCGTGGCATTCCCATGAGTGATTCCAGATTTCAACAGTACGTACACCATTTCCGTCACTTCCAGTACTTACCCTCCTCCCTCCAGAATCACTATTCGTTTGCAGTCAAATTTAGCCTGGTTGGCCTCAGCTGCAGACCAAAGCCTTCAAGGGGTATGCCATTTCTCCATCCCCCGTATTCGACCCCAATTTTTACCCTTCTTTCAGAGCCACAGTAATATCGCACTCCCCATCATGGAATGTCCCACTGCAGTGGATTTGGCTCCTATGGAACGCATACAGCAATTGTACACCGATCTCCCTTCTATATTTGCCAAAGAGATCGGTCGTAGACAACACACTCCCAACGCTCATCCCTCATCCCCACTCGGCAACTCAACCCTCAAACGCGAACGACCCCCTGACGGTGGCGCAGAATCCTCCAACAAGCGCCGCGACACTGGAGAAAGCAAACAGCCCCCTTTGTCTTTGCCTATCAACAACTCGGCACCCCAAACCAACTTTTCCCTACCCATCACCAACGGAAATTCCCCCGCTACTCTTCCACCACCGCAATCCTCAGGTTCCGTGCCGATGACTAGGTTGCCACCTGGACTGGTACTCAATACCGCCGAGGCTCAAGCCGCAGCTTCATCTCGAGATCGAGCGAGACAACTGCAAATACGGCAGGCTATCCAGCAGCAGCAGCAGCAGCAGCAGCAACATCAGCAACATCAGCAACACCAACAACACCAGCAACATCAACAACACCAGCAACACCAGCAACACCAGCAACACCAGCAACACCAGCAACACCAGCAACACCAGCAACAACCATCGCAACAACCACAACAACAACCATTGCAGCAACAACCACTGCAGCAGCAAGGACAAGCTCCCACGCAGATCCTTCATCCTCCTTCCAGTGCTGCCCAGCACCAACCAATCCCTATCCAAATGCAACAAAACGCTGTCGCTGGTCCTTCAAACATCCCAATCCAGAACGCCACCACTCTTCTAGCCTCACTTGGCCCTAATGCTGCTCAACACTTCCAAATGCTCCAGAACCCGTCCCATCCATTCGTTCAATACATGGTTCAGGTTTCTCCCGGATTTTTGACCCTTCCGATCCAACAACAGCTTCAAAGAATGCAAATGGTCTACGTCAGTGCTACCATCCTACATTTCATCTTGGACCCAACTCACCCCAAATTTCCAGACCGCGTTGCAGAGTAGAAACCAACAGCAGCAAAACCAGCAAGTATCCGCTCAACAGCGACCTGCCCCTCCCATGCCCAATCCAGGCCTGTCTTCACTCCAGAACGGCGGCATGCTCAACACGCAATACCCCGTGCAGACGGCCTCCCCGAATTCCCCAGCACCGCCACAAGTTCCCTCGTTGGCACCTCAGATACACGTACAACCTCCCCAAAATGCCATGTTTTCGCCTGGGAATCCGAATCGCGATAACGCCGTGATGGACCCCCGAACGACTGGCTCGAACCAACAGGGTTTGAACCTCAACATCCTTACACCCCAACAACGGCATATGTTACTTCTTCAACAACAGCAGCAGCTGATGGGTGCGCGTAACGGCGGGAATAATCCGAACCCCGCCGTCATGGTAAACTCTCAACAGGCCTACGTTAACGCCCAACAACAACGCATGGCACAAGTGCATGCTGGCTCACCGAATCAAATCGGGTCACCCATGTCAATGGCAGGCAGCGATTCGTTCCCGACCCTCCGTTCCAACTCCACCGTTCCAGGCATCGCAAGAAGCACGCGATCGCCATCAGACGGCGCGCCATCGCCGATGACCCCACGGATAATGTCGAGAAGTGCCTCAATACAACAAGATGATTACCAGCGCATGCTCCAAAACCAGCAACATCAACAGCAGTCCCAGGCGCAACAGGCTAATCGTGTGATGACCGGACAACACAGCCCGACGTTCAACCCGCCGATGCAACAGGCACCATCGAATTGGCAGCAGACCTCGCTTCAACAAGCCATGTCGCTGAACCCCGGGCAGACTTTCTACGCAATGACGCCTATGGGAGCGGCTGGGCACACCGGACCGTCGTTCACAGGGGTGCCTTCGCCTACCAACGGCCAGGGCTGGTCGCAAGGACTGAACGGCAGTCACTATCCATTCTCACCCTCGCCGAGTGGGAACGGACAGCTTATCCACCAAGCCGAGAATGTTCAGACGCCACAACGTCTCTCCTCCTCGACCCCAGTCCCCCAGCCGCTGCAAAACAACAGTCCAAGTTTGGAACAAACCCTTTCTAGTGACTTTGACATATTTAACTGGACCCAGCAATAAACAGACAACCTTGATGTTTGTGGCGTTGGGTAACTTTCTCCTCATCCCATTCCTACCCCCCCCTTCCGCCCCCTTTATCCCCCCCTTTATCTCATGCTTATTAGTTTGTTATTAGTTTTATCCTTCTCTCTTGGTGGGTGGAAATGACAAGTCCTTTCGCATTCTCTTTTCTTCTTTTCCTTTCTTTCTTTCTTTCTCTTTCTCTCTCTCTCTCTGACACATGCTGTGCGACTTTGGTCGATTACTTACGTGTATGTAGTGTAGAGCACTCCGGCTTGCAATCGATACACCGTTATATTCAGGCTCGCCCCGTATTTATTCTATCCGGTGTAAAATAGACGCCGTCCGCCACTTGGAATAAACCCTATACCATGGTCTTCGCCAACCTACCGCACAACGAAAAGGAGGCGTTCTTTTCATTGTTGGACGAGTGAGGGCTGCCAATCTGCCATTCCTAAGCGAACCTTACGATCTCAACACCATTCCCAGGTACTTTGAATCTCGACCAGAGATATTCGCACGTGTGGCAGATGCAGAGGAAGGGCCGGCGGTGTCCAGCGCCGTCTACCGTGCCCTGGCGTCTAATCCAGAGGCAACCTCCAAAGTTGTTTTCGCCGGGGTCAAGGCGGTGCCCATCGGGGGCAAGCCATCTGCTAACAACCCTTACGCCTCAGCCGTACGTCCCCCACCACGACACCACGTAACCCGTTTTTTATTTCTTTCTTGCCATCTATACTAGGCGTCGAATCCAGATATCAGCCATGCCGTGGGCCGAGTTGCGGCCGCATCGTTAGCGTTCAATAATAATGCTAACAACAACAACAATAATAATAACCAAAATCACGCCCCGGTGGTTGGCTACCATTCGAGGAGCCAGCCTCCCCCCGCGCCCCCGCGACGATCGGCATCATCCACCTCTGCGTCGGACAAAACGGATGGGGCCGGACCGGGACTGATAACCACCCGGGTGAGTCTTCTCTTCTCTCATAACCACCCCTCCCTCCTTCCCCAATCATGATAATAATAAAAAAGGAATGGGAAGAGAGAGGGGGGGAGGCGGGGAAGAGTTGGCGCTGACAATCCAGGGGGTGGACGGGGGGCGGGGGTTATTCCAGAAAGTCGGAAACGTGGATGTCACCTCCACCCGTAACATGTTCAACTCGTTTAAGAAGGCGCAACCCCAAGCGCCGCCCGTCCCGTCCGCGTTTTCAGCGAAGAAAGGCGCGTTCGCGCCACCGCCCGTGAGACGCGTCGGCTCTGTCGGCGCCACCCCTGTCCTCCCGCGGCGGAGACAAGAGCAGGAAGAAGAGGAAGAGGAAGAAGAAGAAGAAGAAGAAGAAGAAGAAGAGGGTCCCGGAGGAGAATGGGCGGAAGCGCTGTACGAATATGCGAGTGGGGTGAGTTTGTGATCGAAGTAGTCTCCTCCCTCACATATACCCCCCCCCCTCCTTCCTTGCTCCCATTCTGATAGTGTGCTTCGCAGGAACCTGGAGATTTGGAACTCGAACCGAGACAGAAGATACTCATCGTTGAGCGGACCTCTGATGACTGGTATGCGTCACTCCCCCTTTTTTCAACCTGTCTCATTTCTTATTTTTCGGTACCTGTCAGGTGGATGGGCGAGGTGGACGGACGAAGAGGTTTAGTTCCTGCTTCCTATGTCAAGGTACTATAGCTGCTCTCGCCGCTCGGTGTTATTCAGTTTTCTTGAGGATATCATAAATCACCTTTCCCCCTCACAAAAGGACCAACTCTTGGAACGGTCATTCTTGGCGATGTTATCGTTACGGAAGGGCAATAGCACGTTGGGATTATGTATTTATACGTGTCTAGCAATGTGGGTCTAGTTTGTACATAGGACATGTTGGTATTATATAGTTTGTTGGAAATAGTCCATAATCCTGAACATCCATTCGTACCTACGTATGAAAGGAAAATAGTCCGATTTGGATAATGGAAAAGCAAGGAGGAACGTGGTATAGTTGCAAGTGAGGGTGGGTGTTGTGGGGTAACAGTGTCCGAGGCACCGATGAAAGATAGCGAATTGTCCATAAAAAGATGTGGAAGAAATGATTGTGTAGCTGTCGTCTGCAATTAGATCATCCATTGATATCGTCGCTCCCGAGTCCCCGAACATCGCAAGGATGAAAGTTAAGCATCCCCACCACCTCGGAACACGCTTGACCTCGAATGTACGAGCACAAGTCTCCGCAGTGTGCTAGAGCCCCCATTCCCGTGAGCTTCCAAAGGATCGGCGATAGCAGGCGCAGGAACTTCACCATACCGCGCCTTCAACTGTCCACCAGATTGACCAGAATCCGACGTCTTGTCCTTGTCCGGCGCTTGGCCTTTGGCAGCACCCCACATCCGACTCAAGAAATTACCAGAAACGTTTGAGCGGCCGAGCGCAAGGCTTGGCATCGTCATGCTCTGTGCAAGCTTGCCGATATGCACCCGACTCGCCTCCTCGCGCGGTTGAGGGCCAAACGACAGTGAACTCACTCGTTTTTTCGGGACCTGATGTCTCGAGATCGCGTGGTTGGCAACAAGAAACCGTTGAGTAGGGGAATGTATGATCGCCTTGTTTGTAATGGTAGCCGTAGACTTGACCGACGACGTGTCTGACGGTTTGCGGGCTCTACTGTAGCTTCTGCAAGCGTAGGAAGGCGCTTGTGATAGGATGAGCTTTCTCAACGGCTTTGCGGGTGCTTCCTCCTTGCCCGCACCCTCGTCCTCTGAGGCGAATTCAGACGAGGAAGATGAAATTTCGCCTTCATCGAGAATAGAACTGATTTCCGAACTCGATGTCGTACTGGAGCTGGTACTACTGTCAATCGGCGATGGTAGAGGCCCAGGACACCAGTCGGTTGGTTGTGAGGATGGACGAGTTGAGAGGTGAGTAGCAGACAAACGCTTCGCAAGGCTACGGACTGCCGATGCCAACGTTGAGGCGGAAGTAGGGGAGGGAGGTGGTGGTAGTTGTGGTGGAGATGATCGAAGCGTCTGTGTTTGCGCTTTTGCTCGGGCCCTGCCCGCCTTGCTCACTCTATCGATTGCCGCGGCCCTTGTAGTGGTGTCCAATTCTAGTTGAAACCTCTGGCGGACGAGTGTGATCTTTGGATCCATGAAAGGAGCAAAGTGCTTGCAGGCCTCGGACTCGTCGAAGCGAAGGTTATACCCGAGAATAACAAGGAGCTGCTTTTCCATTAGGTTTACTTGGTATTGCTCGAAAAGGACGGCATAGTGCTGCCAATATTTGTTCTTGACAGTCGTGTCGTTGAGATATTTTGAGGCGACAATGAGGGTTGCGAGGAACACACGGTGCCGTGTACAAGGCATGCCTAACGATGTGGAATAAATGAACAAGAAGAGTATGGAAAGTGAGTGTGGCTGACCTCTGGACATGGGTGGCAACTTTGAGCGAAGACGTTGGAGGTAGATGAGGGTGGTGAGAAGGGTGGAGACGGTGACATTCATAGAGTTTACGAGGCGATATATAAAGTTCTCGAGAGAGATCAATGGTGCCTTCCTTGGCTGGCTCCTGAACTGGGGAGTGTGAGGGGGGGATTGAAGATCTCGGCCTTGTGATATATCTGGCGACTCGCCGCCGATGAAAATGGCCTGTTCTGTCTGGCGGGCGACATAAGTGATCATGTCCATGGAGACAGCGCTCTGCATGAGGTGTAGAAAGAGGGGGTTGTGACGAGAGCAAGGGACGAGGGAAGCGGGGTGAAGATGATCTGAGTCGATGGACATTTGAAGGAGAGTGGGATGGTCTAGAGACTGTATGGCTTTTGGGGATACCCGTCGAGGGACAAAATAACGAAGAAGAAAAAATATAGAACAAGAAAAAAAGGAAACAACCAGCGTGAAAACGAGAACGGGGTTGGCTTTTGAATGTAGGCGAACAAACAAATAGCGCGTCGCGTTCCAGAAATCTGAAATGTTTTTTTTTATATAAGTGGGAGGGGGATTCAGGAACATACGCTAAAGGACGCACTTTATATGGTGCCATATCGGCTGACGTCCGCTGTCTGGCTCCGAGCGATATACGGAATCCGTCCATCCTCGAGGAACACGTCCAAGTCGAGGCTGACATCCGCCACAATTTCATCACGTGAGTTCATTCACTTATATCACGTGATGCTTTCCTTCCTCCTCGTCTTTGGTGGCTGTTGCAGGTGAGCGCGCGAGAGGGCGAGAACCGTTCCAGAGGACTAACTGGTCGCAGCAATGCTATCACTCTAGAACAAATCACTTCAGATTATCCAACCTCAGGTCCACTCATCACCTTTATCCAGTTTTTCTTCATATCAATCCACGGCGTCCTCGATCACATCACTTTCCGCTTCCCTATACCCCTCCTCAAACCTACCAGGATACCCGTCAGATCTTATTTCCTTCAAGTCGTTCTCTTCTACTTCATATCTTCCTTGAATAATGCTGCTTTTGGATACCACATTCCTATGGCCGTCCATATCATTTTCCGCAGCGGTGGTCTAATCGTCAGTATCACCTTGGATTGGCTGCTTGCCGGAAAAAGGTACCTAGCCATATCAATATGCCTGTGGCACAATTCACACCCTCGTCAGATACACAACAACCCAAACGCTTTCCGTTATGACTGTCATGTTAGGCGTCGTCCTCACGACATTATCCGCATCCACACCCGAGTCACATCCACCCCCGCAGTCCAGTATACAACACCACGCATATTCTAAAGGCATAGCCATCCTTACCCTTGCCCTTCTACTCTCGGGCTTTCTCGGTTTAATACAAGACAAAACTTACGCCCGGTCCCATGCTACCCCCCAATTGGCCAACGACCATCAAACGCATCCATGGAAAGAATCCATGTTCTACCTTCATTTCCTCGCCCTCCCTATGTTCTTCTTCGTCCGAAACGACATCGTTGCCCAGCTCAACATCATCAACTCAGGTCCTTTGACTCGCATCTCCCCCCCACCTTTCCTATCCGCCCTTCCACTCACTCCCCTCACCTTCCCGAGCGCCTACATCCCCCTCCTCCTCAACACATTCACCCAACTAATCTGCGTCGCAGGCGTCCATCGCCTCACCACACGCGCCTCCTCTCTAACCGTCACTCTCATTCTCGCCGTCCGCAAAGCAACCAGCTTTCTCATCAGCGTCCTTTGGTTGCGCCGCGCTCATCCACCGAAAATGATGTGGGTTGGCGCGGCCTTGGTTATGGTTGGTACCATCGGGTATTCTTTTGGCTCTCGGCAGGAGGTCGTCAAGGACAATAAAGATAAAACTGACTAGAACTGAAATGTATGCTAGATAGAGCTCTTCCCCACATAGAATGTAAACAGTCTACCCTTGCCCAATTTACTTGATGTTGGACATTCTTAATTCTCCGTTACAAATGATGGCCGAAACTCTCAAATAATCTCAGACAGAATAAACATCGAACGGAGTATATACAGCGGTCAGGTCTCTTGCCCGAGAGCAATGTACAACGTTTTCTTCAGCAGTTCAGCAGCGGGATCATTGATTCCCTCCAGTTTCGCGAAGGAGATGGTTGTCAGAGTGGCAGCATAGTTGCGAATATACGGTGCATACTAGACACCCATCAGTGGCGCTCATCCGAAATAAAGGAAATAACTTACCGATCTGCAAAATTGTCGATACCACCCCCATGTTTCCCATGCGTTCCATTCCTCAGTCCCCCAGTTTGCTCGATTATGCCATGCCTTTTCAGTCAGCACCCCGCGGGAGTAAGGGTTCTGGTTCAGATCGGCGGGCAATGGGCAAAGGCACGAGACAAATCCGTCGAGTGTATCTGAGAGTGCCGCCTTCTGCTCTCGGGTGAGGCTCGTAAAGGCCTTCAAGGCTGTCGTGAGTGCCGGATTGTCGACCGCGGGAACGTCATCTAATGTGGCAAGACACCAAGATTGGTTGTATCAAACGCAACAAGGCAGGAGCAGAAATCGCACCTTCTCTTGTATCTTCATCAACTTCCATAGAATTATCAGCATCACCAGCCTTGACTTTTGCCCTCGTCTCATCTTCCTCCTTTCTCAACGCTCTCACCTTTTTCCTCGCAATCATCACACGGCCGTTTGCTTTATCCAGCGCCCCTCTCAAAATTTCCCACTCAAACACGCTTAAACTCATTTTCCTCCCCGTCTGCCCGATCGCGCCCCTGTTGGCAAACGTCCACCCAACAACGTCGTTCGGATCCACGATCTGGTACTGCATCAATTTATCAAACACGATCCCAATCATATGTCGGTTTCGTTTCCAGAATGCAGCAGCAGCTGTTAGTAGATCTGATTTGGCTTCGAAATTTCCACTACCGCCAACAGTCGTTACCCCACCACTGGCCAGGTTGTGAAGTAGCGGGAGGTAACGTTCAATCGCATTGAGAAGATGAGAGAACGAGCGAGAACCAATGTGGAGGAGGGATTGGACAGCGATCGAACGAACTAGGGCGTCAATGTCGGTGTCGCCTTCGGAGGCCTCAAGGGAATTTTTGAGGGAGTCTAGGTGTGATATGACATCGTTGGCTTTAGCCCTCCCTCGGAAAAGGTTCAGCACTGATTGCGCAGCATCGTGGTGGGGATTTACTATTGGACATTCTTTCGATTAATATGCACAACTGGGAACGCATGGGAATCATACCAGGATCGTCGTATTCAAAATCGGGAGCCGGTGCTTGGTCTTGTATGATTTGAGCGTCCGGATCTTGCA
The DNA here is from genome assembly GCA_951640195.1 of Porpolomopsis calyptriformis. Taxonomy (NCBI): domain Eukaryota; kingdom Fungi; phylum Basidiomycota; class Agaricomycetes; order Agaricales; family Hygrophoraceae; genus Porpolomopsis; species Porpolomopsis calyptriformis. The sequence goes on from OX621163.1 coordinate 2,492,237, forward strand.
TTGCCTTGGGGAGAGTTTTCAGGATACGATCATGGTACGACAAGCGAATTTCGGATTCGATAGTCCTGTGCATGAATGTTCGCTTCGGGTGTTGACTTGTAAGAGCGAGGTCGGGTATCCTGAGTCAAGATTAGTTCACCAACTCGCAACGACACATCGCCACCAACTCACCATTCACCCCAAACCCATTGGAAACCAAAATTGCTCATATGAACTGAAAACCATTCAGTGAAGCGGCGCGATAATTCGACATCTAATCCATCTGCAAGGTTGGTGTACAATTTACGAATAGCCTTTCCGACCGCAGGTCCTACGGTAGGTGGTGACAATTTGCACAATTCTGTGATGAGAGAGATGTAGTAAACTGATTTATGTGATGATTCTGGAAGAATGAGTAAAGCTCCGAGAATCGTCTGTTGAGTGAAAGTGTTTTCAAGGTTCCATAGAAAAGATGAGGTAAAAAAGCAAACCTCGATGATGGTACTTTCCAACTGCCAGCCTTTGACAGGTTCCATATTTTCTTCGACTGGCGCGCCTGGCTTTGGTTTAAACGTGCCAGGTACAGTCCATTTGGGATATTCTAGCAAGAGGCGGGCACACTCTTTTCGGTTGACTTCAAAAATATCGATGATATCCAACAGTGTCGACCGCACAGCGTAGCCAGTTGGAATGTTAGGATCGGGGGTAATCTACCAGCAGGTAAAGCTAACCAGTCAGATTGGAATAGGCGAAAAAGGCGCACTTCGTTATCGAACAAGCGAAGAATATACTCAGGCCATTCCTCTGTCTTGACTTGTGCATCATCCCCCGATTCCGAAGACAAACCATCTAGTTCGATTATCTCTGGAGGCACCAGCACCGAAGGTAATTCAAAAGGCGATGAATCAAGGTCAGGATAGCTGGCATAAGGCTGGGGAAAACTGCTGAAAGTTTCCGCAAAATCCGAAGAGCCCAATACTCTCAACGAAGCGAGGATGGTGTCCAGAAGCTAGAAGAAAATAAGCCACTTTTCTGGAAACTAGGGTAGCCAAACGTACCTCATCAGAGTTTTCGAGAGGGGCAGAGTCTGGGTACATTTTTACTATTGGCTGTACCAGCCACTTTTGGCTTGCTGCCATATCACAATACACTTGTATGGCATCAATGATATCTGTGACATTTTTTGCGGAGTTTCGGTTCAGGATGGGACCCCCCTGAGTGTTGAGATAAGGCGGGATAATTCAAGTGCGAAAGCAAGAAGACATACAATCATCAAACCTTCGGCGGCACAAAGGGCGGCTCTTTTGGCGCGACCATGTGAAACACCAAACTCATCGAGCACAGCGGTGAATGATTGCAAAAGAAGAAACATCGACTCGACCGAAATGACTTTGGCCATTGTCAAGTGAGAGAAAAAATGGATCTAGTCATGAAACATTAGTAAGGGTGTCTGCAACTCATAATGTTCAAAGTACGCATAGCCGTGCTTCTCTCCATGCCAATTTGTCCAGGAATGTTTGGAACCCTTTCCAAAAGTCCTCCAATATTTGCTTCCCTAATGATGGTGTATCAGGAGACGTCGATTCCTCGGCTGGATCGTGCAGCAGGCGAAGTAATGCAGCGTAACAGGGGATTTTGTACGGTTGCTCTGTCACCCTGAGACAACATTGAGAGACAAGTAAAACACAAATATGCGATGGGACGCACCCTAGACGGAAGCCTTCGGATATGGCTGGCACAACAATGGGGGTCTGTTGTCGAATCTGTTTTGCCACACGTGGAATTTCCTCGTCTGGGTCCTGAGCACAGTATGAACATTAGAGTGCAGCTCGAGTGCAGCCGACCAACAACCTGCACGCTTACCACCTCTCCCAGCTTGATGATAAGAATTCTGAGTTTCTGTTCTGGTGTTTCATAGACTTCGCGACGACGATCATGCAGGTCAAAGTCGTCTATGCATGACGATCTAGTACTGAGACATCCTTTAAATATTTTCCTCCTCACCTCTTTGCCGTCTTCGGTGACCACCTGAATGGTATGGTCGGTCGTGAGTCATCCTTTCTAAAAAGTTATTCCACAAAAGACCGACGACTCTGGTTTGACTTCAAAAGTCATCTCGTGGTAAATGATTTCCAAATTTAGTTTACTGACTTGGCACGTGACCTCGCACACTACCAATCGCATACTGGTTTGTTCGAGGCGCTTTTGCTGGCCAGCTCACAGGACGACCTCGTGAGTTGATCTCCGTCTTTCATCCGGTTAATGGACGATGTTAAGGTCCAGTTTTCAGTTGATGCAAGCCACATGCGATGTATATGGTCTGCAACGGCCAACCTTTTGCTGCACAGGGTCATATATCCCAACAAAATTCATATACCGATCGTCTCGTTTAGCAATGATCCCAAAACACGCATATTGCACTCTGTAGAGTCGGTTTTGTCACCGAATCATCTTACCGAACCAAATCACAACGTCCCGCTGTCCCCTCGCACACTCATAACACCAGACGACGCTTTTCCCACTCAAACTACCGTCGATACAGAAATTCCGACCACCAAATCGTCGCTCACGTCTGCTCAGCTGTCGCGAGCTGCTGCACAAGCCGTACGTCTCTCTATCGACGGTCGTGACCTTGGAAATGCATACTATATAGTCAATTCTCTCCGACTATCCCTTCTCGGCAACAACCATTCGCTTGTGAATCTACCAGGAGTACGTGGCCAGATAGCGCGATTTGATCCAGTTCGTTTCGATCAACCCGTGTCTCCACGCTTAGCAGCGCACGCTTTACTCCATGGTCTTATCCGTGCTGGAATTACGATAAAGGCTTCCAAGCATGCGCAATTAATGATGCGGGATGGTATCCGCATTCGTTCGGTATCGTTCGATGCAGCGATCAACTCTCTTTTGCCAAAAGCTTCTTCATCCCCCCCTATGGCCCTTTTCCGACCCAAATTTAACGCTGGACCCACCAGTCAGGGACCAGAAATATTGAAATTGCGTCCGAGTATGATCGCAGATCCTTGTACTCGCTACGCCATTCATCTGCTGCTCCACTCCCAACGCTCTCGGCAGCGGCGTTCCAAAAATGTGTATCAAGCCTTAATCAATGCTTGTCTTCTCCAGGGAGAGATTATTGTTGGCTCACTCCTCTTTGCTATGGTGGTACAGGAGTTCCGTCTGCGGAAGTCATCGACACGCTCAAAGAATCGTAATGAAACATCCGATGCGCCAACAGAACCCCTTAGCAAGCATTCCCATGCGCGCACAGACTATAGCCATCACCTGACAGTTGTTCTGCGGCCACAGTTGATGCATAACATGTTATCATTAATCGACACGAACTTGTCTGGACCTGATCCGGATATTCAGACATCCTTACAAGCCCTCGCTAACCTTGCCGCGCTCCTTGATCGCCGTCAAATACCATTCCCAGAGATCGCCCCTCTTATTCGCGCTCTCTATCGATGTCCTCGAGGGGATAGTCTTGTGTGGATATACCGGAAGGGGGTTCCAACGCAAGTTAACGCTTACTCATACTTTCATGGAGTACTCAAGCGGCTTATGGGATCATTGCCGTCGAAACCTATCTCCAAGAGCCTGAATGATGGGCATAGCAATGATATGCTCCCGCCTCTTGACTTGAGCGCGTACAACTCGTTGCTACATTATGCGCTCCGCCATCGCTACTCTCCAGCCCTCGCCACCTCTGTAATAAAGCATATGACGACAGAACGGTGGAAACCTCTCGAGCCAGATATCACGACATACAATATTTTGCTGCGATCTGGAACGCTCCTAAGAAGACAGGATATCGTAGAAAAATCTTTGGCAGAAATGCGCCTGAACACGGAAGGTGAAAATCACAAGATGGTAGCGATAGTATCAAATATCAATAAGAGACAGGTAAATCCTGGACAACTGTCTCCCGCGCCTCCTACTTCGCGGTTCTCCAAAGCGCTCTATCGCGTTCAGACTGAGGGAATGGACATTCCGTCAAAGAATCTCAACGTACCCCTCAAGGCGGACGCTTTCACCCTTACCAGCTACTTAACGCATCTGACGTCGACCGGCCAACCACACTTAGTTGCACGTATCCTTTTTCAACTTCTCCCGGAACTTTCTATCATTGATCACCCATCCTGGGGGTTGATGTCGAGAGAAGAGCGTCGAGAGCTGTCGACTCTTTCTCGTCGGGCTTGCGTTGAACGTGCCGTAGGCTATGGCCCATACTTCTTTACCGCCGTCCTCAACGCGCTCTCCAAAGCAGGCAAAACTGGCTTGGCAGAACGTGTTTGGCTATTAGCGAAAGAGGCGGAGCGAGTCAGCTGGATTGATGAATTTATGCCAAATAGTGGGCCTTGGTGTCTACCCGTGCATGCATATACCATCATGATACAATGCTATGCTGTAGAAGCTCGAAAAGGTCTTACATCACGCAGGCGCGGCCACTCTCCCAGCCAACTTCAATCAGACGGTCTCGATTGGTCCCCGAGATCGAAGCGGTATGTTCGCGGCTGGGCGAGATTCGTTCTTTCTCGGAACAAAATACTTCGTGAGAAGCTCTGCAGGGGTGCTGCTGGTCGGCGCATGGGGGCCGTCCTCTTTCGTTCGATGCGATCTGGCGCCCAGGCTGTGTATCGAACCCTCTTGAATGTCAAACCTGTGGATGCAGGTAAATGGCGGAACGTGCAAATTCCTACCCCAGATGCCCGGTTTTTTAATGCTGCATTGGACTTGTTCTCCAGCCGGTCAGGCAAGGCCGTTCGCGGCACTCGGACCAATCGGCTGAACTGGAGACGCAGATTGTCCCAAGCCAGGTCACTGTACGCCAGTCGGGGTATATTATCAAAAAATTGGAATCCACAATTGCAGCAAGTCGCACGGGAAATGGTCGCCGCCGGCTACCCCTTGCCTCCGGGGCTGCGCCACATATTTGTTGGGCGTTGGGCTCCATCGATAATGCCACGGGTTGGCCCGAAAGAGCTCGATCGACAGCCATTTTCTTTCCCGTCATCTCGACGTGATGTTCCCCTTTATGCCATTCCTACTATCAAGACTCGGGGCATGCCTATATCACGCAAACGGCGTCGATGCCATCGGACTGTCTAAATAGATAGAGTCCACGAATGTAGCTATATCTAGTGCTTAATGGATTAATTAACTGGCTGGTTGCGTGCCTTGAAGGTGTATGACAGTCATCGCCCCATGAACTTCCTTAGGCTTCCACTCCTTCCCGACATCTTGGATGAATTTTAGCGTCTCCTGCACCCGCCATTCCTTTTGTCTGAAGGTAGGCACTGGTTGGCCCTTCCTAGGTGCATACACAAGATCCACTCTATTGCCCTTTTCTAGTTCCTGTCTGACTTTTCTGAGCTTATGAGCGAGGTCACCGGATGCGACTCCCCATGTCATTTGAACCTCTTTCAGCTCCATCTGACTTTTCCTCTTCCCTCTAGATGCCTTTCGTCCCTCGAACGCGGCCTGCTTAGAGACCAGCTTGACGATAGGAGTTGGATGCTCTCTAACGAGCTCGATCAAGTGCGTTTTGAGATCGATCGAAGAGAGAATGTTGGCCAGGGCGGTGGGGGGGCGGAGCCGATCGGTTTCGGGGTCGACGAGCTGGACGATGGAGTATCCGATATCCATATTTCTGGGGCGCCCGACAACCCGTTTATGGGACGAGGGCTTTGGAGCGAAGACGTTGACGGTGGGTGTTGGGAGATCGCTGACGGGATCAACGAAACGCGGTGTGAAATTGATCGAAGGGGGGACATTTGTGGGGGGAGTGGGGAGCTCGGGGCGAAGCGCTGTTTCGGGATCGGCAACGGTATGGGTGACCTCCCTCTCTCTGAACGCGAGTCGGGTCGATTGGCAGCGAGATGAGGAAGATGGAGCGGAAAACATCCAGCTCCGCCATGCGTGTCCTGCACAAAACAATGCATTTCGGGGAGGCCTGGTGCCAGGAGTTCGAACGGAAGCCAGAACGGTGGCCATGGACGTATCTAGTCAAAAACGGAGTTCGAAATGTTTGTTCATTCCCATCGACGCGGTCGTGTACTGCACATACTGCACTCGAATCTGTTGCTTCCAGTCGACATCTCGAGTAACGGAGCGATGGTAGATTAATGGTCTTTGACCAGTCCTTTAAATCTCTAGAGTTTGAGCCATGTTTATCATAACTTTCGGGATCATTGGAATATTGTCTCAACATTGCCAGCACGATATCAAGTAGAGAACCTGTGTTGGGGCTACAAGTTTACAAATTACTTGTTGTGTAGGATATTACTTTTTGCAAGCGGTCCGGAGCCAAAATTAGTGTATAATACTTTCTAGACTTCTTCGCTCTCCAGATTCTGCACGCGTTTTGCAGCGGCCGATCTGAGCAGCCACGCGAGATTCTCGTAGACGACGAACGTTACGCAGGTGCCGGGCAGCACGCGTACGAGATTGGTCCCTAGTCCACGATAAAACCCACGAAATGATTCGTTCGCCCACGTCCGCTTGATTGTTGCGGGGATGGTTGGATATATTTCGCTCGTTGCATTATTCTGCAGAAAAGGGGGGAGTCAGACGTTGTTTGGTCAAACGGGTGATTAGTTACCTGCAATCGAGATCGAATGACTTGGTATGGATATGTCAATGTCAATGCTCCAAGTTTACTGCATCCAGACATGATGGTGTATGATGTGTTGGACTGCGAGGGATCGGTAAGGCGCGGAATGATCAACGAGTGGACGAGTCAGACATACGAGTTTGTCATCGGCTGGTGTCCACGGCCATCCAGCCTTGGAGAATCGCTTCTTTTTCCGTTCAAAACCCCAAGATTTCATTTTTTCGTATGCCGTAAATTGAATGGCACCGTTACCGACACCGAAAAGAGCAAGGGATGTACCCTTGAACAGACCAGCAAGTCCCTCGGTACGAGCAATTGATGAAAGACCATCTAACAAAGATCTATGGGTGAAAGAAATGTACCAATCGATTGCGGAGACGTACGCCACAAATTTCGATAGGCAGTGGGTGAACTAGCTTTTGTGGTGAACATGCGGACCTTGACTACCCATATAGGATTCGTCATGATTGCTGTGGCTGCACCTGTATAATGTGAGGGGTTAATACGATGAACAATCTAATCAACTTGAGGAATCGCGAACTCGCTTGAGCAGAACAAACTAAATATGTCCCTGCAGAGAGGGCCTGGGTGGGATCACCACCTGATGCCCGCTTCTTGAGCATGTTGTAGCTATCGATGACGTGAAGACGCGTTCAAAGTTAGGACCCGAACAAACGTACAAAAGAAAGTAGAGACCCCAACTTGCGGCGTTTCCAGCAATGTTTGGTCCAACACCACGGTATAAACCTCTCCACCCATCCTGAGTCTTGATGTCCCTCAACGAATACCATATTTGCTGGCCGATGCCCCCCCTTGGAGTGGTAGTCGCAACCTGGAATTTAACTTTGAGGAGATCGAGTGGATGCATGCACAAGACTGCCACGACACCAGCGCCAAGTCCAGCGGCCGCATGGTCCTAAGAGATGAAATGAACAAAGAATGTAAGGCAAGAAAAATGACTGCTAACTAAAGCTGTCGTTGGAAAGAAACTTGGAGGTTGCTGAACCATGCCCAGCGACCTGCCACGATTGTGTCACCCTGATGACGTAAGTTTGTCGCGGCTCAAACCGAGGTCAAGTTGAGCCGGACACAGTTTCTTTCTTTTCTTTCAGCACTCAGGCAACTGGTGAGAGCCACTGGATCGGTTTCACGAATTGAATGATGATTTTGACGGAGAGCACAGCCAACAACGAATTTATCGTGAGGGAGACCTCAATCACAGCTGCCAAGACTGGTTCAGGAACCGTTCCGTCGATTACATAATCCTCTAACATGAGGGGCAGTGCCAATGAGCAGGTAGATTACCTGGCCATTTCACTGGGTTTCTCTGCATAGTAAGTCAATACCTATGTTGGATAAAACACCCAAGTTACGACGACCTTCATCATGCAGCGGGGGTGTTGCGCCGCGCGAAATTTGACATGGTGCCTAATTAAATAATATCCGATAGACGCCCAATCGCCAGATTCCCACCTGACTCGTGTCTACATAAGGATCAGGCAGATTGGAATGTCAATCACCCAACTTTCCTCCCTCCGCCCACCAGCGCTATGATGGCGGCAAATCCAGATGTAAGGCCCCTGCCCTTAGGATGGACTCAACACTTCGATTTACGGTAAGTCTTCCAGTTGCTTGTATTATTTTGTGCTCACAGCCAACCATCATAGGAGAGATAGATGGTAAGACTTTACGATTCTGTGTCGTTTTCTTGGCCTCATACTGTTCCCTCTTAGGATTTACATCAACGATTCTGTGCCCCCTCGAATGAGCATTGTCCATCCCTTGGATTTTCAAAGTTCTCCGACGCCCTCACCGAAACCGCCGACTGAAGACACATCAAACCGCGAGAATCATAATCGGGCACCATCTCAACCGAGCACCACAACCTCAAATGTCCCCAACGCCACCCCTAATCCTCCCAAAAATCCACGTCTCAAGGGCAGGTCTCTCTCCTTTGCGCAAAAACTGTATGCTAGCGCCAGGAAGAATCCGGGCAACGTGCCTCCGGTTCCCCCCTTACCGCCAACAGTAACTGCGAGGGAGCCTTCAACCCCTTCTGCTGTCCAGCCGAGTGCACCATCCCCCCCCGATCTCAGCCCTTATTCTGGTTTCGCCCCTGAAGAGGAGGACAACGATATATCCCTGCAAGATTTACGCATTTCCAATCCTATGAATAACTTGACAGAACGAGCCGCTTCACCCTCCGAGTTCTACAACGCGCGTTTGGTTCCCCAGAATCACTCGACAAGCAGGCATGACGGCCACGGCCATCGTTCGAATACAGTCTCGGAATATTCTCCGTCAGCTCGTCTACCCGCCCAATCGCAACCGCAAAATCCGCAATTCGTGCATTCGGACGCTCCCACCGAAAAGTTTAACCTCTATAATTCCCGCGCGCTTCCTCAATCAACTCAACCGCTCAACCCCTCCGCGTCCTTGCAATCGCAACCACGGGATGCACAGCCTATACAGTCGAAAATTGCTGCTGAAGCGCCTCCCTCCTTGCCGCCGTATAGTAACCCTCAGTTTTCTCAGCCTGCATCGTTCAACCCCATGGCCGCTTCGCAACCGCAACACCCGAATGCGCAACCCATGCAATCGAACGTTGCTGCCGAAGTGTCTCCCTCCTCGCTGCCGTATAGTAACCCTCAGTTTTCTCAGCCTGCATCATTCAACCCCATGGCCGCTTCGCAACCGCAACACCCGAATGCGCAACCCATGCAATCGAACGTTGCTGCCGAAATGTCTCCCTCCTCGCTGCCGTATAATAACCCTGAGGTTACTCGGTCTGCATCAGGCATGCACACGTCCGCTTCGCAACCGCAACCGCAACCACAACCGCAACCGCAACCACAACCGCAACCACAACCTTCAAATGCACAACCCATGCCAAACGTTGCTGCTGATCCACCGCAGCCCTATAATCCCGCTGCGTTGCCTCAGAGTACTGCTCCGCTCAACTCCTCTGCGGGCACTCCAGGAACCCGTGATACAGTCAATTCCATGGGGTCATCTGGATCGGCGCCTTCCACAATCTCAAGCCAATCTCCGCAGCCTATGCCCGGTAACCAGCCGTATCCATCCATGCCCGCGACTTCTTACCCCTCGCCACCCCTCTCTTCTGGTCCAACACCACCAGCCGGGACAGGCTATCCTTTCCCGCCGGTTTCTCAATCTCCATCTTCGACTTTCACTACTCCCTCTTATGCACCCTCTCCTACGAGTTATGCTCCTCCCAATTACTCCTTTAACCCTACCGCTCATCCCTCTGCTTCTCCCGGTTACTCTCCGGCATCTTCGGGATACCCTTCTCCACCTCCTGCACCTTATCCTTCGCCGCAAGGTTCATACCCGGCGCCTTACTCGCCGCCTTACTCGCCGCCGATGGCATACCCTACGCCGCCGATGGCATATCCTTCGCCACCAATGAATTACAACCCCCCAGCTCCGGTGGCGAAAGGGACAGCCCCTCTTACATCCAATCAAGTCTCCGCGAATGTCTTGCTCGACATAGGAAAAAGTGTTGCGGGAATGGTGGGAAAGTCCGCCGTTAAGGCAGCTACGAATCCTAACGGCGATATCGTCGGCAATATCACTGATATGGCGATGGGTACCACCCCCAGCGGGGGTACCCAGAACCACTTTTCTAATCCTCTCCCCAACTTCCCCAACATGGGCAATCCTCTTCCCAACATTCCCAACCCTTTCCCCAACATGCCTACCAACATGAATCCAAATTTCGGAGGCGGCATGCCTGACTTGAATGCACAATATCAAAATCTTATGAATCAGTATCAACATCTGCACTCGCAACAAGGCGCCCAGCCGAACAACGCGCACAACATGCAGATGATAATGCATCAAATGCAACAGCTGCAACATCAAATGGCCTCTCAGAACGCAGCGCAACAACAAATGGCGGCTTATCAGCAGATGCAGATGCAACAACAATCGATGGGTTATCCACAGTATTATCAACCGTAAGTTGTTCTCGTTCCTATCACCGAAACAGGAGTCTGATTCCATCTTTCATTTAGAGTTGCTGCACAACAGCAAGCGCCGGTCGCATACCACAAGACTGGTAGTGCCGTGGTACCCCCCAGTGCGGATGAAATCAAAGCTGCTGTCGGGAAAGCAGCGAAATATGTAAAAGTGGCAACGAAGGTCGCGAAGTTTGCCTCCAGCGGTCGCACTTGAAGCTTAAGGGTTTAACGTATGATGGTTCTCTGGGATCTTTCTGGTGTAATTTTGGAATGTCTTAAGGAATGTCTTGGGGTTTCTGATTTTATCTTAACGGACCAGTTAATTGTTAGGCTCTTTACAATCACCTTGCAATCTTGAAACACGACCTTGAACTTGACTGTTGGATCCTCTGCAGCAACGCCTGAGGCATGTTATTAATAAATGAGACTTGAAGAAGCCCTGGTTCACAGATATCATTCACCATTGCAAATTCATGCCGTCTTACTCGCCCGGAATGTCTCTGTTCCTGACATCGTGTTTCTCTTTCTCACTGTGGTTGATAATATAGTCAAAATTTCGGCGGGGTGATGGTCCGTATCACATCACCCACTTCAACAGACCAGGCTGTGGGTTCCAATACATGAAAATATCGAGGTACTGTAGCGAACAACTATCCGGGCGTTAATTCAAAATGTCAGGCACCATAGATTACCCCTTCGAGCTTTATATATGCAAGTATGTCACGGACTTTAATGAGAGCCAGGAGTGAAACAAACCCACCTTGAATTGTCGTAGGATTGGTGGGTTGTGCCGTCGGGGGCAGTGTACTGCGTGTATCCAGTACCACTGTTATAGTAGTTGCTGCCATCGGGGTTTTGATAGTAATAAGACCCATCGCTGACCGATGTTTCGTGTTAGCGCCAAAGGAACAGTGTCACCAAGACATACTTGTTTGAGTAGTGATACCCGGAGGAGGTACTAGTCTCGCGATGGCAATAGTGGTTGCCCTGTCATGCAATCAATGTCATTTCTCATGTGCAAGGGAATTGCGTACTTGACTATTCGTCCCGCTGCTGGTCACAGTGTAGTTCTTGTCAGACATGTTGGAGTGACTCGGTTGAGGGTTGACCGGTTTTATACTCCACACTGGCAAATGCCGAGTGTGGCTTTAAGTTTGTCGTTTTTGTCATTGCTGACTCGACAAAGGACCGGCCACAACACATTTTGTTTGAGATGGCCCAAATTTCCCCTCCCACTCGGACAGTTGAGGTGTGGCCTACAGAGAACGCGCTTGTGGCGCTAAAGTCATTATTCACGTGATGGTACTCTACTGTTTCCACGCCACACGTATTTATTTAATTTTGTTTTTTCTTCTTTTCGGCCAGAGCTCAGTGCATACAAGCGCTTCCAATTTTACCATTGCTTTTCTTTTTCTTTCATGGGCGTGCCATGGCTCGCGTTACCAGACAGCAATCCCGCAATAAACCCACATCTTCGGTGACATCGGAAACACCCACACCCACCAATGTGTCTCCTCTTTTCAGCAACACAACCTCCCTTCGCTCAGTAACTCCCATGACCTCTGATAATGATAACAATAAGAGTGGGTCCATCATGAAACCAACCATTGCCACAAGATCAAGGCTTCCCAAGAAGCGAGTGGCAGAATTTGATGAGGACTCCGCCTCCGAAAGGATGTCAGCGAGATTGCTATCCAAACGAAGAGCCATCACCAAGAACGCTTACGTTGAAGTACCTGGCACTAGAAAGATAAAAGTAAACCATTCTCTGCTTTTACAATGTTTTCCACTCAGCCCTGGTTTCTGTCAGGAGGCGCCAATTAAAAACAAAGGAAAGGCAGCCCTCAAGGCTTCATCTGACGTGGATGACGAGCGTGATATCAGTGAGGATCAGGCAGGCATTGATGACGACGCGTCAATTTTCGAGTCAGAGGGCAGTGGATCCGAATTCGAGTATGTCGAGGAAGACGAATTTTACATCGGCCAAGACAGTGATGACGATGTAATAATGATGGATGCTGCTATCCGCCTCTCGTTGCAAACCGCTCTCCCGGACACCAACGCAGCTGGCCCTTCTGTCACCAGATTGGTGTCTTCGGATCCTCGAGCAGCCCTGCATGCTGCCGCAACTGAACGCCGCCTCGCTGCTTTGCGGAATAATGCCGACTATGATACATTTAATAGCGAGCTTGATCCTCTCTCCTCTTCTGAAGAAGAGGTGGTGTCAAGATGCAAAGGAAAATCCAACTCCAAGACTGTCCCTACCATATTCAGAACTATGTCTTTCTCCGAATTGCGGAGGCTTAAGAGCGAAGAACGTCGACGCATGAGGGACACGCGGAAGGCAAATCAGAAAGAAGAGTTGGCTCTGGCAAGGAAATTGGGTCGTAAACTGACGATGGTAATTAACCCTCCGGACTCTCTTCTTCACAACAGTCTCTCATCGCATCAATGCTCTAGGCTGAGAAGACCACAGTCGCTTTGCAGAAGTTCCACCCGGAACTCAAGGATGTTTGGGGCGATTTGGAAGCAACTATTCCCGTCGTTCCACCCCAGAAGGCGGATCAACCAAAGGATTTGAAGGTCACTTTACTGCCATTCCAACAAGAAAGCTTGTTCTGGATGAGAAAACAAGAAAAAACCGTTTGGAATGGTGGGATGTTAGCGGTGCGTAAATAGTCAGTTTGCCAGATACAACTCAGTGACCGACCTGTCTGCCACGGTTAGGACGAGATGGGGTAAGTGGCAATTGATTTTCTTTCCACTAGCTTCTCATCTTGTTGCCTGCCAGGATGGGTAAAACAATTCAGATCATTGCATTATTTATTTCCGATTTGCATAAACCGAACCTCGTAGTGGCGTAAGTCTACATCGACATATGGTGCACATGATATTTACTGTCTTCATTAGACCAACTGTCGCGGTTGTGCAATGGAAGAATGAAATTACAACTCATACCGAAGGACTGAAGGTGCTCATCTGGCATGGTGCTTCAAGGGAATACAACATCAAGGAACTCAAGAAATACGACGTGGTACGTATCTTGGCGTGACATAAGTTTCTGTCGGGGGCTGGAACTATTCTAGGTTGTGACCACTTACGCCGTTCTGGAAAGTTCTTTCCGAAAACAACAATCAGGCTTCAAACGTCAGGGGAAAATGATCAAGGAAAAGTCACCCCTGCATGAGATCAAGTGGTACAGAATCGTCGTATGTGATTCGTTGGATATCTGGATCGATACTGCTCATGGTTTTTTATTCTAGCTTGATGAGGCACACAATATCAAGGAGCGGTCGACAAACACCGCAAAGGCAGCGTTCAGTCTCGAAAGCCAGTATAAGTGGTGTCTGTCTGGAACACCGTTGCAGAATCGGGTCGGAGAACTGTATAGTCTCGTCCGCTTTATCGGGGGTGATCCGTTCTCGTATTACTTTTGTAAGATTTGACTTGAATGTTCTGATTTAGCCTCTCGCTGACTTGTATTTTTTCAAAGGCAAAAAGTGTGACTGTAAATCGCTTTACTGGAAGTTTACCGACAAACGGTCTTGTGATGGTAATAAACAATCCCTCCATCCCTCATACCCAGTTTTGAACAATTTTTTCTAGACTGCGGCCACAGCCCTATGCACCACGTACGTCTCCTTAATGACCAAATTGTGGCTATTGCTCATGTCGAAACGGCAGACCTGTTTTTGGAACAACGAAATCTTGACACCCATCCAGAAACACGGAATGGTCGGTCCTGGCAAAGTCGCCTTCAAGAAACTCAAGATCTTGTTAGATCGGATGATGCTACGCAGAACGAAGGTTTGACGGATCACGATCGACTTTTACCGAAGTTTAAGTGACCATATCTGTCAGATTGAAAGGGCAGATGATCTTGGATTACCGCCGAGAACCGTGGCAGTCCGAAGGGACTACTTTAGTCCTGAGGAGAAAGATGTCTATCTTTCGCTGTTCACAGACGCCAAAAGGCAGTTCACAACCTACTTGGATCAAGGCACAATCCTCAACAGTACGTTTTAATGCCGACTTTTTCTACCAACCTTGCCTGACTTTTGGTTTTTAGACTACTCTAATATTTTCAGCCTGTAAATTATCAAATCACCTTTTGTGAACCATTTAGCATACTAACTTGTTACTCTAGGCTTACACGCATGAGACAGATGGCTTGTCATCCTGATCTCGTGATAAAAAGTAAAACCAATGCCGCAGCCTTTGCTGATGCTCAACTGGGCGAGGCGACCGTTTGCAGAATCTGCAATGACATTGCGGAAGACGCCATTCAGTCCAAATGCAAGCATATCTTCGACCGAGAGTGCATTAAGCAATATCTCAGCGCCGCCATCGAACCCATGGTACGTCCATGCTTTGATATTTTTACTCAAGGCTGTTTAACTATCCAATTACATTTATATCGGAGGACGAGAACTGACTGGGTCTTGTCGCAGCCTGATTGTCCCGTCTGTCATATTTCATTGACGATCGACTTGGAAGCCCCTGCTCTTGAGTTGGAGGAGAACCTCCCGAATGCTCGCCAAGGCATCCTAGGCCGCCTAAACCTCGACACTTGGCGCTCGTCGTCAAAAATCGAAGCACTCTTAGAGGAATTGTGTAATTTGAGGATGCAAGATGCAACAACAAAGACCATTGTTTTCAGTCAATTCGTCAATTTCCTTGACTTGATCGCATATAGGTTGCAGAAAGCTGGATTCAGCGTGAGTCGGCCTTCCTCCTTGCCGATTCAAAATTTACGTTATTACAGATTTGCCGGCTGGAAGGGACGATGAGTCCTCATGCTCGGGATGCTACTATCCAATATTTCAGTGAGTCTCCCGGACTGTCATGAGACAACAACCTTCTCATTGGTTTCAGTGAACAATGTGCATGTCACTGTGTTCTTGGTTTCCCTCAAGGCTGGAGGAGTGGCCTTGAACTTGACTGAAGCATCACGGGTCTATCTGATGGACAGTTGGTGGAATCCCGCGGTGAGAATGCTTGTCCCATAGCCTACTCTAACAAGGATGACTCATGACGGCACAACAGGTGGAGTATCGTAAGTGCCTGTTTTATCTCTAGTTTTCGCTCACGTTGGTGTCGATAACAGAGGCTATGGACCGCATTCACCGACTCGGCCAACATCGACCCGTGCAGGCCACCAAACTAGTCGTCGAAGACAGCATTGAAAGTCGCATAGTTCAGGTATAGCCTACAGTTTTCTCTCTATTTCTCACCCTAATAATTCTTTCAGCTTCAAGAGAAAAAGAGCGCAATGGTAGACGCTACACTTTCTGCAGATGACTCTGTATGTAATTCAGTTCAGAAGTGAAAGTCCCTAATCAAGTCTTTTTCGTGGCAGGCAATGGGTAGATTAACTCCAGAAGACGTGAGTGTTATTTTATGCATTTACAGAATACCCCTTATTGACCCGTCTTGCAGCTCGGATTCCTGTTTAGGGTGAGTATTTATTACCCGTTGAGAAATGCGGGGGATGTACTGACTGCGCCTGAAAGCTCTAATTCGTGATAGAGTGCGGATTTGTTTTCAGCCAAGAAACACGGACATTTGACCAATAGATTGGGGAAAACCAGTGTTACTGTACATTTTAACCAGTTGTAATCCATTCATACACACGAAAAACTGTCTGCGGCCTTCCGCCAAACGAGTTTCATGTTGCACGTGAAATACCACCAATGGCTTTAATCGGTGGCGGTGAGTATTTAAGGGCCCAAAGCCGAGCTCCCGTTTGTCCTCAAAAATGTCAGTCAAAGTCTACAATGAATTTTCGTTGGACGATGTTGCTAAGGTTCGTTTGTGCTTCGGACCACCCCATTTCATCTCTGGGACTGAAATTTTGTCAACCAGCACGACAAGGAGGGAGATTTGGTGGGTCTTGTCCCCAGAGTTATCCTTCGGACACTGAGATGATCGTCAATCAGTGGATTGTGATAGATTCGAAGGTCTATGACCTGTCAAAGTTTGCAAGCCTTCATCCAGGCGGCGCGAACGTCTTGCACGCCGATGGCATAGGTCAGATTTTTTCATACGTGCGTGTCGTCAAGTCGCACTCGGGCGAACATATCCTCTAGCTGGGCAGGATGCGACACAAGCATTCTTTGGTCTTCACCGACACGAGGTCTTATTGAAACCCCAGTATGCCCGTCTTCAAATCGGCAAGTTACGAGGACAAGAAGAAGTCATCAAGCCACTTTTACCAGGGCAACTCTCAAGGGTCCCTTACGCTGAACCCACATGGCTTTCGGATGGCTTCCACAGCCCGTACTACACGGATAATCACAGGCGATTCCAAAAGGCTGTCCGCACCTTCTTCATGAAGGTAGTTTACCCCGAAGCCATCAAGTGCGAAGAGAATGGAAAGAGAATATCCCAGGATGTGGTTGACAAAATGAGGTGAACAGTTTACTGGACTCGAGGTCCCGGTTTCCTGACGAGTGCGAGAACTCTGTAGGGATGCCAATGTCATTGCCATGCGTCTTGGACCTGGAAAGCATCTCCGAGGGCGGTCGCTTTTAGGCGGGATCGTGGATCCTGAGAAATTTGACTACTTTCATGAGGTACATCCATTTTCCATTCGATTATGTTTTCAACTCTGACAGTTGGTTGGACAGTTGATCATCAACACAGAACTCGCCCGATTCGGAACTCGGGGCGCTGTTGATGGGCTCTTGAATGGTGACGTCATCGGTCTTCCCCCTGTGCTAAACTATGGTTCGCAAGAATTGCAGGCTAAGGTAGTACCCGAGGTTCTCTCGGGAAAGAAATATATCGCGTTGGCTATAAGCGAAGCATTTGCTGGCAGCGATGTCGGCAGCTTGCAAACAATCGCAGTGAGGGATGGCGACGAATGGGTCATCACGGGCACAAAGAAGTGAGTCCCACTTCGTCATAGTAAATTTCCCTCCGACGTTGACCCTATTCCAGGTGGATTACGAACGGTACTTTCGCCGACTATTTTACAACTGGATGCAAAACAGAGGCAAGCTCTGCGCCATGTGTTGGTCTCTCCACGTTGCTTATTTATTTATTTATTTCGACGCAGACCGGCTTCACCGTCATCCTGATTCCAAGACAAGAAGGCGTTTCCACCAAGCCTATAAAGACTTCATATTCACCAACAGCGGGAACGGCATACGTCACCTTTGACAAGGTCCGCGTTCCTATCTCATACACGTTGGGGAAAGTGGGTAATGGCATGTCGGTCATTCTAACAAATTTCAATCATGAGCGATGGATGGTTACTTGCACAAGTCTCGGGGCACAAAGAGTTATCGTCGAGGAGTGTTTAAAGTGAGCCACCTTCCTGAAGTTCCCTGCTTGATGGACCGAACTTGTGCGTAGGTGGTCAAACCAGCGCTATGTGTTCGGAAAACCTCTTCACACCCAACCTGTCATCCGAGCCAAGTTGGCAAGTATGATTGTCCGGGTAGAAGCCTGCCAGAATTGGCTCGAGTCCATTACGCATCAAATGAATAATGTGAGTGATCGAGTTTTCTTAATCAATTGTCCACCAACACCCCTCTGCTAGATGTCATACAATGAAATGTCCAGTCGATTAGCCGGACCGATTGGCCTATTAAAGCAGTTCGTAGCCGCCTTGACCCATCTGAATCTGAGATCCTTATCTTTCGGTCACAAGGTTCGTTTCCAAAGCAGGGCGTGAAACTGCAGAGGACGCCACCCAAGTGTTTGGTGGGAGAGCCCTCACGACAACAGGGATGGGAAAGCTCATCGAGAACGTGAGTCTCGTGTTCTTTATCTATGGAAATCATCGCTCACGGAACGCATAGTATCATCGTACCTCAGGCTTCGACGCTATCCTTGCTGGGGCTGAAGACGTGTTAGGTGACTTGGGTGTGCGACAAGCAATGAAAAAGATGCCTCGTGACGTGCGATTGTAATAATTTCTACGTCATTCATCGACTTCGCCGCATCCTCGTGTTACAAACAGGTTTGATTATTTCCAGCATTTGCAAGCAACATTGGGCTACGATCAATTTCATACCGTGCAGTCTTTGGGAGACACGTATGTTAGTTGCCCTAGGGAAAAGGTGTATAGGCTGGGCTGAACAGAATTTACATTGCTCAGAAAATGAGTAGAAAGGACATCCATGTGTATCAGACAGAGAAAGAGATCAGCCTCCGATCACCAATGATCACCAAAAACTTCCACTATTGCCATCGTCATACTGAGCTTGATCATAACCTGCAAAATTGGATCAACAATTGAGGAGCGTTGATACACCACTTGCGTGTACCTTCTTGGAAGCCCTCTTCGCGTTCCTCTTTATCGTGCTTACCCAACTCATGTGAAAGCAATTCGCCTCCAAGGAGGGCTGCGCCACCTGAATGATGTATAAATTGATTAGAAAACTGGGGGTTTTGCGCAAAGAATCTAGACGTTAACCTATCGCCAACATCCTGTAGGCGCAAGGTGTCAATAAACACATTTGTATTTGCAAGTGGAAAACACTGACTTGCCAATACCCATGCCAGACTTCTTGGGGGGTGCTTGTTGATAGACTACCTGGGGTTGAGGCGGTGGTGGATTATGGTGTCCAAACAAACCTACGTCTATGGATTACAGGGATGTTCTCGTTCCAAAGGGCGACGTCTGACCTTTATTAGCTTGATCCAGAGGGCCTGTATTCGGGGGATATCCTTGCTGTGACTGCTGATAGTCTCCATATCCGCCTTGGGGGGGAACACTGTATCCAGGATTGTATGCTCCCTGTGGTTGGGGATTATTATATCCACCCTGAGGCTGGGGTGGGTTGTTGTACCCTCCCTGTGGCTGATTGTTATATTCGCCCCGTGAAGGACCGCCATAACCTCCCTGTTGCTGATTGCCATATCCACCCTGGGGCTGAGCACTGCCATACCCTCCTTGCGGCTGAGTGTTGTATCCACCCTGCGGACCTCCATACCCTCCTCCATATGAGGGATTGTACCCGGGTTGGTTGAAACCGCGATTGTCTTGGGGTGGCGCACTAGATTGAGCCGGATACTGGGCAGGGGGAGGAGCGGAGGGAGGAGCAGGACCGAGAGGGTGTTCCCATGATGAACGAGGTGGATTTTCCTGAGTGTTTACGTAGTACCTAACATTAAGAGTGTTCAGCCGAGCGGGATACCAGAGGTCGGGTAAAACACATACCATATTTTGTAACTTGAGGGTGGAAAGATCAGGAAAGAGATCAAAGAGATCGGAACGAAATACGCAACTGGTGGTCATACTGCTGAACCCAGCCGTGGGGCAATTGACGCCCATCTGGATTGGGTGGTGGATTTGGTTGGGACATTGAGTGGATAGATGATGGTTGTGGACTGAAATAGCTGGTGCGAGGCACGAGATTACCGACTTAAATACTGGTCCGTGCATGTCACACAGCCAACGGACACAGCCAATTCCCGGTAATGACTATATATATGGTGAATGTTTGTACCGGAGAGACACTACCTAAGTATATAACCACATGAAATGACTGTGAAGATACTGAATCATTAGACAACAAAAAGAGTAACCTACGAGAACAAACCATGGCCAGGACGGGCCTGATGATCAATGCTTCCTCTGTTTCTTCTCCTTCAACAATGGAGTGACCACTGGTGTCGATTTACTCTTCTTTGCAGCCCGTCGGTCCTCTTCATCATCGTCGTCGTCATCGTCATCGTCGTCATCCTCCTCCTCTTCTGAAGACTCCTCACTTACGGACACTGACGAAGCTGACGAGTGCACCAAGGGAGCAGACTTACGCTCTGGTTTAGGGGTTGGCTTCGCGGCTTTGACTGGTTTTTTCTCAACCTGCAAGTCAGATAAATATAAACTGGGCTATGAAATGGCTAACTCCGTACAGGAGCTGGGGTTGCACCAACAGCATTGGCATTTGGTGCCTTGGTTGCATCGTAAGCTGCCTTATCGGCTGAGTATTTTTCCTTCGCGCTTCTGTTTGCTTGGTTGTACACCTGAATGGAGGATTATGAACTGAATGATTTAAGCAGGCGGAGGCATTCACCAATTTTTGTTCGTCTGTCATTTCAGTCCATTGCTTCGAGATCATGGCCAAGAGTTCACCCTGGGGAACACCTGGGTGTTTTGACTTGAGTTCCTTGCGAACTTCATTCTGGAACATGATATAGGCCGAAGCAGGCCGTTTGGGCTCATTCGGATCTCTTTCTTTCTTTGGCTGGCGTTTTTTCTTTGGTTTCTCCTCACCATCCTCGGCCAATTCCTTGGCTTTGCGCTTTGTCGCAGAAGTTGTCTTCCCCGGGCCCTGGGCCAGAATCTAGGAGCAGTTCAGCAGCCGCATGATTTACGCGATATATTCACCCTACTTGAACAAATTGATCTGCGATGGTAGCACAATTGCGCATTGCATCAGCAACAGTGCTCAGCGTCTCTACAAGCTATTGAGAGAGATATTTTCACTTTCCAGTAGATGGCAGAAAATAAGGGACGAACCTGTGTTCTTTTGCTTTCGAGTTCATCAGAGGCGTTTGCCATCCTGCGTTGCAGACTGATAACAGGCGCTAACCAAGGGAACAAATTGGAGACAAGTTGAAAATGCCTTGGTTGATTAATGTTGTTTTTTCGGTCGGAGCTTTAATTCAAAAAGGGAGCGTCAACATTCGGCACGATAGATGCCGCTGAATATTCAAGCGGAGAATATAAATCGAGTCTTTTAAGGTTTGCTTCAGGTCCCGATACGCTTGAGCGAAACCCACCAGTCGTGCGGTACCACCCATCTGTAAAACGGTTCAACGAAAGGTAAAACGGTGTCGCGTTGGGCCATCTTCCAACATTCACCTTTCTCTTTGCGTTGCGTTTTGCCCAGAAATAAGCCGTTTTAGTGTTGCCATTTACGCTTGAGTCTTCGAAAAAAAGAAACTTGCCCACCCCAGATGGATTTATACAACGCCTCTGGTTGGCTGCACCACCAACAACCTTCGACCTCTGATTCTTCTCAGCGTGCTCAGCATGAAGGAAGACAGCCCTCCACCGATGACTGGAAGGACCGTCCGACATCAACCACTGTGGGTTCTCCATCCTCCCAGCCCAGTTTGGACTTGGGCGAGTTCGCGATGGATTTACCGGGTAAGCAGCCCAGCTGAATCCCCCTCACAAGCGATTTGGATAATCATATCCAATTCAAAATCATAAGGCTGACCCTTGTCTCTCAGGACCCTCGACGTCAGCATCATCCGTACCATCACCGCCACCTCAATTTTATGGCCACTCCTACCCAAACACTTTTTTTCTGCCTTCTGTTCCTGGCCCGTACAATGCCATTCCGTATGGCGCAGGTTGGGGAAATCAGTCTCAGCTCCCGTTATCAAATTACTCTTCCTTGAACGGAGCAACCTCCACCAATCCCGCTGGTTCTTCCTCCCAACAGCAGGCACCCTCAACCTCTCAACAAATGATGATTGAGTGCGTTCATTTGTTGAGTTCATCTCAATGCATCTTATGGGTTTCACCAGTCCCGCGTTGACCACTATGAATGGTTCGAGCTCTAATGGACTACAGCATCAATATTCTTCATCCAATAATTATGCCCCCTCATCAACTCAACAGCAACGCACACAATATCAGTTTCAGCAACATTTGCATTCACCAGCATTATCTATTGACCCCTCCTTCGTTCACTCTCCTCATTATTACCAACCCCAACAGCCGCAGCAACAATCTTCCCAACAACCAACCACCCTCTCACCTCAGGCTCTTCACTCCCCGTCAAGTTCCATGATGTCCTCCGCTGCTCCACCATCCATCTATCCCCCCTCCTTAACTTCGTCCTTGGGACTTTCGCATCTCACTTCTCAAACACGCAAAGAGCAATTCCAGCTTGCCGTCAAGCCTCTATTACAGGCCACGGCGTTCACTGGTGCACAGGCCGTGCAAAATTTGGTCACACTAATAAACGACTTCGGCTCGCAGGATGTGGATGCAGCAACTCGACTGGAGATCCTGACGAAGATCAGAGATCAAGCAGGGAATCATTATTTCCGAGCTTGGTCTGAAAATCCAAGCGCCATTGACATTTCCAGAGAATGGCTCAAATCAGCCTTCATGGCGAGGACTGACAACTCGTTAGTGGAGACTATCATGCCTCTCCTACATGTAAGTGAAGTTCTCGAAATCCGGGATTATCATCGTAAATTCACTCCGAACGATCCTCTAAACTATCACTTTTGCTTAGATCATCGATCGGCTACCATTGACAGTTGACTCACTGAGGACCTCGAAACTGGGCAAGCTTGTAGTAAAACTAGTAAAGGAGCCGCCAACTCCGGGTGAGTTGATTCCACATTCAATTCCTTTGAAATATCCCGGACCTCTCCATCTGCATAAGCGAAAGAAATCGCGATTGGAACACGCGTCTAACATACCATCTTTATGGATCGTTCGCCTAAACCTTAGATTCTGATTAATTACATGTATCTAACTTCTTTGCGTTCTCCCCCTTTGCTTTGGAAATCTCAGCGATCAAGGATATGGCATCCAATGTCGAACGTAGATGGCGACAAATGGTCTCAACTCAAGAAACAGGGACAAAATTGCCCGATGCGAATACGACAGAGGGTGAGCTACGTCAATTTAATTTGTTGAAATCTGCGATGCTCACGCAGCACCACAGAAGGTCCAAAGAATAGGAAGCGTAAATTGAGCGACCCCCCCACCAAAGCACCTCTACCAACCAAGAAATTGGCTGTCACTCCCACCTCTTCGCGGCCGGTCGTAAAGAAAGAGGCGAAGCCTGTAGTGACTGCGGTAAAAGATGCCAAGTCGGACTCATCATTTTTCTCAGCTCCGAAGCCAAAGCCAAAACTTCCTAGCTTTAAAAAGGCACCGGCTACGCTAGTCAAGACAGAGCCCGATCCGAATGTTGCGCAACCCTCGTCCATTGACCCCTTCCAAGAAGTTCTTAGATCGATGGCGAAAGCGCGCAAGGACTCCCCAGCGGTTGCAACACCCCCTCCTATGTCTGTTGATGTCCCCCTGGCTACACCTGGCCTCGTCAAGAAAAAGAAGTCTGTTACTTGGGCTCCCGATGGCCAACTTGAGTCGGTTCGACTCATTGATAGAGCGGTTTATGACGACGACCCAATAGATGTCAGCTTTTCTCCGCTTGCTTTGATATCTGCACTGTACATTAATTTTGTGTGGGGCTTCATTTTCATGCTGGTATACAGGGTATACATACGGCGCATAGTCTACGCGACTTGGACCGAGGCGAGGGAGCTGCACTACATGCCCATCTTTTCGAAGAAGCAATAGATTGGTCTGAACCCCTTCGTAAGCCACTAAAGTCGACGTCAAACCTCCAACGTTGACTGACAATC
Source organism: Porpolomopsis calyptriformis (assembly GCA_951640195.1). Classification (NCBI taxonomy): domain Eukaryota; kingdom Fungi; phylum Basidiomycota; class Agaricomycetes; order Agaricales; family Hygrophoraceae; genus Porpolomopsis; species Porpolomopsis calyptriformis. Next base: position 2,516,174 of record OX621163.1, read on the forward strand.
ACTTCACAGTTATTGATATCCCCATAGACATTGAAGTGCACCCTCGAGGGGAGCAGAGTCAAGAGAAAGTTACACAAGAGGAGCGTGAACAAACTGCATTGGGGGCACTTTATATGTCCCCGATACACATACCGGAGAGCCCGGCGGAGCCGTCGATGGTCATTCCAGACGAGGAAGTTGATAGGGAAGTCAGGACGATGACGTCCGGCCCCGAGGTCGATTCGATCTTTTGGAGTGGAGAACCGATACCAGCCCCCGCCCCATCGACCTCCGTGGCCGATCTCGTGGGTCAGCTCGCGGTGGGAAATGTTGATCAGCCGATGGCAGTTGCTCCGGTTGAAAACCAAGACGTGGATCAGAAAGCGTTTGGGCTTGACCCGAGTGGGCTTCAGTCGATAGCGGCGATGCACAGTCTTTCTCCAGAACAGTTACAGCAGCTTCTCCAGCAATTTACACAGACGCAGATGTATTCACAATCCAGCCAGGCGAACAACAACAGCAACCTACAGCCCCCTTATGGTGGCGTTGATCAAAACTGGAATTCCGATCAGTATGCCGATTACGGGCAGGGATATGAAGAGGATGGCACACGCGATCGACGGTGGTCTTCAGAGGGTAGAGGCCGTGGTCGTGGTCGGGGACGTGGCCGTGGACGAGGTGAAGAAGGAGGATATAGACATAGTAAAAGAAAACCATGCAGTTTCTTTGCAGCAGGAAGGCGAGCATTAAACCTGTATAATGTTTCAAATGAGACGGAGACTGATTATGACTCCGGAATTACAGATGCAAATACGGTGATCAATGTGATTTCAGCCATGACCCTATTTACTGAATTATTGAACGTCCCCCCGATTGACGTTGATGTGCATGTGTATTACTTTCGGCAATAACACGATTGGAGAGCATGTCGGTTTTTGGACATGTCCTTTGTTAAATATTTGGTCACCCTTGATCGAAAGGAGGGAGGGGCCCTAAAGTCACGATTTTACGACGTAGTGATGGTGTTACAAGCAAGATAAATAGATCATTGATAAAACATATCTTCTCCAGGTAATAAGAATGATACAATCTATGCTGCGTCAAGGAATTAATCAGTGGTGATTGTGGTGGGGTGCTCGTCGACATCAAGATACGAAAACGAGAGAGGAACAATGATAATTAAGAAGGAAAAAAAAAGAAAGAGAAAAAGAAAAAGGTTGCTATCCTCCACCTGTTGTTCGACCTCGTTTTCGGGTCATTCTTTTCGCCGGCGGTGCCTGCTCGGCATTGGCCGTTGTGGGTGAGGCGGTTTCAGATTTCCGCTTCAGTGTCGCATTCGACGTCGAGGGGGTGTTGTTTGGTCCCGACGCAGCAGGTGTGGATGGTGGCACCGGAGCCGACGTGGGAACGGACCCTTGTGACTGTTGAGGCAGAGTCTTGTTCTGCTTTTGCGACGCGTTATCCGTGGATTGGGGTCTGGTCTGGGGGGAATTGATGGATTGCGCCGTTTGTGAGCTGGTTGATGAGTTGGCGGATGGAGGTGGTGCGTTGGAGTATAAGAGGGTTACTGCTGGACTCGTGGTTACCCCGTTCATGAAAGTACCACCAGGATTGCCATACAATGCCCCGCCGCCCTGAGTGGGATTCAATGATTGGGATTCGCGGATCTTCGAAGCAAACTTAGACAACGCCTCTGTAAACAAAGGATCACTTTCAAACAAAGCTCAGACCAAGGCGATATCAACACGTACCGAGTGGCCCAAGGCTTGTGTCGGTTGAAAAATGAATGAGGTCAGCCATCTGTCCTACGCTCTCAGCCAACTATCGCAAAACTCAATCGGTCAGATCTCGCCATGAAACGGATGAGAGCGTGATACAAACCTCCAAACAACGCATCGTCGCCTGAGGAATTCCGAACGCATTGACAGGCTCTCCAGGTATTGAGGCACGCTCAATGAGCACTCTTGGCTCCTCCCACCTTTTGTCGTCGTCCCTTAGAGCCGTATTTCCATTGGCCGTCGGTGTTGGTGCGTTCCGTATCCGAGGTGTCTTGGGAGATTCCATTACTCGTTGGCCCATAACCGACTCCAATGCAATGAACTTGTCGTGCCAGTTCGCATCAAACTGTAGGTTTTCGAACTTGAGGGAATACGGAAGTTGATGTGGCGTGGATTGAAGATTTGAGGGATTCATAAGGGGATTGGGGATACAAACGACGTGCGCCATCAGAGGTCCACGCAAGGTGACTGTGTAACCGTTGCTGTACTTGTAAGTCCATACAGCAGTCAGACACTCCACGATGGCATGACCTGGCGAGTATAATCGTTCGCGAGCGCCATCTAACGAGAGAGTCATCGACTTGACACCAGACTGAGTAGTAACCAAAAAGAATCTTGGTAATATGGGAACGCCGATCTCTGCGATGGAGGTCGTCAAATTGGGTTAAAATATGAGGAAGAAGGAGACCAACCAAAGGGCTTAGCCTCGTTACGCTGATTATCCTTCCACAGGGTGAACTTCATGATGGCTTTCGGTGTAAAATACTCGTTTACCAAAGCCTCCCAAAATGAAAGCTGCAATTTCTATGGGGGGAGGGTTGAGAGGCTGGAAAGTTCAGGGAAGGACTCCAACGTACCGTTTTGTTTTCGCTTGCAAGTACACCACTAAACTGCAAGAGCCGGATTAGCCCCTGACCGTAACCGATTGGGAACGACAACCTAGTAAAAGAGATTTTGAGATATACACTTGGCCCGTGAACCACTGGCTTACATTTCCCGGGTTCGTGGAGTCATATGAGGGTGCATTGCACCTCCTTCCGAAAGTGGTAAAGTTGACGTTGAAACAGCAGTAGATGGGCCTGAAGGGCCTGAAAGGGATTGCCTAGGAGGCATATGACCGGGTGTGGGTACCTGCGGTTGATGGGATGGCTGGGGATTGCCATGTTGCTGGGGTAGTGATGGTATGCGTCCTGGAGGAAGAGCATTGGCGGGGAGTTGAGAGTGTGAAACATGTGGTGTATGTGAAGGACCGGCTTGTGAAGACGGTCGCCCAGGTTGTGCCGTTGGTTGAGATTGCGGACGCTGCGGAAGTGCGATGTGACTCATGGGATCTTGTTGGTGGGACAGATGGTGATGTGGGGGTTGTGGTTGGGGTTGGGGAGGCAAGGCCGCTGCGGTAAGATGGGTATTGTGTGGAATTGACCGTGAAGGAACGGTTGACTGGGACGAGTGCAGTTTGAAATGAGTATTGTAGTTCTCACCAGTCTGCTGCATCTGTTCAAATTGTTGCGCAGGCGTAAGTTGGAAGCCTCCGCGGTTACTCGAACCAGATGGATTGGGAAGCCCGCCAGGAATAGATTGCTGAGCGTCGCCGTGTTGAGCTGGAGAGGTAGAGGAGGGTACGAATTGGAATTGGGCGGGATTACCCTGTAATCGGTGGGGTGCTTGTTGGAATTGTGCATTTTGGAAGTTGATGAACATGGGATCGTCAGGAGATAATTGTGGGCGACCTGGGAGGGCCTGAGATGATCCTGGGGTAGCCATGGACATGTTAGACGGGGTGTGTATCTGGGGGTGAGATCCTGGGCGGGGTGAAGGTGATATTTGAGGTCGCTGGGGTATGGCGTTTTGGGAGTTAGTTTGGTGGTGAGAGGGTGGCAATCCGCTCGGGTGGGTTTGGGTGAGTGCAGAGGGCTGAGTGAGGCCACCTAAGAGTTGGGCCTGCGACGAGGGAGTGCGCCCAACGTTTTGAGAGATGGGGTCATTTCCTTGTCGACTGAGAGCGACGGCGATTTCTGGCGATAAGTGATTCTGCGGCTGCTGATGTTGCATGCGAGGGTTCATTTGCGACTGCTGAGTGACCTGACGAAGTTGACCGGGCATGCTCGTCTGTGGATTCATGCCCATGCCGGTTACATTGGGAGGTAAATGAGCCGATGGCTGATTAAGTGGCTGCTGAGAGGAGAGACGACGACTGGGGACATTGTTTCCTGGTTGCTGGATCATGCCTGGGGGAAAGGCGAGCGGATTGTGGGCCAGTGCGAGCTGAGAGGTGGAGGCGGCAGCGGACTGGTTCAGGCCCTGTGCTTGCTGAGACTGTTGCAGCAACAGACGGCGCTGGCTGTTAGCGTGCTGGAGACCTGCGTGCTGCATCTGCATCTGGTACCGATGGAACATGGGGTTGGTATTCTGTGGGGCACCCCCAGGGATTAAACCCATGGGTTGGTTTGGATTAGCGGTATTTGGCAGCAAGCCGATGTGTTGCTGTTGCTGCTGTTGCTGTTGCTGTTGCTGTTGCTGTTGCTGTTGCTGCTGTTGCTGCTGGTGGTTCGGGAGAAAGGGAGGGGTGTTTAGAGAGAGCATCTGGGGAGGAAGCTGAGGGAGGCCCTGTCGGAGCATCTCTGGGCGAACGTTCATCTGTGCCAAACGCGGTTGGGGAGGGAAATTGAAGGAAGAATCCTCTGCTTCGGTGATGGTATGAGACTGGATTGCTGACATGCATGTAATGTGGGGAAAACCGGAGATGGGCCGAGGAGGGTTGATTGGAGAAAGGGTGGTAGATCCGGGTGAGGATGGTGGGGATCAGGAAGTGGGGATGGTGGGTGGGGAAGAGGAGGGGAAATATGGGTAGAACGATGAGGGAGATCGTTGGGAGAGGAAGTGGGAGTCGGGAGACGATGAGCGGAAGGAAGTCGGGAACGAGGCGTTTGACAAAGCCAAAATGGATTTGGGAAGAAGAAAATGACTCTCACGCCGGGTTTGAGCACGAACAGCCTCGATGGTCCGTCAGTTCAAATACCACGAGGAAAGGTTGCTGAAGAGGGTCGATTTTCTCAACGTAAGTTGTCCAGCTCACGCTTTCACTCGTACTCATCGATTTCGAGTGGAAACACGATGCCAACCTCCGGGAGATCAGAGTGATGCGTAGATACCACATTCAAAGCCGGGACCACTACCAGAAGTGCTGCATTTTCTTTCTCGTCGCTCGCTCACTCATTCTTGTCCTAGATACAACAAACTGTGTGGCACACTGCGCTCCTTTGCCCACCGTTTGTCACTTCTGCCCGCCCAGGACCCGTTCCGGGCTCGCATGGAGTCGCAACTCCTATCAAAACTCTATGACATCGGTGTACTCAACTCGGTCGCCAAGTTGAGTGATGTGGACAATAAACTGACCGTCGCCGCCTTCTGTCGGAGACGACTCGCTGTCTTCGTCTGCATGTCAAAGATGACGGAGACCGTCAGCGCCGTACGCCCTTCCCCAGCCCGCCTGATCTCTCTCTGAGCCAGCAGCCTCCAGGCCGTCCGGTTCATCGAGCAAGGGCACGTACGCGTCGGACCCGACACCGTCACGGACCCTGCCTATCTGGTGACACGGCAAGTGCATTTCCTCATGCCCTCTCTCCACACTCAACCTTCCCAGTCACATGGAAGATTTCGTGACCTGGGTTGACACCTCGAAACTGAAGAGAACGATAATGAAATACAACGACCAGGTACGTCTCATTCGCCCCCTTTCATCCTCGTTTAACACCACCCTCAGCTCGACGATTTCGACTTGCTCTGAGCTTACTTAGAATAATCCGTAATGTAATAATCAATGAGAAACACAAGGTTGCCCTGCACGTGCCACCGCTTGAGTGCTTTAGACTATCCTCAACTCTACACATCCGAGAGTGAACCAGTTTCGCTCCTCCCGCTCGCTCTAAATTATTCGCAATGGCCGAGGCTGGCGAAGGGAACATCAAGGTCGTGGTCCGATGCAGGCCCCTCAACAGTCGCGGTTCGTACCAGACTCCCTTTCTCCATAGATCGCGTCTAATCTACCCTCGTCGCTACTTTCTCCGACACGGGTGCATTCGCTTCATCAGAACTTGCCCGAGGCGCCAAGCCCCTCATCCGCATGCAAGGAAACCAGACGATGATTGATCCACCCGAGTCTGGTTCCCAGCAGGACTCCAAGCGCGCGACCGAGCGAAAGACGATGAATTTCAGTTTCGACAAAAGCTATTGGTCTGCAGGGCCGAGAGACGAACCTGGCTATTGCTCGCAGCAAACTTTATACGACGACTTGGGCAAGGAATTACTAGACCATGGATTTGCGGGTTTTAATGCTTGTATATTAGCTTGTGAGTCCCGCCGCGCCTCGTTTCGGTCATTCACTTACCCCATGTGTTGCGTTCAAGATGGACAAACGGGTGAGCTCGAAGGCATCAATCCTCTTTCAGGAACACTTACACCCCGCTCGCTTGATTAGGATCGGGCAAGTCGTACAGGTGAGTCTCGAGTGGCAGATGTTTGAGTTGGCGTTTATCCCTTGCCGATTCCGCATTAGCATGATGGGATGTCAGTCGTTCCATTCCTTCACATCATTCTTCCTATTCATGATCGAATAGATGGCGCGGACAAGGGAATTATTCCCCTCACATGCTTAGAGCTTTTTGACCGTGTAGATGCGAAGAAGGCAGCCGATCCTCACGTCAACTTTACGGTTGAAGTTTCATATATCGAGGTCCGCCATCTCGGCCACTCTACATCACTTTATCTTAACCCCACGACCTAGATTTATAACGAGAAGGTGCGGGATTTGCTGAATCCCAAGAATACGGGAAATTTGCGGGTTCGCGAGCACCCGATCTTGGGACCCTATGTAGAGGATCTATCCAAGCTCGCGGTAAACAACTACGGCGAAATGATGACCCTTATGGATGAAGGAAATAAAGCGAGAACAGTCGCTGCAACTAATATGAATGAGACGTATGTCAAATTTCATACCAAACGTATGTCTCTGATCACTTGAGCCGATAGCTCTTCTCGTTCGCACGCAGTCTTCACTCTCCTTTTGAGCATGAAACGACACGATGTAGAAACTAATATGGATACGGAAAAGGTCTCACGGATCAGGTTGGTTCCACCTTTCTGTTATGTTTCAAGGCTAAACCTTCCATCCCTCTCAGTTTGGTCGATTTGGCGGGATCCGAGCGGGCGAATTCCACAGGGGCAACAGGCCAGCGCTTGAAAGAAGGAGCCAACATCAATAAATCTTTGACTACTCTCGGGAAGGTCATATCCTCTCTCGCTCTCGCTAGCCAGTCGGAGCATAGGAAAGGAAAGAAAAAAGCGGAGGAGTTTGTCCCATATCGTGACTCGGTACATCCGTAATCCATACTTTGTTAATATTACCTCGTTTCTGACATCACCCCTACAGGTCTTGACATGGTTATTGAAGGACAGCTTGGGTGGCAACTCGAAGACAGCCATGATTGCTGCTATTTCCCCGGCTGACTACGAGGAGACTTTGAGTACCCTTCGGTACGCCGATCAAGCCAAGAAGATCAAGAACAAGGCCGTTGTTAACGAAGACCCCAATGCCAAGCTTGTACGCGAACTCAAAGAAGAGCTGGAAATGCTCAGGGGTATGTCCTTCGATATCTTTTTAAGCGTCAGATCTCAAGATCGGCTTAGCTCGTGTTTCTGGGTCGAGTGGTGAAGACGTATACGATCCAAAGGTCCCTCCTGAGATGCAGAAAGTTACATACAGGACAAAGGATGGAAGGCTCAAGACAGTGACCAAGGCGGAACTGCAGGAGCAAATGGAGGCCAGCGAGAAGTTGATGCAGAGCTTGAATGAGACATGGGAACAGAAGATGATTAGGACCCAAGAAGTCCAGAGGGAGCGAGAGAAAGCATTAGAAGAGTTGGGCATCACCGTCGAGAAGAACCTCGTTGGTGTACATACACCAAAGAAGGTCTGTTCCCTTTCGTTCTTCTCTATGAATCCGTGTTTAAACTTGCCGACTGGATCAGATGCCACACCTGGTTAATTTGGTGCGTTTTGCCTATACCACCTTATTAAGAATCGAACCCTGATGGCGAATCAATCACTCCTAGAACGAAGGTTGGTTACATTTTAATCCCCTCGTCCTCGATGTGCCCCAACCTGTTTGGCTTTGTAGATCCTCTCATGAGTGAATGTCTGATTTATCAAATCAAGCCTGGTCGCACTATGGTAAGTTGGATATAGTCTGGTTGCATTCGTTTTCTGGACATGCGTCTCCCAGGTTGGAAGGCTCGACTCAACGAAACCTGCCGCCATACGTCTCAGCGGTGACAACATTCTCGAAGAACATTGTTATTTCGAAAACAACGAAGGGAAGGTCATGTTTACTTGCTTGGAGAACAGTGTTACAGTGAGTCGTTGGCATCACGCTCGGCTTCCTTGACCCTAGAATTCGTCCAGTTCCTTAATGGAAAGCAAATCTCCCCTGGGCAAGTGAGTAGATGAGCTACCAGGTTTTGAAGTCAGTAGTAATAATCTCTTTCTCCAGCCCTACAAACTCCGATCAGGTTTTCGCATCATTCTTGGTCAGTTTCACCTTCGTCTGAGTTGTTCATCTTTATTCAACCCCTCTCAGGAGACAATCATGTGTTTCGCTTCAATAATCCTGAGGAAGTTCGCAAACAACGGAATCGTGCCACAGCAAAGTCAAACTTGCATCTTGCCTTCTCTGCCGCCGATTTCGAGTGCACTGGTGATGGAAATGCCTCTCCAGCCACCCGCCCTGACTCTCCAGTGTCGTCAACCGAGCAAGCTGACGTTGATTGGACGTTCGCCAAACGCGAAGCCGCTTTTGCTCGGCTAGGTTTAGATCCAACCCTGGACAGTCTACCGGATGATGATCTTAACAAATTATTCGAGAAGATAACCAAAGTTAAGACTTTGCGCGACCACAAGTCTCGTCCCGAGAGCAGCCTCAGTCAAGCAGACGATATCTGGAGTGACACCGGACGACCATTCTCGAGCGACGCCACCGACGACACGAGTCTGGAGGCCGCCGGGAGCCCAGACATGGATGGGTCACTCAAAGATGTTCAAAACCAATTAGAAACTCGCTTACAAGCGATAACGGAATCGACGGAAGCAGAAGATCTCAAGGTTGAGAAGGATCATATGGAGCATCAATTGAACCTTGTCCGAATGCAGATGAAACGTCTTATCGAAGCTCGCGCTCGCGGAGAGAAGGATAGCGGCATGATAGAATTCGAACCTGTCATCTATTCCGCCAAGCAGCTTCGGTTGATTCGTAGAGTTTTGGACACATGGAGATCTCATCGTTCGTTTTCTATGGCTGAAGTTACCCTTTCGAGCGCTGTCCTTATCAAAGAGGCTAATGTTATCAGGTGGGTACTCAGTCTGCTATTGTGTGCGTTATCTAAGCCTCAAGGCAGCAAGGAACTTGGAAAAGAGGTTTCCTACAACTTCACAATCTCAGCTGGGGGCTCATTAGGCTCCCCTGTTTCTGCGGTTGATACCATTGCCGGCTTGGACGAGTTTGGTGATGTCGCAGACCCTGTTCTGGCGTCAACAACTCAACCTTCTGTCGCCGTAAAAGTTCTTGACAAACGTCATAACGCTGTATATACGTGGTCTTTGGATCGCATGCAGCAGCAGTTGCAACGAATGCGCAACTTGACGACTTACATCGACCGGCCTTCGTACACGCAACACTTTTCTTCCGACGAGCCTTTTTACGATTCCCCTCCCCCAGAATATTCTTTTATAGGCAACGCCTTGATTTCTTTGACGCCGCTTTTTCGTCGGCTTTCATCGAGCTCTACAGTGCCTATCTTTTGCCGATACACGGCCGAGGCAATTGGCTCGTGCCGGATAGACATCAAGATCGTTAATGTGGTTGTCTCCACAAAACATGGAAACCGATCAAATGCTCCCACACGTTCATCTTCGCCAATGCCTGGGGTTGTACCTCCAGGTAGCAAACTCAGCTTCTTTCTCACAGTGGATTGCGTGAAAGGCCTGTCCTCTCATGAATTTTCTGCTGTCCATCTGCAAGTACGACTGTCTTCCTTCGTTGGTCCTACCTTAGCGACAGAGGAAGTATTTCCTTCATCTGTTCTGGATATAGACGTATCTTCATTGTCGGAATTAAAGTTTCGTCGTAGCTTTTCCATTGTTGCGTCTTCAAAGGTCCTGGCTCACTTACGCAACGGCCATGCGCCAGTCGAATTTTTTGCCTCCCTCAAGCCTACATATTTGGAACGGCTGGAACGATGGGACGAAATGCGCGAGCAAAGGAACTCATTCCCTTCTGCTCCCACTTCGCCGTCGTGTGACAACCGATCCGCTACTTTACCACCAATGCGCCGCTCAGAGAATGACTTCGTGGTTGTGCAATCTCACGATGTCATTGCTTGGCTACAAATATGCGAGCTCGGCCCAGATGGCCAATACATCCCCGTTCCGGTTGTCTCTCAAGGTGCTTTGGATCCGGGGTGCTTTACTCTCCACCAGGGATTGCAACGACGCATCGTATTGTCCCTCTCTTCTAATTCTGGTCCACAATTTCCATGGGTAGAGTTCATTAAGATCCGGATAGGACACCTCCGACTTCTAGATCCGAAGGGCCACATGCACGAATCAACTTCGCAGCCCCTCGTCACTCTACCTTTGCTGAAGGAACAAACTGTGGACTTCAAGCCGGACGGGACAGGCATGCTGTCTGCTGAAGCACTATGGGATTCGAGCGTGCACGATTCCCTTTTGCTAAACAGGGTTACCGCTGCCCACCAACGCATTCTCCTCCACTTAAACTGGGCCATCGTGGTTGAGACATGTAGTGATCCCGTGCAGTTCAACATGGATGTCGCTGTCACGATGCAAACCCGAGATGCCCGACCTCCTTCAAAACTATTGAGCTTCCTTGGATCCAACAAGATCCTATCCAGGACTAGTACCCTCTTCAATGTCCGCCTTTCCCCCCCTCTCACGAGGTCGCCGAAGGACCTCTGGCGGCTTGACACTTCTGAGAAATTTGTGCGCGGCGAAGAGATATTGGGCGGTTGGAAACCACGAGGTATATCCGTTGTGGAAGATTACTCCAGGTTGGTTTTGACCGAACGCCGGGCGGCGGACGTGCAGGCTGTCCGTGTCATACTTTCTACATGTGCTTCCCGACTTGTTCAATCCGAATCTGACGTCTGGCGCTCCGAGGATTTGATTCAGAAATCTCTTAGCTTGTGGCAAAAACGCTTTGGTCATCGCGGAGAGGTGTGTCGTATTTTTTCAACTGCCGTGATGATAGTCACTCAAAGGACCGTCCAGATTGTGCTTAGTCAAGAACCCTCCGATCCTGAAAAACCTAACAAGGTGACTGGGATTGAGTCACTCGAGGTTTTGAAGTTCATTTCTGATACTAAACTCATTCCTCGGAGGTAAGTTGATAGTGACTATGACAAAGCAGACTTTTGAAAAAATCGTTTCTCAGTGATGGGCCAACGAAGAAAGGTCACCTTATGATCTTAACTGACGCTGGCAAAAACCTCTGGGAAAAGCGGTGGTTTGTTCTGAAAAGGTGTGTTTTTGGAGACCGTAAGTTGCTCCTGGACATCAGGCTCACAAAATATTAGGCCATACCTACACATTTATACCCACTCCTCTGAGCTTGAGGAGACGGGTATAATTAGCCTGAGTGGTGTGAGTGTGGAAAGCGACCCTCAGAAAGAATCATTGCTCGGAGTAGGTGGTTTTGCCTTTTGGAATGATGCATGATATTGACTCATTCTTTACGGCAGAAACGATTCTCGTTCTATTTGTTCACCGCCTCGAACTCCCATGCACTCGCTGCTCCCAATCTCAAGGAGCTGCAGTCATGGACATCAAGTCTAGACCCAACACGTTCTCTTTCTTAACCCACTTATTTGCCTTCGACCTTATGGTTATTTCTCTCGTCGTAACTACACTAGCATCGCCGCTCCAAGGCACTATTCCATAAATAATCGCTCCTTCTATCTTTTAGATCACCCGTGTTCTGTATCCCCCTTACTCGAAGCTATATAGTAACTGCCGTGTTTTTACAATGCTACTTTGGATTCACTACAAACTGAAGGATTGTAATAGTTTCATGGCAGCACCAGCATCAAGTGCAGGACGACGTCGTTCAGAAGAAAAAAAGGATAGCATTTACTAGTTACAGGATACATATTCACGCTGTGGTGAGATAAACAACAGTTCCAATATTAAATGGCCAAGCGCCGATCCCCACTAATAATGATAGGAGCCCATTGAGCCAGGAGAGATTTAGTCACAGCGTTCCGGACAGTCGTTCTGTAACACACTTATGAGCGAAGCTCCTTTAAATGGCTGAGTGAGATCACCGAACCTCACGGATGAACGTCAACATATGGCAGGTAATGTAACCCTTGGCAAAGCCAGCGGCGGCATAAGCAAATAGATATTGCCATTTCCTGGTGAAGGCATCGAATTCCGAGCGTTCCCGAAGAGAAGGGTAATCTTTTGAGATTATCTCTGGGGTTAAGTTGTCTTTTAGCCGCCGACCCCATTCACGGAGAGTGCGAGGGTAATCTGGAAGCATCAGATGTCGGCACAGTGAAAATAAATAATTTGGCGCGAGGGGATATACTCACGGGCCGAGTGGTTTTCGACGCTCTCGAGTGTAAAACGACCATGAGATGCGGTGTTCGCGGCGGAGATAAGGGTTGTTGCGCTAGGTAGGCAAGAATTTGGCCACATGTAACGACGCATAAAGTCCTCAGCCCTGAGCATAAACAGATCAAGGTGTGTGAAGAGGTAAAAGTATGGTTAACATACTGATAACCGGTGTATCGAGATTCGGGGAAGGTAGATGAGCTAATGACAGCCGTAGCGCCTTCCGGCTTGAGAGCCCAGTCGACAAGTTTGAAATATAAATTGTAATATTTTGAACCTACGTGCTATTTGAGGGTAATCGTTACTCACATCAAGGGGTGATTGTCAGAGAAAATGGGAGTGCCATACCTCAATCATCTCAATGCTGATAAAAGCATCGAAAGCCTTCTCGAATTCAGCAGGGAGCTCACGGTAGTCAAGAAGGTGTACGCGAACGCGACCTTCAAGACCCGCAGCCTTGACCCGTTCCTCTGCAAGTGATTTTTGCTGGACTGACAACGTGAGAGTGTCCACCTCGCATCCAAAGGAGCGGGCAGCCTGCAGTGAACAGGTAATTAATACAATTGTGTAAACATTGCTGGCGAGCCGAACCTCAATGGCCAAACCACCCCATCCGGTACCAAACTCGAGGATTCGGTGGCCAGGTTTAACACGAGCTTTTTGCAGAACGTGAAATATTTTTCGCCGTTGGGCTGTCTCCAAATCATACCGAGTTGGGCCATGTTCGAGGTCACCACGGAAGCCGCCTTCTGAGCGATCCCAGAGTGCACAAGAGTACATCATCTCTTCACTCAAGAAAGCCTTTATAATGAATATTGTTAGATTGACAGGGAAGAAATGGTAAGGCAAGAGCAACCTTGAACAAGTCGTTTGATTGATCATAGCTGGCAATAGCATTAAGCCGCGCCTGTGATAGCGTCTGTCCAAGAAAAGCATTGGAGATTCCTGATATTGTCGATGAAATCTTGCCAATTGTCGACAAACCCTCCATGCTGGCTTGGTTATCTAGCAACAGCTATGGTCACGCCTTTAGTGAGTTGGTTTCAGAGTAGGAAAGAAAAACATACGTGCATGGTTGCTCTGAGATCGTCGACCTGGACATCGCCAATCATGTAAGCTTCGCTGACTGAGATGGTCGATGTAATTAGATATCCGAAAGGTGTTATTGGTGTGACAAACAACAGTGCCTTACAGCCAATGTCTCCAGAAGCCAAAACGCGTGTCCAGAAATTATTGTTGGTTACGGTGAGATGTACGTCATGGCAGCCATTTTGCCGATGGCCATAACAGTGGGTCCCTTCGGAATCATATATTGTAAGATGACCCTTGGTGATCGCCTGATCGAGGACCGAACAGATGGAAGTACGAGCTGTAAGCAGTTAGGTACTGATAGAACGGAGACATTGTCTGAGCGCATACCGAATGAAGAAAGCCACGAACGTGGATTGGGAAGCGCAATTGAAAAAAGTGAGGAGATTGTAGGTAGTCTTGTGGGAGGGTAAAAACAGACTGAGGGAGTTAGCGAAGCAGGCATGATCTGAAGAGTGGGATGAATGGGGTGGTGGCGGTGGCGGTGAGATCTAAGTAAAGAAGGTTGCAAGACACACCGGAAGATGAGTGTGATGGGCTTTTAAGTCGTTGAAGATGGCACGACTCACGGCGGATGAATGTTGAACGAGAAGATATTCATTGGATGAAGATCGGAGAAATTGGTTCGAAATCTTGAAGACTCGAGGAGGGCAGGTGGGATTCGCGATTGTCAAATGAATTATAACCATTCTGATTGGAAATACCACTGGAAATTTGAAGGCGTGCACATTGCAAGGGCATCTGCGATGGCAGTGTGTGACGGCTCGCGTCTTTTAATACATTGGATTTACAGATTGAGAACGAAGGAGGGTTGAGATGGATGCTTGACGGCCCAATGGAAGTGTCCTACACGCGCTCGGCGTTCGATTAAACTGGAATCGGTGACCTGCTGAGATCCCCACCAGACCCGGTGCAACATCGAAGCCAACTGGCAAACCTGTAAAAAGTAGTACCTTGCATTGCAGTGCTGGGCAAGACACGTGTGGCTACTGCACTTACATCCAAGAATTCAAGACGATGACTGTTTGATGCAATTCGAGGGACGAATGCCCTTTAATTGCCGATTTCTTTTACACTTTTACTTTCAACGTCAGGATTCCTTTATTTATCTGCACCGAGAAATTCCCCAGGTCGCTATATGGGTTAGTAGAACACTCACCTACTCCGACTTCACCATGATGGACGAAAACAAGCTATTTATTAGTATGAATATCCGTTAGGCTTGTTCCGGCCTGGCACTGCCCTTTAGAGCACGGCGTCTTCACTTCCAGACCTTCTCTGCGTTTCTCCAAGCCCATTTGTGTAATTAGCAGTTTTTCATGTTGCGAGTCAACTCTTCAGCATGTTTGCCTGCTTGCTTTTTAAATTCCGCCTCGCAGCGCCCGGCCAGAGCTGGGGTAGAATTTGAGTTCCATGTGGTTCTCTAGAGGAAAGACCGCCTTTGCCGCTCGTGGAAAAATAACAGCTCTTGAGCCTGAAATTCAACTCTTGGCTTGAGCGCTGGGCATGGCTTTTCTTCGGAGAGAGCACAACCTGGTCTTTGTTTCAATCAGCCTTGGCAATGTATAAGGAAATTGAAACGCATTCTACTGATGCGGGTCACGAGACCAACGCGATCAATGCACCCGCGATGTTGGGTATCGAGAATGATCTTCCAAATAGCAGACAGCGTTGACAAATTTTGTGGGCAGCAGGAGGTAATAAATTCGCATTTGCCGATTTGTGCGGAATAAGGCCAGTTGAATTTGAAGACCAGATCTTTTGATCGATAGAAGACTTTGGCAAGTGCCCGGCGACCAGCTTTCGATCGCCAAAATAGTCGCCGCAATTCTTGTGCTCGCGCCGACCCGTGCAACCCCAAGGTATGTGAATCGTACAGAGTGCGCCGTCTTTGAGCTGCACCCTCTCGTAAAAGAACGACTAGAGCTCTCATAGTTCACCGGGTCTCGCCACCTACGTTACCTGGGTTATTTACCCTTGCTCGACGTCCAGACAGGTGGAAGGAAGGGTCGAGAGAAGTAGGGTCAGGACTACGTAAAGCCGGGTTTCCCATAGATGCAGGTGTTTTTGGACCTTTTGAGAAGATCGAAGAAGCCTTCGGGACGGGAAAATCCCACAATAGTTAGTGTGTCCCGATTATGGATTTACCTGGCAAAAATAATCAAGTTCATCTTGACGAGGATCCTGATATAACGGCCGAAGTGTCGTGGCGTATCCCAGCGAGGGCCACAGTGATCGATCCCGGCAGAATTCTCAGCTAAATCATCCAGAAATAGATACAGCGTTAATTAATGATCCACAGAGGCCGCACGCTCACCTTGAGAATTAAAGAAAGCCGGGGGGAAATCCACCACCGGAGAGCGTACAAAAATTCAGTCTCATGATTTGCATCAAAGCGGTGAAACTGCTCAAGGGAATCGCGACGAGTGGGACACGGAACTTCATGAGGAGCTCACAGAGATTTGTTATGTGGAGGATGAAGATGCGTCAATTTACATAAATTTCGAGAGGGTTCGTGTCGACTTGGCGAACCACCCAGGAATATGTGGAGCAGCAATGTCCTGACATTTGAGGTGATCACTACCAGCCGCGATTTGATCCAACGCTCTATACTGTACCGCGGACAGCGATCGCTGGGATTGCATGGCTATGATTTCACGTTGAACTATAGTACAATCTGCCGGCAACGTCGTTCACGACCCAGTCGAGACCAGCAATAAGGTTATATCCTGTCACAGCGCTGCAGGACAATATTTTCCATTGATGAGACCGTATTGATCGAAGGTCGAGAGCCTAGAATCACCCAACGGATGGTAGGTTGGCGTTTCATAAGGCGAAACAACGAGGAAACTTACGTCCTGGATTTCAGTCTCGGCCATGGAGCCTTCTAAGTCCTGCTTGTTAGCAAAAACAAGGAGAGAAGCACCTGCTAGTCGCTGGTATCTCTCAATGGGCTGTATCGGACACGACCGAAGGGGGGGTGGAAATGCTCACATCTTCGCGCAAGAGATTGTGCAACTCTGACCGGCAATCCTGCATGCGCGTTCTGTCCCCTGAGTCAACTACCCAAACCAACGCGTCCGTTTGCTCAAAGTAGTTACGCCAATATGGTCGAAGTGTACGTTGTCCACCGACATCCCCTGGAATTGAGATTTGAACGCGAAGAGGATGCGAGAAGAGGCGAAATGGTAAAGACTGTAGCAAGCGACGAACATATATTGAGGGTGAATCTTCGTTTGAGTAGCTCAGTTCCATGCGCCGTGCCTATGATGGGCGTCGCTCACTTGCCATGCACAAACGTCTTGATGTTGAATCCCAAAGTCGGGCTGACGCTCATGATGTCCTCCCCGTTGAGCTTCTTCAAGATGGTAGTCTTACCCGCATTATCAAGACCGCTAGACGGAGTTCGGTTGGGCGCCGATGAAGGTTCAGATCAAGGACTCACAGGAAAAGGATGCGAATCTCCTTTTCCTTCCGACGATTTTTCCTGATGATAGTTAGGAGACCCATGGTGAAGAGAGTCTGGAGAAAGCGGTTGTTTGTCTGAGTGTATCCTTGGCCGACTCGGTTGACCTCTCCCAACTTCAAATGGCACCAAAATCGAAAGCAAAGAAAGGCAAGAAGGGTGAAGACGAGATTTGGTGGGCATTATGCCTTTGGAATCCGCATACTCTCATGTGTCGAACCTTGGCATCTTAGGGCAAAAGTAGATGAATCTGTTGGGAATCAAACTCCTGCCACCAGTAACCTCTCCGATCTCGATGACAAGCCGGAGATCAAGGTCAAAGGCGCGTTCCCAGGATATGCCTCACTTGCGATGGCAGAGGATATCCATTCAGAAGACCCAGAGGAAGACTTTGGAGGTCTAATGGTACTCTCCTCTGTCTTTCGATGTTTCCGAATTATTTTTACACTCAACTTGTAGTCTGCCATCAAAGCTACAACCAAGAACAAGAAGAAACCACGGAAAGCCGCGGCAAACACGGAAGACACCTCAATCACACTCTCCACCAGCCTTCCCTTCGACGAGCAGTTGAGGGGCGACACTGCGGATGTCCTGGATGATTTCAGCGCCGCCAAAGGGCCCATAGAAATGACAGCCGACGAGTTAGCTGACGAAGAATGGGGGCCAGTGAAGGAGAGAGGGAAGAAGCCAAAGAAAGCAACAAATGGGAAGACGCAGGAAGCTGAAGACAATAAGGCAAATCCTGGTGCGTGGTTGATGTATTATCGCCTACTTGTTTCCATCCTTATCCAAGAGTACAGTTTCACTCGAAGGGGACCCCGCTTCAGTTGTCGAGATTGTTCCTGCTACCACAGCGCAAGAGGGCGACGATGTTGATTTGCCTGAGGAGGGGACGAGAATATTATCGAAGAAAGAAAAGGAGAAATTGAAGAAAGAACGAGAAAAGGTGTGTTTTGTCGCCCTTTGTTTGGAACACTAGTCAAAGGAATTGCTTTATAATTGCTGCTAGGCTAAGAAGAAAGCGCAAGCTACAGCAAAAAAAGTCACCAACGAAGACAATCATGTTCCTCCTTCCACTATCGTGGACATTCCGCCAGCAGTGTCGGAGCCCCTGGCAGAAGAAAACGAAGATGAAAAGGAGGAAACAGGAGGTAGCGGCGCAAAGAAGAAGAAGAAGAAAAAGCCGAAGAAGGATGAAGAAGCACCACCCATTGCCCCTGCTGGGGCTAAAAAGAAGGGAGGTATCAGCGCCTTGAAAGCGCTAATGGAGGAGAAGAAGCGCATCGAGGAGGAAGCGAAGCGACGGGAGGAAGAGGAGAGGAAACGTATCGAGGAAGAAGAAAGGAAAGCAGAGGAAGAGCAACTCAGGAAAGAGGAGGAAAAACAGCGGAGGAAGGAGAGAGAAAAGGTGAGGGTTTTGTTGCTCCCGATTCAGGTTCTGTTCAGATGTTTTATATTCTTAGGCAAAACGTGACTTAGCTAAAAAGGAGGGACGTTTGTTGACCAAGAAACAAAGGGATGAAAAGATGATGGCAGAGAGACGGAAAGAAGCTCTTCTAGCATCTGGGGTTCAAATCGAAGGGCTGCACCATCAGTCGACTAATGGCGGGACGAGGAAGGTTGTCTACTCTAACCGCAGAAAGAAAGGGCCTGAAGTTGGCGATGCCACCGCCGCGCCTGCATCGAGACCCCTCTCACCCGAACCTGTACCCACCCCTTTGTCACAACCATTAGATGGTGACAGCGTTAAGGATAACTGGGAGGCGAGCAGTGGTGACGAAGAGTCTAATGGTCCGATTACACAAGGTGTCAAAGAGTCTTGGGATGCTTCGAGTGAAGAGGAAACTCAGCCCGAGCCTGCTCCGATCGTCTCAGAGAAACCTCCTGTTCAAATGGTTTCTGACCCCGATACACCAGCCCGGACTGCCAAGGCTCTTGCTGCGAAGCCGGATCCTAATCCAACTAAGGTGGAACTGCCATCCTCGGAATCTGAAGGAGTAAATGGAGATTCTGCAGACTCCGATTCCGGAGAAGAGTCTGAGGACACCTCATCATCCAGCTCCGAAGAATTGACGAGCACACAACGCATGGCAGCTCAACGGAAGGCAGAGGCAGCTCATCGTCGGGCGCAAGCTCACGAAGCAGCGCTTGCCGCACGAAGCCAAGATAATTTACGGAGCCCCATTTGCTGTATTTTGGGTCACGTCGACACGGGAAAAACAAAATTACTGGATAAGGTACTTTCATTTGATCACGAACCACCAAAAACTGATCGCCCTGCGGGATAGATTCGCCAAACAAATGTGCAAGAAGGTGAAGCAGGTGGTATCACACAACAAATCGGTGCCACCTACTTCCCTGTAGACGCTATTAAGACCAAGACCTCAGTGTTGAACAAAGTAAGTAAATGGATGAGCTGGTGAAATACCTCGTGACAGTTTTTGTTAGGACGGAACGCAAGAGTACAAGGTTCCTGGTCTATTGGTTATCGATACCCCGGGTCACGAGTCATTCACAAATCTGCGGTCGCGTGGAAGTTCACTGTGCAATATCGCTATCCTTGTCGTGGATATTATGGTGCGTCAGAATTTGAACCGTTATAGGATTTCTGACAAATATATTGTCCATAGCATGGTCTTGAGCCGCAGACTTTGGAATCTCTACGCTTACTAAGGGAACGCAAGACCCCTTTTATTGTCGCTCTCAATAAGGTACACTCCTAATGTTTGACACACCAATGAGAATTTTAATGCTATACCGCCAGATCGACCGCATTTATGGCTGGAATGCGACATCAGATGGTGCATTCCAAGAGTCGCTCGCAAAACAGAAATCTTCGGTTCAGAACGAGTTCAGAGACCGCGTGGAGAAGACTATTCTTGCGTTTGCAGAGCAAGGACTCAACGCTGCCCTTTACTACCGCAATGATAATCCCGGTCGTGTCGTTTCGCTGGTACCGACATCTGCCATTACAGGAGAAGGAATTCCAGACATGATCATGCTTCTTGTGAACCTCACGCAACAGCGGATGAGCGACAGGTTGATGTACCTTTCGGAACTTGAGTGTACAGTGCTTGAGGTCAAGGTTATTGAAGGGTTAGGCACAACTATTGATGTTGTTCTTTCGAATGGTATCCTGCGGGAGGGAGAAAAGATCGTTCTATGTGGCCTAAACGGACCCATCGTCACTCAAATCCGTGCCCTTCTTACGCCGCAACCTCTACGAGAGCTTCGTGTCAAGGTACGTATCACACTCCACACAAGTTGGCATATATCTGAACATTGAATATCAGTCTGCATATGTTCACCATAAAGAAGTCAAGGCAGCTTTAGGCGTGAAAATCACAGCACCAGACCTGGAGAAGGCTATTGCGGGCTCACGGCTACTCGTTGTTGGTCCCGATGACGACGAGGACGACCTGCGAGACGAGATCATGTCAGATCTCACGTCGCTGCTCAATTCTATTGATAAATCTGGACGCGGTGTTTGCGTTCAAGCAAGCACGCTTGGTTCATTGGAAGCGCTACTGGATTTCTTGAAGGCTAGCCGTATTCCGGTGTCGGGTATCAATATCGGTCCTGTCCACAAAAAAGATATCATGCGTTCAGCTACGATGCTAGAAAAAGCGAAAGAACTTGCCTGCATCCTTTGTTTCGATGTTTCTGTAGATAAAGAGGCCGAACGGCTGGCAGAAGAGATGGGAGTTCGTCTGTTTAAAGGTGCGATGCTTGCTTAAAACAGAATCCATGACACTGAGTTTCTGTTAAGCGGATATCATATATCATCTTTTCGACTCATTTACCGCCTACACTGCCGAGATTGAAGCAGCCAAGCGAAGAGATGCCGCTCCCCAGGCAGTGTGGCCCTGTCGTCTCAAAATTATCGCCGCGTTTTGCAAACGAGATCCTATTATTTTGGGTGTCGATATTCTTGATGGTACATTGAGAGTAGGCACTCCCCTTGCTGTCGTAAAGGTTGATTCAACGACACAGAAGAAGGAGATAGTGGAACTTGGAAAAGTGTAGGTTCTTGACCTAGGAGAATATGTATACTTGCTGACACCTAGAAACTAGAACATCATTGGAGATCAACCACAAAGCACAAGAGGAATGTCAATCCGTATATCGCGTTACTAGAGGTTAATGATCGTGTTGATTTTCTAGATCGTCAAAAAGTCCCAAGCTGGTGCAGGAGTTGCCGTCAAAATTGAACATGCGGTTTACCAATCATCCAAACTATTTGGAAGGCATTTCGATGACAAAGATGAGGTTCTCAGTCATATATCACGGCAAAGCATCGATGTTTTGAAGGTACAACTTCACCGTATTTCTCTTGCTGGCGCGATGCTAACTTAGCCCAGGGTTCTTTCAAGGCAGACGTAACTACAGAAGAGTGGCAACTCATCAGGTTTCTCAAACCCGTTCGTTTACCCATTTGGATCAGGTTATCGAGACTGATAACAAAATTTCCAGCGATTCAACATTCCATAGCATATGACTTAGTGATCACATAATTTGATTTTTATTGATACTCTAACCTTCTACATTTGCATCGAACGCTCTTCTCCGCCCTGTGAAGCTTGTTAAAGCTTTTCAATATCGTCTTCAATGGCTTGTACAATGTCCTCGAAAGACCTGTGACTGAAATGGCGAAAGCGATGATGTCGCAAGTGGCGAACAAAATTTGCCGCCCATATAAATCTCCCAGACGCTCTCACCACGAGGTCATTTACCAATTCCTCTGATGGCCAATTGTGCCAGCCAGATTCCATTGCCACGTACTTGAGTTGCTGCTGCAGGAATGTCCTTATGTCGTCGTTTAATACCGCATCCAACGCCAGAATTCTGCCAAACACCTTGAACTCATCTCGACTGAACGCATGACATTCGACAGGCATGGAACGGCTGGTCACCAATAGTTTGAGAGAAGGAACACTGTCGAAACATCTTGCGAACATGTGCAGCAATGAAAGAGCATAATCATTATGGCACTCGTCCAGCGCATCGATGACAATCAGGAGAGGCATCGGAAGCGGGTCAACCTGCTGCATTGACTTGATCATAAGTTCCTGAAGGTTGGAAAGCGATGGAAGGGGGATGTTCATCTCCTCAATCGTTTTGAACAGTTCGAGGATGAAATACGGAAGAGTGCCGCAGAGTTGGAACGCAATGTCACGGGATATGAGATCCATTGTATATTGTTGTCTCCACTGGAAAAAGAAGCTCGCGCCGAGTAGAGAATCCCGGGCTGCTAATCCGGCGATAGCCCTCGCAAGGATGGTTTTCCCTATTCCCGGTTGCCCCGTTACCCATAATAATCGGGGTGCAGTTTGATCATGAAGCCAATTGGAAACGTCTGGAAGATAGTGGATGCGCAAATTTTCCGAACCTAATCTGAAGTGTTCTTCGTCCCAATGAGAGTGCTTGAGGTCCCATTGAACAAGGGTATGGAGGATAAGGCAGAAACGAGAAACCACTTCCATGATCTCCGCATTCATCTGGCGACTTCGCTGCAGGAAGCGTAGAGGGGTCAACACAATCATAGCGGGACACGCATACGGGACCTACCGAACGCCAGATTCTTGAGCTTTCAAGAATTCTGAGAGTGTCTTGTGGACCCTTCAGAACGCTAAAGACACCGATCCAACCCAGGAGCGTAGTTCGTGCAAAAGTGTCGAAAGCTTTAGTATTGCATTCACCCAGAGAAGCGCCCAATAGGTGGTGTTCCCAGTAATGACATGCATAACAGAGGGGTGACAAGTTAGAATCAAGTTGTTCCGCACCATTATTACAGATAGTACCGATATTCTGGGGAAGTGTTCGTAATCGTTCCAAGCATTGGAGGGCGAGGTCTTCATGCACCGCGGTAGGATTGATACAGAAGTATAGAGAGTGGTTTGGCGCTTTTATGAAATCTACGAAGGACTTGTGGCTGTGAGGAATGGTCTCACGGCCGATTGTAGCAGCGTCTGGCTTGAAAATCGACCGAAGAGGGAGAAATAAAGTCTGAAAATCAGGAACATCCTCTGTCCCACATCCACTCTCATCTTCTCGCATCTCAGAAGCCCGATTGTCAACCTCGATCTCGATATCCCCAGGACACAAAGGATAGAGTAAGTCTCTGAGATTACGCAAGCTCAGAGGCTTAGCCAAAAGGACTACAGCACCAACAATTCGACGAAATTCGTCGATACCCTCGGAATCCTTGGTAGGGTAGGCAGACTGCAGGATTGCCATGAAAAGTTTTCCAATCGGTTCGATTTTCTTTTTCGCTTCAGCTATTTCTGCTGCTGCGAATGGTTTTATCTTCAAAATGATGAGTGTCTCTTTAATCTTTGTCGGCCGGTTGCCGTACGTTTTGAGTCGATCCTCGATGAAGATTATTGTGGTTTTGGCCCACAGGAATAGACCTGATGCTTGTGTACAGATATCGTCGATATCTTGCTCTCCAATCCAATTGTCTTTGAGGTAGCCATCATCCCGGTTTGAATTAAAATCGCGGGTAATCTCGCATAGGCGGTCGCGGATGAAGAGATCGACATCAGTTTGGGAGGATAGGTCATCCGTGTCAAGGAACAGGGATCTTACGCCCTTTCCTTGAAGTGGGGTGAAGATATTCGCAACCTCCGTGTCAGGGCGAAATGTTATGAAGATTTTCACGTTTGGGGGTAACGATTGGATCGAATTTGCTAACAACCGAGAGAATGACTTGATGTCGCGTTCACCTTCATCAAGCGCGTCGAAGACGATAACGACGGGCCGAGTCAAATCGCAGTTGGCAGCCACATTAAGAGGATCGATAAAGAGATGCTGAACCTGGTTGTGGTCAAAGATTTTAGCAATGCTCTTATCACGTACAAGGCTGTCGAAGATTGAGACAAGGACTTCTGCAGGCCTGGTCCTATCTTCGACCAACTGCAATGCCACAGATCGAAACACCTCGGTCGCGTCAGTTGTTTTGGGATCGTGTCGATCAAAGAAATGTTGAGCCCAGAGAAGGCCCTCAATCCCAAATTCTTTGGCAATCGACGAAGCAATTGCGGATTTACCGCTTCCTGGCATGCCTGTGACGTAAAACAGACGAGGGGAGGCCGTCGACGCGTCGAAAACCCAGTTACCAATGTCCACAAAGATCTTCTCACGGGTTCCAGGATGGCAAGGTTCTTTGACGAGTGGTAACTCGAAGCGAGGTTTGAGCTGTTCAAAGAGGAATGTTTTCCTGGCTTCATCTTCCTGCGAACGCCGTATGGTGTTCAGCAATTGTGTCTGACGATCTTGTTCCTTACTGGCTCTCACTATGGAAACTTCCTGTTGACGGAGAATTCCACATTAAAAGAAAAAATCAGAGTGGAGGGCATTGCACCTTAAATGTATCCCGAGCCTTTGCCAGCCTATCTCGGAACTCATTGAGCTTCCCAGGTACTTTCAACCGTTGGATAGCGCGTTGAAGGCTCCGGTCATCCTGTAGGCACCAAATTTACCGAAAACAGCAATAAAAGCATATTACCAGACATACCAGTCGAGACTTGGCCCATTCAAAGATTTCTTCCAGTATGTCACTTTCAGAAGCAGCAGTGAGGGGATAGAGGGATGGGATAGAGGGACAGTGTTGCATACGCACGCCACTAATTTAAAGTCATTCCATGTATCAGTCATAGAAGGACCCGATTCTCCTCCTCGAAATGCGCAGAGCATCCCCCTAACCCATATAGCGAGATCCTTGATAAATTCGCGGACCTAGTTGTTAAAATGTAAGGGGTGTGCGCTCAAAAAGCCTGAAGGAAAACAATACGATGTCCCCAGCAACAAGAGACAGCTGACAGTGGTCCGTTGTCAAACGAGCAACATTGAATGATTCGAGAGACACACTTTTGCGAGGCTCATAAGTTGAATGAGAGCCTTGACCACGGAAGCAACAGGGACGGGACCAGCATTCGGAATGAGATCAGCATAGTCTTTGCTACCTTCGATAGCATCCATGATTTTGACCAAGACCTTCCTCCATTTTGGCACATTCGCTAGTTCTTTCTCCAAAGATTCAACTGATGGAATATCAACCTCCAACTCCCAGTTCTCCCAGGGTTTTTCTTGGTCGAAGCGATTCATGTGGCCAAGGTCGGTAGTTCGGCCCTGGATAGCTGCTTGCAGGCATTGGGTTCGAGCCGGTAACACGCATATGGTAAATCCCCAAAAGGCATATCGATGAAATGCTCGATCAGGGGTATTGCCCCTGAATAAGTGATTATTTATATGCGTTGAAAAGTTTTTCGTTATCTCCACATCTTGCCACTCGCTACGGCCATGTCTGAAAATCCGAAAACCGACCACGAGGAAGTCCCTCAAATCGACAAAGACGAACTCCAGCTGGTAAAATAAACTCATTTGGCGATGCGGGTGTCACTAGGCGGGACAGGGCTGCTGAATGGTTGTTTGCTCAATCGGTAACGTCCATAGTAGACGGCTGGATTGGCTGCGGGTATCCCTGTCTATTGGACAGGGATTGAGATCATACCGCTTGAACCTGATCAGTGCTCATACCTGCGTAGGGAATGCCCCAGCTGTTTGCTTTTTTTTGATTCTGCTCCTCATTTGAGGAGCCCCAGCATAATTACTGATATTTTCTTATAGCAAAAGCTCGGATACAAACAGGTTCGTGATTATCTCTTCAGGTATCTTATTCTCATGCTATCAACCCCAAACTGCAGCAATTGCATCGCAGCTGGCACCTTATCGAAAGCTTTGCTGCTAGTTTTGTTGCTTTGAACTTCATCGGAGGTGTCAGGTAGTCACTCACATCAATTGTTTCGTTCTTTCGTCTTAGTTTGTCCTTCAGGTCTGCTTTTTTCCTTGGGCTTCAAGCCGGGGGACCTGCAGCTATATGGTAAGCATTCGCTTTAACATATCCCAGTTAACTGTCACATCTTCCAGGTCGTCGTATGCAATAACAATGGTTTTCATGTTCATCACGGCGGCTGTCTTGGCTGAAATTTGTTCGGCTCTGCCCTTGAGTGGATCTATTTACATCTGGGCAGCTGCAAGCGCGGGACCGAAATACGCCAGGCTGTTTGGGTTTATCGTCGCATGGTGGGCTTGTACAGCTTGGATGACTTTCGTTGCTAGTAACAGCCAGGTTCGTTATCTTCTTTCAGTTCTTTTTCCTCGATACGCTAAGGGCTCTACGTAGACGGCTGCAAACTACATTGTATCCCAACTTTCCGTTTATCAGGTAGACTTTCCTGGTGGTACCGATGACAGCAACCCCAAATGGCGGGCTCTTATTTGGGCCATCTCTGAGGCTTTGCTCTTTCTCTCTGCCACGATAAATTACCTACCACCGAGATTATACTCCATCGTCTTCAAGTTCTCGGTTGGTATTGTGATGCTCGACTTCCTCCTCTGTATCATCTGGCTACCTATCTCGGTTTCAACGACATATGGATTTCGCTCTGCCAAAGAAGCTTTTGCCATGACCTGTACGTGCAGTTCCGGAGTTTCAGCCATTAATCTGCGTCTGATATACTTCACTTTTAGATAATGGAACGGGCGCACCGGCTGGTTGGAATTGGATTCTATCATTGTCTGTGTTCAAATCTTCGTCACAATATCTGACGTCTATTGACAAAGGACGTAAAGCCTTTTTACCGCGGGAACGTTGACAGGCTTTGATGCTTCGGGACACATCGCCGAAGAAACCAAAAACGCGAGGTACGCTTTTCTACTTGACCGAAGCTCGTTTCATGTTAACTCATCACTTAAATAGTGTCATTGCTGCGAAAGGTATTTTGAGTAGCGCTATTGCCACTGGTGTTTTTGGTTTTATCACCACAATTGTCTTCCTGTTTTGCACACCAGATTTGAATACGGTATTCGCGCTTGATGCTCCTCAACCTTTTGTGCAAATTTACGCATTGGCCCTTGGGAAAGGAGGGGGTATTGTTATGACCGTAATCGCAGTGATCGGCCTTATGTTGGTATGCATTTTGGTTTCTGGGTGCTGGCACATAAACTGATTCATGCATGGTAGAACACCAGCGTTGCAATTGTAGCATCTTCCAGGCTCGTTTTTGCTGTCGCTCGCGACGGAGTGTTACCGATGTCAGCTTGGGTGGGCAAAGTAACTCAAGACGGACAGCCTCAAAATGCTGTTACCGTTATCTATATATTCGCGGCCACTCTCCTATGCACCATTCTTCCCAGCCCAGTAGCATTCACCTCCCTAGTCTCAGCTGCAGGAATACCCACCATTGCGGCATACGGTCTGATTGCCCTACTTCGCCTTACGATGACACCTGGCCACTTTCAATCTTCACATTTCCGCCTGCATACATTCGCAAAGCCTTTTTATGTTGCTGCTGTTTTCTTCAACGGGCTTATTTTTGCGGTTCGCTTGCCGTCTTCATCTTCAGTCTTCCATTCTAACTGGTGGTTGTGTTTCAGGTTATGATATCACCATTTTATTTTCCCGTAGACGCCCAGTCCTTCAACTTCGTGAGTTGAATTTGCGGCGGCTCTGGCTCATTTGCCAACGTAATATCTTTGTTATAGGCTTGCGTCATATTTGGTGTAGTGACCGTTTTGGGCATTTTGTGCTGGTATTTTACACCCGAAGACAAGTGGTTGCGCAAAGACCACGTGGTTCAGACGATGGAGGCAGCAGACGAACGGGAGAATCATGACGCTTGAGATGCTTGAGCATGCTCGATCTATTATGAGAAATCACTTTATAACCTATGATCCATCTCGAATCTTTGCCTTGATTTGTTATTATCAAAATGGTTCCAAACCAAGACTTCCTTGACAGGCTCCTTCGATATCTGCGATCTGAACGACAGTACAATGCAGTAGTTAGTTGGAGGCAAATACAATAGCACGAGCATACTTCTTTCGGCGCATTCACGCTCAGCAAGGTTGAATGGTTTTTCCCAACAAGTACTTCGTCCTATTGATTGAGTATGAAGCGAGGTACGAAGACTCACCAATGGAGTCACATACCTCAATCCGTATACCAATGTTATGGTAGTGTTTTGGAAATGAAGCTATCGGGGGAACGTAGATACCAGGCTCGATAGTTATGACCATGCCTTCTGTCAGAGGTGCGCTGCGATTGAAATTACCCGACTCGTGCACATCTGCAATGAAACATCAAATAAAATTCACAAAGATTTCCAGGTCGGTTTGCTTAACAGGCTCACCGATACCGATGGGATGGCTTAAGAAATGTGGATAAAGCATACGCTCGAGATCTCCACCCTGGAGACCAAAACCCAGCTGATTGAGTTCTTGCTTAAGAAGTTCACAGGATTTGCGATGCAGGTCATGCAAGCTGATCTGTGCGGTCTCATTGCATGATGTGATCAAAGTCTTCTGGGTCGAAAGAACAGCAGAATATAGATCTTTTTGTGCACCAGTAAAAGAGCCGGAGGCAGGATAGGACCGAGCTGACGTTTTGAGGACAAAGTGTCAATGCAAGAAGGTGGACCAAGAGGACCTACACACTAATGTCTGATGCATAACCGCTAAGTAAATGTGTTAGGATGTCCGAAAAAGTCAACGTCAGGAATGGCAACTGACTTGTATTCACAACCAGCATCAATAAGAAGCATTTCTCCGTCCTGGATCAAATGGTTATTGGAAGTGTAATGAATAATGAGGGCATTTGGCCTGTGTGGTTATGAATAGTGTCAGCATCCGACGAGGATGAGGAGAGAGAAGGTATGTACAAACCCAGATGCGATAACAGGCACGTAAGCCATGCGTTGAGCTCCTGAAAGGGAGCAGAGGTATTCGAGATGGGCGGCGAGGGAGCTTTCTGAAAGCCCCGGGCGAGTAAAGCGCATTGTCTGTACACACAGAAAGATGTCAACTCCAGAGGTACAACACCAGAGCTTCCATGACAACAATATACCTTCGTGTGAGAGAGAGAACTGATATCTGCAGCGGCTCGCATAACTCGCTGTTCACATTCGCTTTTGATCGCTCGGAGTCGGGCAATTTCGGGGGCCAGTGGTTTCCTCCGGGAGCTTTTTAGCGATTCGACTATTGAGTCGTATTCCGAAGGTGATGGTAAAGGTCGAGAGATATGACTGAGTATAGATTTAGCGGTAGAGCGAATGCTTGGTCGAGCAGATGTATGAGGTAGGTCTATGTAGATATGAGAATAAAGGCCAAGAATTGATCTCAGGTGGGATGGGAAATTTTCGATGGATCGTGCTTCATCTGCATTGAAGATTCTAGCCGCTTCTTCCAAACTGGTCCTTGATACATCCCGAATTATTGGAGACTTGAGAGAAACAGCCCCGTTGGAAACTACCTTGCACCATCCCATTTTTCTTTAGCTGGATCTTTACCTGAACAGAAGAGGGTCATTCTGTAACCGCGAGATGATGATGTCTTCTCTGGGTGATAGAGACATTATGTACCGTGGCCACAAGCTAGGACAGAATGATTGCGCACCGAGAATAAGAGCTGAGTCTGGTTCATCAAACCCAGTCAGGTACCAAAAATCGGATGCCTGACGGTATTTGTAACTTGCGAGAGTCGACTGCAAAAAACGAACGAAATAGCAGAGGAACTCACAATATTTCTATTATCGGATTGTCAGATTCTCAGGCGATCGGATCCATGAGCATACTTACTTCCGCTCATATATTTGACTGGGGCAGACACAGACACAGCCATGCAATTGTCTGGAAGGCGCTCCATCAAACTCCTCCTTCGTCGCTCATACTCTCCAGCGGGTATTCCAGGAGTGAGCTCGTTCGGCCCCACTGAAAATCGAAAGCTTAAGACAGGACAGAGAAGAATAAGGATGTCAACGAACGTAGATGTGGGTGGGACTGGAAGAGCGGTTGCCCATAGACAGATGGCTTTCCGTCAGCGCGTGTGGTTGCTTCGGTTGCATACTTTCGACACCGGAACGGGCCAACGACCTTGAGAGACCTTGCAGCTGAGCAAAAAAATCGTCGGGACATTAAAGAATGCTACTGTCATTAAGGTTAGTCAGAGTTAGATGACCGGCAATCACATGTATTCCCAATTTATTGGTCGCGAGATGTGCCAAATTTACCAATCTGTCTTTTTATTTTGAACTGATGGAGTCGAGGCACTGGGATACGTACACCCGACAGGGACTCGACCTTGCGTCCACCGTTACTGCTATTGGATTCTCGGCAGTCAAAACTGGCACAAAGCTAGGGGTGAGCATGGCCATCCAACTGAAAATTGACCTGCTTAAATCAGTCTCGTCCGCAGTTTTCAATCACTCGGGAGCTTGTGTCCACTGCAGTTGGTCTTACTGCCTTTGCCGTCGACCACGCGTTTTTTGGTGGCAGCACGGTCACGAGTCCTATCCTTGGGGGCGCCGTGTCGAGCATGATATCAATCGCGGAACAACTTGTTCTCGCACCAATCTTTCTAAGCGAATATATCACCTCAACATCACTGATTGCTGCTCACAGCTCTATCAACGTTCTTTCCGTCATAATGCCCGGGAGCAGCGAGGCTTCATTCTCTCTTGCCTCTTTCATCAATCTTGTTAAACGTGAATGGAGAGCGCCAGCTTTCGGTGACCACCTACCTGATAAAAGCTTTGGCGTCACACAAATCGCCAAAGCTTTAGTAGCTTGGGTCGCCTTACAAGGCGTAACTCAGGAGTGGCAAGAGAACCGCTGGTTCGAATCTCTCCGCGAACTTCGTGTCAGCCCACCGAGGCAATTCGATTCATTGCGAGAGCGTAGAGGCTCTCGCGTTCGCGTCACATCAGACGTCATATTTCCTGGGAACAAAGGACAAATCATTTCCGCGGATATCGGGGTTGCTCCAACACGTTCTCAGTCTATGACTGGCCATCACAAGATATCCCGCCGGGAAAACACGCTTGCAGCAAAACGTATCCGCAGAGAAATACCCCAGCGACCTGTAAATGCGGACATGAAAGCCACCCTTCGTCGACTGTCGAAAATGGTACTTGCCGGTTACGGAGGGGCCAGTCTGTTATTCTTCGGGATTTCTCCTATGTCCGCTTCCTCCCACACTCGTATCTCATCCACTTCGAAGCAAAGGCTAGGTTCTTCGAGTGACAAGCACTCGGAAGAGGCTCAATTGGCGACAGCGATCAACGCATCGGAAGCGGAAGCAGCCGGTGAACTTCCTCCGCCTGATGAAGTAGAGTACTCTTGGTGGGATATCCTTCTTGGTAAACATGATCAGGAAATATTCGAGAGGTTCGCCAACCCACCTTCTGAGAGGAAATTGCGGTCAGAAGCGAAGTTAACTATCCCTGCAACTGTCGTAATCGGGGTTGAGCACTTGATGCCTCGTTTCTGGGTATTAACCGATCACTCTAGGGCACAGATTGTGCTTGTGCTTCGAGGTTTGTGGTCGCATTTCCGAGCCATGATCGCATAATTGACTGTATCGATCAAGGCACGATGTCGCTGAACGAAATCGCAGCTGATTTGACTTGCGAATCCGCGGACTTTGAGCCAGCATCCTCTTTCTCAGAAGACGAAGAAGAACTGCCCGTTCCTGGCCAAATTTCCTTCCCTACCAGCCACACACCTCTTCCATCTTCATCTTCATTTTCGCCACCGCGATATCATGTACACAGCGGGATGCTTCGCATGGCGCGTGCTATGGGAGACGTTGGCAAGCCTGTCCAGCTTGCCGTCCATGAAGCACTCTACCGAAACCCCGATTATGGTTAGCTCTCCCGTCACCCTCTGGTGGTCTGCTATTCATATTCTCTCCCATCAGAACTTGTGTTATGCGGACATAGCCTGGGGGCTGGTGTTGCCGCTCTGCTCGGTCTAGTAAGTTTCCATTTTGATCCAGGTTAATGGCAGTCCATTCATTCCACCATCTAGATTTGGGCTGACCCAAAAACCTGCCGTACCGTCCGCTCAAGCGGACTTCCAGTGGGTCGACGGGTCTCTGTATATTGTTTCGCTCCACCGTGCGTGCTTCCTCAAATTATTTCTTGCCTAATATATAAATACATCAAAACTCTAGGTGTCTCACCGATTCCGCCCTGAGCTCCCTAGCTTC
Organism: Porpolomopsis calyptriformis; assembly: GCA_951640195.1. Classification (NCBI taxonomy): domain Eukaryota; kingdom Fungi; phylum Basidiomycota; class Agaricomycetes; order Agaricales; family Hygrophoraceae; genus Porpolomopsis; species Porpolomopsis calyptriformis. The sequence goes on from OX621163.1 coordinate 2,548,215, forward strand.
AAATCTGATCGTTTCCTTTGTATATTCACACGATGTTGTGTCCCGACTCTCCCTAGATCATGTGAGAGACATCAGAAACACTGTCCTGTGGTTGTGCAATGCCAATGACACAGGGGTTGGGAGTCGCGGCGAAGGTTACTCAGCAGTCATCAGACGGGCCAGGCAATGGAAAGCTGGGTTGGGATCACCAGAGGACCCAGATTGGGTATGTTTTATCCCCACATACGCATGTCATAGGTTACTTGCTGAAGGTATGCATTTTCTGCTGGCACAGTTTATTGCAACGAGAAAGACATTGGAAGCCAACATGCAATTGGCCAATACATTTCCACCAGGTCGAGTCTTGTGGGCGATGAGGGACAGTGATCTGCATCCTTCTCACCGGGTTTCAACGCAAAAATCAAATAATGATAGAGATAGATTGAGGCTATTTGAGGTCCTAGACGTCGAGAAGGTTTTCTCTCAAGTCATATTTGCGCGGGATATGCTGAGGTGTGTTCTCTTCCTTGAACCTGAAGTAAGCTGGTTGACGGAGATTCATAGTGCGCATATGCCTCATCAGTATGATCGAGTTTTACACGACCTATTGTAGATGATAGTTTGTAATGAATGATAATATGTATCATCATGAGGTGAAACAACGCACGATTATACCGTACTTTTCCTGAAAAGGGACCAATTTCTTGTCCTGGTCACTCTGGTCTTTAGGTAAATATCTACCTGCTTGCCCAGTCAATATTAAGAAGCTGAGCAACGTTAAATTCAAATTTGCGGGCAGAGGCTGTCTGCGATTTGACACGCGTAATTCGCGATCTTTTAACATTACTGACCAGGGTGGAGGCACGAGAAGCACCGAACGTTATCGCGAGTGTTGATCTGACAATGTTTCAGACATCTGGGGATTGCCGACCGAGTCTCGCAAGTTGTATGGGAAGTTTGGTGCGAGCATTGTGCATGTTGAATGCATGCATGCCTTGTTCACAGTGAGAGTTAGCAGAGTGATGAAGATTACCCTACATACCCTGCGGTGAAGACCCGATTGGGAGACGCAAAATACGTGGAAACGACGGCGGAACCTGGTTGCTAACGAAAGCACTGTATTAACCGTCGGTTTCGTCCCTGATCCTCATGTTGCAGAAGCGGCAAATACGATCCAACCCCATCTAAAGTGTAACGGCGTTTGGTGTACAGGGGGGAACTCGTGTCTCGTAACCTATTCGAGAACCTGTGATTCAATCTGTAGTAACGAATACCAGCAAGATATAGATGGCAGGGCGGGGAGGAGTTTGCATCGGACATCCTTACCAGGGGGATTTTCCCTCAAACCGAGGGTTATAGGATTGAAGGAACAGCTTCACCAAAATTGTTACACATTTCTCTGTTCTGGCAAGGATTGGGGGTCGGATGACAATGTCGAACACGTGCGTGCAAAATTTATCCAGGGCATACTTAAGGACTGCGAAATATAGGATGTTTCATTACGACTGTGGAGGGAACGAGTGCTGTGGCACGCACCTAAAGCTCAATGACACGCGCACACGGTGCTACTGACTTATTATAAATGAATGAACAACTGTGTAGCCTTGATGGAAAAGCGGGAAAAGGTTCCACATGTCGATGGTAAGGTGGAAACGGAAGTAGAGGAAAAATAAATGAACCATGTGGTTGCAACGTTGGCATTGAGACAGTATACAACTCGTGGTCGAGTGAAGGGACGATCAAGGTCATTAGTCCTGGTCCGTCTGGTCTCTAGGGCGGTATTTAATACCACGACTGTAGAGCTCTGCCTCTACATCCTCTGGGATTCGACCTTTCACGCGAACAGCATATATGCCTCTGGCATATTTTGCTGTGTGAAACTAGTCAGGGGACGCAAAGTGTCAGAAGGATGTGCGTACACGTTCGCTGCCACCTAGACACCCAGCTTGCCTCCGGATCGATAGTAGCAATGAGACCGTCAAAATAAGTTGTTGTACAGACGCTAATGCGATCACTCGAGCCTTTCATCTGTCAAAGCATTTCATTCGGATCTGGGCCAAAATCAGGATCAACAAACCTGCATGAGTTCTTCGCAGTTTGGGCAGCCATTCTTCCTAAACTCCAATAGATGCAGGACTATGGAACACAAGAGACAGGCGCGCAACTGTTTTGACTTGGATTGCTGAGGGATAGAGGCCATGGGTTGTGGTTGAAACCTGAATAAACAAAGACTATGGACAATCATTTTGACATTGTCGTTCTTGGGACTGGGCTCGTTGAGTCTGTCGTTGCTGCGTGAGTTTTCGCGTCATCAGCAACAAGTTTCACTGTGTTAAAATTCTCCCTGACAGTGCGCTTTCAAAGGCCGGATTCAAGGTGGTTCATGTCGACGAGAATTCCTATTACGGCTCAGACGAAGCTAGCCTCTCGCTGGAAGAATTTATCAAATGGGCTGACGACCGTTCTGCACCGGCTTCAGAGCATGATTCGGAGACATCCCTATACCTGGCGTCTCAGAGGTCGAAATTTACTTCTATTACTCATACAGCAACCGATCTACCGATTCCCCGTGGTTATTCGTTATCTCTGTCGCCATCTATCATTCCTGCTGTTGGGCCTTTGACTGCTTCCCTTATTTCCTCTGGAGTCTCTCGATATGGCGGCTTTAGACTTCTTGGACGTGTAGCCATCTACGATCGCTCTGGTAAAGTGAAAAGTGTTCCCGAAAGCAAGGAACACATATTCAAAAGCCAAGAGATTAGCTTACTTGATAAACGGAGGTTAATGAGAGTTTTGACATTTGCAGCTGGCGAATTCGAGGGCAAGGCTGAGATAGCTGGCAAGGAAGACATTCCCTTCTACAACTTCCTTTGCGATGTCTTTTCCCTGAATAGCGAAGCGGCGGAAGCAATCGCTTTTGCACTGACATATTGCGTATCTACATCAGGTATATTGTATGGTCAACAGTCATCCTGTTATTTGCGCCTAATACGGGGTATTTACAGATGCAACCCTCCCAGCCCTTAAGCGTCTCCGGCGTTACTTGCGCTCTGCAGGTCGTTATGGCGCCTCTCCTTTTTTAGTTGGATATTATGGCGGTGCGGGGGAAATAGCCCAAGGTTTTTGTCGCGCTTCGGCAGTCAGTGGAGGGATATACATCCTCGGCAAACATATTTCTTCCATAGTGCAATCGGAAGACTCTACACTCTCTCATCACAACCGCGGAGCAGGATCACCACCATCGAATTACGTGTTGACACTCGACGACTTTCCTGACCCCATCACATGCAGGATAATAATCTCATCCTCCGACTATGCATCTCCTAATCTTTGCCCTTCAATTGTGCCATCCCCAGTCCAGGGAGATATTAAAGGCGCCATTGTTGCACGTTGTATTGCCATAATAGATCAACCGATATCGTTTACTCCTCTGGTCGACTCACTAGCTCCCGAGGTTGATGAGACACTCACACACGAAGGAGTTGCTTCGCAAAAGTTCGAAACTTCACTGCTAATCTTTCCCCCTTCCTCGTTGGATGGTGGATCTGCAACTGCCTCCGCCAACGTTCTCATCACTGGAGCAGACAGCATGTCTGCACCTGAAGGGAAATGTATGTTGCTGACTCTCAACTCTACAATTCAAATTCACATCCTCTGGTCGTAATCTTAGGGATACTCTATATTTCTATGCCGATTATTGATTCGGCGATTTCTCCTGAAGCAGTACTTAGACCATACCTCGTGGCCACACTTGCACTTGTTTCTCGTGCAGACACCACCCTCCCAGTTGAACCTTTGTTCACTACCTTCTACATTCAACACTTTCCGTCGCCGTTGCCTTCTGCAACTGGTTCAAAATTCCTCATTTCACCGCCGCCGTCACACCTTTTGTCAGAATCGCTTGACTCTGTCGTCACCAATGCCGAAGCTGTCTTTTGGCATGCAGTGGATCTACTCAAGCCATCTTCGACAGATTTACGAACTGAAAAATCTGCTGAAGCGTCAGCTGAGAACTTTGTCAACATTGATAGCTTCTGGCCGCCGTTGAGTACTGATCCTGGCGAGGAATCCGACGAGTGGTGATTCACGACCACTGCTTTAGCACACTCCGGAGATATATATATATATATATTTCCGACATCCCATATGTATATTTGACAACTATAAGGCATCCTCAAACAACAAATTTCGTCTTTTGGTGATAGCTGGCGGCGGCGAGAACAAAGCAGGTCTGTGGAGGAGATAAGGATTGGTGGGCAACATAAGTAAAATGCCATACAATGACGTCCCGCAATTGGCAGCAGGATTTCCCATGATGATGCTTTCTGACACTCCAGCAATGCTATCATTTTTTCCAAAGGCGGAGGCATCAAACAGATGATCAGTAGTTTTCTCAAATGAAGCCAGCATGAGGACGCTGTCTTTCATTTTAGCCACTCCGAAGCGCGTGATGCCTAGCACTTCACCCTGATTCGAGGGATGAATGAACAGCACTAGAAGCATCGAATTAATACTTACTTTGTAGGTCATTACATCTCCAAGCAGCATTATGTGACGCAGGTCAATGCTCATGTTGTGACTTTGCATGATGTACTGAATTTCATTAATAATTGTGAGCTTTGCCGCTTCGATGCCAAGCACCTGCGCCACCTCAATGACATGGTTGGACGATGTGTGTTCTCCAATGATTCCTGTGCAAGTATAATGAATTCTAGACGGTGTGCCGGACAGACGCCACATACCTTCCGTCACTATGCACTTTTGGAGACCATACCCTTCCACTAGTAATTCCTTGTCACCTTTCTTGCCTCTAAGGTCTTCCTTTTCCTTGATGTTGATAATAGCACGTTGTATCGTAGCATAGCCCTGATGAGGTAAGACCACCTGACAATTAAAGAAGAAGACAACAGACCTTGACCACGACATGGGGAAGAGCTCGTTTGAGCTCTCGCAAACGATAGTATTTGTCATGACCATCGATGTAGATTCGAAGGCGGTTTTTGCGAGGTATAATGGTGATGGACTGGGAAGCAATATTCATTACGTGCGGGCAGACATATTCACAAACTTACCTCCTGCTTGATCCTTAACTTTTTAGCTTCCACAATAGCCCATTTAATCTCATCAAGCGTCAATTCCAGCTGGAATGTTCTATTTTAGCAGCGAGAATTGATCGAACTGGTAACGCGTAACTTGCAGCTTTTGAATAGCCTCTTCGTCAACAATGATACCAAGGTAAGTATATTCAGGTGCCCAAGCTTCTTCTAGTACCGCAGCGACCTACAACCAGTCAACTCAGGTCAAACAATATGGACAGGCACTCACATCTCCTAGGTGAGTCTTCTCCAACCGACCTTTGACGATTCGGGCGGAAGGTTCGCTGTCGCAGTTTACAAGCTTACAGCTAATGATAGGAGTACTGATCAGTTTGGCAGCGTTTATGATTTCCTTTATCCGCGGTACGCCGAGAGTGACATTCATAGAGGCCACGCCTGCAAAATGGAAAGTCTTCAAAGTCATCTGTGTACCAGGTTCTCCAATAGACTGCGCGCCCACAGCCCCAACAGTGGATCCTACACGTAGAAACTCAGGAAAGATGAGGGAGGTAGGAACAATGAATGGATACCAGGTTCAATCCGTGCCTTGACATATTTAATTCGAGACAGCTCCAGAAAGGTCCGAAGTTGGTGCTCTGTTACTTTGCACGTGTTGTCTACGAGTGCTTTGTCCGCAGCTATCATAATAATGTATGAGAAGGTATGTTGCTTTTCTAACAACTTCCTTACCAGAAGCACCCATGGATAAATCAGTGTCAGCATCCATTTCATCGTTGCACTCCAGGGCGTCAAACATGCCACAACGTCTGCGAATGTCGGCCAGTCGGTAAGCTAGGTGCTCGGTCACGAAGCACCGCACAGCGGCCAGATAAGCCTCTTCACATTCGTTGTAAAGTCTGTTTTGGGAAAGTTCACGATCCAGAATCTCCATGATTTCGAACGGCAAGAGGCTGCGTCCGACACGAGACCCAGTGGCCTTTGAGTTGAATCTAAGGTCTTAGAGGGCTTGTCACGGGAGAATACTTTGCCGCTTACCAATGCAAAACTCAATGTGCGATGAAAATCTGTTGGCTGACCATCTCCCTCGAGGCATGCCGGGTCAAGACCATCGCCGCCATAGCGGAATTGCACCATACCACCAGTTGAGTTTCGAACCGAAAGATCGTAATGAGTAGTTAAGTCTTCTAAGGCTTTCATCAGACGCCGCTGCATATATCCGGTTTCGGCAGTTTTGACGGCGGTATCGACCAACCCTTCGCGGCCCGAGATTGCGTGAAAAAAAAATTCTGTGCCTGACAATCCGGAATAGAAACTGTTCCGTACAAATCCTTTTGAAGGCGGTTCCTTGGACTTTTTTGGGAAATGAGGAAGCGATCGATCTTGAAAACCATCGGGTACACGACGACCAGCAATAATTTGTTGGCCAACACAAGCGACCATCTGGGATACATTGATCGCGGAACCTGTGAGGCGTTTACTCAGATTTTTTGACCAGAAGAGGAGGGGACAAACCCTTCGAGCCACAAGTAGCCATAATAAGAGCAGCGTTGTGACGGCTCAGCTCTTGCATGCAAATATTACCTACTGCTTCACGGACTTTGGATAAGACGGAGGAAATCATTGCTTCTAGGGTTTGTTCCTGATCGCAACCGGGCTTATTTTCCAACCTCCCCTTCTTTGCCTGGGCGATGAAGTCTAAACAGTCTGCGTAAGCCTTTTCAACAAGAGAATCCTTCTTCTCGGTTAGTATCGGTCCAGGGATGACATCGTTGATACCCAAAGAGAAGCCGAAGTTCGCTGCACAGGACGTCATATAGATAGCCGGGGACGAGATAGAGGACTCACCTAACCAACGAGCGCAAAGCTTAGCCAATCTATTCATCACAATGGCAGCTTCGTGAGGGCCGTAATCTCTCATGATGACGCCAAAGATCGACTTTTTCTTACCACTCCCAATAGTTGCCTTATCCATCGACCCACACATGATTTCACTGTTCACAACTACTAGCCAACCGTCGTTCGGAGACATGTCTGGAGCTGGGTTCATGCCTGCACGGAAGTGTTCTGGTTTTGGTTCCTGCATCCTGTGGCATTTAGATTCAACGTTCACAAAGATATTGCATGCTTTGTTCGGCCGCATAAGAACATTAAAAATCTGTTTGCCGGTCCAAAGTCTAACAGGTTTCCAGATTGTTGGCGGAGGGATATCGATATGGATCTCAGCGTCAGCAAAGTAGCAACAGATCTGGGAAAATTGCTGGCGATCAAAAAACCGGTCCTTTCGGGATATCAGATATGACGCAGTGATGAAGTCTTGAATAGCAGCAATAACGGGTTCTCCGTTTCGCGGGGTGACCAAGTTTTGCTTGACGCTCATAAGTTCAAGAGCTTCGGTCCTCGCCTCTTCGGTTTGCGGAACGTCTGAGTGACGAACTCAGTCAGTATGAGCTGGCTTGAAAAATATTATGGACCACTTGCGCAAGTTCATCTCATCGCCATCGAAATCCGCATTATATGGGCAGCATACGCACTCATTTAAACGGAACGACCGCCAAGGTCGAACTTTTACCTATAGTAAAGTGAGAATAAAACATTGAAAAATAATCTGGGACTTACTCGGTGACACATGATCGATAACTACACTATACTTTAGTGCCTGTAAGAGTGAGAGCGATATTCAGCAACTAACCTTGTGTAAACTTGGTTGTCGGTTGAATAAGACAACGTCACCATCAACGATATGTCTCTCCACGATGTCTCCCACCTTCAAAGTATCGGCTATAGCGTTCCGATTTCCAAATTTCAAAAACTTCTTGAAACCACTGATGCCTGCGGTCACAAAATTGGCACCTGGATGAAGATCACAACCGTTTCGAACCGCCCGCCTCAATACATCAAGGTTGTGCGTTGTCACCCGCTCGGGATAGGTCAGTATCTTGGCCACTCGTTCGGGTACTGCCACTTCGTCGATACGCAAGTTTGGATCAGGGGAAATAACAGTGCGAGCGGAAAAGTCAACGCGTTTCCCAGACAAATTACCACGAAATCGCCCCTGCTTGCCTTTAAGGCGCTGTACGAAACCTCGGATGGGTTTTTGCCCGGGTTGCGAGGGAACACCAGGGAGTTCAGAGTTGATGTACATAGCCACGGAGAGTTGAAGGAATTCCCAATGTTCCTTTGGGTCGTTGAGATAGGTTTGAATAATCTGGTGTCAACGCTCACCATGAACTGAGCGGTGGGTGCGCCTTTTATCAGACCTTGTTTGATGAGCGCATTTGTGAATACAATCTCGGTCAGCTTGACCGTCAAGTCGTCCTCGTTCGATGCACCGTCCTGCGCTACCGACGGTCTGATACAAACCGGTGGAACGGATATGTATTGCCAGATGTATTGCTCTGGCCGACCAAAAGAAGGACGTAGACCCAATAGTTCGCAGTCCTGGTTGTTGTTAACATTACACGAGGTAAAAAAACATCATCCTTACTTCATCTGAAATTCTTTTAAACAGATCTAACACCTTCAGCGGGTTGAGATCCTCGTGAACAGCTTTGTTGATGTACATCCCAAGCTCTTTTTGCGCTTCAATTGCTGGTGCAAAAGTCCTTTTCCATATCTCCATCTCACGGGCTGTCTTTTTGGCACGGAATTTATCATGTATGATCTTTAATGCTCCGGCTTTTTTCACAGCACCATTTGTGGCAGAGCAGTAAGGACAGTAGACGACTTTTCGGGCCATGGTGTTCACAGCCTTACAAAGGGACTGACGTTGAACGTTTTCGAGAGATGGATTGCGAAATCGTTTTAGATAAACGCGTCGATCTGCTTCTTCCAGCAAGACCCGGGCACAAACCTAAGGGGTGATTTTAGTCTGAGATGAATGATGAGTTCAGAGAAGGTGGACCTTGCAAATGCATTGGAGAATTGCAATAGTATGCTTGAAGTAGCCGATGTGGAAGACGGGAACCACCAGTTTGATGTAGGCATAGTGGCCCACACAATCCACGGAAGAAAGCCCACAAGTTTCACAGAACGCATTTTTTTCTGTCGTTCCCTGTGCAAAAAAGTGAAATAAAGTCGAGGGAGAATTGAGGGATGCGGACCAGTCTGCGATCGAGAACACCGTCTTTCACGGGAAGTCGATCTGTAGCAGTGTAAAGATCACGACGAGTGACCTGAAACTCAGACATCTTGACAGTGTCTTGAGAAGTGAGAAGACTGAACTGCAGTCGTTTTCTATATTGTCCTCAACCATTCAGACTCGAAGACCTGACCAGAAAACCAGATATGACAGACATGACTTTGGGAGCTTGATGGGACACCGAATCCTTCATTGCTGCAGATGAAAGGTGGATAAGATAGAGTCAATGCGCGTCGATCCGAAAAGGGTAAGACCATATTTGCTCATATTTATACCGTGTAAAGACTTGCGCGTCCTTCCTTGCCATGTCCAGAGCATCTTACGACCGGTGTGTACTCATCCAGCAGCACCTGAATCCATTTCCAGTCATTGAAGCATTCGTAGATATCTCACTGTATTTTCACCGGAGGGACGGCTGTATCAAGTTGGTTCGTTGAGCAACATTCGTGTGCCCGATCGAGATTGACCTGTCTTTGAAGAATATGCGTTCAAAGCTATTTCTGGGTCGGGTCACACTGCCATCGCCGTTCGAGGAAAGGACACGTCGGTTGTCATTACGCAGACGAAAATTCCCGTGGGTTGTTTGCTCGACTCTTGTCATAAGCAACCCATTTAGTGTGAATCGGATAGGATAAATTGCTTGACCCCTCTACGGTCACCCATCTTTTTAGCATCACTCCTACTATAGGTTGCGTGATGACTGGGCTGATTGGTATGTTGACTTTTGTCAAATACCAGTCTATCGATAGTTGTTCACATCACACCCAGCGGATGCCCGCTCACAAGTAACGCGGGCGAGGTCAGAGGCGGCAGAATTCAGATACAAATACGGCTACGAAATAACACCCGACGCTTTGGCACGGCGACTCGCGAATATCAACCAAGTATACACACAAGAAGCAAGGATGCGTCCTTTGGGTATCTGTATGTCGCTCCTCATCCCGTGTTCTTAGCACCGTTAGTAAAGTGACATCACACTCAAGCGATGATCCTGATTGGAATCGATTCAGAATTCGGTCCTCAGTGTTTCAAGCTCGACCCCGCAGGATACTTTGTGGGATTCCACGCCACGGCGGCCGGCCAGAAGCAGCAAGAGGCGATGAATCATCTTGAGAAGAAGTGGAAGAAGCTGAACGGCGGCAAGGGAGCCGATGACCCGGCTCAGTCAGGAAAAACACTGGGCAGAGCAGAGGTTATCGAGGTCAGTCATTTTCCTCGGTCGTTTCCGGGATGGCTCTCACTTTTTCGCCTGCAGATGGCAATCGAAGCGATGTCTACGGTCCATGCGACCGATTATAAGTCGGGAGAAATCGAAATTGGTATTGTCTCAGAAGCCGAGGAGGAAGATGTGAAGACAAGAGGGCTATGGCGTGTCATGGGCGAGGCAGAAGTGGAGGCACACCTATCGGCGTACGCTGAAAAAGACTAATTGTCCTCGGGGCGTGCGATGTATTGTAAATTGGCAGCTGAACTAGTCTACCACACGCTGGGACATGACTTGCTCATCGCAGAGAGGCACCTCCACTCTGAGGTATTGTCATTCAACCTGAGATCGTGACAGCAAACTCAATAACCCACCAATACCGCCTCGATCTCGGCCGCTTCCAAGTCGTGGACCTTTGGCATCCCGAAACGATCTGGCGCCTCCCAGAATTCTTTAAACACTTGTGTATTTCTAGTATCCGAGTCAGGCTTTGCTTGTGCAGCATTCGTCGCTTTATTAGGATTTTTTTAACCTCGAAAAGCAAGGAGAGCTAGTTAACACGCACTAGACGGCCACCTTCGTTTGCCAATGAAATGAATGAGGGGACGATGAACTCGGGTGGACAACAAACGGAACGAGGGGTGCATTGGTGGGCGGTCGTATATAAAAAGCAAGCCAGCTCAGACGGTGGTCTCCAGCAGCGCTCATCTCCTATCTACTCTCAACTCTCTGGTGCTGGTCGCCTCACCTCTCTCATCCTATTTAACCATGGTCCGTGTCTGCTTCGTTGCCGCCCTCTTCTTTCTTGCGGCTCCTGTGTTCTCCCTTGTGTACGCTTTTGTCTGCTATCCACCTTTCTCCATAGCTTACACTCCCTAGAATCCCGCCGGGAACCTTGGTCGAAATCCGCCGCGCCCTGCCGCCTGATACGTACGTTTGATGTAATTGCGCCCCGGCCACCTATTCAGTCTCTATTTCCAGTGTCCTCGTCGCGAGGGATTCGCAAGTTTTGGAAGGTCGTTCGCCCTATGTGTAGGTTGTTTTTGGCTCTCCAAATGTCTGTTCACTCGTTCCGTTTCAGCCTTTTGCCTGGTATGCACCCCTGGCACTCTCCTGTAAATCTCCTAACAGGAAGATATGCTGGTACAAATGAAGCTCGCTCAGAAGAGTTCGTTCAAACAAATTTTTTTTCTTCATACCTATGACCTATGTTACCTTCCTCTAGCTGGTCTGATATGTAAATATGTTGAGAGGATCCGCCGTTAATATTTTGGGGTGAATGGAGGCTCCCAATATGTACTCACGTAGTTCACCGTTCTATACGGCAATCACATTACCTTCAACCTTGATGTTATCTCCTCGACCCCTTTGCATAGCGGCCCTGTGCCAGCTCGCCTCGGCCCTCTCAGACACCGTTCCAATCCTAACATGGTCCTCTCGCAGGTACATTTGATTGCTCCCATAAAAATTCGATGATTTAGTATCAATCAGTTCCCAAGTCATCGACCAACTGCCCACCACTTTGTCCACCACTGCGCACGCCATTTCTCTTTTCGAAACCATCCTTCTAGACGGAGGGCTCTGTGATCATGACGCTGTCATTCTCATCGACCAACCTGGCGTAAGTTTTTCCTCACCTTATCAAGTCCTCGTCCCCCATAACCATTTCCATAAAGCTACATGCCTCTGACCTCCGTGCACTGTCCCCCCTCTCTCCTCTCGCAAGATTTCTCGGCCTAGCCCCATCATCTCGCCAATTCCCTTACGTTCGCAGCACTTCACCCGCTCCGTTCTCGTCCATCGCCCAGTCAGTATCCACCCGCTGTGACTCCCGCCTCCTCGATTCTGTCCCGGGTCTGGTTCAGATGGCTTCTTATCCTAAAACAAAACACATAGTGTATCTGTCATTGCCTTCCCTGGAAGGTACTAATCGTCCCCGGAAGGTCATCATGGCTGAACAAGGTATCGCAGCTCTTTCTTTGACTCTGCGCAGCTTCTCAACTTTTTCAGAATCCCGTCTCGCCAAGGAGTTTAACATGATCGCATCTCTATTTCCCAACCACCTTGTCATACTCTCTGGTTCCCCAGTGCTTTCCAAGCGTCAAACTCCCGACCACAAATTGACCACCCTTCTCCATGGTTATCGGGCTCCACAAAACTCACCGTGGCCTGACGTCGGCATTCTTGGCCGTTACCAGCTTCTCACACCAGGCCTCATCATTACACTGCTTGTCGCCTTCTTCGCCCTTCTCCCTGTCGTGCTCACCGGTATTTCCGCGTTGGCAAGCATCCAGTCTCCTTTGCGTATCGGGGCACCCCAAAGTTACAGCGCTCAGGAGAAGAAGATTCAGTAGTAAACGGCATCTGTCATTCTATGTATTGCATATCCTCAAAGACAGTAGTATTCCAAACTCACGATCTCCGCAATATACCTGACTACAGATGGCCCTCGACACTCTAGATCGTCATCAAAAGAAAGTGTAAGAGTGGGTCGCGCCTCAATGATTATCATTCAGGCGACAATTCCAACACCTGATGCATGGCGTCGACAGCCACTAGGTGGAAAGGTAGTAACGGACACTTTTCAAGATTCCATCGACACTGAGCAAGCACAGCAAGTTCATGGTAATTCTTCGTGATGTCAGTATGAGTCTCCTTGTCGGATACGGTCAACGACGAATTCTGCGATTTGACGGTGTGCAAGAGGTGTATATGCAACATTGAGAGGAAGGTGTTTCCTTTATCTTCGGGTACACTGATCAGTGTTGTAGTCGAGGGGGCTAGTATGCCCAGATTTTCGCAGTTTGAGGGGTCTGTATCCGAAACAAAAGATGGTTCCGCGCCAAATTGGTGAAAACAAGGTGTCGTTGACGATAGGGTTAATCGAGTCGTATGGAAGTGCAAATATGTTGAAGCGGACCCGTCTACGAATATTGAACCTGGGCGATCTTTGGACGACATACGCCTTGGATTTGCAGGCCGTGCCATTGGCACAACCCGTGTCCATTGTTCGTCCGGTTCCACGGAAAGTACAGAGACGTGTATCATGGGCAGGTCACGACTTCCGGACACAGAAGCTTCGAGATGCGCCATCCAAGCTGAGCGAGCTAGTGTCAAATGGCGTAATTTCCGTGATTCGTCGAGGAACAACCTACCATCCAATTCACCACTGCCCATGGTTCCTAATTTCGCAATGGCAAGTCGCCACTCAACGTTGGCTTTGCGTGCAAACTGTATGGCAAGTCCCCAGACTTGTGTTACTATATATGCTTCGTTGGATCCACTTTGTGTCAGCCAAACGCCTAAGTCATGTGCCTCCCCGCGCTGGTCAACACATACAGCTAATATCCATTTCCCGCACGATGTGACCTGATAGCCGACATGCAACAACGTGTGTCGATCCATAACATCGAGGGAACACACTGGTGATTCCCAAAGGAGTTTGACATTGTTATGAACGGGACGAGCAAGAGAAAAGGCTAGCTCTTGGATATAATCTCTTGTCTTTCCCCCAAGTTCCAAGAACTGGCGAGACATCAATCGCTCAACAGGTTGGAGGATCCTGTTGTAAACCGAAAGGCAGGTCACTTCGTGATCACCATTATGCCTTGGAGGATTCTCAAGCGAGCCAACAGTGACACAAGAGGGTATGAGCTGGAAAAGAATCTGGGATTCCGGATATGTTTTCGTCACGCGCTTTGCCGCGGCGAGTACTTGACGGAGGAGTGGAGAAGCCAGTGTCATGGAATTCACGGGTAAGACGATATAGAATACCAGGTTGTCTTGGGGGGTTGGCAAACTTCGGATGAAAGTAACTGGTCCATGATGACGGTGTTAGTGAAAGTCAAATTTGCAGATTAAGCATTAATTACGAAGATGCTTCCGGAAGGCCTCAAAACGCGTGGGTACGAGTCCATCCTTCGGACACGCGTTGCAACTTCCAGCAGTATGCCGACCCAGATTTTTCCCCTAAGGTTTCGAATCAACGTTACGAATGATTGATGAGAGAAGACTAGGGATCGCTTACAGAGTATGTCGAAGAGATACACCCAAGCCAGATTTCGGCTTGGCGTTGCCGTTCTTCGCCTTCTTCAAAGAAGACAAAGGCAGTAACGTCTTTCTTCCCACCGCGTGGCACTAGCCCAAGTTTGTCCCAAAATCGCAAAGCGGAAGGAAGGACATGAATGATAGCATCTGCCTTTCCAACTGATATCATAGGAGACTCTAAAGGCTGTATGGATGTTCCAAGCTCAGAAGCGGACGTCGCGGAAGGGGAATCTATGATATTCACATTGTCAGTGCACGGACGGTTGTTATATGTTAGTGCCAACCGAATTGAAAGAGGGAAGGTAGGTCCAGAGGTCCCTCTAGAGATGGCATAGATTCCAAGAGATTATTGACGGCTCTCACGTCTGCTTGCCAAATATCCGATACAGTTTTGGCCCAACTTGACGCCAAGGGATTCGTTTTCCAAGCACCGAACCACACACCATTCTCCACCACTTCTCGCGCCATCATTGAAGCCGTTGCTTCTAATGATTTTGATTTCTCTGCAATTGCGCCCATTATGGCTGCGGGAGAAACTGGAGTTGGCACTGAGGTGAGAGCAGGAGGGGACAGGATACTCGCAATAGCAACGGCCGCGCCCGGGGGTTTAAGACACACACTCAACGGCGCGAGCTCACAGTGCTTGAATTTCGTGTGAAGAAGAGTAGGTCCCAAAGGAATGTGGAAGGGTGGCGGCGTTGAAGGCCTCGATATTATGGGTCCATCAATTTCCTCAGCATCCCCTTCATCCGAATCTGCTCCCGCTCTGTCCATGTCGTCATCGATTACAATCTCAATCCAATTCTCTTGTTCTCCGGTCCGGGGTCTTACCACTTTGGTGTCGGTGGGATCTTGATGTAGGATTTTTCTCTTAACGCCTAAAAGTTTGCGGACAACTCCAACCCGCGGGTCGGTCACAGCATTATACCTTGACCGCCATCCATGATCAGGTGAACCTGAGGAAGGTACCGGAGGTGGTTCCTGTTGATCTTCTTCATCTGGGGGACTGGGGAGTGCGAACTTCCCGATCACATATTTTCCATCCGCCACTCGGTGGCAAGAGGCAAATGGTATAGGATCGAATACGTTCGGTCCTTTGGTTATGTTCGGTCTCCGCCGCTCCGGATGATCATATTCATATGACAGTTGCACATTCGGGCTCGCGGGTACTGAATGCGACCATGTAGTCTGCCCGGGTGGCGGAAGAAGCACTTCGGGGAGGATTGTGTCGCTATCCTCAAATCTCGACGCAAGCAAGTCACTAGGTGGACCGCAGCCCCACGGGGATGGAAGAAGTTGACTTGTAGTAAATTCTGGCGGCACAGGTACCGATAGATTAGTGCGTTCTTCGAAAAGTGGTGGGAAGCCACGTAGTGATGTGGGATCTGCCAGTGTTGTCAAAACAGATGTCATGTGAATATTATCCAAGGGAGTGGTCGAAGGGGCGGAAGCAACCTGTGTAGGTCGGTCAAAGAAACTAAAATCATCATCTGTGAAGGCGTCTTCATAATCCATACCCCCGCGGTCATAATCCGTGCTCCTACCGCCACCTCCGCTGGCGATGGGATCCATATCCATGCCGAGTCCCATGCCAAAGTCTATCCCCATATCCATAAAGTCGTTATTAGGCTGCGGTTGCCACGATGCATCAAAGTCTCCAAAGGGATCAAAAGGCGTGGAAGAGGAAGCTTGCAGGTCATCGGGAGGAGAGGAGGTAGGCTGTAAGGGTGCTATTTCAGGAATTTCGGGGACGGGTGTCACCGTTACCGCAGGTGATGTCTGCGTATTAGATGGGAGGGCGGTATGCGGCAAGTTCGATTGAGGGGGGGACGGATAGAAGAGCTGGCTAGGATGCTGTTGACCCGAAGTAGCAGCCACTAACGGAGTTGTCGAAGGAAACAGTGTGGTTTGTGCGAGATCGTTCGCAGTTTCGCTTGAGGAACTGTCGTTTTGTGTGATTTCAGATATCATGACAGGTGTCGCACCCGTAGTTGTGGCGATCACAGCATGAGGAGACTGAGATGAATTAGCATTCTCCCTCTCTCGCCGGATTCTCTCTCTTTCTCTCTCTCGTTCTTTGGCGATAGCATCCACATAGGCGTGAACTTCGGTAACCACGTTATTTATGCCCTTTGCTTTGGATAGCATAAGCGTGCGAAGTGCCCAGGAAGAGATGTCAACTGGGGGTCGATAACTTGGTCTACTGATGGGAAATCTTAATGGTTGTTCAGATGATGTGACAATACCGTGGTCAGATGTTGGAGAGTGAGTCGAGGCATCGGGGAAAGTGGGAGAGGATTGAAGCTGGGGGGGTAGTCCAGGTATACATGAGAGTGATGAGCGAGCATGTTCGGATGACGACGAGGGCAGGAAGGACAAGCACAAGCGCATGGGCCAAATAAGAATAACACCCTTCTCATCCCCATGCTTATTCTCGACACTTATCCACGCGATGACATACGAAGGTCCTCGTGACGTTGTACAGTCAGTGTCTTCGGACGCGGGGAACTGATTGAGTAAAGTTTTCCACTCTCCCACTCCGATTCCCGCAAGGGAGCTATCAAATTCGGTTGTCAAGGCAGATGAAGGGCCCAAGTAAACCCCGAGGAAATAAGCAGGTGTGGCATATGGAATGAGCGTGATAGGCGATCCGGGCGATAAAGGAGGCGAATTAGACAGCGGGAGGAAGTCGGTGTGTCGGAGGATAGGACGGACGATGATGCGGGAAGGCGTGAGAGTGATGTCGAGGTGACAATATACAATAGGTCTAGGGTGAGGTTGAGTGGTTTCATTAATGAAAAACGCAACTGCACAAACTTGGCTGATGCATGATGCTCCCATCCGACACACCATTCATACGGAGCGGGATGCTGATCCAATAAAAATCCCCCCTTGAGCCGGGTCACAGGTCGAGCATTTGGGTGATTCTTCGAGGATACGGAAAGATCATAAATCAACCTATCACGCAGTGCTTCCAAAAAGTGAGCGAGAATATGACGCAGAGGCTGGCGAGGCAATAAGCAGTCGATTGATTTCGCTGATGTAGAGGGAATTTGGGTGGTGGATCGATGGTGTAAACACGCGGGGCAAGGCGACCTTTGGGAGGAACATGCAGAGGAGCAAGGATAGATGCCATTGGCTGCGAATGAAGATGTTTCTGACGCTGAATAGCATAAGCTTGACTATTATTCCGAATCCACTCGCACATGGCTTAGGGTTAGGGTCATGTCGGGGAAGCGAGGGTCGAACAGCGAGCAAATGGGAGGGAATAACGCTCACCTAGTAGTCCGTCAAATCGCAGAGCGTTCAAAGTAGACAGGGTTTGCGTCAGGCAGTCTTGCGAAGTGATTGAAAAGACGTATAACGCGGGATCCTGACTTATATGAACCACTGAAAGACAGGACTGTAAGAGAGGTAAGGATTTGTTGCGGGTGAAAATTTGTCTTCGGGCCAACTCGATGCTGTTCCGACAGTGAAGTGGATCCTTCCGAAGAGGAATGAAAACAGCATAAGCAATGCATGGCTCAGGCGGTAACGATATAACTGAAGATAGAAGCTTTTCGGAAGGGAGAGAACGGTGAGATGAGTCTGAGGATTCAGAATGATTCAAACTGGGCTGTTTGGAGGCCATGCAAGTTGAAAGCAAAGGTCGAGGATGGGGACGCTGTCTGATCGTTCTGAAATAATATTATGTAATATATATATCTTTTTTTTTTTTTTTTTTTTTTTTTTGGTTATTACATAATAATCGTACAAACTCTCTCGCCCTTTGACATGCAGCCCTCTCGTCCAGAATCGACTTCGACTCGACCGACCGTTTCACCCCTGCCGCGCGCACATCAACCCTATGTCAACACACAAACAAAAGTACTTGACACTGTACATGGCAGAATTCTTTGTGTCGCTGACATTCGTGGTCGCCTCTCTTCCTTGAATGACCTTGCGGCAGAGGCGAACGCGAAAGCCGTCATTCACACTGGCGACTTTGGTTTTTTTGGTGTGTTTTTTCACGGTAACCTATCACCCCCGTTTTCTCTGAATTCTATTTGATCGGCAGAGGAAACCAGCCTTGAGAGGATCAATGACCGTACACTTCGCCACCTCACAATGTACTCTCCGCTCATCCAAAGTGCTCAACGTACCCATCTTCTCTCCCCTGACAACCCACCGTCTCTCATCCGCTCCACCGTCGACATTTCTCTCCTTTCTGAATTTCCACTCCTCCTCTCCGGCCAACTGAAGTTTCAAGTCCCCGTGTTCGCGGTCTGGGGTGCATGCGAGGATGTAATTGTTCTTGAAAAATTCCGAGCTAATACCTACGCCATCGACAACCTTCACGTATTGGATGAGGCCACTACACGTTGTCTGGACGTCGGCGGAGTTAAGCTCCGTCTTTTTGGGTTAGGTGGTGCATTGGTCCTCCACAAGATGTTCGACAATGGCGATGGAAATGCTACAATCGCTGGTGGACAGGGCACCATGTGGACTACCGCACTGCAAATTGGCGAGCTTGTAGATACAGCTCAAAGAGTATTCGACCCATCCGAGACTCGACTCCTCATAACCCACGCCAGTCCTGGCCGGGATGGTCTCATTGCCCAGCTTGGTCTTGTTCTTAAAGCAGATCTCACTATCTCGGCAGGTCTCCATTTCCGTTACGCAACTTCGTACAACGAGTTCAGTGTTCAAGGCGATTTCGATGGCTTCAGACACAAGCTCTCAGTCGCCAAGGATGGGTTCGACAAGGTTTGGGACAGCGTCAAGCCTCAAGTGGATACCGTTATCGATGACCACCAGCGTGTCTTGCTCGACAAGGCATTGTCTGTCGTGGAACGCGTTCCAATTGCCCAGTCGAGCCAAGGCATTAGTGGCTCACTTACCGGAGAGGAGCCAGCGTGGAAGAACTGCTGGAATTGGAATCTATGCGATGCAGCTTATGGTTCACTCGTTCTTGACATTAAGGATGGCAGGATTAGCGCCGAACTCAAGAGTCAGGGTATGCCAATCTCCTTGATAACCTATCCTGTCTAAAGAGTCGATCATCAGGCTTCAATTATGCATATCGCAGGTCATCCACGCCCTCCACTGTTACTGCCACCCTCAACTCCAATACTTCCACCCTTGCAGGCAATACCACCAATCCCCCAAAAGCTGCAGCACCCAACTCGTCTGAACGACATGCACACCCTCAAATCACCAGCTCTAAACCCCCCACGCCCTCTCCAAATGGCAAAGACCCATCCAAAGATAAGGATACTATTAACACAATGAAAGCAAATGGCGCGCCTCCTAGTTCTCCCTCGGATAAAGTTGAGAGGGAGAAGACAAAGAAGAAGGACAGAAAAGACAAGAAGGACAAGGAACGATTGGATCGAGACACAAAAGAGAGGGAGAGCACGAACGAGAACGATGTCGGTGAATCATCCCAAACACCTCCAGCGCAAGTACTACCTAAATCGGGTAAATCCACCCCTGTTCTCGAAACCCCTCTACCCGAGATCTCCAAAGAGAACGAAAATGAGGTCAAGTCGTTGACTACGGACAGCGCTGGGGTGAGGACCCCGGGTGGCCGGAAATCGTCAAGGAATCCTTTTACACTGTATATGAGGATGACAGTCTCTGCAAGTGAAGCTGAAGTGAGGGAATTTTTTGGGGAGGCAAAATCCGGTGTAAGCCAATGTCACTATCCCACTAGTTCAGTCTGATGGTGGTCTCGGTGGCAGATCACACGCATCAATTGGCAGCAGCAGCACCACCCCTCAAATCGGCCTTCCAGAACTGCATTCGTTGAATTTGAGAATGAGGAAGCTATGAAGGCAGGTCTAGAGAAACGCGCTGAGGTCAAGGGTGTCTCGCTTTCATTACGCATTCTTCCTGAAAGTTTTTTTTATCGCTCCCAGAAGTTGAAGGACACACATCCGGATGTTAAGCAGGCATCGGATCGCGGTGAAGGGGGTCAGCGTGGAGGCCCAGGACGTGGACGTGGACGATACCCTACCCGAGGGTTCGCTGCTGCGGGGTTGACAAGGCCACCCCCACCCGGTCGGAGATCCGTTGAAGGGTCTACAGCTGGTGCGGCGGTTGATGGGATCAACAACGGTGTGGGTAATTGAGAGGGACAAATTTAGGAATGGCGTTAGCCAGGGCTTGCATTTGACATTACCAGTACCTTTGGCCGTCCTCGAACATTTTATCAAGTATAATACCTTTGTTTTCTCACCAACACTCTTATTCATCTGTGGATCACAATCGATGCATGCTCCCTATTTTATGGGTATTCATATCACACTTGCGTCGTACAGTTGTTCAATGTCTACCACCAAACACGTCCGCTTGGTGACCTTGAATTGTCCCAATCGGCCCCACGCAAACTGTAGTCGGATTTTGTCCAACTAAAGCCCTCATAAATTACGAGTGCTCTTTCTGGATAAATTTGGCGATGGTCTGCAACTGAATATTGGATGTCCCCTCGTAAATTGCGCCCTGAGATTTGGGATAGTTCAGCGGATTGGTTATCAATTATTGATAGTCAGGCTCACGATCTTGGAGTCCCTCCAGTATTTTTCGATTCCAGTCTCTCTTGTGAAGCCCACGCCACCTGTCCATTCAATAGCTTGCCCCGAGACTTTTTGGGCAATAACACTTGACCAATACTTTGCCATGGCCGCTTCCTTGGTAAAGCTTTTCCCTTCCTCCTTCCGCCGCGCCGCGTTGTATGTCAGGAGTCGCACCGACTCAATCTCAACTGCTGCCTGGGCTATCTGGAAAGCCATGCCCTGGAAGGTACCAACAGGCTGACCAAATTGAGTACGAGAATAGGTATAAGGGACAGCTTTATTGAAAGCCCCTTGTGCTAGGCCCAGCATTTGCGCTGCAATGCCAATACGACCTAGAGAGCGAAGTGAGAGGGAGGTGGATCGCAGGGGAAATGACGTCGAGGTTGTTACCTTCATTCAAAATCTCGATGGCGATCTATACGTCACATATGGTCACTTGTGGACCTCATTGACACACAGGAAGGAACCAACCTTGTAACCTTTCCCTTCGCCTCCGATAACGTTCTCAGCTGGCACTTTGAGATCATCAAAGTTAAGTGTACATGTCGACGATGCTCTGATGCCCAACTTTTGCTCTTTTTTTGCAATCTGCACGCCCATATCTTTTGTGGCCACGAAACAAGTGATCCCTTTGTAACCCTTACTAGGGTCAACCTATGCTTTGTTGCATAAGAGCGTGAGTGTGGGTAACCATAGAACACACGTTGGCAAAAATGAGAAAAACGTCGGCCTCGTATGAATTCGTGATCCACATCTTCGAGCCATTGATTATCCAACAGTCTCCATCCTTTCTGGCACGAGTCTGCAGCGCAAAGGCGTCAGACCCTGCAGCAGGTTCTGATAAACAGAATGACCCAAGCTGAAAGAGAGGGTGGTTAAAGGTCTGTCGGGAAGCATGATATCTCGATTATACTTTGGAAGTCGCTAGCAGAGGTAACCACCGGTCTTGCTGTTCCCTTGTCCCGTACGTGCGGAATATTGTGTTGACCAGGGTGTTGTGGACGTCACAAAGAACAGAGACTGAAGGGTCAACTTTTGCGAGTTCTTCGATGGCGATGATGGCTGAAGTAAACGAGGATTCTGCACCATTATGTTGCGCCATTGTTTCGATTCCCATGAGCTAAGAAATTGTCAGCATAGGAAGCGGAAATAGTTTTTTACCCACTCCTTGTTCGAATAAAGCTCGTATGATGGAGGGATCCATCATTTCGTTCTCGTCCATTTCACGGACTTTGGGGCCGACTACATCTGTAGCAAATCTTTGCACTACTCACTGGTCGCTCAATACATGGGTGGTATCTTAAGGTAAGGCGGACATGCCTGACTCTCGTAGCAGTTGCTCTTCCTCCGTAAACGTGTCTAGGGAGTTTATCTGATCGCCAGATCGGAGATATTGGGACGATAATGTTCTAGAAAGGGGGGTGGAGGGCTTACGCCTGAGGCTTCTCAGGGTACGGGAGGCACGAAATATGTTGCAGTGCGAACGAAGCATGAAAGGGTCACAGGGGCGGATCAATGGTTGGTTGATAAACGGGTAAATTTATCAAATTTGGTATTTGTCCACTAAATAAAACAAAATTGATGAGAGTGGGATTTGAACCCACGCCACAAGAGTGACCAGATAACTCATAACCTGATTCTGGCGCCTTAGACCGCTCGGCCATCTCACCAACTCTAGATACTTCGTGATATAACCCGAAGGACAATTGTGGATCAAAATAAGTCTCGACCGCCTCATTTTCCCACCCTCGCTCAATGTCTCATTTACTGCACTCCTACATTGCCCTTTTACCTTCATCGTCAGGAAGCGACGTAACGACTGTTTTGGCTTGCATTAGAGATGGTTGAGTTGTCGTTCTTAATTCTACCTCACTCTAACACCGCGCGGCAGCATCGCCTGCAACAATTGATTCACCAACTCGGGTGAAGTTGATCGAAGCTCTCCTCGCCGATTTAGAGACATGCAGCAAGTCTAAGGGAGAATGCAGACTCAAACTCGATGGTCGTCGTCCTTGCCGGTCGTCAACGTTGTCTGACCCTTTGATCCTTTCTGTCATCCAGATGCCTTCCGGGCCCTATCAGCTTTGAAGACCTTGGGTAAACATCCATCCGGATCAGAACTTCTTGCTTTACCAGCCAATCTGTCTTTGCTCCTCTCGTTGTCCACCTTGATCAGGGAACGCGAGGCCTCATCCGAAGCACTCCGATGCGTAGCCAACGCACTTCTCATAGTTGAAAAGGCTCGATCCACTTGGGTTTCGGAGGAGGTTAATGGAGGGACAGCGTGCATTACATTGTTGGAGGTAGTCATCTATGATTTTTGTTATCCTTACGGCTGGACATCAGGCTTACGCTCCGGTATGATCCCAGACATCAACTTCACTTGATCAAATATTCCTGGCGTCTCGAATTCTGTTTTTCTGCACTGCATCTGAGTCTCTTTCGGGCCAGTTTATATGTTCTGTTGTTGAAGGGCAACATAACGGAAGAACCATCGTGGAAATCATAGAAGAAAAGCTAGATGCTCTTACGACCCACGTACTTGCACGAACAGAGATGAGCTCCGAAGCTATGACGGATTTGCTGAAGTTCACTTTTAATCTGTTATTGCACTATCCGAAGGTCACTGAATTTCACCTAACCGATTTCCTCTCCAAGTCTGATATGTATTGAAAGCTGGTGAGTCTTGAAACACATAGTCTCCAAGGAGACGCCCCTCCAAACTCTGATCAACGGAAAGTCATGGGAGACTTTTGGAACCCTGCTCTTGACGGGTGCGCATAAAATGTGGTATTTTACAAGAATTTGCTGATGGTGATGGAAATAGATTTCTCCCCTCTCTGCTTCGAGCCTTTAGTCGTCTCCCTCTTACGTCCCCAGCTCCCCTTGCTCCGCCGCTTACTCACGTCATTCACTCTCTGATCACAATCCCGGTATCCCCTCGCTTCCGTTCCAGCTGGGAGAGCAGTGGGTTCCCATCTCAACCGACGTCGTCTCCCTCAAGCGACCTAGACGTTCTTGCGCGAGCATTTAATGTTTTGGATGCATCCTCGAGCTACCACTTGCCCGGAAGTGTTGATCCCGACGATCCTCTCGTGATAGAACTTTGCAAAAAGGCGGGAGACACCACTTTAGACAATACTTTGGTTCCCCTTACGTTGCTCATAACGAGACTCTGCCTTGCCGATGATACATCCAGGGGAAGATTGAAGGATTGGCTATTACCGTCGAATCTCGATCGAACGTCTTCTCTCGAATCCCGTCCCAACTTGCTTGGTCGATGTTTGCGTCTGTTAGCTAGTGTCTATCATGTGAAATTGAAGGATGCTATGGGAGAAATGTTGTTTGCCATTTGTAACTCTGATGGTGTGTGCAGCTTCTAATATCATAATACTGCTGATTAAAGTTGAGTCACTAGCCGCTATGCTTTCTTCTCAAGTTGGTTATGGCAACGTAGCTGGGTTTCTCTTTCACAAGGGAATAATGAATTCACCTATCTCTTCCTCTGCATCCCTCACGACACCCTCCGGAGCACCTATTAACCCAATCACAGGCACAATCGATGGTGGAGTAGCCATTCCACAAATGACAGATGAGGAGAAAGAGAGTGAAGCTGAGAAGCTTTTTGTTTTGTTTGACCGACTTGAGAAGTCTGGTGCCATTTCCCCTGGGCAAAATCTAATGAGGTGTGTGGGATCATTGTTTAAGTGTGTTGTTTGTCAACCAGTAGCACCAGGAAAGCCCTCCAAGGAGGTTGAAGTGTATTTATTGGGTAGTGATTTGAAAAGTTGGCAACACTGTCCCAAAGTATCACTGGATGCTTTCCTGTAGTAGGTTGTAAACATAAAATATAACCCAAAATGGCTATGCTGTTATGCTGCTGTTAAAATTAGAATTGAACTGTCAAAAATACCTAATTTTACAGCTGTTTGCAGATGAATTGGTGCATGTGATGATTTCCTTATTTGGGTGTGCACAGACTCTGTCAGAACTTTTGAATTCTTTTTCAACAATGAGGACTCATTGTAATAGTTATGTTATATATGTGGAGGGTCACATGACCTATCATGCTTATTAAGCATGACTGGCTGCTACCAACTAGCTTATATAAACCTTAAGTTTACATCTTTTACTGCTTGTTCCAGTAGGCAACTGTAAGAGTTCTTGATCTTGCAGTGCTCACAACCAGCTGGATACAACCAATATCTATTGGATATGTGTAAACCTGGTATGAGCGGTGGCAAGATATAAAAAGAACTACCTAAATAAGGGTAAATACTACCTATATACTGCTCTCTGGTATAAACACCAATATATAAGGACTACATCCCTAATTGTCAGAGATATATTTTTTCCTTTTCCTTTGCTCATCTATTCCTATTTACATCAGACAGTTTACATCAATAGCCGCTTAGCCACCCAAGCTCCACTTAGTAATAGAAGGTGACCAAGCCATATCTATATTTAGTCTACCATCACTCTCCTTATCTACATGACTCATCCATAGTCGTTATGACTCACATGTAGTCAGTATGACTCATACTTAGCTAGTATATAAAGCTAGCAGTAGATAGACTTAGGATAAGTCTGTTTCTTTCGTTAACACCCCAATCAGTAGTCTGTCATGAATCTGAAATTCGAGACATGAGATCGAGCGCGCTGAGGCCGTCTCTCATGAATGTTGAGCAGATTCATAGCCGATCACATGTAATCTGGTATATATACTGGGAACAACTGAACTGGGTAAGTCCAGTTCTATGACGTTTTAGTCAAGTAGTCTTGACTGTCATCGAATGCGTACGTTCCCAGTACAATTTCTAACATAGTCTTCCAACCCTTTAAAACCCTACTGTCACAGTCATAATTTTCCTTCTTTTTCTTTATCTAATTGTATGCAAACCTATCTCTTATCTTGGGATTTCCCCCATCTGTTATCGGGATTCCCCATTACCTTCCCCAGGGATTCCCCAGGGATTCCCCCTTACTTTACCTATATGTGGACACACTTCATTTCCGTTGTGTTTCAACCCCTTTATGATTCGTCATCGATCACGATGACTCATCCTTATCTCTGCCGCATGTTATGTCGCACTGACTCACACAGATAAGTAGTCAGTATATAAAGAGTACTTCTGTACGTATCAGACCTTAAGTCTGATTCCTCGTTAGCCTACTCATAACAAGGACTTGGAACAATCTCTTATATCTCTTGGGACAGAACACCTGAAGTAAAACGCGTTCCGACAACCAGTTTATAACAAGAATCAGACTTCCTTCTGGTTCTCTCCCACCTGCTTATCCAAACACCCCCATCACTGTGATCATCGACATCACCTCTTTACCCCTTACCAACTTCCATCCTAGCTTCTACCGACAACTCAGATGTTGAAGAACATTATGAAGACCCTCTCTCAAGATCGACTTTCTCAGCTACAATTCGGGACCAAGAACCATCCTTTTCTTCAGTCCTTGAAGAAACGTTAGCTATTCCTACCCCTGCTCCTGCCTCTCTAGGACCACGAACTCGATTGAGAACAAGAGGACTCTTCTCTTCATCCTCAGCCCCAACAACGAGACCAGTTCATCAACGAACTGCTACCCCACCAGGACGATACGGTTCCCTCTATTCTCAACTTTCTTCTGCGACACCCACACCAACACCAACAGCTCCAGCAACTCCACAACAACCGACATCTACCGATATGTCAGGAACGTCCGCTAACGCCCCCACCAACCCCCCTACCATTGACATCGCGACCTTGGTGGCCACTGTTCGTCAACTCGAACAAACCATCACCCAACAACAACAATTGATCGCCCAGCTCCAACAACAACAACAACCCCAACCTCCTCCACAACCCCAACAACCCCAGCAACCTCTTCTGCCTCAACAACCTGCTCCCCCCTCCATCAAAATTGCCAAACCCGATGAATACGATGGGTCTGCTGCCAAATGTCTCAACTTCATCCAAGCTTGTCGTCTGGTCCTTGACGACAGCCAATGGTCCGACAGGCAGAAAATCACTTATGTCCTGTCGTTTATGAAGATTGGTGTTGCCCAGTCATGGGCCCGACAACAGACCCAAGAGTTCAAGTGTGCTCAGTGGATTGGAGCCGATTACGAAGATTTTATGGAAGAGCTCGAGGAGTGCTTTGGAGATGTTGACGCGAGAGCGACAGCGCAGGTCAAGATTCAAAAGGTAAACCAAGGACTTTCTACTGTGGACAATTATAATGTACGATTCGGAGCTCTCGCGGACGAAACAGGATTCAACGACGACACGCTCAAAGTTTTCTACCGGAACGGCCTCAACCCCGGAATTCTCGAAAAGATCTACGCCCTTGATCCCATCCCCGCCACCCTTAACGCTTGGAAGCGAAAAGCTTCCATCTTCGACCGACAACGTCTCGAGCTCGCACTTGAGCGTCGTGCCGCTCCCAGGAGTAACTACTACACTCCCAGGGAGACCGTGGCTCGAACGACGACCCGAACTCCCTCCTCTGCTCCTGTCAAACAGGAGACAACTCCCTCATCATCAATATCGCGCGTTCCGCGAGGCAACTGCTTTCGCTGTGGAGAATCAGGTCATTGGGCGAACAAGTGTCCAAATTCCCCTCTCACCTCTTCTCCGACAGCGCGTTCATCGAGTAGTGCCCCTGCTGGACAACGACGAGGAAGACCAACCACAGGGCGAGGTTGAGGACGAAGTGTTCGAGGAATCGAGACGGAACGAGTCGACGAGGTGGTTTCCCCAACTGCTGCGGAGGAAACTATCCGAGTGGTGGACAACTGCGGGATCGATCGCTGGCCGAAGGAAAGAAAAGCTCAGCTCGTCAAGGAACTGAAAGAACAGGGTTTTTAAAGAGTCCGAACGCTTCGCCTACCGTTACGGACATATTTACTCAAGAATGTACCACCACTCCATGCAATCTATTCCAAATTCTTGGTACTCTTGAAAAAGGCAATCTCGGACTTATTTTGGACGTTTGGATTGAAGCTACCGACACTGGTCGACGTGTCCCGGCCACTGCTCTGGTTGATAGTGGAGCCTCTGGAAATTTCGTGGACGAATCTTTCGCAGCTCGCCACAATTTTACTCTAACACGATTGGAAACCCCAATCCCCGTATGGAATGCCGATGGATCTGAAAACTGAGGTGGACCCATCGAGAACGATATTGATATTTGGTTAGAGGCTCCTGGAGGACACAATGAACGGATCCGATTGGAAGTGACCGATCTCAGATCTAAGACGGATATTATCCTCGGCTTCCCGTGGCTCAAAAAGCACAACCCCAACATCGATTGGAAAGAGGCAACACTGGCTCTGGATAGCAAAGATTTCCCTCTTCCGGGATGGATAGTGAAAGATGCAGAGTCACTGGGAATGGAATCGGTCACGCTGGCCATGAATCGACGCGTATCAAAGTCGGATGAATCCCGAGCCAGCACGGTGGAAGAAGATATGCGAAAGTTTGTACCGGAGGTATACTGGAAAGACTATTCTAGTGTCTTTGCCAAAGAATCCTTCGACCGCCTTCCACCGCATTCGGAATTCGACCACGCTATAGAACTGGATGAAACCTTCAAGCCAGTCAAAGGCGCGAAATACGCAATGTCCCCTCTTGAGATGGATCACTTACACAAGTTCA
The DNA here is from genome assembly GCA_951640195.1 of Porpolomopsis calyptriformis. Classification (NCBI taxonomy): domain Eukaryota; kingdom Fungi; phylum Basidiomycota; class Agaricomycetes; order Agaricales; family Hygrophoraceae; genus Porpolomopsis; species Porpolomopsis calyptriformis. Next base: position 2,576,849 of record OX621163.1, read on the forward strand.
TCGACGAAAACTTATCTACTGGATGAATACAAATTTCCAAATCGAAACAAGTCTCTCCGTTCTTCTTTGGAAAGAAAGCCGAAGAAGTGAACGCTAAAGGTAAGAATGCTGGCTTACGCCCTATCGAGGATTATCGCTACCTCAACGAACACACGATTCCTGACCATTATCCCCTTCCTCTTCTTCATCAAATACTCCAACGACCTAAACTTCTAACTGCTTCTCTGTTCACGGTCATGGATATCCGATGGGGATTCAACAACGTTAGGATCAAGGAAGGCGACGAATGGAAAGCTGCTTTCATCACTGAAGCAGGCGCCTTCGAACCCACCGTTATGTTCTTTGGTTTGCGGAACTCACCAGCCACCTTTCAACGGATGATCGACACAAGATTTAAAGAAGTCCTGGATTCTGGAAATGTTTTCATCTATATCGATGACGTGCTTGTTTGTGGAGACGATTTACAAGAATTGCAACGCTGGACCTTCAAGACTCTAGATATCATGAAGAAACACAGACTTTCATGTAAACCCGTCAAATGCCAGTTCGAAAAGGAAGAAGTCATTTATCTCGGAGTTGTCTTATCCAAAGGACGAATCACCACCAACCCGAAGAAAGTCGACGCTATCATGTCTTGGCCTATTCCGGAAACAGTGAAACAACTCCAATCCTTCTTGGGCAGTGCGAACTTTTGGCGGAGATATATCAAGGATTTCTCCAGAATCGCTACCCCTCTCTATGAACTCTTGCACAATGATGCTGTGTGGGAATGGACTCCTCGGAGACAAGAAGCCTTCGACAATATTAAGTCCCTTTTAACGAACGCGCCCGTTCTCCATATTCCTGATCGCGATCTTCCCTATTGCTTGGAAACCGATGCCTCTATCATTGGAATCGCGGGAATACTCTCTCAGCTTCATGACGGACACTGGAAGCCTGTCGGCTATCACTCAAGATCTACCTCCCCTGCCGAAAAGAACTACCCTACCCACAATCTAGAACTCCTGGCAATCATTGATTCCTTTAAACAATGGCGTCATCTGCTCGAAGGAGCAAGACACGATATTCTCATCAAGACAGACAGTTTGGCCTTGCGATACTTTTCAAAGAATCTTCGCTTATCAAACCGCCAGACTCGTTGGTCTGAGTATCTGTCCAGGTTCGGGTTCAAAATTGAATACGTTCCAGGGAGGAAGAACAAAGCCGACGGCCTGTCCAGGCGCCCGGATTACTTACCCGGCGTCGAAGCCGACGTGGAGAACGAAGTTCTGATAGCGCGCAACCGATGGGTAAATTCGATTGTCAAACTGTCAAATTCAAGCTTTCTCTCCAGATTACGCTTCAAAATCCCACTCCCACAGAAGATCCAAGATAAACTCGAGGATGCCTCACTCGCTTGGACCCAAGCTGATGGGCTTGTACGCGATGTTGAAGGTCGGATAGTAGTGCCGGAGGAAGTATCTTTGCGCACAGATATTATACGACTGTCCCACGCCTACCCCCACGCTGGCCACCCTGGCATTGAGAAGACGAAGGAACTCGTCCTTCGTAACTTTATTTGGGATGGTGCCTTACAAGACATCACCAACTACATTCGATCCTGCCCCGCTTGTCAGCAAAACAAGAACTTCCCCTCGAAACCGTCAGGACTACTCCAACCCATACCCCCCTCTACAGAACCATGGAAGGAAATTACCGTCGATCTCATTGTCGAACTCCCCAAGTCACAAGGCTATGATACTGTAATGGTTGTTGTCGATCGTTTTACTAAACGTGCTCATTTCATTCCAACAACTTCTAATCTTTCATCAGAAGGCGCTGCGAAACTCTTTCGGAATCATATCTGGAAACATCATGGATGGCCCCAAAAGGTCATATCCGATCGCGGAGTGCAATTTGCGTCCAAATTCACAGAAGCTCTCAACAACTCCTTAGGAATCATCTCCGGCCTTTCCACTGCGTATCATCCACAAACAGATGGTCAAACGGAACGCACCAACCAAGAACTCGAAGTTTACTTGCGTTTCTATACCAACTTCATGCAGGACGACTGGTCAGAATGGCTTGCTTCTGCGGAATTCGCCTACAATAATCGGCAACACTCCGCCACTTCACAATCACCATTCTATATGGAATACGGATGTCATCCTCACCTTCCCACGATCATTCTGGATCAAAGCAACATACCCGCAGCAAATACCTTTCACGAACGCCTCACACGCGCACAGCAAAACGCCGAACGATCCTTATCGAAGACAACGGAGTCAATGAAGAAATACGCCGATCGTAAACAGAAACCTTCACCCTCCTATGAAGAAGGAGATCTGGTCTGGTTGGACACCAAGAACATCAGGACGACACGACCCTCAAAGAAGCTCGACAACCGACGGACTGGACCATTCAAGGTCTTGAAGAAGATATCGGACCTTGCTTATCTGATCGACATTCCTGGAACATGGAGACTACACCCAGTCTTTCACGTTTCACTCCTGAGACCAAACGTCGGAAATGAATCACTCCACCCTGATGTCATCGACACATCACGGCCTCCCCCAGATCTGATCGAAAACGAAGAAGAATACGAGGTCGAATCCATACTGCAACATTCCGGAGCTAAACGACGCCGAAAATATTTGGTCAAATGGAAAGGCTATCCGATCGAAGAAGCCACTTAGGAAGATCGATTGAACATTTTACGACACGCCAAGGAAATTGTGAAGACATACGAAGACTCAATTCAAACGGCGACTTGATTCTATTCATTCGTTTGTCATCATCTCGTCTGCCAAGAATTGACCTCTATTTTTAGAACCACTCCTTATAAACTGCCGGACGTCTCCACTTTCCTTCACGATTCAAATTACGCGTCTCTTACAACGACTCAAAACCACTTGACCGAAACGTCGCAGAACAACTTTATCATGCCCGCTACACGGTCCACACGATCCCCTTCCCCTCAAGTTGCCATCAGACGTTCTGGACGAATCCCCTCATCCGCCATTCGCTCCCCCACTCCTGGTCCCTCCACCTCCGCTTCCTCTCCTCAACAACTTCGTCGACAAGCTCGCGCACGCGCAGAGGACTTCTATACTATCCAAACCCCTCCCCCCGAAGACCCCGCCGTCACCATCTCCCGCCTCACGGTTCACAGTAACAGTGTCAGTAACTGGAACCGCGAACTTCGTCAAGAACGCGAAGTTCTACAGGCCGAGCTCAAAGCGTCGGAGAAAAGCGCACTATTTTGGAAGAATCATTGGGACCAAAGTGAGTTGAAAGTTTGGGAGCTCCAACGTCAAAAGAAACGAACATGGGTCGATTGCTACGACGTTACCACCCGCGCCATCATTGTCAAGCTCGTAGAGGAAAGTCGTCGGAGCGAACGTCTTTCCAGAGACGACTTTCTCCGAGCTCAGCGCGATCTCGCGACGACGGAGACATTAATTGAGTACGGAAAAACGGTCGAATACCCCATCAATGTCGACCTCGAGTACCCGATCGATGACGACGACGACGTCGCGACAGTCCGAGCCCCCTCCCCCATTGAAGCGACTCCGGAAGCCGAACACGCCGCTTCCCCCTCGGTGGCCATCGAGGCCCCCGCCACCGAGGAAATCCCGACTCAGGCCTCGGAAGACGAGACGACCGACACCGCCCAAGTTTGAAATTCGGGATGAATTTCCTTAAAAGCCGAGGTGTATGTCACGGTCGTAATTTTCCTTCTTTTTCTTTATCTAATCGTATGCAAACCTATCTCTTATCTTGGGATTTCCCCCATCTGTTATCGGGATTCCCCATTACCTTCCCCAGGGATTCCCCAGGGATTCCCCCTTACTTTACCTATATGTGGACACACTTCATTTCTGTTGTGTTTCAACCCCTTTATGATTCGTCATCGATCACGATGACTCATCCTTATCTCTGCCGCATGTTATGTTGCACTGACTCACACAGATAAGTAGTCAGTATATAAAGAGTACTTCTGTACGTATCAGACCTTAAGTCTGATTCCTCGTTAGCCTACTCATAACAAGGACTTGGAACAATCTCTTATATCTCTTGGGACAGAACACCCGAAGTAAAACGCGTTCCGACAACCGGTTTATAACACCTACACCCAGAGCCTGAAGTAAAACCTTGCAATTAACCCTAGACTGCTATCTAACAAGAAACAGACTTCCTTCTTGCTCACTCCACGCTATACAACCTCTACTCTATCTGGCCAGCACTGAAGGTCTTCACCCACCAGATCAATTTCACCACCCAGACATCAACGTTGATTACGCTTGCTCTCTCCCCTTGTATTCCTGTCAAGCCCCCCAATATCCAACTGCCACTGTTCCACCAATGGTTTTGACTTATGCATCATCCACTATCCCTCACCCTGGTATCCCTCTCTCCCAGGAAGGCTCTCTCCCTCCTGTCCTAGCTCCCTCCCATGATGAGATGGTTGACCCTGCCCAAGAACAAGAAGAAGAAGAAGAAGAACAAGTGGGTCCCTCTCACTCGAAAGGGAAAGGTCGAGCTGAGGATGATAATGAGGATGAAGAAGAAGATCCATGTGTAGCCTTTGAGATCATGAAGCAGGATTATCAACAATTGCTGCAGGTCCAATGAGACCAAGCGCAAGCGAGTCATAGAATTGAACAACAACTTCAAGTATTGATGGCCAACCTCATAGGCCCCCAACCTGTCCCTGCCCCTCTTGGGCCATTCCCCCAACCCTTGAAAGCACCCCCAGTATTCCCCCAACCTGTCCCTATCCCTGCCCCTGCCCCTGCCCCTACCCCTGCCAAGATCAAGATGAACCCTCCTGATAAATTCTCTGGTGATCCCACCAAGCTTCGCAACTTCCTACGTCAAGTGAAGCTGAACCATTACCATTTGGGACAACAAGGAATCTCAGAGGCCGACAAGATTATCTATGCCTTGTTGTATATGATTGGAGGAAATGCAGAACCATGGGCTGAGTGTCAAGTAGACACTTACACAACATTGAACTGGGTTGGTACCAATTGGGCTGTCTTTGAACAAGCCCTCACCTGAGACTTTGGAGACTTGGACCCCAAGTCAACTGCTCAACTGAAGATCAAGGACGTCAAGCAGTTTAACAAGAGCGCAGAGGAGTACAACATCAATTTCAATCGATGGGCCTATGATACTGGATACGGACAAGAAGCTTCAGTGACTTTGTATAAAGATGGACTCAACCCCTCCCTTTTGCAACAGATCTACCTTTCAGATTGTCAACCAACTACCCTCTTTGAATGGCAGTCTTGTGCTGCTGAACTTGACAGGTGACATTGAGAATTTCTAGCTAGAACATCTTCTAAGCCCCAGACTCACAACACTCGCATCACCAATACCCCCTACTGTTATGTCGGCAGAGGGACTCAAGTCGCTTGATGTAAATCACAGAGAGACCAGCGCATAAACTGGTGGTGACAACATTGAAGGACAAATCTAAGGGAGATACAAGCGTTCTGTACCCTACTTATATCTACCCGGGCCTGGGCTGTGATTGTGATAACTACAATGATGATCCATGGAACAGCTGACTAATGCGCAGCACTACACAGCCTCGCGCAGCTACTGCAGAGCACGTCTTCGTCAGCCAATAGCATTATCACCTCTTATCTATGAGGAGATAAGATAAAAGATTAGATAGAGAGAGATAAGATAAGATAAGATTGAAGATAAGATTAGATAAGACAAAAAAGGAAAGTTGGTGAGACGACAAAACGAAGCGACCGTAACATCACCCTCTCTTCAAATTCGCGTCTGCGCGACGTTAGAACAGGCATTGGAGATGCCTTGAGCAGTCTCATAGCAACCACCAAGGTGCATAGTAGGGAGAGGTTGGGAGGTGGTATTGGTACCATCGACGAATCTCTAGAGCAGACAAGGGAGAGACTAATTGGTACATTCGGAGTATTTGACCTTGGCCATCTAGTCGCAGAACAGTAGTTACAGCATTGACAGGACTGGATTCGTAGATCCACGCTCGACAAATGGATGAAGGCAAGTGGGGGAGGAAGATGGAACCATCGAAATTGTGTTCGAGTAGACAATCGACCTCTGTGGGGTGGAGTGGGATGAGAACGTCGATGTTATCATTGACCTTTGGCGATTCGTAATCCTCACTGGTGGAATCTGTGATTGGGTCGTAAAGACGTTCGTCGATTCCAAAGAAGTCATCCATTCGAATTACGCGGAGCTGGAGTCGAGGAGTTGGTCGTTTGGGGTGTAGAGTATGAAACTCATCGACTAATTCTTGAGCATTCCTGACATTCAACTCAGGTTCCCAGGTGTTTTCTTCGTTGGTATAGCCTTTCCAGTGTACCAAGTATTGGAGTTTTCCTCGTTGCAGACAAGAGTCCAGAATTTCATCAACGACATACTCAGAGTCGCCTTCTAGTTGGATGGGAGGGGGAGGAGTAGGTTTTTTCTGATTGGGAAATGACAGAGATTGATAGGGGGAGAGGTATGACTCATTGAAGACTGGATGGAGTCCTAGCCATTCATGGGGGAGATCTAGTTTGTAGGCAGAATGACCAACCTTCTCGAGGACCTTGAAGGGACCGAAGCGTTTGTTGTCGAGCTTCTTCATTGGTCGTTTGGTCTTGATGTTGGTAGCAGCCAGCCAGACTTTGTCTCCTGGTGAATACTCTTGAACAGTTTGGACATGTTTGTCATGGGTAGTCTTCATTGTTTCATTTGCTCTCCTGAGGGCGGCTTCGGCTTCCTGATGAACATTTTTCATGCGATCAGTGAATTGAGTTGCGGATTCGTTTTGGACTTCTCTTGTAGTATCATTTCCTCTCCAGGGGTTCTAGCCGTAATTGACATAGAAGGGAGTTTGTCATGTGGCTGTGTGGACTGAGTTATTATACAAGAACTCTGCCAGTGCAAGCCATTCCTTCCAATTATCCTGATGATGGTTGACAAAGACACGAAGGTACTGTTCGAGCGTTTGATTCATTCATTCGGATTGGCTATCAGTCTGGGGATGATAGGCTGTGGAAATGTTCTGGGAGGTGCCCAGAAGGTGGAAGAGATCAGTTATAAATTTGGAAACGAATTGCGGATCGCGATCGTGGATGATACGTCGGGGAACACCATGATCTCAGATGACGCGGTCCCGAATGATCTTCGCAAACCCTTTGGAGTTCAGCTCGATATGGGTGGCTTCGAATTTGACAGCCTTTGAGAAATGATCAACGATCGTGAGGATTGCATTGTAGCCTTGACATTCGGGTATGGGGCCAATGAGATTGACTGTGATCATATCCCAGGGTCAAGGTGAGGGGTCGAAGGGATGGAGTGGGGTTTTCGCAGGCAATCGGGATGCTTTGGTGCATTGGCATGTTTCACAACCACGAACATAGGTTTCAACGTCCCTCCTGATGGTAGGCCACCAGTAGTCGCGACACACAGCTTTAGAAGTCTTGAAGGAGCCATAGTGTCCGGAGAGAGGATTGTCGTGGTATTGAGCAATGATTTCGCCACAGAGTGGGGTGTCTTTCGAGATGTAAATCTGGTCCAGGAAGGTCTTGATGCTATCGTCTCGGGTTTTCCAATTGGTTTTACGTTTTTCTTGAAGGAGTGTGGCTTGTTTCTCTTCGTTTCAGTATGAATTTCAAACTCAGGAATGGTAATTAGTGGGTTCAATCTCATGCTGAACCTGGCGAAGATCTACGATAAGGTGATCTGAGGTGGGAAAGAGATTAGACGGGAGTAAAATAATGTTGTCATTGTCATTCACCCCCCTCTCAAAACCTGGTTGTCTCGACAGGATATCGGCCTTGGAATTGGCCCTGCCGGCGACATAGTGGAGAGTGAAGTGATAGTCCTGAAGCTCCGTGAGCCACCTAGCCTGACGCCTGTTCAGCTTCTGAGGCAGCTTGAAGTATTGGAGGTTGGCATGGTCCGTCCAAATCTCAAAAACCTGCTTGGCCAATAGCAACCACTTGCGGAACTCTTGGAGCGCAGTCATAATTGCGAGTAGCTCGCGGTCATAAATCTGGTAATTTCATTCTGTGGGGGTAAAAGCTTTGGAGATGTAGGCGATAGGCTTCCAAATGTTGTCTTGTTTTTGTGATAATATAGTGCCCAATGCATAGTCTGAGGCATCAGTTTCTACACGGAGTAAGTCATCGTTGTTGGCGATAGAGAGGATGGGAGAGGTTGTAATGATTGCTTTCAGGGTGTCGAAGGCATCCTGACATTCAGCGGTCCAGTCGAAAGGAGTGTTTCCAGTTAACATATTGAGAGGTTGGGCAATCCCGGTGAAGTGATGGATGAACTGACGGTAAAAGTTGCAGAATCCAAGAAAAGCTTGGACATCTCGCTTGCATTCAGGGGTTAGCCAGTCAGTGATTCCTTGGACCTTGATAGGGTCCATCTTGACGTGGCCTTCTGACACGATGACACTGAGGTATTCCACTTGGTGTTGGTCGAAGTCGCACTTCTCTGGCTTGAGGTAGAGTTTATGTTTGCGAAGTGTGGTCATAACTTCGTAAACATGTTGGTGGTGCATTTCGAGATCCTTGTCAAAGATGAGGATATCGTCTATATAGACTAGGACGTGTCCTTCAATGATTTGGACATGGAAGATGTCGTTCATCATGTTTTGGAATGTCGCGGGCGAGTTGGTGAGACCGAAGAACATGACAAGGGGTTTGAACAAGCCGCGGTTGGTTCAGAATGCAGCCTTATGTTTGTCTCCTTCCTTGATCCTTACGTTGTTGTATCCCCATCGAATGTCTAGTTTGGTGAAGTAGCGGGCGTTCTGTAGGGTGTCAATTAACTCGTTGATCAAAGGGAGGGGGTATCTGTTCTTGACAGTCATATCGTTTAGCTTTTGGTAATCCTGAATAGGGCGTAGTTGACCATCTTTCTTCTTGATGAAGAAGAACAGAGAAGCAATGGGGGAGATTGATTTTTGAATTCGTCCAGTGCGGAGGTTTTCCTCCAAGAACTCATCCAATTGGGCGCGTTCGTCCACGGAGAGTGGATAGACCTTACAGTCAAGCTTCTCTTCAGTTCTGGGGAGAAGTTCGATTGCGTGGTCCCAGAGATGGCTTGGGGGGAGTTCATCGAAGTCTTCCTTGGTGAAGATATCTTGGAATTCGTGGAGGTATTCGGGTACAATTTCCTTCCAGGTGCGGTCCTTCTTCTGGGCTTCCCAAGCCTTGATTGCGAGGTCCTGAGACTTTGTTCCTATCAAGCGAACCTGGATAGCAGGGTTGAAATCAACCATGAGTAGTTGATTGCCATCCTCAAGGGTGAGTTCATTGATATCAACAGAATCCAGGAGAGGAGAAGGATGACAATCAGAGGGACATCGATCGAGAATAAGAGAGTTGGCCTTCCAATCAATGGAGGGATTATGAACCTTTAGCCAATTGTGTCCAAGGAAAATCTGAGACTTGCTGAGGTTCATGATACCAAAGTTGATCCGTTCGATGTGGGTTCTGACCTTAAGCTCAAGCGCGACCATTTCAGAGATGGGTCCCTCAGAATTGGGTTGTCCATCAGCATTGTGTACTGGAATAGGTTGAGCGAGTTTGGTTGTATGGAGGTCATTCTCATGAATGTACTTGATATCAATACATGAACCTTCACAGCCGCTATCGACGAGAGCAGTTGCGATATGTTTGGCACGACTATCCAAGGTGGTGATAACAGCCTTGAGGGTCAATTGATTCCTGGAGCCTGAGCCACGAACGAACACATGAGGTTCCTTGAGTTCATTGAGGGCTTGGATGGCATTCTCCGTTGAGAGGGCGTTGATCTGATTGATTGTGGTTTGAGTCATCTCTAATGATCAGGCAGGGTGAGACCATTTTGAGAGAATAGGGATTGCGTAATTAGCCTGTTCCTTAATAGCGTTAACGATTTCTAAAGGGGAAGAAAGAGAGTTGATATCGATCGAATCAACAGAAGGGAGAGATGATGGTTTGGGAATAGGAGAGTTGGGGAATTCGGGGCACTCAGTGCTTGCATCTGGCATAGACAGTGGGGGACAAATTTCATTGATGGGCTTGTTGGTATCTAATATTGTACTTGCCGTTGTACTAGTGCAAAGAATGGAAAGAGGAGAAGAGGTAACAAAGGGGGTGTCCGATACTGTCTGTTTACAATGCCAGAGTAGGCATGATTCTGTTGAATAGAGTGAGCGCATCTCTATCGACCATTGCCAAAATCCTGTTCGTCATTGTTGGGAGCGGGCTTGGGTGAGTTGTGTTCCTCTGCGGAAAGGAAGTTCATCAACTCGGAGATTTCATCGATGGTTAGTTCATGCTGGAGTGCGTGAACATTAACCTTCTTGAGCTCCTGTGGGCATTCCCAATGGAAGTGGCCGACTTGTCCACAATTGTAACACCTGTTGGTCTGGCGTGTCTTGCTCAGGTCCATGGGTAGGCCCTGTCCTCCATGGATGGTGCCAGATGGCACTTGCTTGTCCTGAGGAGGTAGGGGGTGGAAACGTGGAGCAGAGGGGCGGAAGTTTGGGTGAGAAGGGGGGGCCGACGGGTGCTGACAACATTCCTGATCATGGAAACGTTCCAGCAATTGGCCTATGGCCACGACCTTATCATGGTACTTGGGGTAGGTGGTGGGGAGCGGGGGTGACATATACATTTGACAAATAATGCTCTGGTTAGCATTCTTCTCAAGGATCTGGATGCATTCTTTATCCTGGCCGATGAGGCCAGCTTGGCAGAACAAGAGTTCCAACTTGATGAACCAATCTACGATACCTAAATGTCCTTGCGAGAAATGTTCCACTTCCTCACGGGCACGTTGTTCTGTGGCATAGTCAGTGAAAACAACATCCAAAATGTCCGTGAAGTCCTTCCAGGGGCCGAGGGGGAGGTGTCACGAATCTGAAATTCGAGACATGAGATCGAGCGCGCTGAGGCCGTCTCTCATGAACGTCGAGCAGATTCTAGCCAATCACGTGTAATCTGGTATATATACTGGGAACAACAGTATTGGGTAAGTCCAATACTATAACGTTTTAGTCAAGTGGTCTTGACTGTTTCATCGGAATGCGCACATTCCCAGTGCAACTTCTAACAGGAGGAGGTTACTGGTAGTGGGGTCTGTTTGGCCAAAGAAGGCATCCACGTACTGCTGAGCCCACTCGGTGGCGATGCCTTCCTTCATATACGACAAGGTCACTAGTATCATCTTCTCAGGGTCAGTAACTTTGCTGCCGCAAAGGAAGATGATGACCTGGCGAAACCAATTCTTGTAAAGTTTTTTGTCGCCATTGAAGATGTCTGGTTGAGCGAGCTTGATGGTTTTCGATACGGAGGCTATGGGAGCTGTTGGTTGCGTGGGGGGAAGTGGGTTCGGGTTCAAAGGCGGTGGGGGAGACAAAGAAGGGGAAGGAGCTGGAGAGAAATGAGGGGAAGGATTCTGTTTGGGGGAGGGAGACCTTCTCGATGGAGGAGAGTCTTTCAGTTTCTGGGGGGTTTCCGGAAGTGGTCATTGCGGGGTAGCAGAGGTGGTTACCTTCAAGGGAGAAGGAGAAGAAGATGAGCGAGACAGAGGTTGAGGTGGTGTCCGAAGGAAATGAGGGCGTCCGAACACAAAGGGTGAAGGTGTTTCCGTGGGTCGCGGAGAAGGGGCAGGGAGAGTGGTGGGTCTGAGAATGGAGTAGACAGAGGGAGTTGAAGGGTCGAGAATCTGAGATAATAAGGGTGAGAATATCTCAGTGGTGTCGATGGCGTCCTGGAACTCTAGTTCATCGTCTGTGAGCCCGAAGCTGGGTTGACAGGATCCTGCATGGGGTGGCGTGGTAGCAAATTGTCTCAGACGTGGATCTCCCTGATGTGACCAGAGGATCCGCGACGGTAGAAAACGCGGATGGAAGAGGTGAGGAAATTGGCAATGAGAACCAGGGAATGAAAGATTCTGACTTGAACGCAATTAAACGTTCGTGGTTCGACTTCGAGATATTGGTCAAGACTGTCATCTGAATCCAAGGGAGACAGGGCAGTATAATACAAGTCTAAAGAAAGGGAAGAATGAGACAAGGCGGGGGAAAGGTTGGCGGAAGCGGGAGGGGTGATGTCGAAGGCGAGGTGGGAAAACTCGAGCATAAGAACTTCGAGTTGGGTTCGTTCGACTTCTAGAGCGTCAACAGCCTGTTGTTCCGAGTAGCTGATGAGCGTACTGGACGAGGCCTGAGGGGATTGATGAGGTGGGGAGTAGGATGGGGGCGGAGTGGAAGAGGAACGATCCAGGGTGGTGGTTACTCTCAATACCATGTGAGGATGTGCCGAAGCATCTCTTGTGGTTCTCAAGGCAAAAGAGGATGGGTCAGTCGGGGGGAGCCTGTTGAGATTCCAGGGAGGCAACAGCAACAGTTCTTGTCTGATAACTCAAGGCAAGAATGGTTGGTGTCAGATGAATCTTGACCAGCAGCTCTTGAGGAGAAAAGCAAGGTGAGTGAGAGATTTGTCCTTCTGTTATGTCGGCAGAGGGACTCAAGTCACTTGACATAAATCACAGAGAGACCAGCGCATAAACTGGTGGTGACAACATTGAAGGACAAATCTAAGGGAGATACAAGTGTTCTGTACCCTACTTATATCTACCCGGGCCTGGGCTGTGATTGTGATAACCACAACGATGATCCATGGAACAGCTGACTAATGCACAGTACTACACAGCCTTGCGCAGCTACTGCAGAGCACGTCTTCATCAGCCAATGGCGTTATCACCTCTGATCTATGAGGAGATAAGATAAAAGATTAGATAGAGAGAGATAAGATTGAAGATAAGATTAGATAAGATGAAAAAGGAAAGTTGGTGAGACGACAAAACGAAGCGACCGTAACACCTACCGACAAGGACCACCTGCTGGTCCCTCCACCTATTCTAACCCTGCTGCCCCCAGAATCAAACAAGAAGAGAAGCCTGCTTCACTAGGAGGAATTCCCAAAGGAGTATGTTTCAACTGTGGACGATTTAGCCACTTTGCCAGTTCTTGTCCCAATGTTCCTAGGACAAGTACTTCTGGTTCTGGAAGCCGCTCCTTCACCCCAGCAGCTAGAGGTCATGGAGGAAGGAAACCTGGTCAAGGAAGAAACATTCAAGTTCTGGAAACCTCAGCCTCAATTGAGGAGGTCAACTCCAATGAAGACTCTCATCAAGATTTCGAGAAGTGTAGTATCGTCAACTGGGAGCCTAAGAGGAAAGAAGAGCTAAAGAGAGCTTTGGAGAAACAGGGTTTTTGAACAGTCCAGACAATAGCTTGTGCGTTGCAGACTCCTTTTCTATGTGTACCACTACCCCTATGCAATCTATTTCTCAAATTCTTGGTGCACTTGATTTGAGTGAAGAAGCTTTAACCATACCCCTTTGGTTGGAAACCACAGACACTGGTAGATGAATTGCTGCCAGTGCATTGATAGACTCTGGCGCCTCTGGATGCTTTATGAACTGGAACTTTGTGCAGGAGTGCAATATCCCTTTTTATCGATTGGAAGGACCAATCCCCATGCGGAACGCAGATGGGACAGACAACCGAGGAGGTCCCATTGAATATGCTGTAGACCTGTGGATGGAGATGCCGGATTTTCCTAGGGAACGAACCCATTTGGAAGTGATGAATTTAGGAGATATGATACAGGTTATCCTCAGCTACCCATGGCTCAAACGTAACGATCCCCTGGTTGACTGGAAGGCTGGAACACTGACTTCACATCAGACTGTGGCCCCAACCAAGACTTCTCAGGCTGGAGTGATAGTGTTGCGAGTAGGCTCTACATTGAATGGCAACTCCTACGCCAAGATTATCAGATTGGTCTCACTGGGAGACCATGCAAGACCCACTACCGTGGAGGAAGATATGAAGAAGTATGTGCCGAAGAAATACTGGAGGCACTGGAAGGTGTTTATGAAAACTACCTTTGATGAACTTCCCCAACGATGACCAGAATTTGACCATGCGATCGATCTTGAACCCACCTTTAGACCCAAGATTGGAAAGGTGTACAAACTCACTGAGTATGAACAGGGAAAGCTGAATGAATTCTTGGAGGAACAACTTGCAAGTGGATGAATACAACGATCGAACTCCAAACAAGCTGCCTCGTTCTTCTTTGCTCCTAAAGGTGAAGAAGCTAATGCCCAAGGACAAGATGCTGGACTGTGTCCAATCCAAGACTATCGCTATCTGAATGCTCACACAATCCCAGACGCTTATCCCCTACCTCTCATCTCTGAGATCATTCAACAGACCAAGTTATCAGAAGTGGAACTGTTCACAGTCATGGATATCTGATGGGGCTTTAATAATATTCGTATCAAAGAAGGAGATGAATGGAAAGGAGCCTTCAATACTCGGCGAGGGCTGTTCGAGCCCACCATTATGTTCTTTGGAATGCGGAACTTGCCTGCCTCCTTTCAACGAATGATTGACGTTCTCTTCAAAGAGGTTATCGATTCCAAACAGGTCCACATCTATATTGACAATATCTTGATCATGGGAAAGGACCTTACTGAACTCACCTAGTAGATGGAATGAACTCTAGAGATCATGGAGAAGAACCAACTGTCCTGCAAACCTGTCAAGTGCCAGTTCAAGAAAAAGGAAGTGATTTATCTGGGAATGATGATCTCTAAAGGCCATATTGCTATTAACCCCAAGAAGGTTGAGGCAATCAGAACCTGGCCTATCCCCCAGAAGAAACAAGATCTCCAATCCTTCCTTGGCACTGCCAACTTTTGGTGAAGGTTTATCAAGGATTACTCCCTGATTACCTGTCCTCTCAATGAGCTCTTATGAAAGGATCAAGAATGGATTTGGACCCCTAGGCAACAATGTGCTTTTGATACCCTCAAGAATGTGCTTACCTCTGCTCCTGTTTTGAGGACCCCAAAGCCAGATCTTCCTTACCTTCTGGAGACGGATGCCTCTGGTGTTGCACTGGGTGCAGTGCTAACCCAGAAGGAGAATGATGAAGAAGATTGGCACCCCATTGGCTTCTACTCCAAGACCCTCCTCCCAGCTGAACAGAATTACCCCACCCATGACCAAGAACTTTTGGCTATCATATCTGCCTTGAACGAATGGAGATACCTTCTACAAGGGACACGACAGCCCATTATAATCAAGACTGACAACCAGTCCCTCTAATACTTCATGACCGTCACCAACTCTCTAGATGCCAGGCTAGATGGTCTGAGTTTTTAGCTCGCTTTTGGTTCAGAATTAGCTACCAACCTAGGATCAAGAATAAGGCTGATGGACTCTCTAAACATCCAGATCATTACCCGGAGTCTTATGAGGAGGTGGAGGACAAGGTCCTTCTGCCAAAAGAACTTTTTGTCAATGCGCTTTTCATCAATGCAATTATCAGTTTATCGTCCCCCAACTTTTTATCCAAGCTTTGCTTTCATTCCCCCCTACCCCTCGAGATCATGGCCAAAATTGAAGATCCCTCTTCCAGATACACCCACGTAGATGGCATTGTGCGCAATGCTGGAGATCATATAGTTGTGCCAAGGGATGTACCTTTGCGCACAGAAATTATTCGATTGACCCACGACACACCCACTGGTGGCCATCCCAGTATTGAGAAGATGAAGGAACTGCTCCTCTGTAATTACACATGGGAAGGTGCCCCACAAGATATCACCAATTACGTGAAGTCCTGCCTTGCTTGTCAACAGACCAAGGTTTATCCACAGAAACCCACTAGACTTCTCCAACCATTACCCCCTCCTACTAAACCATGGCAACAGATCACTGCTGATCTAATCATGGAACTCCCTAATTCAAAAGGATTTGATGCTATCCTAGTTGTGGTGGACAGATTCACCAAACGGGCTCACTTCATCCCAACAACTGGAAACCTGTCTGCTAAAGGAACTGCTGCGCTGTTTCAAGAACATATCTGGAAGCACCATGGATGGCCAGAGAAGATCATTACTGATTGAGGAACCCAATTCTCATCAAAATTCGCTACGTCATTGAATGAACTCCTAGGAACCACTTCTGGACTTTCTACTGCCTATCACCCCCAAACAGATGGACAAACCGAACAAACCAATCAAGAGTTAGAGTAGTACATATGGCTCTACACTAACATCATGCAAGACAATTGGAAAGATTGGTTAGCTCCAGTGGAGTTTGCTTATAACAACTGAGAACATTCCTCCACTCACCAATCCCCCTTCTAGCTTGAATATGGTTGACACCCTCACACCCCCTTATCAGTTCCAACCCAAACCTCAAATCCCGATGCCAACAAGTTTTACGTGCAGCTCACTAGGGCTAGAGAGAATGCTGAAGAGTCTCTTCAAAAGACTGCTAACTCAATGAAGCTCTATGCCAATCGAAAATGTCAAAAGGAACCCATGTCTTACGAAGGACAAAGGGTCTGGCTTGATGCCAAGAATTTGAAAACTGGCTGGCCAGCAAAGAAACTGGATGTCCGCTAGCTCGGACCTTTTATAATTCTAAAACAAGTATCGCCTGTGGCTTACCGACTAAAGCTACCACTGTCATGGAGGATTCATCCCGTGTTTCACGTTTTGCTACTCAAAGCTCTAGAGGAGAATCTCGATCTCCATCCCCCCATTGAGGAAGATGATAACCTCCGACCACCTCCAGACGTGATCGAAGGGGAACCCGAGTATGAAGTGGAACGTATTTTGAATCACACCCCAGGAAAACGAAATTGATAATACTTAATCAAATGGAAAGGCTACCCGATAGAGGCAGCCACCTGGGAACCATGATGGAACCTCAAGCACGCAAAAGATGTCTTAATGAATTATGAAAAGTCTATTCAAGCAGCGATTTAACTCTCTTTTACGAATACTACCGACATCACAATCATTGAATCTCCTTTTCTCCTTTTCAATCTCCGACAATTATAAGGACTTCCCCTTTCCGACAATCATCAAAAGAAGCACAAAATGCCCCATGAAGTTTGTTACGCCCACAAGTCGACTGGGAGGCGTCCACCCTGAGGGAACCCCACTGCTTCTACCTCCAACCTTCCCCCTGATTCTTCTTCCTCCTCTTCCTCATCTGACAGCATCTTGGTTACCCAACAGTTCAAGAAGCCAAAGCGACACACCGATACTATTGACAAGCCGGGACGAAATCGTAACTACCGAGGGCTCCCCTTTGCCAAGGTCAAGCACCTATCTGGGTACCCTGAGACCTACATCCCATTTATTTCTGGAGCACGTTGGTGTGAACTCAACTACGACCGTCACTGGTACACGTTCGACAAGGACAGCGACTTTGACAACAAGAAGAGTCAACTCGAAGATTGGCTGGAGGCATACCAAGTTGGGTGCCAACTTTTGATGGTTATACCAGACCAGGACGAATCCAACGTCACCACCCCCACTATCCCTGAAGACCCCATCTCGCACCGCATCTATTGCGTTGCCGACTGACTCTATACTGCCCAGAACGGGTACTGCTCAATGATGGATGCCAACTATGAAAGGATCCTTGACCTGGAGGAGAATACTGTGATGTGTAGGGAGCTAGCTGAAACTTGGTTGCAATGTGCCTGGGAGTTGGACAACTGTTACCACTAGTTTGACCCAGATGGACACTTGCTTCAACCCCCAGTTTATGATGGCGCGACCTAGGGACCGGATGCTGTTTCCAAATGAACAGTATTCCTTACGCCTCCCTTCTGGATGTGTGGTTAGAGAAGGTGATATCTACTGGAGAGTTGAGGAAAAGTATACCTAGTGGATAGTCTTTGATCCGACAACTATCCACTCATCCCTCCTCTTCATCGCTCACCCATCTCATCACCCCTCTACCCACCTCTACCATGCCTTTACACCTCCCCTTGACACCCTTCCTTCGCTTCGAAGGGTCTTCTCAAAATTCAGGATGAATTTCCTTTTTGTGGAGGTGAATGTCAGATATATTTTTTCCTTTTCCTTTGCTTGTCTATTCCTATTTACATTAGACAGTTTACATCAATAGCCGCTTAGCCACCCAAGCTCTGCTTAGTAATAGAAGGTGACCAAGCCATATCTATATTTAGTCTACCATCACTCTCCTTATCTACATGACTCATCCATAGTCGTTATAACTCACATGTAGTCAGTATAACTCATACTTAGCTAGTATATAAAGCTAGCAGTAGATAGACTTAGGATAAGTCTGTTTCTTTCGTTAACACCCCAATCAGTAGTCTTCCAACCCTTTAAAACCCTACACCCAGAGCCTGAAGTAAAACCTTGCGATCAACCCTAGACTGCCATCTAACACTAATGTATACACTGTAACAGTAATATCTGTTACAGCAACCCAATATTACTTGGTTGTATGCATACTCTGGACTAATGTAATAGATATGTTACATACAGCCACCATGCTATGTATGTACTTATTTGTACTAGATACCTTAAGTACTGGTTATACTTAGGTAAATAATTAGTTTTACATCCCACACCCACTTATACCAGATTGTTATGTTTTGGTAGTCAAACAGTTTTACTTCTCACATTGGAGGGGCTGATGAGGGATAGAATGTTCAACTAAAGAGTGGGGGAGCTAACTAGGAATTAAACTTAGCCTACTAACTACAAGACTGAGTTTATATACTAACTACTTGAGTTGGTATGAGTTGGATAGAAGAATAATTACAAAGTGGAAAGTGGAAAGTGAATTGTGAATTGTGAAGAGTCACAGAAAGAATAAAGGAAATGGAATGTAACTTATAAAGAGTCAGAAAGAAAGGCATGTGATTACTATCTATATATAAATCAGATAAGCAGAAGGATGAATAGTTAAGATAGTAATTGTGTTACGATCGCATTCCATGCTATCTGTGTCCAGGACTGGTTACCTGGTCCACGGATGTATCCTATTTGGTCATTGGTTGGTCATCCCTTTCTTATCTTCATATCATTAACTGGATTTATTAGATCATGTAAACTAGATTTGTGATAGCTTAGCCAGCTCTGTCTAACTATGTAGTTAGCACTACTTACGGTCTCTGATTAGTCATTAGGGTATAGGGTACCGTATCATGTATATAAGAGTAGTCGGATGGGCAAGGTCAGCCCATCCTCAGTTATCCATCTAATATTTGGGGTATCAGTCATCCATCGCAAGTCTAACAAATTGAGTATAACTAAAAGAAAAAAGAAAAAGTACATCTGTGATATACACCCACACTAAAAGGAATTTCATCCCAAAATTCAAGACTACCTTTGAAAGAGTTGATGGGTGCAGTGGAGGGGAAGGACTAGGATCAGTCCTTATTGTAATTGTTGGTTAATAGGGAAATAACATTGGTTGGGGAAGGGATATTATCATTGGGGATTGTGATAGGATTTGTTGATGACCTGTTGGGGATAACAAGGGGACTAGGGAAAATGGGGGGTAGAGGAGACTTGAGGTGGGGGAGAAGTTGGACAGTGTTTTCATACCTAGCCTCCCAATACTCCACTTTCTCTCTCTAATACTCCCTGTTCATTCTCACCTGTTCTAAACCCATTGACTGATTATGGAGCTCATCCTCTAGCCTCACAATTTTCTTTTTGTAGGTGTCAACATCTGCTTTCAGAAATTCAATAGTTTACTCAGTGGGAATGGGGTGTGTGATCATCTCTTTGGGCCACATGGAAAGGGCACTGTTCCAGGCTTAATGGCACTGTTGCAAGGCTATGCCAGTAAGTTCAGCTTCACCATAGGCAGAGGGAGTGGGAGCAAGAGGAGGAGGAGTGCTTCAGGGAGGTTGTCCTCCAGTGGACATGTGAGGGCTGTAGGGTGGATAACTACTAGTGGACTTATG
Organism: Porpolomopsis calyptriformis; assembly: GCA_951640195.1. Classification (NCBI taxonomy): domain Eukaryota; kingdom Fungi; phylum Basidiomycota; class Agaricomycetes; order Agaricales; family Hygrophoraceae; genus Porpolomopsis; species Porpolomopsis calyptriformis. The sequence goes on from OX621163.1 coordinate 2,596,651, forward strand.
AGTAGTTTAGTGTTGAGTTTGTTCAGTGGGCATGATGATGTTAACCTCTAGGGAAAGATAGAGATAATGCCAGAGATATCTTTTTTCTTTTCTTTTTCCTTTGCTCGTCTATCCCTATTTACATCAGACAGTTTACATCAATAACTGCTTAGCCACCTAAGCTCTGCTTAGTAATAGAAGGTGACCAAGCCATATCTATATTTAGTCTACTATCACTCTCCTTATCTACATGACTCATCCATAGTTGTTATGACTCACACGTAGTCAGTATGACTCATACTTAGCTAGTATATAAAGCTAGCAGTAGATAGACTTAGGATAAGTCTGTTTCTTTCGTTAACACCCCAATCAGTAGTCTGCCAACCCTTTAAAACCCTACACCTAGAGCCTGAAGTAAAACCTTGTGATCAACCCTAGACTGCTGTCTAACAAGAGACAGACTTCCTTCTTGCTCACTCCATGCTATACAACCTCTACTCTGTCTAGCCAGTGCTGAAGGTCTTCACCCACCAGATCAATTTCACCCCCCAGATATCAACATCGATTAGGCTTGCTCCCTCCCCTTGTATTCCTGTCAAGCCCCCCAATATCTAATTGCCACCATTCCACCAATGGTTTTGACTCGTTCATCATCCACTATCCCTCACCCTGCTATCTATCCCTCCCAGGAAGGCTCTCTCCCTCCTGTCCCAGCTCCCTTCTACAACGAGATGGTTGACCCTACTCAAGAAGAAGAACCAGAACAAGAACAAGAGGGTCCCTCTCATTCAAAAGGGAAAGGTTGAGCTAAGGATAATGATGAGGATGAAGAAGAAGATCCACATGTATCCTTCAAAACCATGAAGCAGGATTATCAGCAATTGCTGCAGGTCCAACAAGACCAAGCGCAAGCGAGTCACAGAATCAAACAACAACTTCAAGTATTGATAGCTAACCTCATAGGCCCCTAACCTGTCCCTGCCCCTCTTGGGCCATTCCCCCAACCCTTCCAAGCACCCCCAGTATTCCCCCAACCTGTCCCTGTCCCTGCCCCTGCCCCTGGCCCTGGCCCTGTCCCTGCCAAGATCAAGATGAACCCTCCTGACAAATTCTCTGGTGATCCTTCGCAACTTCCTGTGTCAAGTGAAGCTGAACCATTTGGAATGACAAGGAATCTCAGAGGCCAACAAGATTATCTATGCCTTGTCATATATGATCAGAGGAAACGCAGAACCATGGGCTGAGCATCAAGTAGATGCTTACACAACATTGAACTGGGTTGGTGCCGATTGGGCTGTCTTTGAACAAGCCCTTGCCCAGGACTTTGGAGACTTGGACCGCAAGTCAACTGCTCAACTGAAGATCAAGGACGTCAAGCAGTTCAACAAGAGTGCAGAGGAGTACAACATCAATTTCAATTGATAGGCCCATGATACTGGATATGGATAAGAAGCTTTGATAACTTTGTATAAAGATGGACTCAACCCCTCCCATTTGTGACAGATCTACCTTTTAGATCATCAACCAACCACCCTCCTTGAATGGCAGTCTCGTGATACTGAACTTGACAGGCGACATTGAGAATTTCTAGCTAGAACATCTTCTAAGCCCCAGACTCGTAACACTCACATCACCAACACCCCCTACCAACAAGGACCACCTGCTGGTCCCTCCACCTATTCCAAATCTGCTGCCCCCAGAATCAAACAAGAAGAGAAGCCTGCTTCACTAGGAGGAATTCCCAAAGGAGCATATTTCAACTGTGGACAATTTGGCCACTTTGCCAGTTCTTGTCCCAATGCTCCTAGGATGTGTACTTCTGGTTCTGGAAGCCACTCCTTCACCCCAGCAGCAAGAGGTCATGGAGGAAAGAAACCTGGTCGAGGGAGAAACATTCGAGTTCTGGAGACCTCAGCCTTGATTGAGGAGGTCAACTCCAATGAAGATTCTCATCAAGACTTCGAGAAGTGTGGTATCGTTAACTGGGAGCCTAAGAGGAAAGAAGAGCTGAAGAGAGCTTTGGAGAAACAGGGTTTTTGAACAGTCTGGACAATAGCTTGTGCATTGCAGACTCCTTTTCTATGTGTACCACTACCCCTATGCAATCTATTTCTCAAATTCTTGGTGCACTTGATTTGAGCAAAGAAGCTTTAACCATACCCCTTTGGTTGGAAACCACAGACACTGGTAGATGAATTGCCGCCAGTGCATTGATAGACTCTGGTGCCTCTGGATGCTTTATAAACTGGAACTTTGTGCAGGAGTGCGATATCCCTTTTTATCAATTGGAAGGACCAATCCCTGTGCGGAATGCAGATGGGACAGACAACCAAGGAGGTCCCATCAAATATACTGTAGACCTGTAGATGGAGACGCTGGATTTTCCTAGGGAATGAACCTATTTGGAAGTGATGAATTTAGGAGATATGATACAGGTTATCCTCAGCTACCTGTGGCTCAAACGTAACGATCCCCTGGTTGACTGGAAGGCTGGAACACTGACTTCACGTCAGACTGTGGCCCCAACCAAGACTTCTTAGGCTGGAGTGATAGTGTCATAAGTAGGCTCTACATTGAATGGCGACTCCTACACCAAGATTATCAGATTGGTCTCACTTGGAGACTATGCAAGACCCACTACTGTGGAGGAAGATATGAAGAAGTATGTGCCGAAGAAATACTGGAGGCACTGGAAGGTGTTTATGAAGACTACCTTTAATGAACTTCCCCCACAATGACCAGAATTTGACCATGTGATTGATCTCGAACCTACCTTTAGACCCAAGATTGGAAAGGTGTACAAACTCACTGAGTATGAACAAGGAAAGCTGAATGAATTCCTGGAGGAACAACTTGCAAGTGGACGAATATGACAATTGAACTCCAAACAAGCTGCCTCATTCTTCTTTGCTCCCAAAGGTGAAGAAGTTAATGCCCAAGGACAAGATGCTAGATTGCGTCCAATCCAAGACTATCGCTATCTGAATGCTCACACAATCCCAGACACTTATCCCCTACCTCTCATCTCTGAGATTATTCAACAGACTAAGTTATCAGAAGCAGAACTGTTCACAGTCATGGATATCCGATGGGGCTTTAATAATATTCGTATCAAAGAAGGAGACGAATGGAAAGAAGCCTTCAACACTCGACAAGGGCTATTCGAGCCTACTGTCATGTTCTTTGGAATGTGAAATTCACCTGCCTCCTTCCAATGAATGATCGACATTCTCTTCAAAGAGGTTATCGATTCCAAACAGGTCCACATCTATATTGACAATATCTTGATCATGGGAAAGGACCTCACTGAACTCACCCATTGGATGGAATGAACTCTAGAGATCATGGAGAAGAACAAACTGTCCTGCAAACCTGTCAAGTGCCAGTTCAAGAAAAAGGAAGTGATTTATCTGGGGATGATAATCTCTAAAGGCCACATTGCTATTAACCCCAAGAAGTTTGAGGCAATCAGAACCTAGCCTATCCCCCAGAAGAAATGAGACCTTCAATCCTTCCTTGGCACTGCCAACTTTTGGTGAAGGTTTATCAAGGATTACTCCCTGATCACTTGTCCTCTCAATGAGCTCCTATGAAAGGATCAAGAATCGATTTGGACCCCTAGGCAACAATGTGCTTTTGATACCCTCAAGAATGTGCTTACCTCTACTCCCATTTTGAGGACCCTGAAACCAGATCTTCCTTACCTTCTGGAGACAGATGCCTCTAGTGTTTCACTGGGTGCAGTGTTAACCCAGAAAGAGAATGACAAAGAAGATTGGCACCCCATTGGCTTCTACTCCAAGACCCTCCTCCCAGCTGAATGAAATTACCCCACCCATGACCAAGAGCTTTTGGCTATCATATCTGCCTTGAATGAATGGAGATATCTCCTACAAGGGACATAGCAGCCCATTATGATCAAGACTGACAACCAGTCCCTCCAATACTTCATGACCAGCCATCAACTCTCCAGATGCCAGGCTAGATGGTCTGAGATTTTAGCTCACTTTTGGTTCAGAATCAGCTACCAGCCTAGGATCAAAAATAAAGCTGATAGACTCTCCAAATGTCCAGATCATTACCTGGAGTCTTATGAGGAGGTGGAGGACAAGGTCCTTCTGCCAAAAGAACTTTTTGTCAATGCGCTTTTCATCAATGCGATTATCAGTTTATTGTCCCCCAACATTTTATCCAAGCTTTGTTTTTATTCCCCCCTGCCCCTCAAGATCATGGCCAAAATTGAAGATCCCTCTTCCAGATACACCCACATAGATGGTATTGTGCGTGATGCTGGAGATCATATAGTTGTGCCAAAGGATGTATCTTTGCCCATGGAAATTATTCGATTAACCCATAACACACCCACTGGTGGCCATCCCGGTATTGAGAAGACAAAGGAACTGCTCCTCCGTAATTACACATGGGAAGGTGCCCCACAAGATATCACCAATTATGTGAAGTCTTGCCTTGCTTGTCAACAGACCAAGGTTTACCCACAGAAACCCACTGGACTTCTCCAACTGTTACCCCCTCCTACTAAATTGTGGCAACAGATCACTGCTGATCTAATCGTGGAACTCCCTAATTCAAAAGGATTTGATGCTATTCTAGTTGTGGTGGACAGATTTACCAAACAGGCTCACTTCATCCAAACAACTGGAAACCTGTCTGCTAAAGGAACTGCTGCGCTGTTTCAAGAACATATCTGGAAGCACCATGGATGGCCAGAGAAGATCATTACTGATTGAGGAACCCAATTCTCATCAAAATTCGCTACGTCATTGAATGAACTCCTAGGAACCACTTCTGGACTTTCTACTGCCTATCACCCCCAAACAGATGGACAAACCGAACAAACCAATCAAGAGTTGGAGTAGTACATATGGCTCTACACTAACATCATGCAAGACAATTGGAAAGATTGGTTAGCTCCAGTGGAGTTTGCTTATAACAACTGAGAACATTCCTCCACTCACCAATCCCCCTTCTGGCTTGAGTATGGTTGACACACTCACACCCCCTTATTAGTTCCAACCCAAACCTCAAATCCCGATGCCAACAAGTTTTATGTGCAGCTTACTAGAGCTAGAGAGAACACTGAAGAATCTCTTCAAAAGACCGCTAACTCAATGAAGCTCTATACCAATTAAAAATGTCAAAAGGAACCCATGTTTTATGAAGGACAAAGGGTCTAGCTTGATGCCAAGAATTTGAAAACTGGCCAGCCAGCAAAGAAACTGGATGTCCACCAGCTCAGACCTTTTATAATTCTAAAACAAGTATCACCTGTGGCTTACTGACTAAAGCTACCGCTGTCATGGAGGATCCACCCTGTGTTTCATGTTTCACTACTCAAGGCTCTAGAGGAGAATCTCGATCTCCATCCCCCAATTGAGGAAGATAATAACCTCTGACCACCTCCGGACGTGATTGAAGGAGAGCCTGAGTATGAAGTGGAACATATCCTAAATCATACCCTAGGAAAGCAAAATCAACAATACTTAATCAAGTGGAAAGGCTACCCAATAGAGGCAGCCACCTTGGAACCTCAAGCACGCGAAAGAAATCTTGATGAATTATGAAAAGTCTATTCAAGTGGCGATTTAACTCTCTTTCACGAATACTACTGACATCACGATCGTTGAATCTCTTTTTCTCCTTCTCAATCTCCGACGATTATAAGGACTCCCCCTTCCCAACAATCATCAAAAGAAGCACAAAATGCCCTGCCAAGTTCTTTATACCCACAAGTCAACTGGGAGGCATCCACCTTGAGGGAACCCCCCGCTTCTACCTCCAACCTCCCCCCTGATTCCTCTTCCTCCTCTTCCTCATCCGACAGTGTCTTGGTTTCTCGACAGTTCAAGAAGCTGAGACGACGTACCAATACTATTGACAAGCTGGGACAAAATTGTAACTACCAAGGGCTCCCCTTTGCCAAGGTCAAGCACCTATCTGGGTGCCCTGAGACCTACATCCCTTTTATTTCTGGAGCACGTCAATGCAAACTCAACTACAACCATCACTGGTACACATTCAACAAGGACAGCGACTTTGATGACAAGGAGAATCAACTTGAAGATTGGCTGGAGGCATACCAAGTTGGGTGCCAACTTTTGATGGTTATACTGGACCAGGATGAATCCGATGTCACCACCCCCACTATCCCTGAAGACCCCATCTCACACCACATCCGTCGCATTGCCGACTGACTCTATATTGCCCGGAACAGCTACCGCTCAATGATGGATGCCAAGTATGAAAGGATCCTTGACCTGGAGGAGAATGCTGTGATGTGTAGGGAGCTGGCTGAAACTTGGTTGCAACGTGCCCAGGAGTTGGACAACTGTTACCACTGGTTTGACCCAGATAGACACCTACTTCAACCCCCAGTTTATGATGGTGTGACCTAGGGACTGCATGCTGTTCCTAAACGATGGGTACACCTTGCGCCTCCCTTCTAGAAGTGTGGTTAGAGAAGGTGATATCTACTAGAGAGTTGAGGAAAAGTATACCTAGTGGATAGTCTTTGATCTGACATCTGTCCACTCATCCCTCCTCTTCATTTCTCATCCCTCTCATCACCCCTCTGCCCACCTCTACCATCCCTTTACACCTCCCCTTGACACCTTTCCTTCACTTCAAAGAGTCTTCTTAAAATTCAGGATGAATTTCCTTTTTGTGAAGGTGAATGTCAGAGATATATTTTTTCTTTTCTTTTTCCTTTGCTCATCTATCCCTATTTACATCAGACAGTTTACATCAATAACTGCTTAGCCACCCAAGCTCTGCTTAGTAATAGAAGGTGACCAAGCTATATCTATATTTAGTCTACTATCACTCTCCTTATCTACATGACTCATCCATAGTTGTTATGACTTACATGTAGTCAGTATAACTCATACTTAGCTAGTATATAAAGCTAGCAGTAGATACACTTAGGATAAGTCTGTTTCTTTCATTAACACCCCAATCAGTAGTCTGCTAACCCTTTAAAACCCTACACTCAGAGCCTGAAGTAAAACCTTTTGATCAACCCTAGACTGCTGTCTAACAGATGAAGGGGATTATAAGGATCAGTCAGAGTTGGAAAAAGGTGATAAAGGTGAAAATTATAAATGAGAGTTGATACCATGAAAGACTGGTTAAGTTGCTATTTGAATTGATTGTTCATATTCCAGAATTCATTCTTTCATGTGAAGGAGATTCCTCTTCAGTTCCCAGGTTGCTTCTTTAATAGGGTAGCTGACCTATTTGACCAGGTAGGTATGATATTAAGTGGATCTATAATGTTGGAGAATTTGTTCAACCTTATATTCTTCTTTCTCTTGGATAATATATAGAGGTAGGTAGAGATTATCATCCACTTCTTCTAGATGAAGGTCTTTTTTAATATTAGCAAATCTCAGGAGTAATACATGGAAGACATCATGGATTTTCTATGATATAGGAAGGGCTAGGTAATAAGAGACATTTCTAACCTTTTCTAGAATTTTGAAGGGTCTAGTACATCAGATATCAAGTTTTGGAGTTGGACAACCTGTCTTTAAGTTATAGGTATCAAGATAAACAAATTGACCTTTTTAGAATTGGGTATCTTTCCATTTGCAATCTGCAAAATATTTCATAGTTTTGGCTATTGCTTCTAGGGCTTTTGAGGCTTCTTCACATGCTTCAGTGAGATGATTGTAGAAGGCATTTGCTACTGGATTAGAAGTGGAAGTTGCAGGAATAGAGGGGATGAAGGGATGTTAACTAGTATTAAGGTAAAAAGGAGTGTTTTTTGTCAAGGAATATTGGCAATTGTTATATGCGAATTCAGCTGGGGATAGCCAATTGGACCAATCATCTTGCAGTATAAACAAAGGTATTATTCAAGTTCTTGATTGGTGTGTTCCATTTGACTATCAGTCTGGGGGTGATAAGCAGTAGATAAACTAGAGATGATTCCTAGATGAGTGTTGAGAGCTTTCACAAATTTTGAGACAAATTGAGTTCCTCAATTGGTTATGATTTTCTTTGGCCAACCATGGAGCTTCCATATGTTATCCCTGAAGAGTTTTGCAACTTCTTCTGCTAAGATGTTTAATGTTTTTGGGATAAAGTGAGTGCATTTAGTAAAGCAATTGACAATAACAAGAAAAGTATTATAGCCAAATGATTGAGGGAGTTCTATGATTAGATCAGCAGTGATTTTTTCCCAAGGTCAAGATGAAGGGGGAATGGGATTGAGGAGACCTACAGATTTGGAGGAGAATGTCTTGGTTTGCTGGCAGGTTAGATAGGATGAAACAAATACACAGATGTCAGGGGTAACACTACTCCAGGTGTAGTTCCACAACACAAGCTCATGTGTCTTCTTAATTCTAGGATAGCCTCCATGAGGTAGGGAGTGGGTTAACTGAATTATCTCTGTGTGTAGCAATACATCTACTAGTATGACAATATGATCTCCAGTATCTCTCTGTTATAAACCAGTTGTTTAGAATGCATTTTACTTTGGGTGTTCTGTCCCAAGAGAAGAAGGTATGGTTCTAAGTCCTTGTTATGAGTAGCTAACGAGGAATCAGACTTAAAGTCTGATACGTACAGAAGGTCCTCTTTATATACTGACTACTTATCTGTGTGAGTCAGTGCGACATAAACATGAGTCAAAGATAAGAGTGAGTCATCATGATTGATGACGAATCATAAGGGGGTGAAACATGTCGGAAATGAAGAGTGTCTGCATATGGATAGAGTAGTGGGGAATCCTGGAGAAAGGCAATGGGGAATCCTAATGAAAGAATGTGGGGAATCCCAAGATAAGATACAGGTTTGCATATAATAAGATAAAGGAAAGAAGAAAAATTACAACCGTGACATACACCTCGGCTTCAAAGGAAATTCGTCCTGAATTTCAAACTTAGGCAGTGTCGGTTGTTTCATTCTCTGAGGCCTGAGTTGGGATTTCCTCAGTGGCAAGGGCCTCAATAGCCACTGAGGGGGAAGCAATGGGTTCAGCTTCCAAAGTTGCTTCGATGGGGGAGGGGGCTCAGACTGTTGTGACATTGTCATTGTCATCTGGGTACTCCAAATCAAGGTTGATGGGGTACTCAACTGATTTTCTGTACTTGATCAATGTTTCTCTCATCGCAAGGTCTCACTGAGACTGAAGGAAGTCTTCTCTGGTGAGCCGTTCAGCTTGACGACTCTCTTCTATGAGTTTGACAATGATGGCGCAGGTGGTGACATTGTAGCAGTCTACCCACGTTTGCTTCTTTTACTATTGGAGCTCCCAAAGTTTGAGCTCACTGTTGTCCCAATGATCCTTCCAATATGTGATTCTTTCTTGTAATGACTTATTCTTGGCTTGTAGGGTGTTGCGCTCTTGACGAAGTTCTTGGTTCCAGTTACTAACACTATTGCTGTGAACCGTGAGATGAGAGATAGTGATGGCAGGATCTTTAGGAGGAGGGGTTTGTCCTACAAAGAAATCTTCTACATGGGTGCAAGCTTGTCGACATAGTTGTCAAGGAGAGGAAGCAGTGGTAGAGGGACCGGGGGTAGGGGATCAGAGGTGGGACAGAGAGATCCATCCAGCACATCGGATAGCAACTTGAGGGGAGGGGGATCGTGTGGATCATGTTGCGGGCATGATGAAGTTATTGTATTGTGAAGGAAAGTAGAGACATCTTATAGTTTATAAGGAGTGATTCTAAAAATAGAGGTCAATTCTTGGCAGATGATATGATGACAAACAAATGAATAGATTCAAGTCGCCATTTGAATTGAGTCTTTGTGTATCTTCACAATTTCCTTGGCATGTCATAAAATGTTTGATCGATCTTCCCAAGTGGCTTCTTCAATTTGATAGCCTTTCCATTTGACCAAGTATTTTCATCATTGTTTAGCTCTGGAATGTTGCAATATGGATTTGACCTCATATTCTTCTTCATTTTTGATCAGATCAGGAGGAGGTTGCTATGTGTCAATAACATCAGGGTGGAGCGATTTATATCTGATGTTGGGTCTCAGGAGTGAAACATGAAAGACTGGGTGCAGTTTCCATGTTCCGGGGATGTCAATCAGATAAGCAAGGTCCAATATCTTTTTCAAGACTTTGAATGGTCCAGTCTGTCGATTGTTAAGTTTCTTTGAAGGTCATGTCATCTTGATATTTTTGGTGTCCAACCAAACCAGGTCTCCTTCTTCATAGGAGGGTGAGAGTTTCTGTTTGCGATTAGCGTATTTCTTCATCGATTCCATTGTCTTCAGTAAAGATCATTCAGCATTTTGCTGTGCGCATGTGAGGCATTCGTTAGGGACCAGTATGGTTAATCTGGTAAGCAACCGGATGCCAACTGCGGTTTGGTAAGGCACTTATTTATCTGTGGTTTCAACCGTATGGTTTTCAGTTAATCCACAGTTTAGCTTGTAAATACGTTCTACATCGATATGTCAGCATTATTCATCCTCTGTGGAGCCTCCCTGAATATGATTCTCCATAATAGCAATTGCTTTGGAAATGTGAGGCATCAACGGAGTGCCATCCCAAGAACCAACTGCCATCTCAGCCTTGAACGTCTGTGACGACATGTTGTGTTGCATAAAGTTCACTTCACGACGTCCTTTTGAAAATGCATGTTCAGCATCTGTTGAAGCAGCTTTAAGGAGAACCCATTATTAAGGATAAACTAATGAGAATGCGTTCCACTCACCAGGTGCAGACAAGAAGTCTGACGCCATATTTGACACCCTTGGCATCACAGACTCTAGGTGATACCAATATTTCATAGGCCCCCCTTGGCCTTCAAGAAGTGATGTAGGCACAATTGGATCATCAAGGTAAGTCTCGATGTCATCAATAGGATGAGGGGCTATATTTATAGTGGTGTCATCAGAGTCATCAAGGTATCGTGGAATTCGGCGCTATAGATCCAAGTAAGAATCTTATACAAGGTATGAAAGCAATGAGGGAAGGACGTACCCTTCGAAATCCTGATAATACTGTTTGGGGTGGAGGAATGAGAGTAGTTGTTGCATCTGCTAGAGAAGGTCCTTTATACGATATATTAAATCTCTCGACAACTAGTCTTCAGACATCTGCAATCTCAGCAGAGGTCCAGCCACGTCTCTTAAACCAGTCAAGCTTTTTATCAGGGCTCATTACTGAAACATTGTAGCTATTAGTGATTGTGAATTTATTATATCAAGTACACGTACCGATAGCAATGCGATAGATTTCACACTCATCTAAGAGCGAGTGGTATTTTTGAAGTAGCAGTATAGCGGCATGAGATGCAACATGAATAACATTGGGTACCTCAGTGTTCTGGCGAGATTTCACCAGTCTGTTCTCAATCGAGTCAAGCATAGTAAGTATATCACTAATAAGCGGTAGATTTGCCTGTGAAAAAAGTTTCGTTGGTTTTTGAAATATCTACAGAATAAATGTACTGTATCAGCAGTAGACGAAATAAGGAACAAAAATGAATACACACCTCAAGGACATCAGCAACATCCTCAGCTAAAGTCCACTGTGCAGGTGTTAGCTTATACGCCTTCAATCCATTCTCCGTTGGATTCGTGATAGCTTCAACAATTGGCCGGAAATGTAGATGTGCCTCAAGACAATCAGATTCTGAATTCCACTGAGTTGGTACACGTCGATCAAGTGCACGCTTTTCACCCTCGGATAACTCCTCATGCGCAGATAGCAACTGTTCAAATTTGGCTTTTAGAGTGCCGCTATCATGAAGTTTCTTTGCTAGGCCAGCAACCTATATGTGCCATCAGTAGTTTTATATTACATTAAATAGATAGAGCTTACTTTGGGGAAAAGCGTAAGAGCCTGTGTATTATCAGCCACCGCTATGTGAATACCTTGCCCTGCCATCTTGAATACAGCCCTTGATCTTAGGGATTTTACTGCCGCCTCATCATGAGCCTCTTGGCCACCATCAACTGGTGCATCATTTTCGCTATCCAACATTAATGCTCTTTCTTGCTCCTCGGCAGTTAGAACCTCCCCTTCCTCAGTCTCAAACTCATCATTGGGAGGGGCCAGAGATGTTACTGCCATAACATTTTGGGCTTGGCTATGACCGTGTTTACGTTTAGTCCCGGCACCAACTTTAACTTTCTTGCGTTTATACTGTTTGAAGAAAAAAGCAAGGAATGCCTATAGATTAAGGTAAGCCTAGCACTGCTCATGGAGTAGCGAAACATACCTTCACAACAAGATTGATAATGTGAGGGAAACAACGAGTCCTGGATACTGCGCCACGAAATTGCGGTAGTAGTGAACCCAAATGTTCAGCTGTCATATTACAGTTCCCTGCATTGTCCATGCAGAGTGCATGAATCTAAAAATTGCAGGTGAGATTGCTCAACTAGACATGTGTTCAGATTTGTTACGCATGAAGTCCTCAAGACCATATCGCTTGACACAGTTGGCAAGGACTTGACCTAAGTACGTGCCTTCATACTTTTTGGTAAGCCTTACATAACAAGAGAAATCTTATAGCGATCACAAACAAGAAAGAAAAAAAAAAAAAAAAAAACACGTACTTAGCAAATTCCAGGATTGCATGATGTATTTCACCTTTGTCATACCAGACAACAACAATACCTAGATATGAAGCAACAAGGGGTGCAGTCCATCCATCAATAGCAAAGTGGACTCCTCGAGCACGAGTCTAGTTTATAGTTAGGATCACGAACAGTGCTATTACAACCACACTTACTTTGAAGTAATCACGAACTGTTTTTGACAGCTCCACATAGAGTAGCTTGATATCTCGAGAGACTGTCGTTGCATGAGGGATTTTCATACCAGGCCTTAACATCTCAACTTCTATACAATAATATTTGTCGTGGACGGCATTGAATGGGCGGTTGCTAGTAGCAGACTTCATCGCAATAATAACACGATGAGCAGCAGGGGTATACATGCTGGCAGCACTTGTAAGTGAGTTTGTAGGAACACCACGCACAGCACACACTCAATCGCACTCTTCTGCATATTGGTGGTGCCATCGCCAGTCTTGGTCCGAAGCCTTCTATGCATCTCATGCGTCTGTTCACCATATTTACATTTGAAAACAAAAGTAATCTGTTTTGATGAGCTGTTGCGCTCGACAGAGATATGATAGTGATCATATACTTTTGACCTCCACTTTAAACGTGAGGCAGCTGCAGGAATAGGTTAGAAGATCCATACCACAGAATAGACAACATACCAAGAATGCTCTCGTCATCGAGAGCCCACACCCATTCATCAGTTTGATTGGCAACAGTTGCTTTTTTCTTTCTCCTTCGTGTTGGTGAGATATTGGCAGGAACATTTTGGATGGGTGGGGACACAGTGATATTTACAGTATGTCGTAGTGAGACAGGTGTGGTCATATGCGAGTGGTAAGGGCTGGTAGAGCCATTGTAAAACGTAGTGAGTTGGGCGGATGCGAACCGCGGGTGAAACTGTTAACCGTCAGATCCATGGGAATTTACCCACCCCACACCGCATCCGTAAATTCACCCAGTATGGTTCGGTAAACCGGACAACGCCAACCGCGCTGGTCCCTAGCATTCGTGAAAGGTGTTAGCTGCTGGTATGTTACTTTGATCTAGACTAGTTGTCAGGAGGTGGGGATGTCATCCATATTCCATATAGAATGGTGACTGTAAAGTTGCAGAGTGTTGTCAGTTGTTGTAGGCAAATTCCACAGAAGCAAGCCATTCCAACCAGTTGTCTTGCATGAAGTTAGTGTAGAAACATAGATAGACTTCAAGTTCCTGATTGGTACATTCCATTTGGCCATCTGTTTGGGGATGGTATGCAGTGGAGAGACCAGAGATGATTCCTAAGGAGTTATTGAGGGCTTCTGTGAATTTTGACACAAATTGCACTCCATGATTGGATATAACCTTTTGGGGCCATCCATGATGTTTCCAGATGTGATTCCAAAAGAGTTTCACAGCACCTTCTGATGAGAGATTGGAAGTTGTCGGAATGAAATGAGCTCATTTAGTGAAGCAATCAACAATAACCATTACAGCATCATAGCCTTGTGATTTGGGGAGTTCGACGATAAGATTGATGGTGATCTCTTTCCATGGTTCCATGGAAGGGGGTATGGGTTGGAGTAATCCTGACGGTTTCGAAGGGAAGTTCTTGTTTTGTTGACAAGTGGGACAGGATCGAACGTAATTGGTGATGTCTTGTGGGGCACCATCCCAGGTAAAGTTACAAAGAATGAGTTCTTTCGTCTTCTCAATGCCAGGGTGGCCAGCATGGGGGTAGGCGTGGGACAGTCATATAATGTCTGTGCACAAAGATACTTCCTCTGGCACCACTATTCGACCTTCAATATTGCATACAAGCCCATCTGTTTGGGTCTAGGCGAGAGAGGCATCCTCGAGTTTATTTTGGATCTTCTGCGGGAGTGGGATTTAGAAGTGTAACCTTGAAAGAAAACTTGGATTCGACAACTTGACAATTGAATTTATCCATCAGTTGCGCGCTATCAGAACTTCGTTCTCCACATCAGCTTCAATGCCGGGCAAGTAGTCAGGGCATCTGGACAGGCCATCAGCTTTATTCTTCCTACCTAGAACATACTCAATTTTAAATCCGAACCTGGACAGATATTCAGACTAATGAGTTTGGTGATTCGACAGACAGAGATTCTTGGAAAAGTATCATAAAGCCAAACTGTCTGTCCTGATGAGAATATCATGTCTTGCTCCCTCAAGGAGATAGCGCCATTGCTTAAAGGAATCAATGATTGCCAGGAGCTCCAGATTGTGAGTTGGGTAGTTCTTTTCAGCAGGGGAGGTAGATCTTGAGTGATAGCTAACAGGTTTCTAGTGTCCATTGTGGAGTTGGGAGAGTATTCCTGTGATCCCGATAATAGAGGTGTCAGTTTCTAGACAAATCACGATCAGGAATATGAAGGATGGGCGTATTTGTCAGGAGGGACTTGATGTTGTCGAAAGCTTCTTATCTTCGAGGGGTCCATTCCCACACAGTTTCATTATGTAAGAGTTCATAGAGAGGGGTAGCAACCTTGGAGAAACCTTTGATATACCTTTGCTAAAAGTTCGCACTGCCCAAGAAGGATTGGAGCTGTTTCACTGTTTCTAGAATAGGCCAAGACATGATGGCATCGACCTTCTTCAGATTGGTGGTGATTCATCCTTTGGATAGGCCTATTCCGAGATAAATAACTTCTTCCTTCTCGAACTGGCATTTGACGGGTTTGCATGAGAGTCCATATCTCTTCATGATATCCAGGGTTTTAAAGGTCCAGTATCGCAGTTCTTGTAAATCATCTCCACAAACAAGCACGTCGTCAATATAGATGAAAATGTTTCCAGAATCTAGAACTTCTTTGAATCTTGTGTTGATCATCTATTGGAAGGTGGCTAGAGAGTTTTGTAAACCAAAGAACATTACCATAGGTTTGAAGGTGCCTGCTTTAGTGATAAAAGTGGCTTTCCATTCATCACCTTCTTTGATTCTGACATTGTTGAATCCCCATCGGATGTCCATGACCATGAACAGAGATGCAGTTAGGAGCTTTGGTTGTTGGAGTATTTGGTGAAGAAGGGGAAGGGGGTAATGGTTAGGAACCATGTGTTCATTAAGGTAGCAATAATCTTCAATAGGGTGTAAGCCAGCACTTTTACCTTTAGCGTTCAGCTCTTTAGCTTTTTTCCTAAAGAAGAACGGAGAAACTTGTTTTGACTTGGAAGTTCGTATTCATCCAGTATATAGGTTTTCATCGATGAACTTGTATAAATGATTTATCTCAAGAGGGGACATTGCGTATTTCACACCTTTGACTGGTTTAAAGGTTTCATCCAGTTCTATAGCATGGTCGAATTCTGAATGAAGTGGAAGATGGTCAAAGGATTCTTTGGTAAAGATGCTAGAGTAGTCTTTCCAGTCACACTGGAAAATACACAATTTCAGCTGGGCTGAAAACAAGACTGAAATTTAAGGTTTCTCTGTACATTTCAGGAATGCTGAAAACATTATTGAAACAAAAAAAATCAGGATTCCCAAAATTGATAACAAAACTACATGAATATGTATTGTTTTAACAAGTCCTGAAATTCATCCCCAAACTGAATATTTCATGTACCCTGGAACTAAAACTGATAGTCCAAGTTTTGGGTCCAATTTCGGGACAGCCTAATGTAAAAATTTCAGGTCCAAAAAAAACTCTTACCGAAATCTTAAATTTCATTACCCATTTCGGGAGCTCTGACAAAAAAGATTTCATGTCCAATTTCACCCCTCCTGAAATGGAAACTGAAATGAATGTTTTCAGTCTAGTTGGAGGATGAGTGGAGGATGAGTGGAGGGTGGGCGTAGGGTGAGCAGAGGATGATTGGAGGATGAGTGGAGGTACAAGTACTATGCCTTGTTGTGAAAGAAAAAAATGATCAATTTGATGTGCTACAGTACATGTAAATTTAGCAGTTGATAAAATCATTCGCAAGTCTATCATTGGTTTAGGCAGCTAGAAGGCAACCCTTCATGAATCTGAGTGAGTGCTTCCAGTTTGCTGGGGACCTCAGATCTGCTTTCCCAGACCTGATATTATCAAGACATCGTTGAAACCAAGGCTCACAATCTCTGGACCAGTAGCCCACGTTGAGACCTGAGACCATCCAAGCAGAAGGTTTTAGCCACCAAGAGACATCTGTAGTCTGATGTCTGCCTTGGGTTCTGTCGGATTGACCTCCAACATTGTTAAAGGTATTCTCTATAATTCACAAAGGATGGACTCACCTGTGTCCACTTTATAAACACCACAGATTAAATTCACCTCGTCCTCAGTCAATTTGTCATCCCAGTAAGCAGTAGAGGATGGCTTCCCATCCCAAAGGCAAAATCCATCCTCAATGACGCCAGCCGAAGGCCTATAGCATACATTCTCATAACCAACAGCTTCCCTGGAGAGACGAGCAACAATACCACCCATTAACATTGCAGTACAACCTCGTGCGGAACCGAGGAATCGATAATGAGCCAATTCATATGCAGCGTAGTCCATGTGATCTGGTTTGTAACCTGGTGGACAATATCTGAGACTATTGTAACAAGGTACAAACTTTGGTGGCAGCCATCAAAGAGGTTCACCATGGATGTAAGTATTGAAGGATATCCCTCTGTTCAATAACTGGTGCATGATTTTGATGAGATCAGGACCCCACTGGTGGCATATGATTTCAACAACCAAAGCTGCACTGGTCAAGGCTAGTTCCAGTGAGGCTTCAGTAGATTTCGGTGTTATTGTTAAGAATTGCACTAGGAACATGCGCTTCTGATGACAGTCAAGACCACTTGACTAAAACGTCATAGTATTGGACTTACCCAATACTATTGTTCCCAGTATATATACCAGATTACATGTGATCAGCTAGAATCTGCTCAATGTTCATGAGAGACGGCCTCAGTGCGCTCGATCTCATGTCTCGAATTTCAGATTCGTGACAGTTATAAAGTAATATCGTTTAGTAGCTAGTGTCTCACAACAAACATGTATTTTCCATGGCTGATGCGGTACAGTCTCATGCTGCTGAAGGTCATACAGGTCTGCGGGCACATCAGACAAGGACGGGGCAGAGGTGAGATAGCTCATAAACATGCACAAGGATTCCTTTACACCTCATGATGGTTCAACACAATCCTCTTGCCACCCATTGCCAAGTAACTTATTTACTGTGTCCCAACTGAGTTTTTTCTGTGGATCCTTTACTTCACCAATCAGAGTCACAAAACTGAAGCGATAATATGCCAGGTCCTCAACATGATCATCAAACTCAAAGGCATGGTTATCGAGATCCCGCATAAGATGAATACGATGCAAATCAGTGCTGGAAGAATAATGTCCTTCATTGTGGTCAGGAGGATGAAGTGGATCATCATCAAGAAGGGGGGAAGCACCTGGCTGAAGTCGTAACCATCATCATCATCATTGTAATCAATGTCGGGACCTGTTGGCTTGTCAGCAGGGTTAAGTGCAGCGCAGAGATCCCACTCGTTACGGAATGAATCATATCGGCATTGATTTGGGCCAAAATCTTCCCAGTAGGATTCATAGTTACCATGACCAGCTGCTCGGCATATTAAGAAACCATCCATGTCCTCCCAAAAGTAAACCCAAGCCCCCTTTTTCCCTGGTACTAGACCAGTAGCTGCATACACCTCTCATTGCTTGCGAGATTCCCTTTCTACCAGGGTTTCCCTTTCAGCCAATGACTCATTGTGTTTGGCTCGGCGAGCAAAGAAGGACTTCCAGTCCTCGCCTTCTCGCTGACCACTGAATTTTTTGACTGGAGGGAACGACTGGGAGGGTGTAGAATTAGGAGTGGCAGCGTCATTGGCAAGAATGGAAACCCCTGCCAAAGAGGTATCAGGGGCAGTGGTATCATTGAGGGTAATAGTATCGTGGACTAGACTAGTGTTGCTAGGAGGATAGGGGACTCACGGAATGGAGCGTTGAAGTATAACATGGGTAGCATTTGTGGGTATAAGTTCTGCACAAATGCATGAAGGCACACAGTGAGGTATTTGGTGACCCCAGTGCAAGTACATAGGTATATTCATCCTTGCGAGGTATGGGAGTATCCATTTAAATTTGCAAGTTTCCATATCAATAAACCCGCTGACTTTGGGAGTATTGAAGAAATCTCTAGCCACAGAATTCTCCAGTTCGGTAAGCTATTGATGATGAATACCGGTTCTCACCAAGACCTTTTCCCACCAGTTGAAGTTATCACGATGGATAGTCTCCCAATCTATAAGCATGAGTAAAAGTGTTATAGTTGCAATCAGAGGGACAAAGGCATCCCTCGATTGTGATACCACAACTTTCGCATCCTGTAACAAGCGATAATGGAGTTCATAGCCATATTGCATTGGCCAGGTCCAGAATCAAAAATATCTTGGTAATAGCGTGGTGCTAAAGTGGAGCATAGCGCTAGCTATTGCTTGAAGATTTCATTCCAAAGTGGTCCAGTCCAATAGGGTTGAATAGTCCATTGACCAATTGTTCTTTGAGTGACGTTGTATTGGTATGGTTCAGTCATCACAGTATAGTTGATGGAAGAGAGGGCCATAGAAGGGTAGGTGACAGGGGACTAAGAGCATGAAGGGAACTTCATCGAATACCCAACCAGTATTCCATATTTCAGGGAGGCTAAGTGCCGATGATGGATGGGGCCTGTCCTCAGGATGTGGTAGCCGGTTGAAGATGTCAGGATGGCCTCTCACAATCGTGAACAATCTGTTGTTGGCCAAGACATGACAGCCATTATGAGCGAAAGGTTGTGAGCCCATCTAGAAAGAGCATTAGCCAAATTCTGAATGGGTAACTGAGAAACTTACGATTTCACTGAATGATGATCTAAAAGTTGCAAACTAATCTAGGTTGCTGGTGAGAGTTAATCCAATGGATGTTTGAACGATCATTGGACAAAGAAGGGTCAATAGGAGAAGAGCATTGAATAGGATCGGATTGTTGAGTCATAACAGAACTTTAGATAAGATCAGTGTCCAATAGGTGTTAGAACACCTAGTGGACAAATGAAAAGGAGCGGAAAGCGTTAGACCTGTCTATCAAGAAGAGTCCAGTTGGTGTTAGAACACCTGCTGGACCAGGTAGATAGTGGTTGAAGGTTGAATGCGATATGGTGTCATGTGACACTCATGCACTCTTTGTTACACTTTGTTATGCTTTGTTATGCTCCTGCATTTGAGTAGAGTTTAAATGAACTTCACACTTCCTCCTGCATGATGTTCGATGTCATGCAGTACTTAGAGCTCAACAAAGGGTTACACTATGTTCTAACATAGTGAAGTCCTCGTCAGTGCAGCTACTCAAGTCAGGTTAAGCCCTGAATTTTCTGCACGCTGTTTCTACAATGTCTATTCCTCGTTATGGGTCACTTCTTCTGGCCCACACTTCTGTTCTTATTATTGAATGCACACTTGTTGTCTACTGTCAAATACCCCATCTCTCCCCTCATCCACTACTGCATAACATTCAACATTGTTCAGCTCCCCACTCTTGGTTTCTGCTAGGCCTACCATTGTACCTTGTTGGCATTGTAACTCCCTGCTCTCCCAAACCATGCCAGATCCTCTCCAAAACAACAGGGCTTACAGACTGTATTCCCAAAGACATATCAAGCTAGTCATCCATTGATCAGGAGAGTCCTCCCACCAACAATGAACACATACCTCAATATTCTGGCAGACGAATGTGAGGGATGCTAAAAACATGAGGACTTGCAATGCCATTTTTATGTGCTTCCAGGTGCGGTTAGAACCTTCAGTATCACACTCCGGATGTTTATTATGACACTTTTTCCAGACCAAGATAGGGTTATTCTTGCCAGTTTCACGTGACCTGGCTGTGAGAATGATGGGGGTACCATTCAAATCTGTTGCCTAAAATTTCCTTAGTTTGCGGTTAACTAGACAGATCTCTCTCACCGTGACAGTCTGTGTCCAATTATCAGGATCCACCCTCAGCTCATCCACTACCTCACCACTTCTCCTATCAAAAACGTAGACCACTCCATGATCACTTCCACTGAGTATGCCACTACAGTCTTCTGTAAAGGAGACTTGTCACGGCCTCCACGACCTCATAATTGGGACAGGAAATGTGCAAATCTGCACCCCAGTATCGAGTCAGTAAAGAGCTACACCCTGAGCAGGGTCATCAATACAGAAGACTCCCTTCCTCGAATTCACTGCTGCATCACCACTGAGCGTGAAGTGAACATTGTAGCTTAAACTCGACAATTCAAGAATGTACATCATCCCCCCAATCATTCTTGTGTGCTCCACCATTCCATCACTCCCTCATAGGGTATGTCCGCAAGGATTTAGCCTCTATCCATCCTGACCGCTGGAACTAAGCTCACATGTGGCCATCATAGAGTCTAAAAGCTATTACATCCCTGGTGTCACTGTTTATGTGTCCAAATGCAACTGCCTTTGGGAGAAAGCTCTTGACAGTCATGGAGAAGATAATGCAAGGTTTCATCAACCCATCTATCATGAACAGCTGTATTACCGAATCACAATTGCCTATGATGAGACGGTTCGATGCTGTATCAAATGCAAGCCCTGTGATCTCACTAGGGTTGGTGAGCTGCAGACAGTGCAGCTCCTCAAAGGGAGCCTAGCAATTTGTCAGCACGACAACTTATGCCTTAGGTGAGCACTTACTGAAGCATGCCTGTTTCGCTTTTGCTTCCAACAAATGAGATACCCATTTTGTGTTCCATAAAATAGTACCTTGTCTGGCTCATCTTCGCACTGATGCATCTGCTTCGTGTATGAGAACCGAACACAGAACAAGGTGCGAGGACAACTATAAAGAGTCTCAACACAGCCTATGATTGATAATTGTGGAAAGAGAGTCTTTGATCATTCATGAATGTGATCAATTGGGGGATCAGAAGAATTGGAAGAATTGGAAGATCGAATGAAGAAGTCTTAGAAGATCTAGAGAGGATCTAGACTCGAGAGTGAGAGAGAAGCAAATATCTAACTTGTTGGATCACTAAATACAACATACAGTATATATATCTTCTAGTACAAGGATCCCTTTGAATGTATATAATAAAAGGGGAGCCTCTCTAATGATCTAAGGGGAAAGTAGTGAATGGGAATAAAGGAATCGAATGAAAAGGGAGAAATAGAAGAGAACTGATGCCTTTGAATAGTGTCTTCCCTTTGATATACAAACTTTCATTCACATTTGGAAAGCTTCGATCACATTCAGAGAGTTCGATGATTCTCAAACTCGTTTGGGACGTTTGGGAGCTATCGGGAGCATTTGGAGGGTTTGAGTTCGTGTTCAAAGAACTTGATAGGTGTCTAGTATTCATATAGTTGAATATATGGTGCTCAGGGGACAGAAGGGTCGTATCATCTCCTCCTCACTGAAATGTTGACTGTCCTCAGTCAATCACGTGATTTGCCGGTAATTGCCAAGGCACATTTATAAGTGTGACTAGTGTGTCACATTCATCTTCAGACATGACCGTCTTTAAATTGCATACCACGACGTCAAGAATCTGTGTCAAGTTGCTCAAAAATGTCAAAGAACGTTATTACGATCGCGAAGCAGAAGATTTGTGACCAAATGAGGTTGCTCCCAGATGGAGTTGCTGAGCCCGAAGACTATAAAGTCTGGGGGCAGCAATTCTGCAAGTTACTGGTAAGTCTTGTGTTTTTTTTTTTTTAATTGTTTTTCTTCACTAATCTATCTCTTAGATCGCATATAATCAGGTCATGAAGGCCTTTAAAGAAACATCGATGGACGATGAGGTCGTTGTGTGGCAAAAGGAGGCCTGCGAGACCTTCAACGCTTTTGAAGAGTGGGAATGGTTAGAGTGGGCAGGGGAGTTGCTAATGCCAAGATTGGTAGAGGTGGTGCATTGGGAGGTTGAGGAGAAGGTGGAGGCGGAGAGGGAAGAGCGAGAGTGAAGGGTGGAAGAGGAACGCAAGGCGAGGGAGAGGGCAGAGGCATCTGTGTGGGAGGAACGAGAGAGGGTCGAGCGCGAGGAGCGAGAGGAATGAGAGCAAGTGGAGTGTGAGGAATAAGAGGAATGAGAGTGAGTGGAGCGTGAGGAACAAGAGGAGCGTGAGTGGGTTGAGAGGGCGGAACGGGAGGTGCGAGAGAAGCGGGAGTGAGAAGAACAAGAAGAATGAGAATGGGAGGTATGAGAGAAGCGGGAGCAAGAAGAATGAGAAGAACAAGAACAGGAGGTACGAGAGAAGCAGGAGCGAGAAGAATGAGAAGAATGAGAGTGGGAGGTACGGGACGCGGAGGATTGGAAGCCGGTGGAGGAGACCTACGAGAGGCTCCTCCAATCGCTTATGGATGGCAAAATCGACGAGGAGGAATTCTGTCGAGAAATGGAAAAGGCGGCGGGTGAAGGTGGGATGAAGGCAGCGGAGGTATTAGCAGACACGCCAGACATGACAGGGGTGACAATGGAGATGATGGAGGACAGGCACCAGCCCCTGGACGGCAAAGACAAATTGGTGGCAGCAGCGCAATCGCTGACTGCTGAAGAACTGGTTGAGCGGTCAAAGGTGGCGCATCGGGAGAGGATGGCGGCAAAGGGACAGTTGCTCCCTGCAATCACGACGTGGGAGTACTGCAAGTGAAAAGCGATGGAGGAGACTCTGTGCCTGGTCGAGGGCAAGGTGAGTCTCCTTCTTTTCTCTTATTTTTGTTTTTACTAACAGATTCTTTTATTTTATAGTGTGATTTCTGTGAAAAGGTTAGCGCGGAATGCGAAATCAGCCCTGCCGATCCATTGTGCATCAAGTGCATAACGGATAAGCGCAGGTGTTATTAGAAGGGGGGGAATCGGCTGGGAAGAAGTATATACCGCGGCCCAAGGTGGAATTGAAGGGCGCGACCAAGTCAGTGATGGCAGAAGAGTTGAAAAAGGGGGTTCGGAAATCGGCGAGGGCTATCTCTCATGAGTTTTTTCTTTTTCTATTGTTTTCTTTATTCTTTCTAACTAATTCTTTTCCATAGGTCCAGTAGTCTACATTGATAAGACCCCACCTCTCAAGGAGGAGACAATGGGCGAGAATTTGAAGGAAACGGCATGGCCGATTGCGGGTCAGAAAGGGAAGGCGAAGGTGAAGGCAGCCAATGAAGAGAAATCGCGGGAGGTTTTGGCAGCAATCGCGGAGGAGAAATCACGCGTAAAAGTGCGAATCGTCGTTCTAGAAGAGATTCTAAGGGGTTTAGAAGAGAAAGAGGAGGAAATGGTCTGTGACAATTTGTAGGCTTATTTGTCTTGTATAATTTGTAGCCTTTAGTCTTCTCCTCTTTTAAAAATTGTATTTTTCTGTTTCTAAAAATGAAAGAAAGACTTTGGAATAAAAAAAAGTGCGTAGCGATGCATTACGGTAGGTTACAGGTCCTCGATCGCAACGCTATCGAGTGGTTCGCTAGCTAGCGAACATTCCATCTCTCTAAGTTGTGAGGTCGATATGTCGAGGAATCATTCAGGAATTGCAATCGACCTTTGAGTGAAGTATAGGATGACTCTAAATGCAGCGATCAGGCGATGTAAGACGGATCCGTCGAGCTTTGCAACAATATAAGCTTTCCCTAGGTTTCGAGATATCATGACCAGGGGTCCTAGGTATCAAGGACGCATCTTCCAATTGAGAGACTTCTCGATTTTCATGTTCCAAATGAGTATGAGATCGCCAGTTTTGAAGTTGTAGTTGCGAATGGTTTTCTCATGTCTCTTCTCGAATCAAATGGCAGATCATAGACGAGCAGTGAGAACCTTCAATTGAAGTTGCTCTATATCAGCGTCTCATTTCTGTAGAGCGATCGCGCATTGCAAAATTAGATCAGTCATTGAGAGGACTGAATCTGGAGTGGGAAGGAGATATGTCACTTCGGAAATATCTAGAGGAAGCAATGGCTAAGACCCAGTGATGGCGAAGTAGGGTGAGCATCCCAATCACTTTCGGGTAGTGACGTGCTCAGCCCAGAATATGGAGTAGGCTCCGATCGACCATTGCTTCTGATCGCCATCGACGGCTTTGAATAGTGATTGTCATACGTCAAAGTGAGATCATTCAACTATTCTGTTTGCGTGAGAGTTGTATCTGCTGATGCGAATATGGTTGATTTGATAGTGCTTGGTGAGGTGATCTATGGCTCCTAAGAAGGCCATTCCATTGTCTGTGATGATTTCTCGAAGAGAGCCCCAATAACAGATTATATCCTCAAAGATCCATTCGCCAATCGATTTCGCTGTTTCTGAATGAAGCATTCGAAATTCGGGATAGTAGGTAAGGGAGCATCATCCTTGAATGATATATTGAAAAGGACCAGATCAGGGCATATGCATCATATCGACATAGATTTTGGCGAATAGGGGAGCTGGCATGGAGACAGTCAGAGGAACGAGGGCTTGCATGGTTTGATAGACCTGACAGGTATGACATGTCCAAATGAACCAGACTATGTTGGGGGCTATATGGGGCCACCAGAAGTGTTCAGAAACGATCAATTGGGTAGTGAAAATAGCCTTGTGACCTGTTCAATCATGAAGTTCTGTCATGATCGCTAATCAGCGATCCAGATCGATGACTAATTTATGAGCGCCTTGTCTATCCTTTTGCCATAGTCAGTTGTTGTTGATAAAGAACTCTTCACAGTATCGTATAAAGCTCGCGTAGTTGCTGTTGGACATGTTGCTTGGTCATTCGAGATCTGAGAGCCATTTTCGAATGAGGAGAAGTCATTGATCGTCTTGCTGAGCTGCTTCCAATCGTGGAACGATGTTGTATGAATTGGTACATGGGTGGATAGGATCCTCCTCCTCCTCACTGAAATGTTTACTCTGTGAGTAAACTGAGATGGGCAATCGGAGGTTTTTCATTCGGGGTGCAGGTGAATTGTTGATATGGTGCATTAGTCTGTGAATGTGATCAATCCAATCGTCGAAGTCTTTATCGGTCAGCTCTTC
Source organism: Porpolomopsis calyptriformis (assembly GCA_951640195.1). Taxonomy (NCBI): domain Eukaryota; kingdom Fungi; phylum Basidiomycota; class Agaricomycetes; order Agaricales; family Hygrophoraceae; genus Porpolomopsis; species Porpolomopsis calyptriformis. The sequence continues at coordinate 2,622,163 of OX621163.1, forward strand.
ATTGTCTTGGTCATCAGGTTGTCGGGGGCATTGAGAGAGACTGTTGGGACCATGGTTCGAACTAGCGACATGTACCAAAGTAAAATGGAATGTGAGGATTGCTACAATCCATCTGTTAATACTAGCTTGCAGCGCGATATCTGGGTTCGCTAGCATTCCTTTGATATACCAAGCATCGACTTCTATAATGAGGTTCCGAACGCCAATGAGATAGAGTCGGAGCGATCGCAAGGCTCAATAGAGACCGTAGATTTCGAGTTTTGGCTGAGAGAACCTTCTTTCTCGATCATTCAACATGATCGAACCAAATCGATTATAGTACCGCTTCTTTGGGTCGTCGGGATTGCATTGGCAGAGATGAAAGCCAACCGCAATATATGAGGTGTCAACGGCGAGTATGATGGGAGCGTCAGAAGTATAATTGAGTACTCATAGAGCAGGTGATTCCAGAAGAGCTTGTTTTAGGTCCTCTTGAGTGGTGAGTTGATCAGGACTGAATTCAAAGGGCATATCTTTCCTAGTGAGCTTGACTAGGTGGTTCACTCAATGCGCAAAGTTGCAAATGAAAATCTGAACGACACCAATAGTGCTAAGAAAGGCTCGAACTTCAGAGAGGTCTTTACAGGGACCCCAGTTTCGGATTGCTGAGACACGTGATTCATCCGGTAGTCATCCTAAGTGAGTACATCGATGTCCGAGAACAGTGGTCTCTTCTGTGCATAGGAACAATTTATAGCCTGACATGGTTCCACCACAATATTTCATTCGCTGAACTATTCGATTGAGATTCCCGAAGTGTTCCCACACGAATTGTCAGATTCTGTCGTTCTCTGGAATCGTTTTGTAGGATCCGTCAGGTAATAGGTATCGAGTCGTGGGACCCTTCACAGGGATATCATTGATATAAGGGATCGTAAACTCCAGAATCTCTGGTTGGAGAATATAGGTGACATCGTCATGAAAAACAGGTACAGAGTTGGTCCATCCCATGGGTAGGGTAACTAGTTGATGAGCCCCATAGGGTGTTTGGAACGTGGTTAGATCGCAAGATGAAGGCGATTACTCATTCATCATATCCAACATAAAGATCAAACATAGCACCGCAGGATCAACCGCCAAACTGTTCGGCCAAGTGTTTGGGGATTGGCGTCACTCCTGAATGTCGAATCATGACTTGATTGAGTGGTTTGAGACTGTGAATGATTCTAAGTTCTTTCCCTCCTTTCTTTAGAATGGTGAACCATCGCGATCGGTAGGAGGAGTTCGAGGGTTCGTAGACACCAGCATCAAATTTTCACTGGATAACTTTGCATACTTCATGGTAGATCCCTGGGGGAATCGGAATATTCTTCTGCACCCAAGGCGTATGTGGTACGACCAGAAGGTTGATGGGAGGGAAAAAGTCGGATCTGAAACATCCTCATTTGGAGTCGTTCCAGGCGAAAGTGAGATCTTGCTTTCTCATGAAATCATGAAGGAGAGCCCTTTCCTGAGGCCAAAGGAAATCTCCAGGGTGAGCTTTATCGAAAAGCTCCATTTGTTTGGTCATATATCGTTCGGTCAGAGTAAACGTTGGGGGGTTCAGGTCGAGTGTTGGTATGTCCGTGAGTGGATTGCCAAGGATTTTCTGAATGATTTGGAACTTGTCAGGGAGTTCAGCTACTACGGAGCAAACTTTCTTCGAGATGGGCTTATATTTCTTTTTTAACGTGAGGAAGGTTGCAATTTCCATTGATCGATTGAGATGGTCGGATTTGGAAGGTTGATTGCTAGTCGATCAAGATTTAGAGATTAGGTCAGGAAGGTCACAAGCAGATAAATAGGCATGGGAAACTGTTGAAACTTTATTTGTTGCACATAGAGGCACACAGGAATTGATAGATAGCATAGACGTAGCGTGGTCGTAATCTAGAATTATCGCGATCTCTCCTTGATCAGGAATCAAATCCTCGATGAGCGAAAATCCGAACAATGCTTCAGTAGACCTCGTGGAACCATCGGAATCGTGACAGTCCTTCCGCTATTCGGATCGCAAATAGTAATCGTCTGGTTTTCATCAGTGAAATTCTTGACGAGGCTTTGAGCTAAGATGTCGAATGGTCTTCTGAGCAGGATATCATAGGTGGGAGTGCGAATGACGTGGATCTGTAGGTAGAGGGTTATGTCGCCGATCTGACAGGGGACATTCCTTGCGAGACCTAAGGATTAGTCTATTTCACTGTTAGCCGATTGCATGTTGAGTTGAATAGTTGGGTCATAGATTAGTCCTAGGTTATGACAAATGGCTTCGGACATAGCAATAATTTGAGATCCGGGATCAACGATGCATTCAATTGTTTCTTTATGATCGATCAACATGATGATCGATCAGAGAGCGTGTGATTCCTTTGCGACAGTAATAGTATGAGGAGTTTCGTCAGACAAGAGAGTGTTCAGATACGAATAGTAGGGGTCAGGCATGGTAATGGAACAATCGTCGTCGTTGCAATAGGGGAGAGTGTCATTCAGAATTGCTTCTACTTCAATGGTTTTGACCGCGATCGGTTGACTAGGAGGCTGAGTCCGTTTGGGTGTTACTGCCTCTCGAACCTTCGATCAGACTTCAGGTGAGAGGGATAGCAACTCTTCGGGGGAAAGCGTGACGCAAGGGGTCTTCATCGAATGAGTATAGACATCAGAGGCGATCTTTGAGTCTTGGATCGGTGCTTGAGTGTGGTATGAGGGGTCTTTGTCTCTCTTCGCCATCGGAGAGCCAAAGTTTCGGATGTGGGGCAGTAGGTAGTTAGACTCTTTTGCTTTCGTGAACAGATGTTCCATCATAGCTGGTTGAGTCGGGGTGGTCGCGATCGGAGCGCTTGATGGTTTGTTGGTCACTTTCTCTTTGTCCAGTTCCTGTCGTCGAGGCCGAACGATCTCTACTCCATCGAAGGTCTTCTTGCTCCTTAACATGAAAATCTCTTTTTCGACAGCAGTGATCCATTCGTCGGTGGATAGTTGGTAAGTCTCGGTTGCTGGATCGCATTTGATATCGACTGAAATTCTGTACATCATTCTGGCAGTCGGAGTGGGGTTTTGCTTATACCATTCGTCCATTCGTTCTTTCAGGGTTTTTCCTGGCATTTACTGGGGGACGAACCTGTCATTCGGGAGTACGATCCTTCCTTCAAAGTTCTTCTTGCATCGACCGTTTTGAATATATTCACAACAGGTCAGGCAGCTTCCGATGAAGTGATCGGGACTTCCACAGAAGACGCAAGTTTTCAGCTCGAATGGGTTGGGAGTGTTGGGTTGTCGTTCTGATGATTGTGGCGATCGAGGGGGTGGGTTTCGCTTTGGGGCACCTCTATTGTCCAAAGTTTTGACCAGCATAGTCATTAGTTTCTCCATGAAGATGCTGAGGTCTTCTTGTTTAGTAGCAGGGGCAGTAGTCATTGTCGAAGTCATAGTTTTGTGTGGTAGGAAAGTGTTCAGAGATGTTCTATAGAGAACGAAATGGGCCACCTTGTTGATATCGTTTACCCTATAAGGATTGTCAGGGAAGTGATCAGGGAACTTTATTTCCAGTCGTCAGATGATTCTAGACCAGAGTTCAGGTTGGAATCCTCAGACGAAGGCGCGACTTTGTTCCACTTCAGAGATTCTGTTCTTCGATCACAGGAATTTAGTAATTGCCAGGAATGATCGGAAATATGCTCTGAGTTCGTTCGTGTTCATGATCCCTAGTCAAAGCTGTTCTCCGACTATCTTGTCCATATCGGCAATGGACCACTTTCAATCGTCTTCCGATCCTAGGTAGAGCTTGTAAATGGCAGCGACGAATTCATTGAATGTGTGTCTGGCTTGGAACTCTGTTTGGTATTCCCAGAGTTTGGAGGTATCAATGTCAACGTATTTGCAGGCATAGGTCTTCTTAGCATCGTCATTGGTGATACTACAATTAGCGAAAAGACCTTTAAGGTCTTGGAAGTATCTTTGAAGTTCACGAGGTTGTTCAGGATTAAACTTCAGGGTGGTCAAGTGACCGTGAGCAGGCATTACTAGGTTTGGTGGAGTCATTATAGTGATTGTAGAAATCAATGATAATGATGAAAGTGATAAGGTAGAGGGTTCCTCAGGCGAATCAGGATTTTCGATCAAAGTTGAGTTTCAATTTATTGGAGAGTTAGGAAGTGTCGTTTGGGTCGGATTGATGTTTCGAGTGAGTCTATCTCATAGGGTTGTGCTTCGAGTGACTCGATTGTTCATTGGGAATGGCAGTTTGAAGGACTGAGTCAAAGGAATCTTTTAAGATTTTAATAGTGGGCCCTCGCGGTGGGCTCCAAAATGATACATCTGCTTTGTGTATGAGAACCGAACACAGAACAAGGTGTGAGGATGACTATAAAGAGTCTCGACACAGCCTATGATTGATAATCATGGAAAGAGAGTCTTCAATCATTCGCAAATGTGATCGATCGGGGGATCGGAAGAATTGGAAGAATTGGAAGAATCAGAAGATTGAATGAAGAAGTCTTAGAAGATCTAGAGAGGATCTAGACTCGAGAGCGAGAGAGAAGCAAATATCTAACTTGTTGGATCACTAACTACAACATACAGTATATATATCTTCTAGTATAAGGATCCCTTTGAATGTATATGATAAAAGGGGAGCCTCTCTAATGATCTAAGGGGAAAGTAGTGAATGGGAATGAAGGAATCAAATGAAAAGGGAGAAATAGAAGAGAACTGATGCCTTTGAATAGTGTCTTCCCTTTGATATACAAACTTTCATTTGCGTTCGGAAAGCTTTGATTGTGTTTGGAGAGTTCAATGATTCTCAAACTTGTTTGGGATGTTTGGGAGCTATCGGGAGCATTTGGAGGGTTCGAGTTCGTGTTCGAAGAACTTGATAGGTGTCTAGTATTCATATAGTTGAATATATGGTGCTCAGGGGATGGAGGGGTCGTATCAGCACCTAGTCTAGACAATGGCAGTTGTAGCCCCCCTCTGGCCCACCCCACCTCGATTCCCTTAATTGTTAGAAGACTCCACAGTCTTACGCCATCGGTTCCTATAAATGCTCAACATAACTTCCAGGTATAGTTGCAGACACTTACCTCCACTCGCAAGGACTTCCCCATCCTCAGTTGCACATAAACATAAAATTGTGCCAATGTGACCTTTCAAGGTGGCTTGGAGGGCATATTTATTATTAAGAGCAGATGGACTGTGGGTTATAGTGTGCCTTGAGGTTCACAAATCTGCCTGTCCATTTTAAACTCTTAGTCAACAATGGGCTGCCTTCGCCAACAAGCAATGATCAAGTGAGAGCCTTGTGGCCTATTGTATGACTTTCCTTATAGGGACACAGATTGGACTGCTAATAAAATAAATACCACTTGCCCCATTATCTTACACCATTCGATGGCAATGTCTTCGCCCATTCCTCATCTTGCTCATATCATCCCCCCCCCCCATCCCATGATAGTTCTATTGTCAGCCACGGATCTCTTTGATTATCACAATCCCATCCAATCTTTACTGGCGCATGAAGATCTTACCAACAAAGATTCTCGATGCTGTCACCCACCTCCAAACCCTGATGTCCAAGGAGACCGAAATCGTGACACCACTCCTCACATGTCATCTCCAGATGCAGAGTTAAGGCTGTTGACTCCTAAAACATCTGAAGATGAAAGGACCATAGATAGTGCCAAGAATAATCATCCTGGCCAGGCTACTTGCTGTGTCACCTTCGCATCCCCACAACCAACGTCTGTGAGAATCAAAATTTCTAGGCCAAAGAGGGCAGGTCGTAAGCCGCTTCGCAAACTCTTAAACTGGGAGCCAGTTATGTTAGAGGGTGTCAAGGTCCATTTCCATTTATCGGGTTACATTTGCCTCCATAATTTAACATATTATTTAGGATCATCTTCAATTTTATATTTCCAAACACCTGAAGAAATTGGAATGTTTTAAAAACCAAGACAAGGATTGACTCAACAAAGTCAAGGCATTAGTAGAATAGTTATTTTTCTATGGGACTCCACCATGACATTATTTTACAGATGGTGGATGAATTTCCTATCCTTGATGAGTTTGAGAACTACTGGCCACTCGATCTCATGCTTATTACCCAACTCAAGTATACCTCAGCTGCGTCAAAAGGGTCTGCAGCCAAGCAGGTTGTAACAGTGGTGAAGAATTCGGTTACTGCTACTACTCGCTGTCAGACTCGATCTTCCAGTTTCCGATTGTAATACATCACATAAATGAAAATTAGATCGATTGCCCATGTGCCTGCGCTGGACACCATTGTCTTTTTTCGATCATCCACTCTCTATCCCTATTTAAATGGATGAAAAATGTTCCTTCAAGCACCCTTTAACACACAGCTGGCTCATTCATATGGTCAATCAATGTTGATTCCTTCCCCACTCATCTCTGGCGAGTATTCAATCCAACTTATTTGCTGCTAGGATTGACAATATTATAGCCCAACACATTCCTTCACTGCTGCCTTTACAGCGCCAGATCTGCCTCTCCAATAAACATTGTTGCCCATATGTATTGCGCATCTTAAAATCCCCAAACCCCTCATTATCCTTGTGTGGAAGGCCTGCTGAACTGCCTGAAGATCCAGTCATACATGCACGACACATACATTTATATCAAGAAAGGCCGCATAACTACCACTCTTCACATCTTTTTCAAGAGACACACTGATCTACCTCGTAATCGCCAACTGGGTGTGCAAGGGGATATCTTAGTCATAAGGGTTGCTTCAAAAAGCAAGGAGTCTGTTGTGAACATGTGAGGATCTGACTGGCAACTTGCTGAATATGCAGCCAGATGGTGAGTTTCTAATTTCAACTAGCAAGTGAGACTTACAATGTACAGGGTTGCTCCCATGCTTCGTCACTTTCAAAAATATTCATGTAAATTTCCAAAGGAGATTGAACTGGTTATGTCGCGATGACTGGGTTTAATTAATTAAGAATGATAAATGTTCTATTGAATAGATCTAGTTAAACAATAAATAATATCACGTTTCAATCAAATATAATGGTTGCCTGACATCGGAAACAGAGTCAGTAGAATAATAAAGTAAAAAAAAAAAAAGAGGGGGTTGGGACCACAATGGAGCCAGTATTCTGATATCGAACAATGAACAGAGGAGCTGAACCCACTTCCTCGATTATAAGGCAATTTGTATCAGATGATTCTTAATCAACTCCTTGTCTCAGGTGTTCAACACCAGAGACCTGTCAATTAGCCAAGCGTAATTCTACTCACATTCCTTGACAGTTACCAATGTCGCATATCTTGCCATCCTCTACGCAAGGTTTACAAGGATGAGGGAATGGTGCTAGCAATAATCACCCGCCGCTGCACCCAGTGCCAGGGGCCTTTGCCTCTGCCTCTGATAACACCACTGGTGATCATTAGAACATCCTGCAGGTGTGTATTCTCACATTAGCCTCACGGAGTAAATTGATATGATCCCAGGACACACCATCCAAAAGGCATGCTGTAGCAGGGCCTTCCCATGTTCAATTTGAAGCGGTGTGCAGATTCCCCCTTGAGAGGTTCTAGAAATCTCAATGGCATTTTTTTTTTGTATCAGGTTATGTCAGATGCCCGATATCATGCGAAGAAGGCTATGCGTGAAGCTACTGAGTGCAAAAGAGAAAACAATCAAGTTATGAATATCTCACAGGAACTCGACCAGGTTTGGGCCGCCATGACAGCTATGGCACATGAGAGGGAGACATGGAAGCAGCAATAGTTGGAGATGCTCCACAGGGAGTTCGACAAAAATATCAAACAATGATTGGAACAGCTGTAGCAGGAGCTCACACAACAACTTCCGACACAAGAACAGGAAGATGACAACCACCTCGAGACACAGATGGTGGAGCAAATGGTGTATTTTTAGAATCAGGTTGAACAACTACAAGGTGACAATCAGCGCCTGGTAGGTGACTGGTTCAACAGCGCATAGCTACTAACAAAGGGACATGCACCAGGCACAAGAGAAAGATGCACTGCAGAGAGGATTTGAATGGGACTTGGTAACATTCCTTCACAAAATTTGATCATCAAAAGTAATAGATTTGATAGAACAACAGAATGGGTGAAATCACATCGATGAGGTGGCAACTCCCTTCAGTTAGTCTAAGTGCAGTTCTCCGATGTTACAACAGCTGATGTTCAACACCAAAGTTTCCTGGGATATCACCTACCACCCCTCCAAGATCTGCAACCCCCCAAGGACCACAAGAAAGTTTCCCCTGAACCCCTCCACAAGGAATCCCTTGATTTGTGACACCGGATTTGCGAGCTGCTTGAAACACTCAAGCTTTTGATAAGGCGATGGGGCATAAAGGTGGTACAATTCCCACCATCCCCTTGCGACTGGCTCCGACTCTAGCATCAAATTCAACTATCCCAGTTGAAGCAGAGGGAACTCCTACAGTACCAGAGTTAGTACTAACATTCAACCTACAAGACCCCAGGTCTGTGGAAACAGTGAAGCTAGTGGTTGAAGAGGTGTTGAAAAGATTGGGCCATGTAACATTTGATGGCACTTATCGAAAGACAAAGGGTAGCAAGCGGAGAAGAAAGGAGTTATCAATCAAGGCCCAGTAGGCCATTATAAGCCTGGAACAGGACTGTTGGTGGAAAGTAAGGATATCAATCACTTTGCTGACCAGTTCCCTCATACTTCCACCTATAGCAAGCGATATGAGAAGTGTGGAAGTACACATTTGGCACTACCGGGGCCAATGACTTCACAACCTACATCCTCGCACAGGAAGAGGATGTTGAAGCCTGCAATGCTGGTACCAGGAATGACCCCAATATGCAGCTTGATTTTGGCAATGGTTTTTCCAAGTCTAGATGGAACCAATTAATCCTTCAGTGAATTTGCGATTCTATAATCACTACGCATGAGAAACAAGGCAGCTGGGACCTTCCTGATGTCTCTTATGAGTATATCATGGGGGAGCTAGAGGGGCAGCTTAAGAGATCGCAACAAGCATGGGCACAGGTGCAACCTCACTTCTTGCCAGAGGTCAGTCGGATGGAGACATTTGAACAAGTTGAAACATGTGTCCAGACATACTCCAGGAAGCAGATGGCTGATGTGAATGGGAGAGCCCTTTGGAAATGAGTAAATGCACTATCTGAATCGAAAAAATCATTTATACTGACTGTGGTGATAGAAATTCGATAAACGCTTGAATACTGTGGAGAAGGTGATTCAAATCAAGGCTAGCCAAGGCGCTATTGACCTGCCAACATGGGAGTATTTCTGAGAAATCCTCAACAAGTTATCAATTGAGGGGATGTCTTCTGAGGAGGGTGATGTTGAGATGATAGGTGGCCACATGATGTCAGTGTATCATGTGAAGCTGTGTCTATGGTGTGCAAAGGAGGTAGGTGACTATCTTAGGATCATCGATAAGACTGGGGAGTTGCCTGGTATTCGTGGAACCAAGGGAAGTAAAAGCGCTCCAAGGACCTGAACAACCATTCCTGGGAGGTCAGAAGCTAAAACAAATCTTCCATGGAAGATGTACAATCCCCAATGGCTCACCGACCAAGAAAAAGAAAGACTGTGGTATGTGGAGGATGAATTGTGTGTATCAGAGGAGGCTTTTGAACTTTTGGTACTGGCTACGGCGAATCTCTGAGGTGGTTCTTGTAGTGAGAATAGGGTTTGTAAATAGATACCAGTCTAGATATTGTTATTGTTAGAACGGCAATAATAGAAATGCATCTGCACAATGTTAAACATCATGCAGTACCAAACAAGAGATCGGAAGGATGACAATGATGGTGACAATGACAATGATGATGACAGTGACAATGACAGTGACAATGATGGTGACAATGATGGTGATGATGACAATGATGATGATGGTGATGGTGACAGTGACAAGGGCACAAACTATGCGATCAGAACAGCCATCTGAACAACATTGAATAGTGTTCAAGAGGCTACCTACACAATGTTGAACATCATGCAGAGTAGTTGTGGGAGTTGATGAGTGCCAACAAACTGGCCACAACACAAAGATCACATGACTTTGTGCTCTCTCTCATGTCCCTCCAGGTGTTCTAACATCTGGTGGATCTGCTTACGCTCCTGTTGGCATTCCATGCTGACAAGGCCTACGTTCAACCTTGGAGGCTCTCATCCCCCTCCGTTTACTTATCCATTGGCTTACTATGCTTTTGTCAGTGTTCCACGCTAACAAAGCCTATCTTCAACCTTGGATGCTCTCATTCCCTCTACCTATCCTATCCCCCATCTATCTTCTTACTACGCTTTTGTTAGTGTTCTATGCTGACAAGGCCTATCCTGGACCTTGGAAGCTCTCGCTCATTCCCCCACTACTTCTGCGTTGTTGGTGCTTAATGCTGATAAGGTTGTTAGGCACCTTTCCTGAGTCTTCATATTCTACACTGAGATGAGACAGTCTTACCTATGCCAATGTGAGCTACAAATTGGGGGTACATGGTCCCAAAAACCGAAAAGGTGATGCATAACCTCACTCTGCAGCAGCTCAAAGCACAGGTCATCTCATGCCTATACCATGTATGACCAGTTGGTCTGATTATCACTCCTTAGGACTCCAGCCTCATTGCTGGGGAAATTGTTAACTTACCATCAGGAAAACTAGTAATCCTGCACTCCGAAGTCTTGAGAGAAAAAGGAAATGCTGATGACATTGTTGAATCCTACCATGTATGAATAGTAGCAGGCAGTTACCATCAAATGTATGGTATCAACTACACTGAAACATTCTCCTCCACTGCCAAAATGCCATCTGTCCAAGTTATAATTGCCCTAACAGCCTAATTAGACTGGGAGATCCACCAGGTTGACATCAAAAATGCTTACCTCAATGCTCCCCTCAAGGAGGAAGTATATATGAAGCTGCTGAAAGGAGTCTTGAAACCTGGGGAAGAAGGTAAGGTTTGCTGACTCCTTAAAGCTATGTATAGCCTGAAGCAGGCTGGACATGAATGGTATGAGACTCTCGCCACAGCATTCTATAAGCTGGGATACTGCTGGTCAAGTGTTGACCACTCTGTGTTCTTCAAATGTGAATATAGCAGTAGCCACAGATGATATAGCTATAGTGGGATCATCCATCTCAGCAGTAAACAAATTAAAGTAAGGGCTTAGTGGCCACTTCAAACTTGTGGACATGGGTGAGATCCACTGGTTCCTAGGGTTTGAAATCAAATGGGACAGAACAACAAGGTCCATCCCCATCAATCAATGTGCTTATATAGAAGCTATGGCTAAAAAGTTTGGCATCGATAACACCAAACCCATGGTCCTACCTGCCCTCCCTAGGCAAATCCTATCTTCTGACCAGTTACCTATCACACTGCATCAAGTGAATGAAATATGCAGCATATAGTGTACTGGTGGTCCTTCATACACCACTGGTCCTTTGTACACAAGGCAATTCCTCCCTTAGTTTTAAACCTACTACTTAACCTGTTTGGGGAATGGTTAAAACTATTGTTACCTTGATTTATCTGAACTTTGGTAGGAAATGGATGGTTTTTCATGACGAATGATAACACATACCACAAGGTAAAGCCCAATTTGGTTGATCACATCTTTTTGGTGGGCAATTCCTCATCTTTGGGGCCAGATTGCCTTTTTGTGAAACCTGGGGGCAAAAGACAGCATAGAGTAGTGTTAATTCCATCCCTTAAATGGAAGAATTGGAGTGAAATTGAGGATTGCAGAGAATTTTATATTTGAGCCTAAACTAAGCGTGACACCACATGACAGTACACAACGCGTCAAGCTTCTTCCCATTGCATTGGACACCAATTTCTGCATTCAAACTACCTTCTGACCTGATTCGATATCAATGCCTTACAAAGCCCTCTCAGAACATGCCAAACAGTAAAAATCACGTCATGCAAGCAATGCCCAGATGCAAGAGGCAGTGGACGAGTATCTACGCAAAAAGGAGAAGCCACCTGGAGAATGCCTTGGATTACGAAAAGTAGCTGAGAAGCACAAGGTTCCTTTTACAACCCTTGGTGACCTTGCAAGAGGAGGGCAGAGTATGAGTGCATTTAATACCATGAAGCAGATTCTAAAACCAGCTGAGGAAACCATTTTGGTTAACTTTATTATAGAATCTGCAGATCAGGGACTCCCACTCACTCAGAAGAATATCAAGAACCATGCAAATGGTATAATGAAGGCTTAAGATGGCCCAAGATACAAACCAGTAGGGGGGAGCTGGATTGGGCAGTTTCTTGACAGGCATCGTGAACAGCTGCAGAGTCACTGGAGTAAACCACTTGACACACAGCGTGCCCAAGCACTGAACCCCGAGGCAGTAAAGCACTGGTTTGAATTAGTGGAAGAGGAGCTGGTAAAGAAAGGAATTAGACTGGAGGATGTCTATGGTATGGATGAAAGTGGATTCCCTCCTTCAGACCAGGGAGTATAGTGAGTAGTTGGTCATCGAGGCACGAAAACCCAGCATAAACAGGGAAACGCAAACCATGAGAATGTAACTGTGTTGGTGATGATATGCGCAAATGGAAAGACTGTCAAGCCCTTGATTATTTTCAAGGGAAGAAACTTCATGACAAACTGGAATAATGATAATATTTCTGAAGCGGCGTAAGTTCTGTTCTTGTTATGTTTAAACTGCACTGCTAAGAGGATGTTAGTTTTGTGCACTCAGAGAATGGGTGGACAGATGGGGTACTTAGGCGCCAATGGATTGAAACAGTCTTTGATGCAGAGACCAAGGCCAGATCAGAAGGTCGAACCCGTCTCTTGTTCTTGGATGGCCATACTGTAGCTCGCACTACACTTCATCTCTTCTTGAATATGTGACCATGAACAACATTGCAATTCTGGGATATCCACCTCACTGCACCCATGCTCTCCAGGGACTTGATGTTGCATGTTTTGGGAAAATAAAACAGTGCTGGAAAGAGGAGATTAATAAATTCGAGGAACTCAATTTTAGAGGCGTCTTGAAGGCTGACTTTGCAAAGGTATGGGGGTTGGCCTATCTGCATGCATTCACCCCAGACTTGGTTGCAGCAGCCTTCAGCTCCACTGGCATCCATCCTTTCAATCCCAATATCATCACTTCCCAGCAAATGAAACCAAGTGAATCAACCTCAATGCATAGCCTCTTCCCCCTACCCCAATCATCTCCAACTTGTGTCATCCTTGCGACCCTCCACTCCTAACAGTCAATGTCCTTTGATGTTTCGCCATCAACCCACACACCTGTGTATGTCACTGATACTCATGTGAGTATCACCACTCCAGACTGAGCACCAAAACGAACCCACAATGAAAATATTGATCCGGTCCTGTTCACCCCATCTAAACAGATGCAGATACTGACTGCTGGCCTTGCGCGCACATCATCTGGGTCATTCCTAGTCTCAAAAGCACACATAACATCAGAACAGGCAGCAAAACTGATTGTACCGCCTGTTCTCGAGAAGTTGCCACTGCTCCCAGAGCCAGAGTGGAAGCTGCTGAGAACAGCATCAATGTCAAACTACGAGACCTGTGATCAACTGGATAGAAGACTCAAGGAACTCACCAACAGCCTCAGACTTGCAAAATAGTATATCGACTCACAGAACTCTATCATCGAAGCAAGCCAGGCCCAACTCGTTGTCCAGGGAATGACGCTGGGAAAACTAAATAGGTCACTCCATGCAAATGAGACCAAAAAGGCTGTTGATCGCACTGTCTTGTTTCCAGGAGGGAAGGGCCAAGTTTTAACTTGCAGTGCCTTTCGAGATAAATTAGCTGAGAGGGAGAGGATCAGACAAGAAGAAGTAGAGGGCAAGGAAAAGAGGAAAGTGACCCGGGAAGAACAGAAATCAGAGAAGGCAGCAATTGAACTACAGTGGAAGCTGATAGTTAGAGAACATGATGAGGCAGTGGAAAGGTGGAAGCAGGCATGCTCGAAACTCACCAATGATGGGGTACCAAAGAGAAGTCACCCCAAAAAGCCGGCTTGTCCCCTTAAACCGAAGCTCCTACATGCTTCGTTGTCGAGCACACTGCATGTTGAAGACCTTGATGGAAAAGACATGGATTTGAGCTTGGATGATGAATTTCTGTGATTAATCTCCTGTTTATTGGTGACCTCTATGTAGCCTAGAGGTTGTGGACAGTATGGGAACAGAATATAGATGACCGATGGATCCAGATTGTTGAGTAAAAGTGATTTTCAGAGGGAAGATGAAGGGAGGTGACATCTGTCACATGTGTATGAAGGACACATTTTTGTGACATTTCAGCTTTTTCCAAGATTTAACAACAAACAACGAAACAGTGTAATTTTCATTATTTGTACTGGCATAACTAGAATACTGACTACCTTTATCAGGTGAAATATAAATACTTCACTTCTAGAACTACTGGAGTTATACATCAATCAAGTAAGTCCTAGTTGTTTGGGGGAGATGTGGATTGATTGGGTAATGATCACTTCCTCCTTTGATGGGGCTTGAGTAATCCTTGGCTAGGATGTACAGATGAGCAGGCTATCCAAACTCAATGGATAGTATTGACTGGGAGAACAAGAATGAAGTCAATGGCTGACTTAGAAGAATATGTATCACAGTGAGGTCTCTCCAATAAGAACTGAGACTTAGAGAATGTGATAAATAAGCAGGGGCTGAGGTAAGATAAGATAGTCCACGATGGCTATCTTCAACTTACAGAAAATGTCAAGGGGTGATTCCTAAGTTGGTTCTTCACGTAAGAGGGCTTAGGTGAAATCACACAGGGTATAAGCTTAATAGACTAGACTAGATTGGATGTATTGACTACAGTTAAGTAGTATCAATAAGGGATAGCACTAGGTACTGAGTACTAGGGGTGAGTTCAAGGGACAAGGGGGAGGGGGGATAAAGTGGGGTAAAAAGTGAACTAAAATGTGGACTTAATGTGAACTGAACTCCTCATTGGTGAAAAGGGGGCCCTTTATATATGTTTGAGAACAATGGGCAATGAGAACAATAGGAAATAAGAACAATGGATAAAAGAACAATGAGGAGTTTGAATTGTGACTCACCATGAGTCAGACAATGAGGAGAACAATGGAGGGGATTAATATGAGTCATAGTGACTCAGAGAACAATGGAGTGATGACAGAACAATAGACAAATGGGATATGAGTCATTCTGACTCAGAGAACAATGGGGGAGAATGCTATTGTCCATGATAAGATAGCATAGGTAAAGATAGTAGTGTATCTTATCTGAGATAAGATAATATGTGAGGGACAGTGATATCTTATCTAAGATAAGATAAGATAAGATAAGATAAGATAAGGATGTGTGAGCTAAGGATGCTACTTGCTGAATACATGATCTTTGGTTAAGTTTGATACCAAATCAGTTTGGGATCATGACACCTTGAAAAAGAATTTGTCAACTGAGATTTGAGAAATAGAGTGAGGAGAGATGACAAAGTGTAAAATATATTCTGGTGTACAAAGGACCGCCGGTACACTGTACTATATACTCTGGCTAGTGATAATATCATGACCAGATGCAATCTTTCAAGTCAGGCAGCTAGCCCAATTTATCTAGAACCTAGGAAAGGCTTATTAGGAAGCCCTAAAGTGGTTGATAAGCTACCTGAACATGATGAAGGATTTGTGGTTAGTACTCACTGAAGGAGAGAAGTCGGATCCTGTTGTCTACACAGACACAGACTAGGCATCGCAATTGGATCGCCACTCAATCTCCAGATATGCAATGCAGATAGGAAATAGAATGGTGATGTGGAGCTCGAAAAAGTAACCAATCATTGCACTATCAAGTATGGAGTTAGAATATATCGCGCAGACCTATGCCCTGAAGGAGGTGCTGTGGGTGTGAGGATTTATTGGAGAACTTATCTTGAAATTTATGAAGCCAACCATCCTGTACTCTAACAACCAAGGGGCTATTACTCTCACCAAAAACAACAAGTTTCATGCCCACTTGAAACACATCGACATCTACTATCACTTTATCAGAGAGGCCATAGAAAAGAGGGAAATTGAGCTTACCTATGTGCTGACAACAGAAAACCTTGCAGACATATTCACCAAGCCCCTACTAACTCCCAAGTTCAACTACTTTTGAAGGAAACTCAGACTGCATAGTAATTGAGGGGGAGTGTTGAGGATAGGTAATCACTCGCTAGTACATCTACATTATATCTGTATTATGTAATCCTAGTACTTTGTCTCAACACAACTTTTACCTGAAGATTATCTCAATAGGAAGTCTGATTCTTATTATAAACTGGTTGATGTCAAGATAGTTTTACTTCAGGTGCTCTGTCCTAGATAATAATGAAAGTCTCAGGTCCTAGTTATTGAGGGTAGTTAATGAGGAATCAGACTTAAAGTCTGAGTATGACTAACTATGAGTTTATATACTGACTTATGCTACTGCAGATGTTACATGAGGAATACATGTAGTGAGTAAGAGATAAATATGATAGTGACTTAGAGCATGTGAAGAGGTGAAACATAAGTAGTTGGAAATAAAAGGTATCCTACTTAGGGTAAATGAAAAAGATAAGGTGATGGGGAATCCTATAACACAATCATGGGGAATCCCAAGCAAGATAAGCAAAGTCCAACTAGACAACAATAACAAACATGGATGAGGAAGGAAAATTTAAAACTATAACACCAAGTAATATTAGGTTGCCTACTGGAACAAGCAGTAAAAGATATAAACTTAAGGTTTATATAAGCTAGTCAGTAGACTATATAACTAGTCATGCTTAATAAGTATGAGTAGGTATTATGATTTGGTAGTTGAATAGTTTTACTTGCATTGGAGGGGCTGATGAGGAGTCAAATGTTTGACTAAAGATTGGCAAGCTAACTAGGAATCAAACTTATCTTACTGACTAAAAGACCAGGCTTATATACTAACTACCTGAGTTAGCATAAGTTAACCATAAGGATGATTACAAAGTGGAAAACAGAATGTGACTAGTGAAGAGTCACAAAAAGAATAACAGAACTGGAATGTGACTCATGAAGAGTTGGAAAGAAAGTACATGTGATCAGTCTCTATATATAAGTTAGTAGAGTGGAAGGGTAAATGGCTAAGAGACTAACCAAGTCCTGACTAAAAGAAAAAGGAAAAAATGAAAAAATACATCTGTAACAGTAGGGTCATGTGACCCTCCATGTATGTAATATAACCATTACATTCTCCCCCTCTAGATTAGCTACTAAGGGTGAGTCAAGCTAAAGTGCTTGACTAGATATATTACAGTATAAAAGATGAAATATAAAAACAATTATATTAAAGACAAGTCAAATATACAGAAAAATGAAATAAAAGAAATAATTCTAAACATCTTGTTTAGATGTGATTCTGTAGTCTAATGAGTTACCTGTATTAGCTGACTTAGAGATATATTTTTTCTTTTTCCTTTACAGTCAAACCTGTACTTGTGCATACCCTTATATAAGCATAACCTGGCATTAAGCATGGCCTTCATAGTCTACCCAATCGGTAGTCAGTAATTTACTAGGACATTAAGTATAACTCCTGAATAAGCATAATGCATACAGTGGGCCAAAAAACTGTTTCAATGTTTTGCAAGTTTGACTTGACAGTATTATATCTCATGATATAAAATAGAGAGAATTATGAAGATATTATGGAGGATAGCCCCTCATCTTGGGTTTAAAACAAGCCCCTAAACATTACGATTGGTAAAGTTCTTCCAGAGATATTCCTTGTTGAATCTGGTTATATCATTGAAACAGTTGTTTTGCTGAGGGCTTGTACTAGTATTTAGTACTTAGTATAGCCTCCCTTAGCCTTCAATACAGCTTCTACACATCTAGGCATACTCTCTATGAGTTTCTGACACACCTCCTCTCCTATTTTATCCCACTCTACTTGTACCCTCTCCCACAACTCCACAATTCCATTAGGGGGTACCTCATAGTCAGCCAACCTCCTTTTCAAGTGACTCCAGAGATGCTCAATAGGATTGAGATCAGGGGATTTGGCAGGCCACAAGAGGACTTCATATCCATGATCCTTCAACTATTTTTGAGCCTTCTTGCAGGTATGTTTAGAGTCATTGTCTTGTTAGAAGATAAAGTCTTCTAGGGTCTTGTCATAGAATTGGATAGTTTGTTGAAGCTCCTCCTCCAGAATCTTAACATAGAGGTCTCCATCTATTATTCCATCAATCTTGCAAGCATACCCAATCCCTTCCCAAGCCATGCAGCCTCACATCATGAGAGAACCACCTCCAAACTTCTTTGTCCCCTCTACTAGCCTATCACTCAAACCCTCCCCTGGCTTTTTCCATACCCATTTCCTACCATCTGACCCCAAGCAATTGATTTTGGTTTCATCTGACCACACCACCTTCTTCCAGTCCTCTATAGTCCAATCTTGATACCTCAAAGCAAAGTCCATTCTCTCTTTCCTATACCTCTTAGTGAGTAAAGGTCTTTTCTTCTTCACCACAGTCTTCATCCCCACTTCTTTGAAGCCATTTCGAACAGTTTGAGAAGAGAGAGGTTGGTTGGTAATATTCCTAAGCATTTGGGTAACTTTCACAGCATTTTCAACCTTCCCAGAGCCAATAAGACAAATTGCATAGCAAATGTTAGAGGTACAAAGCTTTGAAGGATGTCCTCCAGAAGATTTGTGGAGATAAGGGCAATGTCTGGAACATAGTCTGGAGATGGTAGCATTGGAAGCACCAGTTATATCTGAGATTTGGTGACCAGAATAACCAGAATCAACAAGGGAGAGGATGTGATTGTAGTCAGTAGTAGAAAGGCTTTTTATGATGATGGTGGTCAAGTTCAACTAGTTGTTTGGGTTTGTTTGTTACTGTTCAACACTCACATGATCCACAGGTCACTTTTGGAACCAAACATATCATAACAGTCTTCACTTATAAGTTAAAATATCATCTTTTCTAGATTTTAGTACCTCAGCAAAACAACTGTTTCAATGATATCACCAGATTCGAAATGGAATATCTCTAGAAATGCTAGACCGATTGTAACGTTTATAGGCTTGTTTTAAACCCAAGATGAAGGGCTATCTTCTATAATATTTTTATAATTCTATCTATTTTATATCACAGGATATAATAATATCAAGTCAAACTTGCCAAACATTGAAACAGTTTTTTGGCCCACTGTAGCTATTGGAGGAGAAAATGGCAGAGTATGCTTAATGAGAGGTACTATACAGATCGTGTCACCACCCATCCACTATGCTTAGGCCTGCACAAAATGCTAATGGGACTCTCAAGGATGCCAGCGAAATTGAGTGGGCCCACTGGCAATCACCAACTCCTCAATTGCAACTCCAGGAGACTGTTCTAAAGCTCCGAAAAGATGTAAAAATGGGTGTGAAAGCATCACAACCAAAGCATCCCACCCATCCCATCACCTCAGCTGTCTCCACTGTTTGTAAAGCAAGAATCAATCTGACACTTCATGACAAGATCAGGATCCTGGACTTCCTTGAATCGAAGGAAGGAGACGGACTCACACAAGGAGCCATTGTCTGACACTTTGAAAAAGAGTTTCTATCACTCACCCAGTCATCCATCTCACGGCTTGTCAAGGGTGCTCATGAAATCCGTCAGCGAGCATGAGACAGTACACAACTGACATACAAACAACCACGGATTGTAATGTTTCCAGAGGTGGAGACGTCACTGTCGCATTGGGTAACACAGGCCTAGGCGCGAGGTGTGAAGGTGACAGGTGACTTGATCAAGGCGAAGGCCTGACAATTTGCTGACCTGCATGGAATTGAAACTGAAAAGTTCCTCTCCTTGACAAATGGCTGGCTTGATTCATTCAAAGCATGTCACCTGTTGAAGTCATACAAGTTTCATGGCGAAACTGCATCTGTCTTGCAAGAAAGTGTCAAAGCAGCACGAGCTCGTCTTCAGACCATAACTGCACCATATGTGAAGGCAGACATTTACAATATGGACAAATCTGGCCTTTTTTATCATATGCCTCTAGACCGTGGTTTGGCAATGGAGCAAATGTCTGGGGTAAAAGGGGATAAAACATGGATTACAGTTGCATTCACAGCAAATACAGATGGGACCGACCATAGGAAGCCACTGTTCATTGGACATGCTAGGCATCCGCGATGCTTCAAGAAAAAAGAAGGAGCAGAGCTGGGTTTTGATTACTATTGGAACGAGAAGGCGTGGATGATGGGCATGATTTTCCAGAGGTTTGTAGCAATAGTTAGCTAGTCGATTCACATGCACTGATTCTTCAATGATACAGCTGGCTAGAAGAATTTGATTGTGATATGCAGCAATAGCAGTGCAAGATTCTTTTAACCATTGATAATGAACCATCGCATATCTACGACAAGATGAAAATCACTCATATTCACATTGAATTCCTTGAACTGAACATGACACCACATAACCAGCCCATGGACGCTGGTATTATCCACTGCTTTAAAGCTTATTACCGAAGGCTGTACATTATGCATGCTCTTGATCGTGATGAGGATGGCGCAGACAATCTCTACTATATCGATCAACTCTAGGGCATGAAGCTTGCTCTTGCTGCCTGGTCCCATGTCTCAGCGCAAATGGTAGCAAACTGTTGGAGGCATTCCAGAATCCTTGGGGGTACAGACTCGGGCCAAGTAGGACCAACTCAAGTGGACCCACCCGCTAGTGTTCAGAGTGCTGTCGCTGATATGCAAGCTGTGTTAGTAGAGCTTGCCATCCATGCAGTTGCCAAGTGCAACATACTGAGTGTGGAGGACCTTGTCGATAACGAGGAAGAGAAGATCATGGAAAAGGATTGGACTGATGAGGACATTGTCGAGCAGGTTCGTTTGGACAGGATTGAAGATGGTGGTGGGGTCATTGAAGATGTGGAGGAGATTATCGAGAAACTGGTGATGTCATTGTTGTTAGACGGCAGTCTAGGGTTGATCGCAAGGTTTTACTTCAGGCTCTGGGTGTAGGGTTTTAAAGGGTTGGAAGACTACTGATTGGGGTGTTAATGAAAGAAACAGACTTATCCTAAGTCTATCTACTGCTAGCTTTATATACTAGCTAAGTATGAGTCATACTGACTACGTGTGAGTCGTAACGACTATGGATGAGTCATGTAGATAAGGAGAGTGATGGTAGACTAAATATAGATATGGCTTGGTCACCTTCTATTACTAAGCAGAGCTTGGGTGGCTAAGCGGCTATTGATGTAAACTGTCTGATGTAAATAGGAACAGACGAGCAAAGGAAAAAGAAAAAATATATCTCTGACATTCACCTCCACAAAAAGGAAATTCGTCCTGAATTTTGAGGAGACCCTTCGAAGCGAAGGAAGGGTGTCAAGGGGAGGTGTAAAGGGATGGTAGAGGTGGGTAGAGGGGTGATGAGATGGGTGAGCGATGAAGAGGAGGGATGAGTGGATAGTTGTCAGATTAAAGACTATCCACTAGGTATACTTTTCCTCAACTCTCCAGTAGATATCACCTTCTCTAACCACACATCCAGAAGGGAGGCGTAAGGAATACTGTTCGTTCGGAAACAGCATCCGGTCCCTAGGTTGCGCCATCATAAACTGGGGGTTGAAGCAGGTGTCTATCTGGGTCAAACCAGTGGTAACGGCCATCCAACTCCTGGGCACGTCGCAACCAAGTTTCAGCTAGCTCCCTACGCATCACAGCATTCTCCTCCAGGTCAAGGATCCTTTCGTACTTGGCATCCATCATCGAGCGGTACCTGTTTCGGGCAGCATAGAGTCGGTCGGCGACGCGATGGATGCGGTGCGAGATGGGGTCTTCGGGGATAGTGGGGGTGGTGACGTCGGATTCGTCCTGGTCTGGTATAACCATCAAAAGTTGGCGCCCAACTTGGTACGCCTCCAGCCAATCTTCAAGTTGATTCTTCTTGTCGTCAAAGTCGCTGTCCTTGTCGAACGTGTACCAGTGACGGTTGTAGTTAAGTTCGCACCAACGTGCTCCAGAAATAAATGGGATGTAGGTCTCAGGGTACCCAGATAGGTGCTCGACCTTGGCAAAGGGGAGCCCTCGGTAGTTACGATTTCATCCCGGCTTGTCAATAGTATCGGTGTGTCGCTTTGGCTTCTTGAACTGTTGGGTAACCAAGATGCTGTCAGATGAGGAAGAGGAGGAAGAAGAATCAGGGGGAAGGTTGGAGGTAGAAGCAGTGGGGTTCCCTCAGGGTGGACGCCTCCCAGTCGACTTGTGGGCGTAACAAACTTCATGGGGCATTTTGTGCTTCTTTTGATGATTGTCGGAAAGGGGAAGTCCTTATAATTGTCGGAGATTGAAAAGGAGAAAAGGAGATTCAATGATTGTGATGTCGGTAGTATTCGTAAAAGAGAGTTAAATCGCTGCTTGAATAGACTTTTCATAATTCATTAAGACATCTTTTGCGTGCTTGAGGTTCCATCATGGTTCCCAGGTGGCTGCCTCTTTCGGGTAGCCTTTCCACTTGATTAGATATTGTCGGTTTCGTTTTCCTGGGGTGTGATTTAAGATACGTTCCACTTCATACTCGGGCTCTCCTTCAATCACATCTGGAGGTGGTCGGAGATTGTCATCTTCTCCGATCGGGGGGTGGAGATCGAGATTCTCTTCTAGAGCCTTGAGTAGCGAAACGTGAAACACGGGATGAATCCTCCATGACAG
This sequence comes from Porpolomopsis calyptriformis, assembly GCA_951640195.1. Lineage (NCBI taxonomy): Eukaryota > Fungi > Basidiomycota > Agaricomycetes > Agaricales > Hygrophoraceae > Porpolomopsis > Porpolomopsis calyptriformis. The sequence continues at coordinate 2,644,891 of OX621163.1, forward strand.
CGGTAGCTTTAGTCGGTAAGCCACAGGTGATACTTGTTTTAGAATTATAAAAGGTCCGAGCCGGCGGACATCTAGTTTCTTTGCGGGCCGGCCAGTTTTCAAATTCTTGGCATCAAGCCAGACCCTTTGTCCTTCATAAAACGTGGGTTCCTTTTGACGTTTTCGATCGGCATAGAGCTTCATTGAGTTAGCGGTCTTTTGAAGAGACTCTTCAGCGTTCTCTCTAGCTCTAGTAAGCTGCACGTAAAACTTGTTGGCATCGGGATTTGAGGTTTGGGTTGGAACTGATAAGGGGGTGTGAGGGTGTCGGCCATATTCAAGCCAGAAGGGGGATTGGTGAGTGGAGGAATGTTCTCGGTTGTTATAAGCGAACTCCGCCGGAGCTAACCAATCTTTCCAATCGTCTTGCATGAAGTTAGTGTAGAGCTGTACGTACTGCTCTAACTCTTGATTGGTTCGTTCGGTTTGTCCATCTGTTTGGGGGTGATAGGCGGTAGAAAGCCCAGAAGTGGTTCCTAGGAGTTCATTCAATGACGTAGTGAACTTCAATGAGAATTGGGTTCCTCGATCGGTAATGATCTTCTCTGGCCATCCATGGTGCTTCCAGACATGTTCTTGAAATAGCGCAGCAGTTCCTTTAGCAGACAGGTGTCCAGTTGTTGGGATGAAGTGAGCCCGTTTGGTGAATCTGTCCACCACAACTAGAATAGCATCAAATCCTTTTGAGTTAGGGAGTTCCACGATAAGATCAGCAGTGATCTGTTGCCACGGTTTAGTAGGAGGGGGTAACGGTTGGAGAAGTCCAGTGGGTTTCTGTGGATAAACCTTGGTCTGTTGACAAGCAAGGCAGGACTTCACGTAATTGGTGATATCTTGTGGGGCACCTTCCCATGTGTAATTACGGAGGAGCAATTCCTTCGTCTTCTCAATACCGGGATGGCCACTAGTGGGTGTGTCGTGGGTCAATCGAATAATTTCTGTGCGCAAAGATACGTCCTTTGGCACAACTATACGATCTCCAGCATCGCACACAATGCCATCTATGTGGGTGTATCCGGAAGAGGGATCTTCAATTTTGGCCATGATCTCAAGGGGTAGGGGGGAATGAAAGCAAAGCTTGGATAAAAAGTTGGGGGACGATAAACTGATAATTGCATTGATGAAAAGCGCATTGACAAAAAGTTCTTTTGGCAGAAGGACCTTGTCCTCCACCTCCTCATAAGACTCCGGGTAATGATCTGGATGCTTGGAGAGTCTATCAGCCTTATTCTTGATTCTAGGCTGGTAGCTGATTCTGAACCAAAAGCGAGCTAAAAATTCAGACCATCTAGCCTGGCGCCTGGAGAGTTGATAACTGGTCATGAAATATTGGAGGGACTGGTTATCAGTCTTGATCATAATAGGCTGTCGTGTCCCTTGTAGAAGGTATCTCCATTCATTCAAGGCAGATATGATGGCCAAAAGCTCTTGGTCATGGGTGGGGTAATTTCGTTCAGCTGGGAGGAGGGTCTTGGAGTAGAAGCCAATGGGATGCCAATCTTCTTCATCATTCTCTTTCTGGGTCAAGACTGCACCCAGTGCAACACCAGAAGCATCCGTCTCCAGAAGGTAAGGAAGGTCTGGCTTCGGGGTCCTCAAAACAGGAGCAGAGGTAAGCGCATTCTTGAGGGTATCAAAAGCACATTGTTGCTTAGGGGTCCAAATCCATTCTTGATCCTTTTGTAGGAGCTCATTAAGAGGACAAGCAATCAGGGAGTAATCCTTGATAAACCTCTGCCAAAAGTTGGCAGTGCCAAGGAAGGATTGGAGATCTCATTTCTTCTGGGGGATAGGCCAGGATCTGATCGCCTCAACCTTCTTGGGGTTAATAGCAATGTGGCCTTTTGAGATCATCATCCCCAGATAAATCACTTCCTTTTTCTTGAACTGGCACTTGACGGGTTTGCAGGACAGTTGATTCTTCTCCATGATCTCTAGAGTTCATTCCATCCAATAGGTGAGTTCAGTGAGGTCCTTTCCCATGATCAGGATATCGTCAATATAGATATGGACCTGCTTGGAATCGATAACCTCTTTGAAGAGAACGTCGATCATTCGTTGGAAGGAGGCAGGCGAGTTTCGCATTCCAAAGAACATAACAGTGGGCTCGAACAGCCCTCGTCGGGTGTTGAAGGCTCCTTTCCATTCGTCCCCTTCTTTGATACGAATATTGTTAAAGCCCCATCAGATATCCATGACTGTGAACAGTTCCGCTTCTGATAACTTGGTCTGTTGAATAATCTCAGAGATGAGAGGTAAGGGATAGGCGTCTGGGATTGTGTGAGCATTCAGATAGTGATAGTCTTGGATTGGACGTAGTCCAGCATCTTGTCCTTGAGCATTAACTTCTTCACCTTTGGCAGCAAAGAAGAAGGAGGCAGCTTGTTTGGAGTTTGATCGTCGTATTCGTCCACTTGCAAGTTGTTCCTCCAGGAATTCATTCAACTTTCCCTGTTCGTACTCAGTGAGTTTGTACACCTTTCCGATCTTGGGTCTAAAGGTAGGTTCGAGATCGATCGCATGGTCAAATTCTGGTCGTCGTGGGGGAAGTTCATCAAAGGTGGTCTTCATAAACACCTTCCAGTGCCTCCAGTATTTCTTCGGCACATACTTCTTCATATCTTCCTCCACGGTAGTGGGTCTTGCATGGTCTCCCAGTGAGACCAATCTGATAATCTTGGCGTAGGAGTTGCCATTCAACGTAGAGCCTACTTGTGACACTATCACTCCAGCCTGAGAAGTCTTGGTTGGGGCCACAGTCTGACGTGAAGTCAGTGTTCCAGCCTTCCAGTCAACCAGGGGATCGTTACGTTTGAGCCACGGGTAGCCGAGGATAACCTGTATCATATCTCCTAAATTTGTCACTTCCAAATGGGTTCGTTCCCTAGGAAAATCTGGCGTCTCCATCCACAGGTCTACAGCATATTCGATGGGACCTCCTCGGTTGTCTGTCCCATCTGCATTCCGCACAGGGATTGGTTCTTCCAATCGATAAAAAGGGATATCACGCTCCTGCATGAAGTTCCAGTTTATAAAGCATCCAGAGGCGCCAGAGTCTATTAATGCACTGGCGGCAATTCGTCTACCAGTGTCTGTGGTTTCCAACCAAAGGGGGATGGTTAAAGCTTCTTTGCTCGAATCAAGTGCACCAAGAATTTGGGAAATAGATTGCATAGGGGTAGTGGTACACATAGAAAAGGAGTCCGCAATACACGAGCTATTGTCCGGACTGTTAAAAAACCCTGTTTCTCCAAAGCTCTCTTCAGCTCTTCTTTCCTCTTAGGCTCCCAGTTGACGATACCACATTTCTCGAAGTCTTGATGAGAATCTTCATTGGAGTTAACCTCCTCAATTGAGGCTGAGGTCTCTAGAACTCGAACATTTCTCCCTCGACTAGGTTTCTTTCCTCCACGACCTCTAGCTGCTGGGGTGAAGGAGTGGCTTCCAGAACCAGAAGTACTCGTCCTAGGAGCATTGGGACAAGAACTGGCAAAGTGCCCAAATCGTCCACAGTTGAAACATGCTCCTTTGGGAATTCCTCCTAGTGAAGCAGGCTTTTCTTCTTGTTTGATTCTGGGGGCAGCAGGGTTGGAATAGGTGGAGGGACCAGCAGGTGGTCCTTGTCAGTAGGGGGTGTTGGTGATGCGAGTGTTGCGAGTCTGGGGCTTAGAAGATGTTCTAGCCAAAAATTCTCAATGTCGTCTGTCAAGTTCAGCAGCACGAGACTGCCATTCAAAGAGGGTGGTGGGTTGACGATCTGAAAGGTAGATCTGTCGCAAAAGGGAGGGGTTGAGTCCGTCTTTATATAAAGTTGTCGAAGCTTCTTGTCCGTATCCAGTATCATGGGCCCATCGATTGAAATTAATGTTATACTCCTCTGCACTCTTGTTGAACTGCTTGACATCCTTGATTTTCAGTTGAGCAGTTGACTTGGGGTCCAAGTCTCCAAAGTCTTGGGTAAGGGCTTGTTCAAAGACAGCCCAATCGGCACCAACCCAGTTCAACGTTGTGTAAGCGTCTACTTGACGCTCAGCCCATGGTTCTGCATTTCCTCCGATCATAAACAACAAGGCATAGATAATCTTGTTAGCCTCTGAGATTCCTGGTTGTCCCAAATGGTTCAACTTCACTTGACGCAGGAAGTTGCGGAGCTTGGTGGGATCACCAGAGAATTCGTCAGGAGGGTTCATCTTGATCTTGGCGGGGGCAGGGGCAGGGACAGGGACAGGTTGGGGGAATACTGGGGGTGCTTGGAAGGGTTGGGGAAATGGCCCAAGAGGGGCAGGGACAGGTTGGGGGCCTATGAGGTTGGCCATCAATACTTGAAGTTGTTGTTTGATTCTATGACTCGCTTGCGCTTGGTCTTGTTGGACCTGCAGCAATTGTTGATAATCCTGCTTCATGATCTCAAAGGCTACGCGTGGATCTTCATCTTCATCCTCATCATTGTCCTCAGCTCGACCTTTCCCTTTTGGGTGAGAGGGACCCGCTTGTTCTTCTTGTTCTTCTTCTTCTTCTTCTTGGGTAGGGTCAACCGTCTCGTCAGGGATGGGAGCTGGGGCAGGAGGGAGAGAGCCTTCCTGGGAGAGAGGGATAGCAGGGTGAGGGATAGTGGATGATGAATGAGTCAAAACCATTGGTGGAACAGTGGCAGTTGGATATTGGGGGGCTTGACGGGAATACAAGGGGAGAGAGCAAGCCTAATCGATGTTAATGTCTGGGTGGTGAAATTGATCTTGTGGGTGAAGACCTTCAGCACTGGCCAGACAGAGTAGGGGTTGTATAGCGTGGAGTGAGCAAGAAGGAAGTCTGTTTCTTGTTAGACGGCAGTCTAGGGTTGATCGCAAGGTTTTACTTCAGGCTCTGGGTGTAGGGTTTTAAAGGGTTGGAAGACTACTGATTGGGGTGTTAACGAAAGAAACAGACTTATCCTAAGTCTATCTACTGCTAGCTTTATATAATAGCTATGTATGAGTTATACTAACTACATGTGAGTTGTAACAACTATAGATGAGTCATGTAGATAAGGAGAGTGATGGTAGACTAAATATAGATATAGCTTGGTTACCTTCTATTACTAAGTGGAGCTTGGGTGGCTAAGCGGCTATTGATGTAAACTGTCTGATGTAAATAGGAACAGACAAGCAAAGGAAAAAGAAAAAATATATCTCTGACAATTGTCTGATGCTTGCCATGCCCTCTTGGAGCTGAGTTGTTTGGCTGAGAAGTGTGAAGGGAAGGAATTTGAGCAAGCTCACATCCATTTTCAGACACTCCGAAAGCTTTTTCGTCATAAAATTGATGCTGCAAAGCAACAATCTGACTTGTATTTATTCTTCAAAAGAGATACCTAAGGCTTTGAAATATCTAGTTCACTTCGCAGTTATGTTATAATTTTTGTTTGATTTTATATATAATTTTTATTTTTCATTTTATTCAGGAGACCCAAGGTTATGCATGACCCAAGGTTAAGCATGGCATGAGGAGGCCACTGATGGCTATGCTTAACCACGGGTTTGACTGTACTTGTCTATTCCTATTTATATCAGATAGTTTACATTGATAACCACTTAGCTGCCCAAGCTCCACTTAGTAATAGAAGGTAACCAAGCTATATCTATATTTAGTCTACCATCACTCTCCTTATCTACATGACTCATCTATAGTTGTTACAACTCACATGTAGTTAGTATAACTCATACATAGCTATTATATAAAGCTAGCAGTAGATAGACTTAGGATAAGTCTGTTTCTTTCATTGACACCCCCAATCAGTAGTCTGCCAACTCTTTAAAACCCTAGACTGCTGTCTAACAAGAAACAGACTTCCTTTTTGCTCACTCCACACTATACAACCCCTACTCTGTCTAGCTAGTGCTAAAGGTCTCCACCCACAAGATCACTTTCACCCCCTAGACATTAACCCCAGTGAAAATTGCATCGGTTGAGACTAACCATGATAGACCATGAGCGATAGTATAGGAGTGTTAGACGGCAGTCTAGGGTTGATCACAAAGTTTTACTTCAGGCTCTGGGTGTAGGGTTTTTAAAGGGTTGGCAGACTACTGATTGGGGGTGTTAATAAAAGAAACAGACTTATCCTAAGTCTATCTACTGCTAGCTTTATATACTAGCTATGTATGAGTCATACTGACTATGTGTGAGTCATAGCGACTACATATGAGTCCTAGCTATAGATGAGTTATGATGACTACATATGAGTCTGAATACAAATGAGTTATAGTGACTATAGATGAGGCACATGGAATGTGAAGGAAAATGATGGTGGGCTAAATATAGATATGGCTTAGTCACCTTCTATTACTAAGTGGAGCTTGGGTGGCTAAGCAGTTATTGATGTAAACTGTTTGATGTAAATAGGAATAGACGAGTAAAAGAAAAGGAAAATATATCCCTAATAAGGAGGGAGTTGGCGAGAATCACCAAAATGAGCCTGGAGTAGATCTGGAGGTATTCTAATTGATACCCATAGACTCTTGCTAATAGTGTACATTCTTAATAGATATGAATAGATCCAATATAAAAGAACATTGCTATTTATAGTGAATCATAGCGATTTACAGTGATACTGTATACTAATCTGTCCAATCCCTTCTGCTCGCCTCCTGGTCCCCTCCTCATACCTACACTGGCTCGCTCCTGCCCCTCCCTCCTCTTCCATTCCTCGGTCCCCATTTATTCCTTGACTGTAGCAATACGAATAACCTATCAGAACACTGTAATGAGCAGACTGATATAAAACAAATATCGAAATCCTTACTATGAAAGAGCCACCACCCTAGCAACTGCTGTTAAGAAGTACATGAAATGCTGTATAAAAATGACTCAGTTCCACTGGCTGGAATAAGGACCAATGAAACATACCTTGGAGTAATCAGGACACTTTGTTAGTGGAGAGAGCAATTGCCGCCTTCTATTCATGCAAAGGATGTCAGTCAACAAGAGTGAAACAGAGTAAGAACAAAGGTACTTAACAGTTTCTTTCTCCATCTTGGTGTACTTCTGAAAGATGACAACATTAATAATTATACAACTTGCAAGAATGCGGGAATGTGCTATACCTTTTTATCTAAGGTTGAAAGTGAATCCCAGTGTGTCTTGAACTGGGCCTGTGTAGCACCCAGATGACTAACAAGAAACTCGATGATACAGAAATTTCTGAAATGAAAGTGTCAGTGTTACGTCGGCAGTGAGGTCTCAGGTAGCTTCCGGGGACAACAAGGAGCCTAGTGTATAAACTAGGGGAAACGTTGTTGAAATTCAAGACTAAGGAAGATACAAGCGTATCGTACTCTACTTATATCTATCTGAGTCTGGAATGTGATAGTGATTGCTATGGGGACATTCCATGGAACAGCTGACTAATGCACAGCAATGCGCAGCCTTGCGCAGCTACTGCAGAGTAACTGCGGAGCACGTCTTCATTGACCAATAGCGTAAATGTCTCCAATCTATGAGGATTAGTGATAAGATAAGATTAGATAGGGAGATAAGATAAGATAAGCGAAAAGGAGAAATCGAAAGGAAAGTGGGTGGAAGTCCAGTCAGTAGTGTCACATGTCACATCACAGTCATGGTGGTCGAATCGAGTGTGACAGGTCACAGGAGTTACGGACAGGGGACGAGTGGTCGAAAAATGAGAAATCGTAACATCACCCTCTCTTCAAATTCGCGTCCACACGATGTTAACGTAGGCGTTGGAGATGTCTTGAACAGTCTCGGAGTAACCACCTTGGCGCGTAACAGGGAGAAGTTGGGAGATGATATTGGTATCGACGACGGATTTCCAAAGCAGATAAGGGAGAGATGAGTTGATAGAGTCGGAGTTCTTGGGCTCGATCATCCAGTCGTAGAACAACTGTGATCGCATTTACCGGACTTGACTCGTAAATCCAAACTCGTCGTGTGGTAGGTGGGAGGGGAGGAAGAAGGGCGGAACCATTGAAGTTGCGATCGAAGAGTCGATCAACTTCTGTTGGGGATAATGGGATGAGAACGTCAATGTTATCACTGACTTTGGGCGGTTTGTAGTCTTCGCCCGTTGAGTCTGTGATGGGGTCGTAGAGCCGTTCATTGATTCCGAAGAAGTCGTCCATACAAATGACACATAGTTGAAGCCTTGGGGCTGGTCATTCGGGATGGAGAGCATGGAACTCATCGATCAGTTCCTGAGAGTTCTTGACATTGGCTTCGGGTTCCCAGGTATTTTCCTCACTGGTGTAACCTTCCCAGTGCACGAGGTATTGAAGTTTCCCTTTTCATAATCGGGAATCCAGAATTTCATCGACGACATACTCAACGTCGTCTTCCAGTTGGAGTGGGGGAGGAGGAGGGGGTCTTTTTTGATTTGGAAAGGAAGGGGGATGGTAGGGGGAGAGATATGACTCGTTGAAAACCGGATATAGTCCTAGCCATTCGCGAGGGAGTTCAAGCTTGTAGGCGGAGCGACCGACCTTCTCGACAACCTTGAAGGGTCCGAAGCATTTATTATCCAGCTTCTTCATGGGTCGTTTGGTTTTGATGTTGGTGGCAGCCAGCCATACTTTATCTCCTGGCGAGTACTCTTGTGTGGTCCAGACATGTTTGTCATGAGTGGTTTTCATTCTTTCGTTCGCTTCCTTGAGGGCGATTTCGGCTTCTTGATGAACCTTTTTCATCCGATCGGCGAATTGAGTCGCGGATTCATTTCGGACTTCCTCTGCGGTGTCGCTTCCCATCCAGGGGTTTTGGCCGTAGTTGACATAGAAGGGAGTTTGTCATGTAGCTGCGTGGATGGAGTTGTTGTACGAAAACTCTGCCAACGCGAGCCATTCCTTCCAATTATCCTGACGATAGTTGATGAAGACACGGAGGTACTGCTCAAGCATCTGATTCATTCGTTCGGATTGGCCATCGGTTTGGGGATGGTAAGCGGTAGAAACATTCTGGGAGGTGCCCAGAAGGTGAAAGAGGTCAGTCATGAATTTGGAAACGAATCGCAGATCGCAATCGTGGATGATGCGTCAGGGAACACCATGATCTCGAATTACTCAATCCTGGATGATTTTGGCAAATCCCTCAGAGTTCAGTTCGATGTGAGTAGCCTTGAACTTGACTGCCTTGGAGAAATGATCAACAATGGTGAGAATTGCGTTGTAGCCCTGACATTCCGGTATGGGGCCAACGAGATCAACCGTAATTGTATCCCATGGTTGAGTGGAGGGATCAAAGGGATATAGAGGAGTCTTCGCAGGCAACCGAGAGGCCTTGGTGCATTGACATGTTTCGCAACCACGAACATAGGTATTGATGTCTCTCTTGATGGTGGGCCACCAGTAGTCGCGACACACAGCTTCGGTGGTTTTGAAGGAGCCATAGTGTCCGGAGAGAGGGTTGTCGTGGTATTGGGCGATGATGTCACTGCGGAGAGAGAAATCCCTTGAGACATAGATTCGGTCCAGGAAGGTCTTGATACCATCGTCCTGGGTCTTCCAATTGTTTTCGCGTTTTTCTTGAAGGAGTGTGGTTTGTGTCTCTTTGTTGTGATACGAATTCCGGATTCGTGAGCAGAAATTAGTAGGTTCAATCTCGTGTTGAACCTGTCGGAGGTCTATAATAGGGTTATTTGGGGCAGGAAAAAGATTAGGCGGAAGTAAAATAGTGTCGTCATTGTCGTTCACCCCCCTCTCAAAACCTGGTTGTCTCGACAGGATATCGGCCTTGGAGTTGGCCTTGCTGGCGATGTGGTGGAGAGAAAAATGATAGTCCTGCAGCTCCGTGAGCCATCTAGCCTGGCATCTGTTCAACTTCTGTGGCAGCTTGAAATACTGGAGGTTGGCGTGATCCGTCCAAACCTCAAATACTTGCTTAGCAGACAGGAGCCATTTTCTGAACTCTTGGAGTGCGGTCATAATTGCAAGCAACTCGTGGTCATAAATCTGATAATTTTGTTCCGTGGGTGTAAACGATTTGGAGATGTAGGCGATGGGCTTCCAGATATTATTTTGTTTTTGTAATAGCACAGCGCCCAAGGCATAATCGGAGGCATCGGTTTCCACATGGAGTAGGTCGTCATCGTTAGCAATGGACAAGACAGGAGAGGTGGTAATAATTGTTTTCAGGGCGTCGAAAGCGTCCTGGCATTCGGGGGTCCAGTTGAAAGGAGCGTTTCCTGTTAACACATTGAGGGGGCGGGCAATTCCGGCAAAGTGATGGATAAATCGATGGTAGAAGTTGCAAAATCCAAGAAAGGCCTGAACGTCGCGTTTGCATTCGGGGGTCGGCCAGTCGGTGATCCCTTGAACCTTGACGGGGTCCATTTTGACGTGGCCTTCAGACACGATTACTCTGAGATATTCCACTTGTTGTTGATCAAAATTGCATTTCTCTGGCTTGAGATAGAGCTTATGTTCGCGAAGTGTGGTCATAACTTTGTAGACATGTTGGTGATGCGTTTCGAGGTCCTTGTCGAAGATGAGGATGTCGTTGATGTATACTAAGACGTGTCCTTCAACGATTTGGACATGGAAAATGTCGTTCATCATGTTCTGAAAGGTAGCAGGCGAGTTCGTGAGACCGAAAAACATGACCAGTGGTTCGAATAGGCCGCGGTTAGTTCTGAACGCAGCCTTGTGTTCGTCTCCTTCCTTGATCCGAACATTGTTGTATCCCCAGCGAACGTCCAGTTTGGTGAAATAATGGGCGTTTTGCAGGGTGTCGATCAGTTCGTTGATCAAAGGGAGGGGGTATCGATTCTTGATAGTCATATTGTTGAGTTTTCGGTAATCCTGGATAGGGCGTAATCGACCATCCTTCTTTTTGATGAAGAAAAAGGGAGAGGCAATGGGAGAGATGGATTTGCGAATCCGTCCAGTACGAAGGTTTTCTTCCAAGAACTCATCCAGTTGGGCACGTTCATCCATGGAGAGGGGATAAACCTTGCAGTCGAGCTTCTCTTCGGTTCCGGGGAGGAGTTCAATCGCGTGGTCCCAGGGATGACTTGGGGGGAGTTCGTCGAAGTCTTCCTTGGTGAAGACGTCTTGGAATTCGTGGAGGTATTCGGGTACAATCTCTTTCCATGTGCGGTTTTTCTTCTGGTCTTCTTCCCAGGCCTTAATTGCGAGATCCTGCGATTTCATACTGACTAACCGAATTTGGATGGTGGGGTTGAAGTCGACCATGAGTAGGTGGTCGCCATCCTCAAGGTTGAGGTTGTTGACGTCGATGGAATCAGGGAAAGGAGAGGGATAACAATCAGGAGAGCATCGATCGAGAATGAGAGAATTTGCCTTCCAATCAATAGAGGGGTTGTGGAGCTTTAACCAATCATGTCTGAGGAAAACTTGAGACTTGCCGAGGTTCGTGATTCCAAAGTTTATCCGTTCGATGTGGGAACCGATCCTAAGCTCCAGCGCAACCATCTCCGAGATGGGCCCTTCGGAATTGGGTTGTCCATCTGCGTTGTGTACAGGGATGGGTCGGGCGAGTTTGGTGGTGTGTAGATCGTGTTCGCGGACGTACTTAACATTGATGCATGAACCTTCGCAACCACTATCGACAAGAGCAGTGGTGAGGTGTTCGGCACGATTATCCAAGGTAGTGATGACGGTTTTGAGAGTTAGCTGATTCCCTCCGGAGCCACGAATGAACACATGGGGTTCTTTGAGTTCGTTCAGGGCCCAGATGGCGTTCTCTGTTGTGAGGGAATTGATTTGATTGATCGTGTCCTGAGTCATCTCTCACGATTGGGCAGGGTGAGACCATTTGGAGAGAATGGGAATTGCGAAATTAGCTTGTTCCTTAATGGCGTTAACGATTTCTAGAGGGGAAAAAAGAGAGTTGATGTCGATTGGATCGACAGAAGGGAGAGACAGTGGTTCGGGAATGAGGGTTTGAAGGGATTCGGGGCGCTCAACATTCACATTTGGCATGGGCAGTGGAGGACTAGTTTTATTGATGGGCTTGGTGGTATATAGTAGTGTACATGCTGTCAAAGTATTACAGAGAAAAGAAAGAGGAGAAGGGGAGAAGTCCGGTACTGTTTGTTCGCAATGCCAAAGCAAACAACTTTCTGTCGAATAGAGGGAGCGCATCTCTAACGACCGTCGCCAAAATCCTGTTCAGTCGAGTCGGGGGTGGATTCCTCTGGAGTGTGTTCCTCTTCGGAAAGGAAGTTCATCAACTCTGAGAGCTCGTCGTTCATCAGTTCGTATTGGAGGGCACGAACGTTGACTTTCTTAAGCTCTTGAGGACAGTCCCGACGGAAATGTCCGACCTGGCCACAGTTGTAGCACTTGTTGACTTGACGCGTCTTGCTGAGGTCCATGGGTAACCCCTGACTGCCATGAATGATGCCAGATGGCACCTGATGATCTTGTTGAGGTGGGGGTTGGAAACGAGGCACGGACGGCCTGAAAGATGGACGAGGAAGAGGGGCATTCGGACGTTGATAGCATTCTTGCTCACGAAAATGTTCCATGAGCTGTCCGATGGCCTTCACTCTCTCGTGGTACTTGTCGTACTTGGTGGGGAGTGGCGGGTTCGCATACATTTGCCGAATTATGTCCTGGCAGACATTCTTCTCGATGATGCGGATACATTCTTTATCCTGGCTAGCGAGACCAGCTTGGCGGAACAAGAGTTCCAGTTTTACGAAATAATCAGTGATACTCAGTCTTCCCTGAGCGAAATGTTCAACCTCTTCGCGAGCGCGTTGTTCAATGGCATGGTCGACAAAAGTTGCGTCCAACAGGGCAGTGAAGGCGGCCCAAGTCCCGAGAGGGATGAGGTTGCCAGCAGCATCAGTGCAACCGAAGAACGTATCGACGTACTGTTGCGCCCACTCAGTGGCTACGCCTTCCTTCATGTACGAAAGTGCGACGAGAATCATCTTCTCAGGATCGGTGACATCGCTGCCACGGAGAAAGATAATCACTTGTCGGAACCAATTTTTGTACAGCTTTTTGTCGCCATTGAAGGAATCGGGCTGAGCAAGCTTGATTTTGTTTGACGCAGAGGCCATTGGTGTTGTTTGCGAAGTGGGGGGTGGATTCGGGTTTGGGGGCGGTGGAGTACCAGAAGGGGAAGCAGAAGGAAAAGGGAAATGAGGGGCTGGATCCGATTCAGGGGGGGGTTCCTCTCGAGGGGGAGAGTCTTTCGGCTTCCGAGGGGTTTTCGGAAGTGGTCATTTTGGGGAGTTGGAGGTGGTTGCCTTTGTGGGAGAAGACGATAAGCGGGAGAGAGGTCGAGGTGGTGTTCGGAGGAAACGAGGACGTCCGAACAAGGGTGTTTCTACGGGTCGTGGAGTTGGGGCAGGGAGAGTGGTTGGACCGAGAACCTCAAAGACAGAGGGAGTCGAAGGATTGAGAATCTGAGATGAAAGGGGTGAAAAGATCCCAGAGGTGTCGACAGTGTCCTGGTACTCTAGGTCGTCGTCGTCTGTGAGCCCAAAACTTGGTCAATGGGAACCTGTACGGGGAGGCGTAGTTGGAGGTTGTCTCGGACGTGGATCTCTCTGATACGAGAAGATCCGTGACGGTAGAAAACACGGATGGACGAAGCAAGGAAGTTGGCAACAAGCGCAGGGGAACGATAAACTCTGATGCGAACGCGATTGAACGTTCGCGGTTTGATTTCGACGAAAGGATCTAAACCGTCATCTGAATCCGGGGGAGAGGGGGCAGTGTAAAAGGAGTCCAAAGAGAGCGAAGAACGAGACAAAATGGGGGAAAGGTTGGCGGAGGCGGGAGGAGAGAGTTCGAATGCGAGGTGGGAGAACTCAAGCGTAAGAGCTGTGAGTTGAACCTGTTCGATTTCTAGAGCGTCGATGGCTTGTTGCTCGGAGTAGCTAATGAGCTGACTCGAGGAAGCCTGAGGGGATGGGTGAGGGGGAGAGTAGGACGGGGGCGGATCGAAAGAGGATGGGTCCAGGGTGGTGGTCGAATTCGATACCATGCGGTTGGTCACCGTGGTTCTCGAAACGAAAGAGGATGGGCCTGACGAGGGGGAGCCTGGTGGATTCCGGGGAGGCAACAAGTCGGTCGTTAAACAACGGACTGGTCAGACAAATCTTGTCCAGGGACTCTTGCGGAAAGAAGCTAGGTGAGAGTGAGTCTTGAATTTCTGTTACGTCGGCGGTGAGGTCTCAGGTAGCTTCCGGGGACAACAAGGAGCCTAGTGCATAAACTAGGGGAAACGTTGTTGAAATTCAAGACTAAGGAAGATACAAGCGTATCGTACTCTACTTATATCTATCTGAGTCTGGAATGTGATAGTGATTGCTATGGGGACGTTCCATGGAACAGCTGACTAATGCACAGCAATGCGCAGCCTTGCACAGCTACTGCGGAGTAACTGTGGAGCACATCTTCATTGACCAATAGCGTAAATGTCTCCAATCTATGAGGATTAGTGATAAGATAAGATTAGATAGGGAGATAAGATAAGATAAGCAAAAAGGAGAAATCGAAAGAAAAGTGGGTGGAAGTCCAGTCGGTAGTGTCATGTGTCACATCACGGTCACGGTGGTCGAATCAAGTGTGACAGGTCACAGGAGTTACGGACAGGGGACGAGTGGTCGAAAAATGAGAAATCATAACAGTCAGTCTCACAAGAATGATATGTATCTGAACTTACCAAGCGGTTTATTTATCCCCAGGTTCAAGCAGCTTATCAGCTGCTGCAACCCACAGTCCTTTTTTCTTCGATGCTGCAACATGCATGATAGGTGTGGAAACAGTCCAAGAAGTGGTATCAGTGATATTTGTACAATTGGTGATAATAGTAGTAGCAGTGGTATTAGTAGTAGTAGTGGTATTAGGTGTAGTGGAGGTAGCGATGGTTGCAGTAGGTCTGATATTTGGAGATGGGGTCTCAGGAGGACTAGCGCTGCTGGAAGACATTGTATCAGTGAAGGTACTTGAGGCTGGTGTAGAAATTGCGGAAACTAATTCTGTTAAATCCAAGCGAGACCTGTCATTATTACGGTTAGAAAGTATATGATGCCTACATGAAATATACCCACAACAGGTTCCCAATCTGACAGAAACCTCATTAGCAATGCAATAGAAGTTGTTATAATCTCACCTTGATTTTCAGACTCTTCTTCATAGGTAGGGGCTCCATGGTAGGAATGTCAGTGGTATCCCCTTTGTGATCCTCGTCAGAGTCTGACTTGTGTTTGTGAGAGTCGCTGTCATCCATTTCATCATCCATTATAATATCTGAGCCATCCTTGTCTGCGCAAGATGTTGATCGCTCTTGCTCCTCCTACTTCACTTTCATATTGAAATCGCTGTCCTTCTTGTTCTTCTGCGCATGGCGCCAGGATGGGTAATAGTCAATTGCGATTTGCATGACCTTCCACCTATCCTCATATAACTGAAGCTCCTCAAACTGGTTTTGCATCTCAGACTTGAAATGGTCTGTCACTGAAACTGACACAGACATCCAGCTGTTTGGTGCAAGACTGGACTTGGAAAATTCCTGCCAAATCGAATGCGTGAGACCACAGATAGTACTAGCATGGTGACCATCAATGGGTACGCCATTCTCATTAACCATGTATAGCATCCCAACATTGACTCCCTTAGCTGCACATGCACCACCACACAGCCCTTTTAGACCAGTTGTGCCCTTCATATTGTTGCAATGGTTAGTCCAAGTCAGCTTGTACCAAAACATAGTTGTGAGCTAATCTTTGGTAAACTCAGTCACTTTGCACCGGTTTGACATAGGTGGATTGAGTCCAGATAGTGGGTGAAGAAGGGATAATTGTATTAACAAAGGGTTATTGATGGATAGAATTTGTGGGACAGAACTTGTGAGAACCATGTATGCATTTCTGTTGAATTACTGTCAGTAACTTGCTTATAAATATGTGATCTGAAACTCACTCATACATATCTTTCTGTGCTTTCAGGTATGAGTTCTCTTGTTTAATGGTTTCTAATTCCTTGCACATGCAGGTGAGCTGCTGATATGCCTGCATGTTTATCAACATTGCTATAAAACTGACACAGAAAAGTAGATAAACTGTACAAAACTGTTATTTGCTGGCAATTGGTTTTGATGCAAGATTCAATATGGATCCGGGGTAGAAAAAAGCACACTTTTAGGCAATGAAGGATCCAGAAGACTCAATAATGACATGGCCCCAGGGAATAGCGATGGGAGCAACCCCATCGTGCTGAGAGGGGGGGGATGTGATATCATGGAGGTAATTGGTTTGAACTCCATCCACCCATATCAACCCCATCATCCTCATACTGTGCCCTTAGCTTCTCATAGTAGATCCAAATTGTTATTATGTAACTACAATAGAATACAATGCACTTATTCCTCATTAATATCATTATCAATCCCACCCATATTTGTAACATCGAGCCTAGGCTTCTCAACCACATAAAAGCGGTCCTGAATTAGTTATCTGGGGATCTCTGGTTGATGCAGAATCATTGCGATGACGGTGTGAATTTGCTTGATGTTTACCACTACCAATTGAAGGTCCTGTGGTTTCTTGCACAACCAAACAGTGTGAAATGAGGCATCAAGAAGAGTTGGGTCAGGGGGACCAAATAGCAAGACAACCGCAAGCATATGGGCATCGTTGTGGTAGATTTGCAGCCAGAAATAAAATAAGACCTCACTGAAAGCAAGGGTACCATCCCAACACAGCTACATAACAGTTAATTCATTAGTATGTATAGAAATAGACACATACCTTGCCATCCTTGCCATCCGCAACTGGTCTAACCTTTTCAATATCTCTTTCCATGCTGATTGTGCTATTTGCCCATTGGGTAAATGGATCCACACCCACCATACAATACGTGAGTCCCATCCATTTGAGTCTATGTGATAGTCTTGGAGATACCATGTGATCGCAAGTGCTTCAGATACTTCTACTGGTCATGCTGCATTATCCATTTCGTGAAGTAAAATATAACTATCTCCAACATTGATTGATCCCCATAGAAGGACATTCATTAGAGGCTCAAGATCTGGTACTATTGCTTTCAAAGCGTTGATTTGCGAGTGAAGAAGACCATGCTGGGATAGATTGATGAATGGGTTTGAGGGCTGCTTTACCTCTTGACCTAAGTTTCCAATTGTTTATTCCATTGTCCATTGTGAAGAACAAATCCTAGGTCCCACTTGAACAACCTCCACACTGAGATGACTAAGGGTGTGAATTGCTAGTTGCACAAAGTGGAGGTGTAAGTGTTTCTGTTAATAATACAACACCTCAAATTGCTCTGTGAACTGTGAGAGGGCACAGTGAGCCAATGCAAGTTTGACAGGAGTGACAGACTTCTAGTAAAGTAGCTGGATACCAAACACAAGCTTGCAATAGTGTTTCCAGTATGTCTGTGGTAGCATATTGTAGAAAAGTCCTGGCCCAAGTCCAAAGAGGTACATTAGAAACTCCCATGCCTTGTAACCACTGTTGATCTTCTCAGCAGGATTGCAGGGAGGGCGATCAAATGACCCTGGAAGATATGGCATGGTATCAGCAACCGCTTTGCCATGTTCCTTCCACAGGTTGCCTTTGAGTACAGCCTAGTCCCATGTTACCTTGTCATCACCTCGATTGCAGTCAAAAGTCCCATGCTATAGCTTCACAAGGAGATCGGGTATATTAAGTATGGGAAGATGTATAATGTTGACACTAAAGCACTTAGGAATATTGAGAATGCAAGGTAGTGCTAAAAATATACTAGGCTTGCAGATGCCTGTCTGGAGATGATGGAGCTTATACTGAGTCTTATTGTATGCCATTTTCACCAGCCTAAGGTTTTGCTGGTATATTTCTGTTGAGCTCCCTAATAGAGAATCAATTGGAATATTGTTGTGGTCACATCCAGCAACTGCATAGTCATTTGGCTTCAGACATGCAGGGCAATAGTGTGGAAGCCCTTGCTTATAGCGGCCAGGTAGTGGGCAGTAGATCTAGCACCCATTTTTTCCATGGTGACCAACTAATCCAGAGATTTGTGCCATGGCGATAATATCTGTGCATACTAGGAATAGAAATAACCTAGACAAAAAAAGCCTGTTACATGAGGCATCCCAGATCTTGAGTCCTTCATTTTGAATCACACCAAGGTGATAGAGACCTGCAAACAAGAATGAATCCAAAACTTTGGGGTGATTTGGTCCTGGAATAAAGCCAGTACAGAGGATGTGTTTTTTTTAGTAGCAAACACTGTCTACAATGATCCAGATCCATATCCACATATCTGAGGACTTGTTCTTGTAAAGTTGCACCCTATCAATAGATAGTATGAGAACTATGTTGTCATCAGTTATTTCACCATCAACAACTTTTTGCAAGTAGTCTGTACCGCAGAGTATATCATCATAGAGGGAAAGATTCCTATTGTTTTCTTGTAGCTCACGGAGAAGTTTGCTAGTGTGCTGTTGATGATACTTGATATCTTCTGCACTTTCTGGTGACCTCCACAAAGCTTGGAGCTGCGGACTAACAGGGATTGTATAGAAGTATTGCTGGCTGGTTTTCTTGTTGCCAGGACAGTTCTCATATCAATCTTCACCACATTTGGGACAACGATCAAGTTTGGACTATGGCCCAACGTATGCCAGACAACTGTTAGAGCACATATTATTGAGAATGGGAATGACGCTGGTGAATTCAGTGATGCATCATTTAACTTGATTGAGTGAGAGCATATGGCACTCAGGGAAGCACTCATGGATGCTCTCACAAACCTTGCTGTAAGCATCTTGGGAGGAATATTCAGTTGCTAGAAAGACCTTGAAGGATAGCCATAAATCTGGGTTATCCAGGGAAAGTGGTTCTTGAGGTGGATTGTACAGATGTTCGCAGAAATGCTTGTCAAGTTTATCATGTGGATCACCTAGCTAAGCATTTTTGATGAGGGAAATAAGTTGGAGACAATTTGCAATGTCCTCAACTTAATATGGATTCTGTACATCATCGTCTGGCTCATTACTGTTGTCAGATTGGCCTAGTGTATTTTGTGGATTGATATTTTGTTGGCGGTATTAGCTTTCTAGGTCTTTGATACTTCTAGGATCAGAATTGGGTGGTCTAGAGTTGCTAGAACCATCTCCAGGTGGGGGTTGTGTTTGATTGAATAAGGGAGGAGGAGGACCATCACCATTATAGTCTTCATAAAGTTAATTGAACTGTACAGATCATTTAGATGCAGAAGCATTAGTAAAGCTGAAAAATGGACTCACATTGTCTCTAGCATTCTCTATCTGTTCAGGTTCACCCATGCCTTTGAAGGCATGTCTTTGTGCTGAGGTATCTTGATTCGCTTTACAGCTTTTTCTGAGAGGTTGTATTGTTTGGGTATGATGATTCTCCTAGGGCCATTTACAGTGATCCAATCGGTTGGATTGCAGGCTAGATTAGGAGGCAAGGAAGGTACAAAATTCAGGGGTAAAGCCCTCTTGTATATGCCATTTTGAATGTCAGTTATATGTTGCATGGGATACTTCCTGAGATACCCCACCACAGAGCTTTTTACAACCGCAGATATATGTTAGTGGCATAATAGAAGCTGGACTTAGTGTAATTTTTTTTTTAATAGATAAAAATCATTTAATTACTTTCCACCATAAGAAAAGTTACAAGATGATAAATTATTCGTGCTTAGAATAATAGAGCGATAGCTAGAAAGGGATGGAATATGGAAGTAAACTAGCCAGAGACATAGAGAATAGATTACATACTCACTCAATCACTCATAGTCTGTCACAGTTGGTCTCAACCAACACAATTTTCACTAGGCATTAACATTGAATAGGCTTGCTCTCTCCCCTTGTATTCCTGTCAAGCCCCCCAATATCCAACTGCCACCATTCCACTAATGGTTTTGACTTGTTTATTATCCACTATCCCTCACCCTGCTACCCCTCTCTCCCAAGAAGGCTCTCTCCCTCCTGTCTTAGCTCCCTTCTATAATGAGATGGTTAGCCTACCTATGAAGAAGAAGAAGAACAAGTGGGTCCCTCTCACTTAAAAGGGAAAGGTTGAATTGAGGACAATAATGAGGATGAAGAAGAAGACCCACATATAGCCTTTGAGACTATGAAGTAGGATTATTACCAATTGCTGCAGGTCCAACAAGACTAAGTACAAATGACCCAACGGATAGAACAACAACTCTAAGTACTAATGGCCAACCTCACAGGCCCCCAACCCCCTGCCCCTCTTTAGCCATTCCCCCAACCCTTCCAAGCACCCCTAGTATTCTCCCAACCTGCCCCTGCCCCTGCCCCTGCCAAGATTAAGATGAACCCTCCTGACAAATTCTCTGGTAACCCACCAAGCTTTGCAACTTCTTGCATCAAGTAAAGCTGAATCATTTGGGATAACCAGGAATCTCAGAGGCTAATAAGATTATCTATACCTTGTTATATATGATTGGAGGAAATGCAGAACCATGGGCTGAGTGTCAACTAGATGCTTATATAATGTTAAACTATGCTAGTACCAATTGGGCTGTCTTTGAACAAGCCCTCACCCAAGACTTTGGAGATTTGGATCCCAAGTCAACTGCCCAAGTGAAGATCAAGGATGTTAAGCAGTTTAACAAGAGTGCAGAGGAGTACAATATTAATTTTAATTGATAGGCCTATGATACTAGATATGGACAAAAAGCTTTGACAAATTTGTATAAAGATCCACTCAACCCCTCCCTTTTGTGACAGATCTACCTCTCAGATCATCAGCCAACCACCCTCTTTGAATGGCAGTCCCATGCTGCTGAACTTAACAAATGACATTGAGAATTTCTTACTAGAATATCTTCTAAGCCCCAGACTTGTAACAGTTGTATTACCAATACCCCCTACTAATAAGACACACCTACTGGTCCCTCCACCTAATCCAACCCTGTTGCCCCCAGAATCAAACAAGAAGGAAGGCTACTTCCCTAGGAGGAATTCCCAAAGGAGTATATGTTTCAACTGTGGATGATTTGGCCAGTTTGCTAGTTCCTGTCCCAATGCTCCTTGGATAAGTACTCCTTGTTCTAGAAGCTGCTCCTTCACCCCAGCAGCTAGAGGTTGTGGAGGAAAGAAACCTGGTCAAGGAAGAAATGTTTGAGTTCTGGAGACCTCAGCCTCAATTGAGGTCAACTCTATATCAAGGCTGGAAGCTACTACCTTAAGAACCACACCTGGTGTCAAGCTTCACTATCAATAGTAATAATATGGTGATATAAATACAGGGAGGTACTAACCTGGTGTCAAGCTTCACTGTCAATACTAAGGAGCAGTGAGCTTGACACCAGAGACTTTGGACAGATTTTTGACCAAATAAGAACAAACAAATCAGCTACAACTTCAGACTGGTACAAACTAGTACTGCTCTATGCAGAAGAGGAGATCATCACATCCTAACAACTCCCCCTTGATGAGACAACTCTACTACTTCTTCAATCCCAACCTTTCTAACATCTCCAACACCTTCACTTTGCTCAAGGCCTTGGTCAAGATATCTGCAGGCATGGCATCTGTCCTTAGGTGGATCAACTTGATGGTTCCCTTCTCCACTTCATTCCTCAACCAGTAAAAATGCAAGTCCAGATGCTTCATACATCCATGGTGTTCTGGGTTTTTGGCAACAGATAAGGCAGATTGGTTATCAATGAACAGAGTGGAAGGGGATGTGAATTGGTAGCCAAGTTCAGTGAACAGATTTCTCAACCATAGGATTTCTTGACTAGCTGCAGTAGCTGCAACATACTCTGCTTCAGTGGTGGATAGTGCAACTATAGCCTGGAGTCGACTAGACCAACTGATAGCACCAGTACCCATCTTGACTATATAGCCTCCAGTGGAACGCCCATTATCAGGATTGCCAGCATGGTCAGCATCAGTATAAGTGGTGAATATTTCAGATGGGTTGGAAAGTGGTGAGTAGGTTAATTTGAAGTCAAGAGAGCCTTTGAGGTAACAGAAGAGATGTTTGACAGCTTTCCAGTGCTGCATCCCAGGGTTCTTGCTGAAGTGGGCTAAGACACCAACAGTATAAGAGATATCTGGTCGAGTAGCTATGGCCAAGTACATTAATGAACCAACAGCTTGGAGGTATGGGATGGAGCGCATTTCTTCAATCTCTTTAGAGGAAGTGGGAGACATGGATGTGCTGAGTTTGATGCCAGGATCAAGAGGAGTGCCAACTGGGTTGCAATCAGAGAGGTTAAAGCGTTTAAGCAAGTCAAGGATATATTGGCACTGAGACAATGATAAGGAATGTTCAGAACGATTCCGAGTGATTTCAACACCCAGTAGCCATGAGGTAGTCCCAAGATCACATAGTTGGAAGTACTTCCTAAGTTCATCCTTGACATGAGCAATCTCTGCAGTGGACTTTGCAGCAATAGTCATATCATCAATAAAGACTGGCACTATGATGCGCACATCATCCCTCTTGTAGATCCAGATACTGTGTTCACAGGTGATCCTCTTGAAGCCCATCTTCTCAAAGACCTCATTGAGTTTCTTGTGCCAACACCTGCCAGCCTGCTTTAAGCCATAGATAGATTTGAGCAAGTGCCAGACCCAGTGATTGCCCTTCTCAACAAAGCCTTCTGGCTGGCGCATATAGACCTCTTCTTCAAGTTCACCATTGAGGTAAGCTGAAGAGATATCAAGACTTTCTAATTCAAGGTCTTCAAGTGCAGCCAATGCCAGGATAGCTCGGAGTGAAGCCCACTTTGGAGTAGGAGCAAAGGTCTCAGTATAGTCAAATCCAGGTCTTTGGGCAAATCCTTGGGCCACCACTCTGCCTCTATAGCGCTCAATGGATCCATCAGCTTTCCTTTTAACCTTGAACACCCATTGGCTGCCAATAGCTTTGCGGCCAGGTGGGAGTTGTACAAGTTCAAAGGTGCCATTTTCAATAAGTTTTTGGATCTCATATAAAGCAGCCTTGTGCCATTCTTCCTTCTCTTCAGGGGAGCACTGCATTGCCTCATGGTATGTGTTAGGTTCACCATCATGAGTAGCTGTCTTGAATGCATGCTGAGAAGAGTTGAAAGCATACTCCACTGCTTGGTCCAGAGTAAGGTAATCAGTCTCTTGACCACTGCACAGATATTCAAATCCAGATTGGATAGCATCTGCATACTCAAGTTCACCATCACTAGGGTCCTTGAGCAGGAGTTCATCATCACTGCTAGACTCATTGACTGGAGATAATGGAGGTGAATGCATTTGGTGAGAAGCAGGAGGTGACATTGCAAGTGGGTCAGGAGTAGAAGCAGGTGGAGAAGCACTATTTGGAGTTGGAGACAGAGTGGATTGGGGAGGCACAGAGGATTGACGACCAAGTAGAGTCTCATTAAGGGAGCCTTGAGGATGACTAGCATGAGGAGGGTTTTGACGTCTTGAAGGTCCAGGTGGATCAGAGGCAGGTGCCTTATGTCCAGAAGGAACTGGGACAGCAGGAGGTAGATTGGGACCAGGTATAGGTGCAATTTGTGGCAAAGGTAGTACTGGATGTGGTGCTGTATCATCACTATGGTCATCCTCTCCCCCTTGATCCAGCACCACTACAGATGGTTCAGAGGGTGCAGAGCAATCAGGTAATATGGAAGGGGAAGAGACCAGATTTATAGCCACAGTAGAGTTGCCAGGAAAGCACCTTGCATCAAACACAGCATGACTGCTGATAATGATCTTCTTAGCCACTGGGTCCCAGAACTTCCATGCTTTCACACCATCAGGGTAACCAACAAAGATGCACTTCCTAGAATGAGGTTGGAGTGCTTTCCTCTTCTCTTGGCGCACTAGCACATAGGCAAGGCAGCCAAAGATACGGAAGTAAGAGATGTCTGGTTTCTTCCCTTTCCAGTGGAAATATGGAGTGTCTCCATTCAAAGCAGAAGTAGGTGTCCTGTTCCTGGTATGCACATAGGTAGAGACAGCAAGTGCCCAAAAGGAGGGAGGGAGTTTAGCCTGAACCAGGAGTGCAGTGGCAGCAGCAACAATATCTTCATTTGCATGCTCAGCTACTCCATTTTGATGAGGTTCATTTGGCTCAGTGTGCTGACGCATGATACCATGGTCTGCACAGAACTGATTGAACTCCCTACTGATGAATTCACCTCCTTTATCATCCCTAGACATCTGAAGGCGTCTTCCAAGTTTGGTCTCAGCATAAGCCTTGAATTGCTTGAATGCAACAAGAGCTTCTGTTTTACGTCTCAGGAAAGCAATCACCATGAACCTTGACTTGTCATCAATGAAGGGTTGCCAATAATGGTATCCCTCTGGTGTCTGAACAGGGAGAGGGCCCTTTAAGTCTGTGTGGACAAGTGCAAGAAGAGAGGATCGACGAGAGGCTGTCTTAGGGATATTATGATGGTGCTGCTTTCCAAAGATGCATGGCTCACAGATAGGGTCTGGAGATGAGTTGGACTAGATGACCATGCCTGAGACAAGTTTATGGAGGTGCATATGCTTCAAATCACCAAAGTTAAGGTGAGAGCAATGCTGATGCCACAGAGTAAGATCCAAGGGAAGGGTTGACTGAGCTGACTGAGCTGACTGAGGAACAATGATCTTGCCATCAAGATAGCCAATATTGCGCTCATTGATGGAGGCAGTGAAATGGAGTTCATTGTGATAATAGAACTCAACTCGAGATTGTTGGATTGAAATGGTATATTGTTTAACACGAGTAAGGTGGAAGAGTGAAAGTAGATTACTGCCAAGATCAGGGACATGGAGTACATCATGAAATACAACTGGTCGCTTGGGTATACCATCTATGCCTGGTTGGAACTCAACTGAACCAATACCAGCAGAGTAGATTGTTGAATGGTCAGCTAGTTGAATAGCAGTGACATGGGGAGAATATGAGCGAAACCAGTGTTTGTGAGGGGTCATATGTGATGTAGCACCTGTATCAGTGTTCCAGTCAGCACAGGATTGAGACTTGAGCCATAGGGAGCGATGGGATGAAGAGAGAGCACTTTGCATGACCAGCAAATTCAATGGTAGCAGTGTTGGCATTGGTGGTATCTTCAGATGCTTCTTTTGCAGCAGGCTTGTTGCCTCTACCCCTGGCACCTCGACCACATCCTTGCCATTGGGCAGTCTGCTGTTTGGCATCAGCAGAGGCCTTCTGCTTCTTGAAGCACTTGTCCTCTGTGTGGTTGGTTTTGCCACAGAAGGAGCAAAGCAAAGCAGATGATGATGATTGGTAGGCAAGGCTGGGAGATGAGGAGGAGACATTTCTGGCAAGCCGCTGGCTCTCTTCATTCTGGAAGGCAGATTGGAGTTTATCGATATCAAGGGAGTCAATGAGTAGGAGGGAGGATGCAAAGTTGTTGTATTCGGCAGGAAGGGCACGGATGAGGGTCATGCAGAGAAGTTCTTTATCCAGGTTGTCCAGTGTGAAGTTAGATGGACAGAGAGCTTTGATATCCTGCAGAGCTTTATCAGCTCTAGCCATTAAGGCAGGCAGGGTTTTAGCATCATCCTTCCTAATACTGAACAGCGCATCATAGGCATTGAAGTGGGTTCCTGGTCTCTTCTGCAGATGGACAGCCTCTAACTTAGCCCACATTGCTGCAGGGTCAGCTTTGGCATCCTTCACATGCACCTTCTGGCTGTCCTCAATGGCAAGCCATATCTCTCCACTAGCTCTTCCAGATTTCCGGTTCCAATCCCTAAGCTCAGTGATTTCAGCAGGGGTAGGTTTGACAGGGTCAGCAGCAGTAGGCCTAGGCAGAGATCCATCCACATACTCCCAGAGTTCTTTGGTGTGAAGGTAAGCCTCCATGTTGTCAGCCCACTTGCCCCCAATTAGTGGGAGTGAGGCAGGGGAATGTCCTCTTTGATTCATTGGTGGAGGCTGACATGATGATGATGATGGTGTGTAGGTAGGTGATAAATGGATTATGGAGTATAAAGGGGTAGTGGATGGCAAGGATAGGGTGAGGTTGGTAAATCAGTCTTCTGTGGGTCTCACACACACTACCAGCTTATTCTCAAGTCGATGAAATCAGTGCTAGCAGTGGTAGTTGATTAATGGAGCTACTTCCAATAAATTGGAAGGGGAGGCAACTGTAAACCCACCAACCCAATCTCCCTACAACACTGCGTGCAGAGAGAGGTGCTGACTGGTGTGAACCAAGCCAAATAGCAACTGGGGTAACACTCTGATAAGAGAGCCCAGGGAGGTAGCACTTCACTGCACTTCACTTTGTTCTAATCTCCTTTCAATAAACCAATGTGCACAGTGACAGCCACAGCACAGACTGATGAATGATCAAGTGCTAGAGTCCAGAGAGGTCCCAAGAGTCCAAATTTTTGCCAGAGCACAGAGGGCACGTCCTAGAGTGTCTTGAAGCGATTACAACGTCCTGGGAGCGATGGAAGCGATGGAACACGAATGGGAATGATTGGGAGGTAGATAGGAGTGGTGAATAATGATGGAGCGCTCCTGGATGATCCGCAAAGGCAGTAAGCGTATAAGCGAGGGAACCCGATTCGGACGTGGCCTTTAACGTCCACAAGCAATTTCGGACCGATTCGGTGCGATTTGAGTTGGTGGGCACAGGAATGATGTGTCAGATCACAGAATGGTGGTTTGGAGTGGTGGGGCTGTTACAGATGGCCACAATGAATGGAGTTGATAACAAGCACCCACAAGTGTCCACAAGTGCCCACTGATGAGCTGGCAGTCACTGGGATGGATTGGGATGGGTAGGCCTATCACAGATGATGAATAGTGATGTGGACAATTGATTGGGATGTCCTGGCAAGGGAAATGAAGCCAGCAACGTGTAAATCGGTGGAGGCGCAGAAGGGAGCGTCCGAAAATGGTTGCAAAAGTTTCGAAGTCAGAGAGTGAAAATTGGGTGAGGACCAGGGTGATTTATATCAGTGGTGCTGGTGAGAGGTCTGGAGAGTGGTTGTAATGGTCCAGGAGTATGCAGGAGCTGTTAGACACAATAGGGGGTGATTTTAGGCGAAATTTGCAGCAGGGCTCATAACCTATCAAGGCTGGAAGCTACTGCCTTAATAACCACACCTGGTGTCAAGCTTCACTGTCAATACTAATAATATGGTGATATAAATACAGGGGGTGACTAACCTGGTGTCAAGCTTCACTGTCAATACTAAGGAGCAGTGAGCTTGACACCAGAGACTTTGGACGCATTTTTGACCAAATAAGAACAAACAAATCAGCCACAACTTTGGACTGGTACAAACCAGTACTGCTCTATGCAGAGGAGATCATCACATCCTAACAGATTATCCCAATATCCCACCCTAGCACATCTGGAATATGGACGAGAAGGGTGTGTAGTTGGGTGGGGGCCATAGGCAATCAAAAAAATACTACCGACTCTGCAGTCTCAAGCAATCCAAGTTTTATCGTATCCATAGCGACAACCTTGAACTTGTTACAATCATTGAATCTATTTCCCCTGCCGGATTCTCCATTCCTCCCACATTTGTTCTCGCAGATGGACCCAAACCTGCCCTTGTCAGATTAGAGGAACCAATTAGCGGCCTAGCAATATCACCCAATGGGTGGACTGATAATGAGCTTGGCTTCCAGTGGTTTCTCCAGACCTTCATCCCCTTCGCCCTCTCCAAGAAGGTTAGTAACAATCCGATACTTCTTTTTATTGATGGCCACAACTCTCATGAAACCGACTGAGTTCGTGAGTTGGGGTTCCAGCACAATATTATCATTATCGCCTTCCCCTCAAAATGCACTCACAAGCTACAGCCACTTCATGTGGTTGTCTTTGCCCAGACCCAGCATCACTGGTCCAACCATTGCAGCCACCAGATTGTCGAGGGTGTCCAGATGGACAGGTACAATGTGGTCCAAGAGTATATGAAGGTGCATGCCTTCATAACACCTGAGCTTTTGAGCTCGGCATTCCAGGCCACTGGGATCTTCCCTTTCAATCCCAACATCTTCACTAATGTAGATTTTGCACCAGCCAAATCATTTTCGAACAAAATGCATATACCCAATTCCTTTCTGACAGAAGTACCTTCCTCACCATCTGCTATTGCCTCCCCTACCTCCCTCCATACTGAAACAGACTCAGACATAGACTTGTCTAAGTCGGACCTAGATGTTGACAAGCAGAATATTGTGGAATGGGACACAGATGTTGACGATCCAGACTACGAGCCACTCGATGACAACAATCTCATAACAACAACCTCGACTACTGCTATTGATTCTGACAGGCCATCACGCAATCCACCATTAGCTAACCGGCAGTTCCTTCACTCCCAATCCTCATCTGCTAACTTCACTCTCTCAGCACAAACCCTCTCATCAGCCCCCCTCTCTGCAAGCCTTGCCCTTGACTCCAACCAAGCTCCGATCCCCTCTACTACAGAGGAAAAAGATTTTGAGCTTCGTCAGCTCTGGTACGAGTGTGAGCTTTTGCAGAAGGAGTTGACACAGGCAAAGGCAGAGCTAATGGCGAGTAATGCCCATTGCATGGTGATGACATGGGCTGCAACTGAGGCCAGAGTTGAGCTAGAGAATCAGAAGAAGAAGACCTGCCAATTAGTAAAGAGTGGGCCTCGGTATCTCACTCACCCAGAAATCAGGGAGCAGTGGAACAAAGACCAAGCAGAGAAAGCTGCATGCGAGAGGGAAGCTACTGAGAAGGAAGCTGAGAAGGTAGCACAGGAAGCAGCTCGTCTAGTGTGGATCCAGGAGAAGACTACTTCAAGGATTTTTACAGGTTCGCTCTCATCCTACAAACGTAAGGATAATCTTATCACTCTGGCTGGTGCACTCAATCTCCCTACAACTGGGATCATTACTGAGCTCAATGAAAGAATCAAAGCCTATCTTGATGCTCATCCAGAACTGGAGCAGAACCCTTGCTTTACAGGACTTTTCCATCGTAATCGGCATGGGCAGGTGAATAATAATACTACTGATGTACTCATCTCTGATGTATTGTAAACTATATGTCTTGCTTTCATACTGTCTCATTGGTTCAAGTCGGTGCTTTAATAACCTACCAAAATTAGGCTGTTACTGATGTAACTAGCTGATTCAGTGGTAGCTTATATAAGTGGCCGATTTAGTGGTCAATGACAGTATCCTTGTGTTTGATGTCATCGCATTCACCTGATCATAACCATTGTCGTGTTTCAGAAGTACTCAAAGATGGAGAAGGAAGTGGTAGGTGTGCTCTTCCTATCTCTGATCTATTTCTAACTCCTTTGCAAACAGAAAGTCACAGCAGTGATATCCGCTCGCAAAGCCACTTAATCAATGGTGTGTTCCAACTCCTTTTTTTAAGACATTGGATTGATCAATTATCTCTCTTATAGAGCCTTCATATGAGTTCACTGTAAAATGGGAATGATGGGAACAAGAATCAGCAAGCAATGGTATAAACAGGAAGCGCTAGGAAGCAATGGGAGGGCCAGAAAGGAGGACCGAAACTTGTATCACTGTAAATCACAGTGAATCACTTTCAATCAAGCGATTAATAAATAAATCGTATGCATTCTCATATTCAAATCTATTCAGATCATGCTATGCTAGCAAGAATCAGTCCCAATAGACTGGAGCAGATAAATATCTGCTGTATTCTCATTTTAGCAATTCATCCCAATTTAGACAGATACTATCAGGTGCAGTTGCTATCAATCTCTCTCAATCAACACAATTTTCACTGGGCTTGAGGATCCATTCATTAATTCACTGATGGTCCTGTTGGCAGTACTCAACTTCCTCACAAGCCTGCCACTCAGTTACACAATCTGCAAAGCTCTTAGCAAGGGCATCTCTAAAGGCACTCCAGGGTCCAAGGGGAACAGGGTCTTCTTCATTGTTTACCATGCTGAAGTATTCATCAACATAATGCTGAGCCCAGGTTGCCGCTGTCCCTTCCTTCATGTAAGAAAGGGTAATAAGAATATGTTCTTCATTGCTAGTAACTTGTTAGCCATGGAGGTAGATAGTCACCTGCTGCATCCAGTTTCTAAAATCCTTTGGGGCACCATCAAAGGTGGAGGGCTCAGTGAGTTTAATCTTATTAGGGATAGTATTAGTCATTGGTGTAGGAAAGGTTAAGGGGGGGGGGGGGTGCTGGGGTTTGCTAGGGGCATCTTCAAATTCTACATTGTCTAAGAGACCATAGCTAACCCTCAAGCTTGTTCCTGGCAGTGTCATTACAGATTGTCTCAGATGTAGACTTCCCTGATAAGGTTACATAGTACTTTATTAGTACCATATCAGCAAAAGATGCAAATTGATAAAGCAAGGAAGTAGGTGACTAGTTTGGGAGACAGGTAGATTATGTGGTGGCATGTGTGGGGATTAATCTAGTGTTAGGTCACTGCTCCTTAGTATTGACAGTGAAGCTTGACACCAGGTGTGGTTCTTAAGGCAGTAGCTTCCAGCCTTGTTATCTAGAGCACTTCAGACACTAGCAAATCTGGATATAAGATCAACAGTTCAGTAGTGGAAGGCTGTGTGGATGAAGGGGGGCAGATAAGGATAGGGGTATAAGGTGGGGCAGAGTAGTCTAGAGTAAGTGGTCAACTTGAAACTAGTGGAGACATCCATTAGGGTCTTCCAAGTAGTTCTAAATGAAAGAGGATAGGAGATCCAAGGTTATCTTCAACTAGTAAATAGTTGTGGAAGATGATAAGGAGTAGTTCCAAGGAAGTGCTAGAAGAAGTGAGGTTGAAGAGGTGAGTTAAGAGGTTAAACCAGCTGTTAGGTGTGAAGCAGGACTCAGGTCTTTACTCTAGGAGGTCCAAGGTGGGTCTTAGCTGATGCAAACCAAGAAGTTAGCAAGTCCAAGTTGTAGTTCAACCTAGAGAAGTACAAGCAATTCTGAGCTACCTATATTTACCCAAAAAAGAGACTCATCATAACAGTATAATTGCACACAGAAATTATTTGATTGACCTATAACACACCCACTAGTGGCTATCCTAGCATTGAGAAGATGAAGGAACTACTCCTCTATAACTACACATAGGAAGGTGCCACACAAGATATTACCAATTATGTGAAGTCCTGCCTCACTTGTCAACAAACCAAGGTTTACCCACAGAAACCTACTAGACTTCTCCAACCATTACCCCCTCTGTAACAGATATAGCTATTACAGGGGCAGTTATAAGGATGTGATCCTTATTTGTTAGTATTTATATACTAAAGAGTGGTACATAGTTAGTATTTACCTGTAAGGGTTGGGGATAAGTTATCACACTTTGCTCAATACTAGGATATACATAGAACCAATGTATTGGGGCAATCTGGTATAAGTGGGAGTGGGATGTAAACTTATTGTTTACCTAAGTGTAACCAGTACTTAAGGTATCTAGTACAAATAAGTACAAACACAGCACAGTGGCTGTATGTAACAGATCTGTTACATCCTCCCCCTTTGGCTTAACTGCTGGGGTAAGTTAAGCCTGAAAAGCCAGGCATAATACACATTAAAAGTCCACATAACACAATCTATATAAAATATAGAAAGAATTAAAGAAAAACAGAAAACTAATGCTGTAGTAATACAACTGCAGCGAAGACTACATTCATCTGTAGTCCAGCAGGACATTAGGTATCTCTGACGTGCTATTAACACATTCCTGAAGTGAAACTGGCTTAGGTTCAGGGATCGGCAAGCCAAGGGATACTTGCTTGCTATTGCTGCCTGGCAGCATAGCACTGTCTTGTGAATCGCACTGTGAATGGCATCACAAAGTACAGGATAAGTCCCAGCCATGGGGTGGTCCACACTCAGTGAGCGTGTACATGGTTTGTCTATGCTGAGTGAACAAGTTAGATGCGTTAAACATGTCTTGGGTGATAAGGCCTGCAGATGAGGTGACAGACTTGTCAGTGGATGAGATACAAGATGGGGGATGTTGGTGGGGATGTCCATTAGGGAACCAGGTATCATTTCCATCACAAAGTAATGGTGGGACCCCGTTCCTGTCAAGGGTACTATGCACAGACTCTCTGTATGTCTCCAGGGTGGATAAGTCTGAGATATTACCCTAGAGGGTATCCTTGAGCTATTGAAAGGCATATACAAAGGTGTCATCTGCCTGTTCAAACATAATGCCTTATCCGGCGAAGAACAGAATGAGGGATTGTTCTGTGACATTAGATCTCTAGGGGGTTCCACTATGGAAGGTTTGATCCCATCACAAGTGATCAATAGCAGCTGGGCAGTCCAAACAGGAGGGCTGCTGCTCTGATGTATTGCAACCTTATCTGGTAAGCATCTGTTGATGATCTGGTGGGAGCACAGGTCTTAGGTGACTTTGGTTTGTATTGACTTAACCAGAAGCATCCCACAGAGGCTTTGCAGTGAAGTGCTGCCATCTCATTCAATGTGCACTCCAGGGTGTGTCACAGTGGTTTATATAAAACCAATGAGCCCACTCTTCTAGGGAGCTCATGGTGGTTGGCTGAGACGGGTTAATCCATCCATGCACACAAGAAGTTGGCACCTGTACAGGTGCATTGGTGGAGTCACCTGAGGCCCAGGTGGGAACTCTCCAATTGATTAATACAATGTGTTGAGCATTCGTTCTGCTCTCTCAAGGAGTTACCTGCGCTGTTGTAACAAATGATTGCACAAGGTTGAGAGCCTCGTTATTGCCTAATTCTTAGGCTTGTATGAACAGGGTGTGCCATTAGCGCACATTGACTAGGTATCCGTGGTTATCCACAGATTGAGTTCCCTGTGGAGGGGGTAATCCCAATGCTTCGTTTTGTTATGCTGCTTCAGTGCTTGTGCCAACCTGGACCATCTGGTCAATAGGTGAGTAGTGGGCCCCAGCAGGGATGCTGGGCTAAGCAGTGATAGTTAAGCACTTCTTGTGCTGCTTGATCATCTCGCCACTGGGGCCAGATTGATTATTCTCTCCTGGATCTGGGAGGTTAGGAAACTCAACATATAAGTTAGGTTGAAGGTGAGCCTTCAGTTCCTCATTCTCTCAAATGAGTTGAGGGAAGCACCTCTTGATGTATGTGTTCTCCTTGTTGAACTTTTCGAACATTGGGCCACAGCCTGCTAACTCATCATCTGAGTGTGGATTGTAGAATTCTATATTGGCTCTTCATTGAGCCTCCTCATCAGTTTCCCTTTCCTTGCTCTTGTCTTGAGCAGAGGAAGACTTGGTCACAGGGCTGGCTACCCTTGTGTATTCTGATGATTGCAAATGTGATCCCTCAGTACAGGAGCACTTGCGCTTGCCCAGCAATTCAGCTTCACTAGTGTCATTAGATTTGTTCAGTTCAGCTATAAGCTGAGTGGCTTTATCAAGCTCATCCTGAGTACTTTCATAATGAGAGTAATAGTAGCCACTATTGGCTTGAGTTTTCAGTTGTCCCACTTATAGCTGACTATTTCATCAACTAGCCATTTGGTTTGAGGTGGTTCACTAAAGTCATAAGCATTTACTGACACTTGGTTAGGAAATAATGCATCATCATTTGGATGGTGTGGATATAGCAAGTTTATATGAAAGCATGGATGAATCCATCACTTTGTGAGCTTGTCGGGGAGTTCCAACTCATAGTTGGATTCATTAGGAAAGGCCTGTATGACTTTGTATAGCCTGATGAACCTTAGCAGGAGTTTCCCTGCTCTACCTTGCGGTAGTTTAAGGTTCTTGGTTAATAGATACACAAAGGTGTTTACTTTTATCAATGGTTCTTCCCTTCTATGCTGATTAGCATAGTGTCTTTGAAATACGCAATGTGCAATGATTGTGTTATAAGCAGTTGCCAGATTCTGTAGTGCTTGTTGAGCAAATGCTTGGACACCTGTTACATCCCAGTTCTGATGAACTCCGATGAATTCTGATGAACTCCGATCACTCCAACAACTCCGAACACTCCATACTTTTCACATGTTTCCTACTTATGATGTTCTCTGTCGTCACTATATCTCAGATATAATTATCTAGCAGGTATATAAGTACTGCATTTTTTCCCTGTATCTGTAGACAGAATCTTGACTAAGTCCCGTTGTTTATCCAACTCCGATCTCCGAAATCAACTCTGAAACTTCAGACCTAACAACACCTAGTGGTGTCTCAGCAGTATTTTCTACCTGCTTAATTATAGCAGGTATATAAGCTCCATTCAGTTTGAACAGGGCAAAGCCTGTAGCTTCACTGATACTTGCGTTAATTGCGAATTCAGTCATAGGGATCTTTGCAATCTAATCTTGTTGATCCAAGCTTACAGTTACTTAGAGAATTTGACCTATTGAGCAATTAGCTCATTCAGTTGTGCCATCTGTCTGAGGATGGAATGATATAGACATCAACAGTTTAGCTCCTAAGAGCCTATGAAGTTCACTCCACCATTTGGAGGTAAATTTCAAGTCTCTGTCTGAGACTATACTTTCAGGAAGGCTGTGAAGCCTTACTACTTCTTTTAAGTAGATCCACAAAAGCTCTGACACTTTCATTTTGGTATTCACCAGTATTAGGTAGATTATTGATGTCATTTGACAAATGACTACCCATAGGTAATTGTACCTATCAATTTCAGGAAATGGACCAATAAAGTCCACTCCAATTGATTGCCATGGTTTCGTGGGTATGGGTAATGAGTGTAACAGTCCTGTTGGGCGCTGCATATTGTCTTTCAATGTTTGACAAGTCTGACACAACTTGCAGAATTGTTTAATGTGACTAAATATCTTAGGCCACCAGTACCATCATCTTATGTAGTCAGCAGTATATTGTGGACTAAAATGGCCCACTATGGAGTATGCTTGATCAATGATTAAGCTGAAAATTGATTCTTGTCCCATCTTTGTAGATGGGATACATAGTACTTCCTCTCCCCCAAATTCTTAGACCAAATCAGGCCTTCATGGACAGTGAATGCCTTATAGTGATCAGGGATTTTGAGAACCTTGCTAAATAATGTGTCAGATATGTATCCTCTATGAATCACTACTGTTAGCAATTCATCACACTCTATATGAGTGCGCAAGTTCTCTCCCTATTGATGGGATTGGAATATCATTAGATCATCTGGGGATGATCTTAATTTTTTCATCAGTTCCATTTCTGGAATTGGGACTAGCACAAGTACTGCTGCTTATGCATCTCTATCTTCTTCTCTTTCAAGGAGACAATTGCTTCGACTTTATTGAATGTCTTCAATAACCTAGATAGCCTTCATTTTGATAGCTCCAGTATCACTTTCATTTAGACAATCCCAAGGGAGATTATCTTTTTCAGGGTCTAGATGTATATCTATGTCTACATAGTTGCTCACAGGATAAGCATCATACCATGTATCACTTTTATAATAACGTGATAGCGCATTGGCAACTTTATTCAGTTACCCTTTAATGTATGTTATATCAAAGTCAAATCTTGATAGGTATTCCATCCAATGAGCTTGTTGGCTAGACAGGCATCTTTGCATCTTGAAAAACTCAAGAGCTTGATGGTCAGTTACAATGTGAACCCAATATCCTATCAATTTGTCCTCCTATTTAAGAAGGGCTTTGAGTATCATGATTGTTTCATGCTCGAATGTACAATAATTTCATTGAGCATCTATAAACTTTTGCAACATAAATCCTGCTAGTCTGCAGGCTTGCTAGGTATAACCTTGTCCATATATTGTGCCAATACCATGTATTGAGGCATTGCAGATGACCCATATAGGTTCATCTTTCTTGTGACGTATCAGCACTAGTATAGGTGTTGAGCAGCATATCTGCTTTATTGTTTCAAAGCATTTATCGTGGATCAGTCTCCACACAAATGGTTGCCTGTTCGATGTCATGGCTACTAAAGGCCCTGTGTAGCTTAATATATCTGGCAGGAAATGCACCAGGTATTGTATGAGTCCTATAAATGTCTGGACATCATTATAATTGCATGGCTGTCACCAATCACATATTCTTGCCATTTTATTGGTGTCTGTGTGTAGCCCTTTGTTATCTATCTTATGTCCTAGACAGTTGATAACATTGGCATACAGTTCACACTTCTCCTCTTAGAGGTAGAACTTGTAATCTTATAGTTTACCAAATATGAGACCCAAGTGTTTTTCATACTCCACGACAGAAGCACTATAGATGAATAGATTGTCAAGATACGCATGCATGAATATGCCAATGAAATCTCAAAAGATCATTATCATTACCTGCTGGAATGTAGCAGGTGCATTGCAGTCTCCTATCTGCATTGTATAGCTCACGTAGGTGCCATATATAGTTGCAAATGTGCTTTTATGCACATCTTCAGGTACTGTCCATACCTGCTCATAAGCATCTGATAAGTCAATTTTTGACCTTATCATTCTGCCAGCCACATCATATCTGATCTGGTCTTGGTCAGGAAAGGGTGTAACATCCTTCAAAGTATTGTTGTTGCATTTATAACAACCAATTGGCATCCGTAGAGTGCTATTCTTTTT
Organism: Porpolomopsis calyptriformis; assembly: GCA_951640195.1. Lineage (NCBI taxonomy): Eukaryota > Fungi > Basidiomycota > Agaricomycetes > Agaricales > Hygrophoraceae > Porpolomopsis > Porpolomopsis calyptriformis. The sequence continues at coordinate 2,681,366 of OX621163.1, forward strand.
TGGAATGCATAGTATCAGAGCTGCTTAATCAGTTTGCACCAATTCCCACCATCTAGTGCATGTATACCACATGATCTTCGCCATAAGCTGAGGCTTTAGCAAGTCCAGACATCTTGGCAGATAATAGTTGTACTTCTTATCTTCATTGATAAGTGGTATGTGGTGATTGACACCATGTACTGGAGGCAATTCCTTGGGTACTCCATGCATAATATCCTGACATGCTTCAATCCATTTAGCTTGAAGGTGAGGTCTGTCCTTGTTTGTTAGGGGCATTTCAGTCCTTTTGTTCAGTTGAACAATTTGAGCTACACTCAGTAGCATCTTTTCATTAGACCTATTAGGGGTATTATCTTTTATTTTCTTTATGTTCACATCTGAACACCTTTTTCTTGAAAACTCCTCAACAAACTCTCTTGGTTTGTCAGTTTCTAGGATGTCCTGTCCAGGTGTCTTCCCTGCAGAACCTTTTGGTTCTGCATCTGCTAGTCATTTAGCAGACCTTTGTTTAGTTCATCGCAGTGATTATCTGTGCACAATTTCATCATTTTCCTCCCCTTCTGTTAGAGCAGGAGCAGCCTCACTGTGGACTATTATCTGGTTCACACTAGGCTCTAGTGTAATTTCAAATTCATGTATGAAGCTGATGCCAATTATAGCATTGAATCTGTTGATATTTACAATATTGAAGTAGTACTTCTTTGCAATACTTTCATACTACATGGTGATGTGATGTGGAGCTGTCTGAGCTCTGGAATCTGCCCTGAGAGATGATGGGAGGCACAATAGAAAGGAGCTATCAAAGAAATTATGAAAATCAAAGAAATAGAAGAAATCAGAAAATTGGAACACTCTCTAGAGTGCTAGAGGTGGTCGAAGAGCCTCAAACATGAAGGACTAGATGTGGGACAATGGAATCTATCTTCCTTTTCTATGATACAAACATATCTACAAGTAAATATATCTGTGAAAACAAAGATCCCTTTGTATGCTATATAGTAAAGGGATGAGACTTCTGAATGAAGCCACCAGTGAAAGGGTAAATGGAGATGATGGAAATATATACAATGGATGTCTGGCTATCAGATGCATCCTTTGATATGAGCTGCGATTGTGAATCAAAGGATTGAGGAATTTGGAGAATTTGGAGATAAATTGCTGGACAGGAAGCCAAATCATGTAGTTGGGGATATTGTAGAAGTGTAGTAGACATCTGGGGGATCACGTCAATATATAAAACATATCCTCCAGAGCTCAGGGGACCAAGGGGTTGTATCAATGGGACAGTAAGTACTATAGTTAATCTGCAATCTGCTACCGCAGCATCCTAGTTGGATCAGAACAGGGTCCTTCAACTGATATATTTTTAAATTTGCAACTCTCACAAATTCTGGGCTAATGGCATCAGAGGTGCTGCCTGTATTGAATATTACAACAGCTACAAGGCCATTTAATTCCATGCAAGCTCCTCAAGGCCTTACTTTCATACTCAGCTTTGCTAGGTGGTCCTGCTGTCTGCTAGACTTATAAACCCATGATTTGGATTGAGTGTCCTCTTTGAACACTTGTTTGTCATTTATAGACACCATAAATTCATGAGCAGGGTTACTCATTTCTCTGATTGAATGTATCTGTTCATTAACAATGTTATTGTCATCTTCCTCTTGTGAGTACTCTGCATACTCATCATATTCTTGGAGGTGATACTCTTCACCTTGTGATGTATACTGCAATCCTTGCAAAGGATTATCCTCCTCTTCCTCAACTATAATTCTGTAGTTGTTTTGAGGCTCATCTGCCTCTTGGTTGTTCTCTTCGATAGCATCTTCTGCTAGTATTTTGAATGCATCCTCCCCCTCTTGGATGGCTGCCATTCAGGGCTTCCCAAAGTTGGGACATTTTAGATCAGTCACATAGTAGCCAAACTTGCTACACATGTAGCATTTTATACTAGATGATCCTCTCTGGTTTCAGTTATGTGCTAGTGCCTGCAGTGTTAGTCTACTTCCAGAACCACTTGGTTGATTTAGTAGTGGTCTGTAAGGCTGATGGTTGTTAGTCAGTCTATATGGTCTGTATAGACCTCATTTGTTAGCATACTTATTATATGCTGGCTTCAAATATGACAGTGTTTCTTTATTCATTGTCTGATTTGTTGGTGGCTACATATTTGCAGTTGCCTTTAGCTAACTGGTTACTCCAGATATTGCCTTGCATCACTCATCATAGCAATGCTTTATTTAAATACTCTCTTTGACACATTGAGCCACTTTGAGAATTGTATCAAGTGACAAGGTTTTGGTGGTAACGCCTTTCTGGACAACTGTGTTGGTTATCTGTGCAGGTAGGCCCAATAATAATTGGGTTTTGAATGTATATGAGTCTGGCTCATGTATCATATATCCTGCATACCTCTCAAGGTTATAGAAAAATCCTGAGACACCACCTTCTATAGTGTACTTTCTTGAATAGAATTTCGTAGTAGCATCCTGTATGGATGCTTCATGTATAAACCAGTTATACAGTCTGGTTATGACCTCTTTGAATGTCCATCAGCATTTCTGCCTAGATATGCTGTTAACATTGTCATTAAACCATTGTCTTGCTTTGTCCACAAGATAAATAGCTATTAGAGTGATACACTCTAGGACTATGTTAGGTCTAGCATAGTTGGACAATTTCAACTATCTCAAGAATGATTGAACCCACCCATCAAATTTCTTGATGTCTTCTTCACCGCTATACTCTTTTGGAGTAGGCAGTTTAGGTAATGAGGTTCAGAAACTGGATAGGTTCCCTTTTAGTGGTTTGCCCACTTGTTTATCAATTAATTTATGATATTTGTGATGAATATCTCTGAGGTAATCAGAGCATTGATCTTTTCCCTCATATTTATGAGGTTTATGGCTATGACTTCTGTGTTGTGTTGTTATTTTTGACATCTGTTTAGATATTCTTTTACTACTATGTCTGGTAGCATTAGAGGGTCAATTTCTTAACTGATCACTTCTAGTATCCATTGTTTCACTATGATTGGACTCATCAGAAGAAGACAATCCTTGATCTAGGTTGTCTGAATCACTGTCATCTGACTGGTGATACCGCCTTCTATCTGATGGCAGCTGGCAGTCTCATTTTGGCTGCTCATTTTGTCCTTCTGCCTATAAGTCTATGGTTTCTCCAGAAGCATCAAAGGCAATACCTTGGTTGTCCAGTCCAGATCTTCTGTTTTCATGGATGTCACCATTTCTTAACCTCTGGATGGCCACTCTGTCCTTGAGTGTGAATGTGCCCAGTCTTAAGGCTGCTTCATTTTCTTGTTCGAATGACCTAGTCCAGTCATTCTTCTTCTTACTTCTATATTGATGTTTATTGACTCAATCAGCCACAGCATGCCATCTCTTATAGACAGAGCTTATCTCGTCTTCTTGTCGAGGATGGCGAAGCTCAGCTTCTGCTTGTTGAAGAAGTTCATCTTCTTTATTCCTATCTGGATAAATAGTTGTATCTGTCACGGTCGCATTTTTCCTTCTTTTTCCTTATCTTATCATATGCAAACCTATCTCTTATCTTGGGATTCCCCCCATTTGTTATCGGGATTCCCCATTGCCTTCCTTCGGGATTCCCCACTACTTTACCCATATGCGGACACACTTCATTTCCGTTATGTTTCAACCCCTTTATGATTCGTCATCGATCACGATGACTCATCCTTATCTCTACCTCATGTTATGTCACACTGACTCACACAGATAAGTAGTCAGTATATAAAGAGTACTTCTGTACGTATCAGACCTTAAGTCTGATTCCTCGTTAGCCTACTCATAACAAGGACTTGGAACCATCTCTTATATCTCTTGGGACAGAACACCCGAAGTAAAACGCGTTCCGAACAACCGGTTTATAACAGTATCCATCTGATTTTAACAGGTGTTGTTGCTATTCTTATGCACTATAACCTTATTAAGGACATTGGCTAGCTTTATGAATTCCTCACAATTAATTCCATCTGTTCTCATCTGAACAAGTAAATTGACCTGGTCAACTATATTGGAGAGTGTCTCACTCAATGCCTTGCGATTCTGTGGGTACTTTTCTTGTCATCTCTTACTACGTGTAATAGTCGACATCTGACTGGGTGTGGGTGATAGGTCTCATCACTCATCTTGGTTATCTATTTTATTATGATGTAATAGATTCAACATTTGATGAATGTATGCTCATTCATTCAGGTTTCATGATGAGGAAGGGTTTCCTGTCCTCATTTGACCCTCAGTGAGGGTCTGCATTAAAGTATCAAGTGTAGGGTCAATAGTCATGCTTACATGCCAACTTATCATTGGCAATGAATCCTCTCTTTCCATGAGTTAAGAACTGCCATTATCTAAGTTGGTATAGTGTCTTCATTCACTCTGAGGTGAATTTACAGCTATTGATAGCTGTCTTTGGGTATCACTGAGGTCATGAAATAGCACACCTGAATCAGTGATGGCGCTCATCTGTGCTGTTCCTGGGTCATCGTTGTTAGGCAGTTTGCCTTGCGAGTTGTGTGCCATTGAGGCCCACATGATTCGAGTCTTCATATGGGTCTTCGTCATTGACAGAGGCCATGTTATCGACAGGGAAGCTTTTTCAATCAAAAGTTGATTTACACAGATATTCCACAATTTCTTGTGGATGTGCAAAAAAGTGTAAGGATTGGGGTTAAGTTATCACAATTTGCTCAATACCAGGATATACATAGAACCAATGTATTAGGACAATCTAGTATAAGCGGGAGTGGGATGTAAACTTATTATTTACCTAAGTATAACCAGTACTTAAGGTATCCAGTACAAATAAGTACAAACACAGCACAGTAGCTGTATGCAACAGATCTGTTACAGATGCACTTGAACTCAAATAGTAGAAACTCAAGCAAGAAAAGAAGCAAAACTGGATCAACTGCAGAAATACCACCACCTATGCCCTTATTTCTTGAATGCTAGAAGATTGTTGAGCTGTTGAAGGCTTGACACATTAAGACCTCATGATGAGAGAAACTTTGATCAAGTATGGGAACTCTATCAAACACCCCATCAACCTCAATTTAGAGTACCTAGATAATAACAACATCATTGCTACCCCTGCTCCCACCCAGCCAACTTCAGAAGTTGATCCTATTGCTTCCCTCTCAGTAGTCATCAAAGAGGCCCTAACCACCAAGGGAATCCAGACCCAGGCCTCAGAGATTGAAATGACTAATATCACCCAAGTCTGAAATTTGGGTCGAATTTCCCAAAAAGCGAGGTATATGTTATGGATGTAAATTTTCCTTCTCTATCTATGTTTATCATTGAAGTTTAGTCAGACTCTTCTTATCTTGCTTGGGATTCCCCATAACCCTATATCTTTCATTTACCTAAAGTAGGATACTTTTCATTTCCAACTCATTATGTTTCATCTCTTCACATGCTCTGAGTTCTTATCATGTCCATCTCTTACTCACTACATGTATTCCTCATGTAACACTGACTCATCTGCAGTAGTATAGTGAGTATATAAACTTGTAGTTAGTTACACTTAGACTTTAAGTCTGATTCCTTATTAGCTACCCTAATAACTAGAACCAGAGACTTTTCATTATTATCTAGGACAGAGCACCCAAAGTAAAATCATCTCAATATCAACCAGTTTATAACATCTGCTGGCTATGAAGATGAAGCAGATGAGTATGGGTCTGCTGAAGCCAATGATAAGGTGTCATGATCCCAAACTGATTTGGTATCAAACTTAACCAAAGATCATGCATTCAGCAAGTAGCATCCATAGCTCAAATATCCTTCATCTTATCTTATCTTAGATAAGATATCACTGTCCCTCACATATTATCTTATCTCAGATAAGATACACTACTATCTTTACCTATGCTATCTTATCATGGACAATAGCATTCTTCCCCATTGTTCTCTGAGTCAGAATGACTCATATCCCATTTGTCTATTGTTCTGTTATCACTCCATTGTTCTCTGAGTCACTATGACTCATATCAATCTCCTCCATTGTTCTCCTCATTGTCTGACTCAGAGTGAGTCACAATTCAAACACCTCATTGTTCTTTTATCCATTGTTCTTATTTCCTATTGTTCTCATTGCCCATTGTTCTCAAACATATATAAAGGGCCCCCTTTTCACCAGTGAGGAGTTCAGTTCACTTCCAGTTCACTTCCAGTTCACTTTTACCCCACTTTATCCCCCCTCCCCCTTGTCCCTTGAACTCACCCCTAGTACTTAGTACCTAGTACTACCCCTTATTGATACTACTTGTCTGTAGTCAATACATCCAATCCAATCTAGTCTATTAAGCTTATACCCTGTGTGATTTCACCTAAGCCCTCTTACGTTGAGAACCAACTTAGGAATCACCCCTTGATGTATTTCTGTAAGTTGAAGATAGCCACTGAGGACTATCTTATCTTACCTCAGCCCCTGCTTATTCATCACATTCTCTAAGTCTCAGTCCTTATTGGAGAGACCTCACTGTGATACGTATTCTTCTAAGTCAGCCGTTGACTTCATTCTTGTTCTCCCAGTCAATACTATCCATTGAGTTTGGATAGCCTATTCATCTGTACATCCTAGCCAAGGATTACTCAAGCCCCTTCAAAGGAGGAAGTGATCATTACTCAATCAACTCACATCTCCCCCGAACAACTAGGACCTACTTGATTGACGTATAACTCCAGTAGTTCTAGAAGTGAAGTATTTATATTTCACCTGATAGAGGCAGACAACAATATGTCTGCTATTGATGATAATGAAGCATATGCTTTAAATCAGCCTTCAGATGAAGAAGGCAGTTATAGAAGCATGTAGAACTACATGCTCTCCCTCTGGAAATTTCTTTTAGAGGGGAAGGTTTAACTACCTGGAATTTAATTCAGTGTGGGAGTATATGGAGTATAGCAAAGCAGAGCTGAGCTATATGATAAAAAATATTATATGATGCAGAAGAGTATTATGAAAAAAATATATATATTTTTCAGAATCAAACTTTGATTCTGTTCTTAATTCTCCTACTGATTTGTAGGATGTCTTTTGTCAATTGTACCCCATGGGTCAATCTGATAAGGGAGGATGTAATGGATATAGCTGTTACAGAAGCAATCATAAGGATGTGATCCTTATTTGTTAGTATTTGTACCAAAGAGTGGTACATAGTCAGTATCTACCTTTATTTAGGTAGTTCTTTTTACATCTTGCCACCACTTGTACCAGGTCTACACAACTCCAATCGATATTGGTTGTATTCAGCTAGTTTTGAGCAAGGCAAGTGTCTGAACTCTTATAGGTATCTATATTAAGATCAAAACTAAAGTATAAATGTATAACTATACTACTTATCTAGTCTGAGTTTGAAGTTGTGACAACTCAACTGCAATCTGCAGAACAGCTGACTAATGATGACTCAGCTGCTGTTCAACTGCAGATAACTCTATCATTAACTAATAGCAAATCTCCCTCTAATCTATAAGGATGTGGACAAAGGAATAGATAGAAAAGGAAAGTAGTGGAGGGGCAAGATATGATTAGGAAAGTCTGCAATAAGATAAGATAAATGAAAATTGGATGTATCATAACAAGGAGGGAGTGGAAAGGAGTGTGAGGGACCAGGAGGGATGATGGAAGGGACTGGGATTGTTATCCCACAGCCCAAAATGGATAATCAGAATCTGTAGAGATAGGGTCTGATTAGATGGCAATTTATTCCTTAGTTGAATTAGGTAGGATACCCAAATCAGACTAAGAGAGATCTTGGCAGCATGGTAGACTTCCTTTATTGTCTACAAGAATGTCTAAATTTTTATTCTAGATTATATTTAATCTTATAGACTGGTACCCAGTCACCCAATAGAACAACAGTACCTTCAGGAATAAAATTTGTCTTACAAAAAGTCACCCACTACTTTCCATTTTTACTCAGTGGGATCTAATAGCAAATTGAGCAAAATAATCTTCCTAAGAGTGCGTTCAGTACACAATTGCTGTGTGACAACCCCAGCTAAAAAAATATCTCAATCTTGGATTGTCAAAATGTGACAGAGGACTGTTCAGCAACCTCTGCTGCAAACCTTTGAGATAGAGATTCTAAGAGATTTTGCTGTGAGAAATCCATCAAGGTCTAACCTTGACAGATTTGAGAAATCTTGTTGCATTGGCCTTTCCCACTACCACTCATACCCAATTACATGTTTGTCTTGCTCTCTGGGTCTTCGCTCCTTATTTTCTTTGTATCATTTCATTTCATACCTTCATTTTGAATTCCTATTGCTTAGTTCAAATGGCCAATAACAAAGATAAGAATGTGACAAAATGGAATTCCATCCAAGAAGCCCTCCTTGTTCAAACCTTGGCTCAAGAGAAGATCAAAGGTCACTAGGGAGACAACAACCTAAAGCCTATTGTGTGGACTATTTGCGAGGCTGCCTTAGCTGGAAGTGAGACAGTCTTGGGAGGTAGTGCAAAGGGTGTTTAGGCTATTAAAAGCCAATGGCAACAAGTCTGTACCATATTTACTAGCCATTTGAATCTTAACTTACATCATCTTAAATGAAAGCTCAAATAGGAATATAACATAGTCAAGGAGCTCCATAGCCTCTCTGGTTTTAGGTGGGATGATGCATGCAATATAGTGACAGCCTTGGATGCTGTCTGGAAAGATTATATCAAAGTGGGTCTCTTATATGATATAGTATATAATCTCACTGTTTCAATTTATAGAAGCATCTAAAGGTGAAAGTATGGCAAAGAAAGCTATTCCCATTATATGATAAGATTGCTGAAATGGTTAATAGCATCCATGCAACCAGAGTAAATGCTTTTGAGCCAGTCAAATGTTGTTACCTAGCACCCACATGACTACTCATATTCCTTCTACCCCTAATGTTTCTATCCTGCCTTATATCCCAGTAATCGATCCAGTTCTTGAAGAAATGTTAGTTAATGTCAGCAAAGTGGTTCACATGGGTGGAGAAAAAGATATAGTGAGTGTGCAAGATCACTATACTCTCTGAATTTGAACTATTGTATGCAGGAAGCTCCTACAAACTTTGCTAGGAAGAATGGCAGGAAATGAGATAAGGAAAACTCAGATGAGGATACTAGCAGTGTAAGTGATTCTAACTCACATTCTTCATTATTTTGACTATATCAGGGTGAGGAAAACCTTGATCAGAGATGTGGAAAGTATATGAAAGGTGGTCAAACAATGATTCATGAGCGCTGCAGGTCCAAACATGTTACAGCAGGTGAAGGTCTGGTAACTGTTGCTGAATTGATGCAGATGGCAATGAACACACTTGTATACTCCCTTGGTGAGAGGGCAGCTGCTATTGCAGCTATTGAAGAAAATGAAAACCTTTCTGAAAGTGAGTTCAACAAGGCAGCAGAGATGGTGATGATGAATGCTGAAGCAGCAAGTGTCTATCTTGCAATCAAGAATCCTAGATCCCACACTCAGTTTCTTCAAGCTCAACTAGACAAGTTTTGATATCAGAATGTGTAATAAAGGTACAGTTTAATAATTCCCAGTATGACATCTAACAATGTAGTCTACCTATATAGCTTTCACAATTAATTCCCTATGTGTGGCTACCCTTGTGCACTCTTCATTTGTAATACCACTCTATAGACTACCATGTACATCTCCCCCCCCTCCACTATTATTATCCATGTCATCATCACCTTCAAGCAGGTCTTTAGGATCATGGATGTGAATGAAATTGTGTACTGCTGTGGGAGCAGAGACAATCTGAGCTTGTGTTATAAGATTGTATTCTTGTGCAACAACTAAAACCTTGAATTGTTTCTTGAGAACTCCAAACATATACTCAATAACATTTCAGAGCTCCACATGGCAAAGGTTGAATGGTTCTTGGTAATCTTTAGGTCTGGAAATTGAGGGTGAATCTTGGAATATATATGTAGAATAATAAGGATTGTAGACTGCTCCCTTACTGCCCCCTATTCTTGGAGGTGATATCTCACACCACAGTAGGGCACTAAGAGTGAATCAGAACTGCCATATCTGGCATCACCAAGATAGTATCGGCCAGGGGGCACCCTGAAGTCATTGATCTGGGCATCTTCAAAGACATGAGTATTAGGAGCACTACCTTCCCAACTAGACAAGACATAGAGAAATTGCATATTGAATGATAATACAGCAAGAACATTCTGAGAGACTTGACCCTTTCAGTTCCGATATAATACACAGCAGGTTTCAGGGATGTAGGTAGGAATATGGCTCCCATCAAGGGCACCAAGGCAGTCCTTGAAGTATGGAAAGTACTTCTGTTAGCTCTGAATCTCTTCCAGAATAGGTGTGTCAGTCACAGGCAGCTTGACATATAAGTAGTACACTTGGGGTGAGGTTAGTGTATCGAGTATGCAGTAAATAATTCTAAAATCATCAAGGCAGAGTCAGCACAGTAATAACACTAAGAATAGAAATTACTTTGAGATCATATCAGGACTTTATTGAAATCACTCTTGCAATCATTAGTTGGATGCAGCTTAGTGCACAAAGTGAAGGAATATAGCAAGTTATTCCTGTGCTGATACATATTTGGTGTTGTGGAGACTTGCTAGCCTTTCAAGAGTCTTCAGGAGCTTCAGAAAGCTGTGTTTGTGTAAACCCAGTTCATTGTAGAAGTGGCCATTGTGACTAGCAACAAGCTCATCCACCTAGCCCTGGCCAGTAAGCTGTGACATATACTGGGGGATTTTGTCAAAGCTTGAAGCATATGCAGCAACTGCTGCTGTTCCAGCAAGGAGAAGTAGGAGTCCTGCAGCTGCAGTAACTTTGATGTGGTTAGACTCCATAATGCATACATTAGCAAAAGTACAAAAACTAGACCTTGCAAGGTGCATCTGGTAAGGTCTAGCTAATCAGGTCAGGCAGGGTTGGGCAGGGTAAGGTTCTTGGCTTCCTAGTATTTGCCTGGAAAGGGTTTCAAAAGAAATGGTAAAGTCTGTTTCAACTTGTAAGGGCCTTAACTCGTGTATACCAAAATGTTTTACCTGTCATGGATGTAAATTTTCATCTTATCTCCATGTAAACCTTTATCTTATCTTGGGAATCCCCATTACCTTTCCCCAGGATTTCCCATAACCTTTCTTTGGGATTCCCCATTACTTTAACCATATATGGACTTACTTCATTTCCATCTTTGTTTCACCCCCTTATGATTTGTCATCGATCATGATGACTCACTCTTATCTCTAACACATGTTATGTCACACTGACTCACACTGATAAGTAGTTAGTATATAAAGGGTCCCTCTTGTACGTATCAGACTTTAAGTCTGATTCCTTGTTAGCTACCCAATAACAAGGACTTGGAACTATAAGATAGGCTGCATACACAAACAGTAAGATCACATAACCATATCATGACATGAGTGTTACAACATCTAAGGCTTTTGTTCAAAGCATGCGAGATCATATTGGTCTACACAGAAGTGATAAAAATTGGTTTTTCAAAGATTCTGTGTGGACAGATTCTTTTACTTGTGTCTAATGTGGGAGGAGTAGCGATTTCAACAATCGAGCAGCACCAATACCCAGTTAGGCAATGTGACTTTTTTAACCATGCCATGAAAACGAGCTGCAAATATTGCAAACTTGGGGACACACTCCTTCTACAACACCAAGAGACATAGGAAGGTGGATCAGAAAAACAAAGAGAATGTAAGTAATTGTCATTTTTTCACACAAAGTGGCTCTGAACTGATTTTTGTGTCAGGTCCCTCCTCCCGAAAGGTAGCCAGCAGCTCACACTAGCAAACCTGCAGCTCCGCCATCAATGCCCATACCCATCCCTAATCTCTGCCCACCTCTTGTGCCTGTCATCATAGCTAACTTCAATAAAAATGTTTCCGAGGATACTGAAGATGACCCAGAACTTGAGGGTGATGACCCCACAATTCCTTGGGTCCCATTGGTGGCAGGGGAGTTTTTGCCTCCTCCAACTGTTGATGTTGCAAGGTCAGCATTGGTAGATATCAAAGTCTTGTTAAACCCACCTCGAGATACTGGATGTGGGTTCAAGAACCCACAGCTCGATCTACTCCTGCGAGGACGTCTTGAGTGGATGAGGATGTTCTTGTGGACATATACAAACTCTACTGAAGAAGGAAAGGGAAATCAGTGGATGGCTGCATCATTAAAGACTACACAGGCCTATGAAAAAGGTCCCTGGTTAGTACGCAGACTTTGTGAATGGACTCGAGCATACATATTTGATCATGAGGATATTCCCTTGAATATTTATGGGACATGGCACAGCTCCATCCTGGAAGACGAGGACTTGAAACTGGACCTCCTGCTTCATCTCCAAGGAATCGGAAAATATGTTTGTGCAATAGACATTGTGCGTTACATTGACACCCCAGAAATGAAGAGAAGATTAGGACTCACAAAAACGATTTCACTTGCCACTGCTCAGCGCTGGATGAAGGTGGTGGGTTATCATTGGTCTAGAACTCCAAATGGTCAGTTTGTTGATGGCCACGAATGAGACAATGTGGTCAAGTACCGACAGCTCATTTTCCTCCCTGTGTGGGAGGAGCTTTTATCCTGGACACGGGTTTTTATTGAAGGTGTGGAGACATTTGGACCAATGCTGGATCATCATCCTGTCACTGTTTGGAATCATGACAAGTCCACTTTCTATGCCAATAACCATTGCAAAATCCACTGGGTCCACAACTCTGAAACTGCAGTACCACATGCAAAGGGTGAAGGTGCCTCATTGATGGTGGCTGACTTTATCTCACCTGACTATGGCTGGCTGCGATCACCAGATAGGAAGGAAGAGGCTTGGGTACTGTTTAAAGCTGGGAAGGCACAAGATGGGTATTTCACAAATGTGGACATCCTGCAGCAGGCTACAGCAGCCATGGATATCCTCGAGCGCTATTATCCAGATGAGAAACATGTCCTTGTGTTCGACAATGCAACCACTCACCTGAAGTGAGCTGATGATGCCCTTTCTGCATGGAAGATGCCCAAGTTTTCTCCAAAGCATGGGAAGGAATGGGATGGGAGTAACTGGGGTGAAGGGAGGAATCCGATAAACTGGGGAGTCGAGACAACTGTGATCGGTACAGATGGAAAGCCTGTACATGGCCCAGATGGCGCAACACTCAAGATGAAAGTTCGCATGGGAGACAGCATATTTGCTGATAGGTCATCGCAGTCACTCTACTATCCCCCCGGTCATGAACTCTCAGGTGTCTTTAAAGGGATGGGGGTTATATTGGAAGAACGAGGGTATGAAGGGGCCTTAAAGATTCATGCTGAGTGCCCAAAGTTCGAGTGCAAGAAAGGGGCTGATCGCTGTTGCTGTCAGCGGATGCTTTACAATGAGCCTGATTTCATGGGAGTAGAGTCTTTGCTCGAAACAGCGTGCAAGGCCTGAGGGTTTCGAGTACTGTTTCTTCCCAAATTTCATTGTGAACTTAATTTCCTCAAACAGTGTTAGGGCTACTCAAAACCTGTCTATCGACAATTTCCAGTGTCATCCAAGGAAGCTGATCTCGAATGAAATGTCCTTGAAGCCTTAAACTCAGTTCCTATAGAATCAATTCGGCACTTCTCAACTTGAGCACTCAGATTTATGGATGCTTATCGAAGGGGTCTTAATGGGAAGCAGGTAGCCTAGGCTTCCAAGAAATATTGTGGACATCGAGTGCTCCCTGAGGGCATATTGAGGGAGTTGGCAGTGGCAGGAATACATTAGTCATGATCAGTCACAATATGTCACATAGAAAGTCACATCACATGATCTTGCTGTTTGTGTATGCAGCCTATCTTACCTTTATCCCTTGGGACAGAACACCTAAAGTAAAATGCATTCCGAACAACCTGTTTATAATAAGAATCAGACTTCCTTCTGGTTCTCTCCCACTTGCTTATCTAAACACCCTTTATCACTGTGATCATCAACATCACTTCTCTCACTCTCACCCATTTCCATCCTAGCTTCTACCAACAACTCAGATGCTAAACAATATGATAACCCTTTTTCAAGATCAACCTTCTCAGCTACCATCCGAGATCAAGAACCCTCCTTTTCCTCTGATCTTGAAGAAACACCAGCTGCTCCTGCCCCTGCCCCTACCCCCCTAGGACCACAAACTCAATCAATGTAACAGATATGTTACATACAGCCACCGTGCTGTGTTTGTACATATTTGTACCAGATACCTTAAGTACCAGTTACGCTTAGGTAAACAATAAGTTTTACATCCCACTCCCACTTATACCAGATTGCCCCAATACATTGGTTCTGTGCATATCCTGGTATTGAGCAAAGTGTGATAACTTATCCCCAATCCTTACACTTTTTTGCACATCCACAAGAATTTGTGGAATATCTGTGTAAATCAACTTTGACTGAAAAAGCTTCCCTGTCGACGACATGGCCTCCGTCAATGACGAAGACCCACACGAAGACTTGAATCACGCGGGCCTCAACAGCGCGCAACTTGCAAGGCAAACCGCCTGACGATGACGACCCGGGAACAGCGTAGACAAGCGCCATTGCTGATTCCGGCATGCCACGTCACGACCTCAGCGACACTCAAAGATGGCCAGCGTTGGCTATAAATTCACCCCAGAGTGAACGAAGACATCATGCCAACTTAAATGATGGCAGTTCCCAACTTACGGAAAGAGAGGAGTCGTCGCCGACGACAAGTTGGCGTGTAAGTATAACAATCGACCCAACGCTCGATACGTTAATACACACCCTCACTGAGGGTCAAACGAGGACAGGAGTCCCTTCCTCGTCATGAAACCTGAATGAACGAGAATACGTTCATCAAATGTTAAATCTATTACAGCATGATAAAATAGATGATCAATATGAGCGATGAGACCCGTCGCCCACACCCAGTCAGATGTCGACTGTGACATGTACTAAGAGACGAAAAGAAAAGCACCCGCAGAACCGCGAGGCACTGAGCGAGATGCTCTCTGATGTAGTTGATAGGGTCAATGCACTCATTCAGACGAGAACAGGCGGAATTAGTTGTGATGAATTCATGAGGCTAGCCAATGACCTTAACAAGGTTATGGTGCATAAGAATAGCGACAACACCCATCGAAATAAGACGGATACAACCATTCGTCCAGATAGGGACAAGGAAGACAAACTTCTGCAACAAGCGGAAGCTAAGCTTCGCTGTCCTCGACAAGAAGATGAGGCGAGTTCCATCTATCAGAGATGGCGAGCTGCGGCTGATTGAGTTGATAAACATCGACATGGAAGTAAGAAAAGGAACGACCAGAACAGATCATTCAAACAAGAAAACAAAGCAGCCTTGAGACCGGTAACATTCACACTCAAGGATAGAGTGGCCATCCAAAAGTTGAGAAATGGCGACATCCATGAAACCGGAAGATCCGGCCTGGACAATCAAGGCATCGCCTTCGACGCTTCTGGAGAAACCATAGATTTATGGGCAGAAGGACAAAATGAGCAGTCCAAACGAGACTGCAGGCCACCCTCAGATAGAAGGCGGTATCACCAGTCAGACGACGGTGATTCAGACGACCCAGATCAAGGATTGTCTTCTGATGATGAGTCCGATCGTAGCGAAACGACAGACACTGGAAGTGACCAGTTAAGGAATCGACCATCCGACGCTACCGGACATGGTAGTAAGAGAACATCTAAACAGACGTCAAAAACAACAAAACGACACAGAAGTCATAGCCGTAAACCTCATAGATATGAGGGGAAAGATCGACGCTCTGATTACCTCAGAGATATTCATTGTAAATATCATAAATTAATTGATGAACAAGTGGGCAAACCACTGAAAGGAAACCTATCCGGTCTCTGAACCTCATCTCCTAAACTGCCTACTCCAAAAGAGTATAGCGGTGAGGAGGACATCGAGAAATTCGATGGGTGGCTTCAATCATTCTTGAGATGGTTGAAATTGTCCAACTACGCTGGACCTAATGCTGAGCCAGAGCGTATCACTTTAACGGCTATTTATCTTGCGGACAAAGCAAGACAATGGTTCAATGACAATGTCGACAGCGTGTCTAGGCAGAAACGCCGATGGACATTTAAAGAGGTCATCACCGGACTGTACGACCGGTTCATTCATAAGGCATCCATACAGGATGCTACAACGAAATTCTATTCGAGAAAGTATACCACGGAAGGTGGTGTCTCAGGATTCTTCTACGACCTTGAGAGGTACGCAGGTCATATGATACATGAGCCTGACTCGTATACGTTTAAAACCCAATTGCTATTGGGTCTACCTGCAAGGATAACCGACGCAGTTGTCCAGAAAGGCATTACCGCCAAAACCTCGTCACTTGAGACAATTCTCAAAGTTGCTCGACGTGTCGAAGAGAGCATTCGAATAAAGCATCGCTATGATGAGCGACGCAAGGCGACATCTGGAGTAACCAGTCAGCTGAAAGCAACCGCGAATATGTGGCCGCCAACAAATCAGATGACGAATAAAGAGACGCTGTCGTACTTGAAGCCAGCGTACAATAAGTATGCTAACAAAAGAGGTCCATACCGACCGTATAGACTGACTGACAACCGTCAGCCTTACAGACTACCGCCAAATAGACCTAGCGGTTCTGGAAGTAAACCGACACTGCAGGCGCCGGCACATAATAGGAACCAGATGGGATCATCTGGTGTGAAATGCTACGCATGTGGCAAATTTGGCCATTATGCGACTGATCTGAAATGTCCCAATTTTGGGAAGCCCCGAATGGCAGCAATCCAAGAAGGGGAGGATGCATTCAAAACGGTAGCAGAAGATGCTATCGACGAGAATGACCAAGAGGCAGACGAGCCTCACCACAACTACAGAATCGTAGTTGAGGAAGAAGAGGACGATCCTTTACAAGGATCGCAGTATACATCACAAGGTGAAGAGTATCACCTCCAAGAATATGATGAGTATGAGGAGTACTCACAAGAGGAAGACGACAATAACATCATCAATGAACAGATACGTTCAATCGGAGAAACGAGTAACCATACTCATGAATTGATAGCATCTATAAACGACGAACAAGTGTTCAAAGAGGACACTCAACCCAAACCATGGATTTGTAAGTCCAGCAGACAGCAGGACCGCCCAGTGAAACTGAGCATGAAAGTAAGGCCTTTAGTGGCTTGCATGGAATTAAACGGCCTTGTAGCCATTGTAATGTTCGATACAGGCAGCACTTCTGATGCCATTAGCCCAGAATTTGTGAGAGTCACAAATTTGAAGATATATCAGTTGAAGGACCCTGTTCCGATCCAACTAAGATGCTGCGGTAGCAGATCGCGGATTAACTACGGTACTTACTGTCCCGTGTGATACGAAAGTATCGCTAAGAAATACTATTTCGATATTGTAAATATCAACAGATACGACGCTATAATTGGCATCAGATTCATGCGTGAATTCGAAATTACGCTAGAGCCTAGCACGAACCAAATAATGGTCCGCAGGGTAGCCGCTCCCGCTCTAACTGAAGGGGAGGAAAATGATGAAATCATGCGCAGACAATTGCTGCGACAAACTGAACAAAGGTCTGCTGAATGACTAGCAGACGCAGAACCGAAAGGTTCTGCAGGGAAGACGTCCAGACAGGACGTCATAGAAACAGACAAACCAAAAGAGTTTGTTGAGGAGTTTTCAAGAAAAAGGTGTTCAGATGTGAACACAAAGAAAATAAAAGAGAGTACCCCCACTGGGTCTAATGAAAAGATGCTACTAAGTGTAGCTCAAATTGTTCAACCGAATGAAAGGACCGAAACGTCCCTAACAAACGAGGACAGACCTCGCCTTCGAGCCAAATGGATCGAAGCGTGCCAAGATATCATGCACGGAGTACCTGAGGAATTACCTCCAGTACGTGGTGTCAATCACCACATCCCTCTTATCGACGAAGATAAGAAGTACAATTATTACCTTCCGAGATGTCCAGACTTGCTAAAGCCTCAGCTTATGGCGAAGATCGCGTGGTACACGCACGCCGGATGGTGGGAATTGGTGCAAACCGATCAAGCAGCTCCAATGCTGTGCATTCTAAAGAAGAATGGCACTCTACGGACGCCAATTGATTGTCGTAAACGCAACGACAATACTTTGAAGGATGTTATGCCCTTTCCTGACCAAGACCAGATCAGATATGATGTGGCCGGCGGAACAATAAGGTCAAAAATCGACCTATCAGATGCTTATGAGCAGGTACGGACAGTACCTGAAGACATGCATAAAAGCGCGTTTGCAACAATATATGGCACATACGTGAGCCATACAATGCAGATAGGAGACTGCAACGCACCCGCTACGTTTCAGCGGGTAATGACAATGATCTTTCGAGACTTTATCGGCATATTCATGCATGCCTATCTCGACGATCTATTCATCTATAGTGCTTCCGTCTCGGAGCATGAAAAACACTTGGGTCTCGTGTTTGGTAAACTACGAGAATACAAGTTCTACCTCCAAGAGGAGAAGTGCGAACTGTACACTGATGTGATCGACTGTCTAGGTCATAAGATAGACGACAAAGGGCTACATGCAGACGCTGACAAAATGGCGAGAATACGTGATTGGCGACAGCCACGCAATTACAATGATGTCCAGAAATTTATAGGACTCGTGCAATATCTGGTGCATTTCCTGCCAGATATCTCAAGTTATACAGGGCTGTTAGCAGCCATGACAGCAAACGGGCAACCGTTCGTGTGGAGACCAATCCACGATAAATGCTTTGAAACGATAAAGCAGATATCCTGCTCGACACCTATACTAGTGCCGATACGTCACAAGAAAGATGAACCCATATGGGTCATCTGCGACGCCTCAATACATGGCATCGGCGCAATGTACAGACAAGGTCCTACCTGGCAAACCTGCAGACCAGCAGGATTTATGTCGCGAAAGTTCACAGATGCTCAATGGAATTACCGAATGTTCGAGCATGAAACGATCGCGATACTCGAAGCCCTCCTTAAATGGGAGGACAAATTGATAGGATATCGGGTTCACGTTGTGACCGACCATCAAGCTCTTGAGTTCTTCAAGACGCAAAGACACCTGTCTAGCTGACAAGCCCATTGGATGGAATACCTGTCAAGATTTGACTTTGACATAACATACGTCAAAGGGCAACTGAATAAAGTTGCCGATGCATTATCACATTATTATGAAAGTGATACATGGTATGACGCTCATCCTATGAGTGAATATGTAGACGTAGATATACGTCTAGACCCAGAAAAGGATGATCTCCCTTGGGATCATCTAAACGAAATAAATACTGGAGCCATCGAAATGAAGGCTATCCAGGTCGTCAAAGACATTCAACGATGCCGAAGCAATCGTCTTCTCGAAAGAGAAGAAGATAGAGATGTGCAAGCGGCAGCGCTCGCGCTAGTTCCGATTCCAGAAACGGAACCGATGAAAAAATTGAGATCGTCCCCGGACAATCCAACAATATTCCAATCCTGTAAACGGGGAGAGAACTTGCGCGCTCATATAGAGCGTGATGAATCGCTGACAGTAGCGATTCGCGGGGGATATATATCCGACGCATTATTTAGCAAGGTTCTTGAGAACCCTGATCACCATAAGGCATTCACTGTCCATGAAGGCCTGATTTGGTCCAAGAATTTGGGGGGAGAGGAAGTACTATGTATCCCATCTGCAAAGATGGGGCAAGAATCAATCTTCGGCCTGATCATTGATCAAGCACACTCAATAGTGGGCCATTTTGGTCCACAACGTACCGCTGACTACGTAAGATGATGGTACTAGTGGCCTAAGATATTTAGCCACATTAAACAATTCTGCAAGTCGTATCAGACTTGTCAAACGTCGAAAGACGATATGCAGCGCCCGACAGGACTGTTGCATTCATTACCCATACCCACGAAACTGTGGCAATCAATAGGAATGGACTTTATTGGTCTGTTTCCCGAAATTGATGGGTACAATTACCTTTGGGTAGTCATTTGTCGAATGACATCAATGATCCACCTAATTCCGGTGAATACTAAAATGAAAGCGTCAGAGCTTTCGTGGATCTACTTAAAAGAAGTAGTAAGGCTTCACAGCCTTCCTGAAAGTATAGTCTCAGACAGAGACTCGAAATTTACCTCCAAATGGTGGAGCGAACTTCACAGGCTCTTAGGAGCTAAACTATTGATGTCTACATCTTTCCATCCTCAGATGGATGGCACAACTGAACAAGCTAATCATTCAATAGGTCAAATCCTCCGAGCAACCGTAAGCTCAGATCAACAAGACTGGATTGCAAAGATCCCAATGACCGAATTTGCGATTAATGTGAGTATTAGTGAAGCTACAGGCTTCGCCCCGTTCAAGCTGAACGGAGCATATATGCCCACTATGATTAAGCAGGTAGAAAATACTGCTGAGACACTGCCAGGTGTCCAAGCATTTGCTCAACAAGCGCTGCAGAATCTGGCAGCTGCTCACGACGCGATCATTGCGCATCGCATATTTCAAAGACACTACGCTAATCAGCGTAGAAGGGAAGAACCGTCAATTAAAGTAAACAACTTCATGTACCTATCGACTAAGAACCTTAAACTACCGCAAGGTAGAGCAGGGAAACTACTGCCAAGGTTCATTGGGCCATACAAAGTTGTACGGGCCTTTCCTAATGAATCCAACTATGAGTTGGAACTACCCGACGAGCTTGCGAAGTGACGGATTCATCCACGCTTTCACGTAAATTTGCTGCGTCCGCACCATCCGAACGATGATGCGTTATTCCCTAACCAAGTATCAGTAGACGCTTACGACTTCAGTGAACCACTTCAAACCAAATGGTTAGTCGACGAAATAGTCGGCCATAGGTGGGACGACCGAAAACTCGAGTTGGAGGTTCATTGGAACCTTGGAGACACAACTTGGGAGCCCATCTCATCGTGTAAAGAGCTTAGTGCTCTAGATAAATATCTAACCCTAATGGGTGTAGATACCCCTCTTCAACTGCCAAGATGGCCAGTTAAGAGGCACTGAATGCCGACCACACTCAGAGCCTTGAGGCATGCCAACAAGCACACCTCGTATGTGTGCTAAACCGAGTGCGACCAATAATTGCCTTAATTAGCAATCAATAGACCAGACATACCCGGTCCGGTGGCGGACTCACCCCAATTGGGGTAATTAGAGGCACCAAAATGATGCCACAAGTCTAAGCGTGACTTGTATAAAAGCACGACAAACAAAAAACAACAGTAGAAAAATTTCTACCCCGTACAACGATGTCAAATGAAAATAGCATGCCCATAAGCGTAAGAGCAAGCCCCCGCCCCGTAGACCCGAGACCACTGGAAACGGTGGAGGATGACGGGGATCAGCTAATGGCTGGTCCCGACGAAGTCATAAGACCCCTGTGCCAGACACGGTGTGGGCCCTCTTCTGAAGGGGAGAGAGAGCACCGCTCTCGACAAAACACAAGTAACTCGTCAGAGTTACCCCCAAAAACATGGGTGTGTAACAGCACCATCAACGTCGCGATACACTCCAGTCACCGGAGGTGTAAAGTCTGCAAAGACTATGTAATGCATGTCGTTGAAGACAGCGTGTACCAAGACGCCTCATTGAAAGAGGCATTCGATAACTGCCGCAAGGCACATCAAGAGGAACTCGTAGCAGAGATCCGAACCTAACCATCTCACTCGAGAAGGCTCAAGACGATGGTGATTACTATCACGCTCATTATGAACAAACTCAAGATGAGCTTTATAAAGCCAATCAGCTTATAGCCAAGCTGAACAAGTCTAACGACACTAGCGAAGCTGAATCGCTAGGAAAGCGCAAGCGCTCCTGTACTGAGGGATCACATTCGCGATTGTCCGAATACACAAGGGCGGCCAGCCCTGTGACCAAGAAACCCTCTGCCCAAGACAAGGGCAAGGAAAAAGAAACAGACGAGGAGGCTCGACGAAGAGCCGATATGGAACATTTCGATCCGTACTCGGACAACGAGTTAGCGGGCTGTGGCCCGATGTTCAGAGACCTCGACAAGGAGGATAATGCGTACATCAAGAGACGCTTCCCTCAAATCATTCGAGAGAATGAGGAACTGAAGGCTCGCCTTCAACCCACCTCGTATGTCGAGTTCCCAAACCTCCCAGATCCGGGAGTGAATAATCAATCTGGCTGTAGTGGCGAGATAATCAAACGGCGCAAGAAGCGCTTGACCATTACTGCTTGGCCCAGCATCCCTGCTGGGGCCCACTACTCACCCGTTGACCAGACCATCTGGGTTGGCGCAAGCGCTGAAGCAGTGCGACGAAACAAAGCGATGGGACTACCCCCTCCATGTGGAACTCGATCTGTGGATGACCGCGGATACCCAGTCAACACGCACCAATGGCACACTCTATTCATTCAAGCCCAAGAATCGGGCAATAATGAGGCTCTCGAACTTGCGCGATTGTTCATCATGACAGCGCAGGCGACTCCTCGAGAGAGCAGAACAGATGCTCAATGCGTCTCGTTAATCCATTGGAGAGTTCCCGCCTGGGCTTCAGGTGATTCCACCGACGCACCTGTACAGGTGCCAACTTCTTCTGTGCCTAAACGGATTAACCCATCTCAGCCAACTGCCATGAGTTCCCCGGAAGAGTGGGCTCATTGGTTCTACATAAACCGCCATGCCGCGCACCCTGGAGTGCGCTTAGAACGAGATGGCAGCATTTCGCTGTGAAGCCTCCGTGGGATGCTTTTGGTCAGTCGACATAAACCAAAGTCACCTAAGACCCGTGCTCCCGCCGGATCATCCACAGACGCTGACCAGATACAGTCACAATACATCAGAGCGGCGGCCCTCCTGTTTGGAATGCCCGGCCGCTATTACTCACTTGTGACGGGATCGAACCTATCAATTGCGGAACCCACCAGAGAACCAGCCCGGTACTCTGGATCATCCAATGTCACAGAACAATCCCTCATTCCGGACAAGGCGTTACATTTGAACAGGCGGACGACGCCTTTGTCTATGCCTTCCAATGGCTCGAGGACACCCTCCAGGGTAATGTCTCAGACTTATCCTCCCTTGAGACGTACAGAGAGTCTGTACATACTACACTGGCAAGGAATGGCATTCCTTCATCACTTCGTGACGGAAATGACACATGGTTCCTGGATGGATGTCCTCGCTGACATCCCCAGTCTTGTATCTTGTCTAATAACAAGTCTGTTGCCCCATCCGCGGGCCTGATCACCCAAGATGCGTTTGATGCATCTAACTTGTTCACTCGGCATGGACAAATCACATACACGCTTGCCGAGCGTGGACCACCCCATGGCTGGGACTCGTCCCGCACATTGCGATGCCGTTCACGGCGTGATTCACAAGACAGTGCTGTGCCGCCAGGCAGCGATAGCGAGCAAGTCTCACTTGGCTTGCCGATCCCTGAACCTGAGCCAGCTTCACTTCAGGAATGTATTGATAGTACGTCAGAGATACCTGACGTCCCGATGGACTACGGACGAATGTAGTCGTCGCCGCAGTTGTTTTACTACAGCGCTTATTTTCTATTTCTCTTAGTTATTTCTATGTAGTTTATAGACTGTTTTATGTGAATTCTGCCTGGCTATCAGGCTTAACTTACCCTGGCAGTTAAGCCGAAGGGGGAGGATGTAACAGATATATTACATACAGCCACTGTGCTGTGTTTGTATGTATTTGTACTGGATACCTTAAGTACCAGTTACGCTTAGGTAAACAATAAGTTTTACATCCCACTCCTGCTTATACCAGATTGCCCCAATACATTGGTTCTGTGCATATCCTGGTATTGAGCAAAGTGTAATAACTTATCCCCAATCCTTACAATCAAGAACAAGAGGACTCTTCTCTTCATCTTCAACTTCAGCAACATGACTAGTTTATCAATGAGCTGCCACCCCACCAGGATAATACAGTTCCCTTTACTCCCAACTTTCTTCTGTGACACCTTTAACTGCTCCATTACCTTCCACATCCACCAACATGTTAGAAACATCTACTAATGCCCCCGCCAACCCTTCCATAGATATCACAACCTTAATGGCTACTGTCTGCTAACTTGAGCAAACTATTGCTCAACAAACCCAGCTGATCACTCAGCTTCAACAATAACAGCCTCAACCTCCTCAACAACCTCAGCCTCCTCAACAACCTCCCCTACCTCAACAACCTGCTCCTCCCCCTATCAAGATTGTAAAACCCAATGAATATGACAGGTCTGCAGCCAAATGCCTCAATTTCATCCAGGCTTGTCATCTAGTTCTTGACAATAGCCAGTGGTCTGAGAGATAGAAGATTACCTATGTCTTATTATTTATGAAAATTGGTGTTGCCCAATTGTGGGCTCGACAGCAGACTCAAGAATTCAATTGCACCTAATGGGTTGGAGCTGACTACAAAGATTTTATAGAGGAACTTGAGGATAGCTTTGGAGATGTTGATACTAAAGTGATGGCACAGGTCAAAATCCAAAAGGTAACTCAAGGACTTTCAACTGTGGATAATTATAATGTATGATTTGGAGCTCTCACAGATGAAACAGGATTCAACAACAATGTTGTTACAATCGCATTCTGTACCATACCTGTCTGGGACTGGTTACCCGGTCCATGGGCATATCCTATTTAGTCATGGTTGAGTCATCCTTTTCTTATCTTCATGTCTTGACTAGATTTATCAGATTATGTAAACTAGATTTGGTGATAGCTTAGCCGGCTCCGTTTAACCGCGTAGTCAGTACTACTTACGGTCTCTGATTGGTCATTAGGGTATAGGGTACCGTATCATGTATATAAGAGTAGTCGGATGGGCAAGGTTGGCCCATCCTCAGTTATCCACTCGATATCTGGGGTATTAGTCGTCCATCGCAAGTCTAACAAATGTGCTCAAAGTTTTTTACTAAAACAGCCTTAATCCCAGGATCCTTGAAAAAATCTATACCCTTGATCCCATCCCCGCCACCCTTAATGCATGGAAGAGAAAAGCTTCTATTTTCAACTGACAATATCTCGAACTTGCACTTGAGTGTCGTGCCACTCTCCAGAGTAACTACTACACTCCCAGGGAGACCATGGCTTAACTGATGACCTGAACTCCCTCCTCTGCTCCTATAAAACAGGAGACACCTTCCTCATCATCAATATCACAAGTTCCACAAGGCAACTGCTATTGCTGTGGAGAACCAGGCTATTGGGCAAACAAGTGTCCCAATTCCTCTTTCACCTCTTCTTTGTCAGCGCACCCATTGAGTAGTGCCTCTGCTGGAAAATGAGGAAGACCATATGCAGGATGAGGATGAGGATGAAACATATGAAGCATTGAGATAGAACGAGTCAATGAAGTGGTTTCCCCAGCTACTACAGAGGAAACTATCTGAGTGGTGGATAACTGTGGGATTGATTGCTGGCCAAAAGAGAGAAAAGCTCAGCTCATTAAGGAACTGAAAGAATAGGGTTTTTGAAGAGTCTGAACACTTTACCTGCCATTACGGATGTATCTACTCAAGAATGCATCACTACCCTATGCAATCTATTTTGAATTCTTGGTACTCTTGAAGAAGGCAATCTCAGACTCATCTTGGATGTTTGGATTGAAGCTACTGACACTGGTCAACATGTTCCGGCCACTGCTCTGGTTGATAGTGGAGCCTCTGGAAACTTTATGGATGAATCCTTCGCAACTCACCACAATTTTACTTTAACGCAATTAGAAACCCCAATCCCTGTATGGAATGCTGATGGATCTGAAAACCAAGGAGGACCCATTGAGAATGATATTGATATTTGGTTAGAGGCTCCTAGAGGACACAATGAATGGATCCGATTGGAAGTAACTGATCTCAGATCTAAGATAGATATTATCCTTAGCTTCCTATGGCTCAAAAAGCACAATCCCAATATCAATTGGAAAGAGGCAACACTAGCTGTAATAGATATGTTACATACAGCCACCATGCTGTGTTTGTATGTATTTGTACCAGATACCTTAAGTACCAGATACACTTAGGTAAACATTAAGTTTACATCCCACTCCTGCTTATACTAGATTGCCCTAATACATTGGTTCTGTGCATATCCTGGTATTGAGCAAAGTGTGATAACTTATCCCTAACCCTTACACTTTTTGCACATCCACAAGAAATTGTGGAATATCTGTGTAAATCAACTTTGATTAAAAAAGCTTCCCTGTTAATGACATGGCCTCCATCAATGACGAAGACCCACATGAAGACTCAAATCATGTGGGCCTCAATTGCGTGCAACTCGCAAGGCAAACCGCCTGACGACAATGACCTGGGAACGGCACAGACAAGTGCCGTCGCTGATTCAGGTGTGCCATGTCACAACCTCAGCGACACCCAAAGATGGCCAGCAATGGCTGTAAATTTACCCCAGAGTGAATGAAGACATCGTGCTAACTTAGATAATAGCAGCTTCCAACTCACAGAAAGAGAGGAGTCGTCGCTAACGACAAGTTGGCATGTAAGCATGACAATCGACCCTACACTTGATACTTTAATGCACACCCTCACTGAGGGTCAAACGAGGATAGGAAACCCTTCCTCATTATGAAACCTGAATAAATGAGTATATGTTCATCAAATGTTAAATCTATTACAGCATAATGAAATAGATGACCAATATGAGCAATGAGACCCATTACCCACACCCAGTCAGATGTCAACTGTCACACGTAATAAGAGACAACAAGAAAAACACCCACAGAATCGCAAGGCATCGAGCAAGATGCTCTCCGATGTAGTTGATCAGGTCCATGTACTCATTCAGATGAGAACAGGTAGAATTAGTTGTGAGGAATTCATAAAGCTAGCTAACGACCTTAATAAGGTTATGGTGTGTAAGAATAGTGACAACACCCATTGAAATAAGATGGACACAACCATTTGTCCAGATAGGGATGAAGAAGATGAACTTCTTTAACAAGCAGAAGCTGAGCTTCACCATCCTCAACAAGAAGACAAGATGAGTTCCATCTATCAGAGATGGTGAGCTGCAGCTGATCGAGTCGATAAACATTGACATGGAAGTAAGAAGAGGAATAATCAGAATAGGTTGTTCGAACAAGAAAATGAAGTGGCCTTGAGACTAGGCACATTCACACTCAAGGACAGAGTAGCCATCCAAAGGTTGAGAAATGGCAATATCTATGAAACTGGAAGATCTGGCCTGGACAACCAAGGCATTGCCTTCGACGCTTCTGGAGAACCCATAGACTTATAGGCAGAAGGACAAAATGAGTGGTCTAAACGAGACTGCAGGCTGCCCTCAGATAGAAGGTGGTATCACTAGTCAGACAATGGTGATTCAGATGACCCAGATCAAGGATTGTCTTGTGATGATGAGTCCGATCGTAGTGAAACAACAGACACTGGAAGTAATCAGTTGAGAAATCAACCCTCCGATGCTACCAGACATAGTAGTAAAAGAACATCTAAACAGATGTCAAAAACAACAACACAACACAGAAGTCGTAGCTGTAAACCTCATAAATATGAGGGGAAAGGTTGACACTCTGATTACCTCAGAGGCATTCATTGTAAATATCATAAATTAATTGATGAACAAGTAGGCAAACCACTAAAAGGAAACCTATCCAGTTTCCAAACCTTATCACCTAAACTGCCTACTCCAAAAGAGTATAGCAGTGAAGAGGACATCGAGAAATTTGATGGGTGGCTTCAATCATTCCTGAGATAGCTGAAATTGTCTAACTACACTGGACCTAACGTGGAGCCAGAGTGTATCACTTTAATGGCTATTTATCTTGCGGACAAAGCAAGATAGTAGTTTAATGACAATGTCGACAGCATGTCTAGGCAGAAACGCTGATGGACATTTAAAGAGGTCATAACTGGACTGTACAACCAGTTTATCCATGAAGCATCCATACAGGATGCTATGATGAAATTCTATTCAAGAAAGTACACCACAGAAGGTGGTGTCTCAGCATTTTTCTATGACCTCAAGAGGTACACAGGGCATATAATACATGAGCCTGACTCATATATGTTCAAAACCCAATTATTATTGGGTCTACCTGCATGGATAACTGATGCAGTTGTCCAGAAAGGTGTTCCCACTGAAACCTCATCACTTGAGATGATCCTCAAAGTGGCTCAATGTGTCGAAGAGAGCATTCGAATAAAGCATCACTATGATGAGTGATGCAAGGCAACATCTGGAGTAACCAGTCAGCTGAAGGCAACCACAAATATGCAGCCACCTGCAAATCAGACAATGAATAAAGAAAGAGACGCTGTCATATTTGAAGCCAGCATACAATAAGTATGCTAACAAACGAGGTCTATACTAACTATATAGACTGACTGACAACCGTCAGCCTTACAGGCTACTGCTGAATAGACCAAGTGGTTCTGGAAGTAAACTGACGCAGGTGCTGGCACATAATAGGAACCAGACAGGATCATCTGGTGTGAAATGCTATGCATGTGGCAAATTTGGCCACTATGCGACTAATCCAAAATGTCCCAATTTTGGGAAGCCCCAAATGGCAGCTATCCAAGAGGGGGAGGATGTATTCAAAATGGTAGCAGAAGACGCTATCAATGAGAACAACCAAGAGGCAGACGAGCCTCAAAACAACTACAGAATTGTAGTTGAGGAAGAGGAGGATGATCCTTTACAAGGATCGCAGTATACATCACAAGGTGAAGAGTATCACCTCCAAGAATATGATGAGTATGAAGAGTACTCACAAGAGGAAGATAACAATAACATTGTCAATGAACAGATACATTCAATCAGAGAAACGAGTAACCCTGCTCATGAATTTATGGCATCTATAAACAATGAACAAGTGTTCAAAGAGGACACTCAACCCAAATCATGGGTTCATAAGTCCAGCAGACAGCAGGACTGCCCAGCAAAGCTGAGCATGAAAGTAAGGCCTTTAGTGGCTTGCATGGAATTAAATGGCCTCGTAGCCATTGTAATGTTCGATACAGGCAGCACCTCTGATGCCATTAGCCCAGAATTTGTGAGAGTCGCAAACTTGAAAATATACCAGTTGAAGGACCCTGTTCCAATCCAACTAGGATGCCGTGGTAGCAGATCATGGATTAACTACAGTACTTACTATCCCATGTGGTATGAAAGTATTGCAAAGAAATACTACTTCAATATTGTAAATATCGATAGATTTGATGCTATAATTGGCATTGGTTTCATGCATGAATTCAAAATTATGCTAGAGCCTAGCGTGAACTAGATAATGGTCTGCAGGGCAGCCACTCCCGCTCTAACTGAAGGGGAGGAAAATGACAAAATTGTGCACAGACAATTGCTGTGACGAACTGAACAAAGGTCTGCTGAATGACTAGCAGATGCAGAACTGAAAGGTTCTGCAGGGAAGATGTCCAGACAGGATGTTATAGAAACCGACAAACCCAAAGAGTTTGTCAAGGAGTTCTCAAGAAAAAGGTGTTCAGATGTGAACACAAAGAAAATAAAAGATAGTACCCCTACTGGGTCTAATGAAAAGATGCTACTGAGTGTAGCTCAAATTGTTCAACTGAATGAAAGGACCCAAACATCTCTAACACACAAGGACAGACCTCGCCTTTGAGCCAAATAGATCGAAGTGTGCCAAGATATTATGCATGGAGTACCCAAGGAATTGCCCCCAGTACATCATGTCAATCACCACATACCTCTTATCAATGAAGATAAGAAGTATAATTACTACCTTCTGAGATGTCTGGACTCACTAAAGCCTCAGATTATAGCAAAGATCACGTGGTATACATGCACTGGATGGTGGGAATCAGTGCAAACCAATCAAGCAGCTCCGATGCTGTGCATTCCAAAAAAGAATGGCACTCTACAGACACCAATTGATTGTTGTAAATGCAAGGACAATACTTTGAAGGATGTTACGCCCTTTCTAGACCAAGACCAGATCAGATATGATGTGGCCGGCAGAACAATAAGGTCAAAAATCGACTTATCAGATGCTTATGAGCAGGTACGGACAGTACCTGAAGACGTGCATAAAAGCACATTTGCAACTATATATGGAACCTACAATGCAGATAGGAGACTGCAATGCACCCGCTACATTCCAGCAGGTAATAACAATAATCTTTGAGATTTCATTGGCATATTCATGCATGCATATCTCGATGATCTATTCGTCTATAGTGCTTCTGTCTCAGAGCATGAAAACACTTGGGTCTTGTGTTTGGTAAACTATGAGAATACAAGTTCTACCTCCAAGAGGAGAAGTGCGAACTGTATGCTGACATTATTGACTGTCTAGGACATAAGATAGATGATAAAGGGCTACACACAGATGCCAATAAAATGGCAAGAATATGCGATTGGCGACAACCACGCAATTACAATGATGTCCAGAAATGTATAGGACTCATACAATATCTGGCGCATTTCCTACCAGATATCTCAAGTTATACAGGGCCTTTAGCAGCCATAACAGCAAATGGGCAACCATTCATGTGGAGACCAATCCACGATAAATGCTTTGAAATGATAAAGCAGATATGCTGCTCGACACCTATACTAGTGCTGATACATCACAAGAAAGATAAACCTATATGGGTCATCTGCGATGCATCAATACATGGCATCGGTGCAATGTATGGACAAGGTCCTACCTGGCAAACCTGCAGACCAGCAGGATTTAGGTCGTGAAAGTTTATGGATGCTCAACAGAATTATCATATGTTCAAGCATAAAATGATCATGATACTTGAAGCCTTCCTTAAATGGGAGGACAAATTGATAGGATATTGGGTTCACATTGTGACCAACCATCAAGCTCTTGAGTTTTTCAAGATGCAAAGACATCTGTCTAGCCAACAAGCTTGTTGGATAGAATACCTATCAAGATTTGACTTTGATATAACATACATCAAAGGGCAACTGAATAAAGTTGCCAATGCATTATCACATTATTATGAAAGTGATACATGGTATGACACTCATCCTATGAGCAACTACATAGATGTAGATATACGTCTAGACCCAGAAAAAGATGATCTCCCTTGGGATTATCTAAATGAAATTAGTACTGGAGCCATCAAAATGAAGGCTATCCAGGTCATTGAAGACATTCAATGATGCTGAAGCAATCATCTCCTCAAAAGAGAAGAAGATAGAGATGTGCAAGCGGCAGCACTCACACTAGTTCTGATTCTAGAAATAGAACCGATGAAAAAATTAAGATTGTCCCTGGATAATCCAATGATATTCTAATCCTGTAAATGGGGAGAGAACTTGCACACTCACATAGAGCATGATGAATCACTGATAGTAGCGATTCATGGAGGATACTTATCTGACGCATTATTCAGCAAGGTTCTTGAAAACCCTAATCACCATAAGGCATTCACTGTCCATGAAGGCCTGATTTGGTCCAAGAATTTGGGGGGAGAGGAAGTACTATGTATCCCATCCACAAAGATGGGACAAGAATCAATTTTCGGCCTAATCATTGATCAAGCACACTCAATAGTGGGCTATTGTGGTCCACAATGTCCTGCCGACTACATAAGACGATGGTACTGGTGGCCTAAGATATTTAGCCATGTTAAACAATTCTGCAAGTCATGTCAGACTTGTCAAACATTGAAAGATGATATGCAGCGCCTGACAGGACTGTTGCACTCATTACCCATACCCACGAAACCATGGCAATCAATCGGAATGGACTTTATTGGTCTGTTTCCCAAAATTGATGGGTACAATTACCTATGGGTAGTAATTTGTCGAATGACATTAATGATCCACCTGATACTGGTGAATACCCAAATGAAAGCATCAGAGCTTTCGTGGATCTACTTAAAAGAAGTAGTAAGGCTTCACGGCCTTCCTGAAAGTATAGTCTTGGACAGAGACTCGAAATTTACCTCCAAATGGTGGAGCAAACTTCATAGGCTCTTAGGAGCTAAACTGTTGATGTCTACATCATTCCATCCTCAGATGGATGGTGCAACTCAATGAGCTAATCATTCAATAGGTCAAATCCTCTGAGCGACTGTAAGCTCAGATCAATGAGACTGGATCGCAAAGATCCCTATGACCGAATTCGCGATTAACGTGAGTATCAGTGAAGCTACAGGCTTTGCCCCATTTGAGCTGAACAGAGCATATATGCCCACTATGATTAAGCAGGTAGAAAATACCGCTGAGACACTACCAGGTGTCCAAGCTTTTGCTCAACAAGCGCTGCAGAATCTGGCAGCTGCCCACAATGCAATCATTGCACATCACGTATTTCAAAGGCACTATGCTAATCAGCATAGAAGGGAAGAACCATCAATAAAAGTAAACAACTTCGTGTATCTATCAACCAAGAACCTTAAACTACCACAAGGTAGAGTAGGGAAACTACTGCCAAGGTTCATTGGGCTGTACAAAGTCATATGGGCTTTTCCTAATGAATCCAACTATAAGTTGGAACTCCCCAACAAGCTCGCGAAGCAACAGATTCATCCATGCTTTCATGTAAATTTGCTGCATCCACACCATCCAAATGATGATGCGTTATTCCCTAACCGAGTATTAGTAAATGCTTATGACTTTGGTGAACCACTTCAAACTGAATAGTTAGTCAACAAAATAGTCAGCTATAGGTGGGACAACTGAAAACTTGAGCTGGAGGTTCGTTGGAACCTCGGAGACACAACATGGGAGCCTATCTCATCGTGTAAAGAGCTTAGTGCTCTAGATAAGTACCTAACCCTAATGGGTGTAGATACCCCTCATCAACTGCTGAGACAGCCAGTTAAGAGGCACTGAATGCTAACCGCACTCAGAGCCTTGAGGTGTGCCAACAAGCACACCTTGTATGCGTGCTGATATGACCCCTCCATCCCCTGAGCACTGTATATTCAACTATACGAATACTAAACACCTATTAAGTCCTTCAAACATGAACTCAAACCCTCCGAACACTCCTGATAGCTCCTGAACATCCCGAATGAGTTCGAGATTCATCGAACGCTCCGAATGCAATCGAAGCTTTCCAAACGCGAATGAAAGTTTGTATATCAAAGGGAAGACACTATTCAAAGGCATCGGTTCTCTTCTATTTCTCCCTTTTCACTTGATTCCTTCATTCCCATTCACTACTTTCCCCTTAGATCATTAGAGAGGCTCCCCTTTTATCATATACACTCAAAGGGATCCTTGTACTAGAAGATATATATACTGTATGTTGTAGCTAGTAATCCAACAAGTTAGATATTCACTTCTCTCTCGCTTTCGAGTCTAGATCCTCTCTAGATCTTCTAAGACTTCTTCATTCGATCTTCCGATTCTTCTGATTCTTCCGATTCCCTGATCAATCATGTTCGCGAACGATCGAAGACTCTCTTTCCACGATTATCGATCATAGGCTGAGTCGAGACTCTTTATAGTCATCCTCACACCTTGTTCTGTGTTCGGTTCTCATACACAAAGCAGATGTATCATTTTGGAGCCCACTGCGAGGGCCCACTATTAAATCTTAAAAGATTCCTTCGACTCAGTCCTTCGAACCGCCATTCCCAACACACAATCGAGTCACTTGAAGTACTACCCTACAAGATAGATTCACTCGGAACACCAATCCGACCCAACTAACACTTCCCAGCTCTCAAATAAATTGAAATTCAACTTCGATCAACCAACCCGATTCACCTGATGAACCCTCTTCTACCTTATCACTTTCGTCTTTATCCTCAATTTCTATAACAACAATAACGACTCCACCAACTCTAGTTATGCCCACTCGTGGTCACTCAACCACCCCGAAGTTCAATCCCAAACAACCTCGTGAACTTCGAAGATACTTCCAAGACCTCAGAGGTCTTTTCGCTAATTGTAGCATCACCAACGACAATGCTAAGAAGACTTACGCTTGCAAATACGTCGACATTGATACCTCTGAACTCTGGGAATACCAAACAGAGTTCCAAGCTGGACATACGTTTGACAAATTCGTCACCGCCATCTATAAGCTATACCCAGGATCAGAAGACGATCGAAAGTGGTCCATCGCCAACATGGACAAGATAGTCAGAGAACAGCTTCAACTAGGGATCATGAACACAAACGAACTCGGAGCATATTTCCAATCGTTCCTTGCGATTACTAAATTCCTGCGATTGAAAAACAGAATCTCCAAAGCAGAACAAAGTCACGCCTTCATCTGAGGATTCCAACCCGAACTCTGGACTAGAATCATCCGACGACTGGAGATCAAGTTCCCCAATCACTTCCCCAATGATCCTTACGGGGTAAATGATATCAATGAGGCGGCCTATTTCATTCTATATGGAACGTCTCTGAACACCTTTCTACCGCGTGAAACAACGACTTCAATGACAACTACTACCCCCGCCACTAAACAAGAAGACCTCAGTGTCTTCATGGAAAAACTAATAACTACGCTCGTCAAAACCCTGGACAATAGAGGTCCCCCTAAATGAAACCTGCCCCCTTGATCGCCACAAACATCGGAACGACGACCCAACGCTCCTGACCCATTCGAACCGAAAACCTGCATCTTCTGCGGAAGTCCCGATCATTTCATCGGAAGCTGCCCAACCTGCCGCGAATATATCCAAAACAGTTGATGCAAGAAGAACTTCGAAGGAAGGATTGTACTCCCGAACGACAGGTTCATCCCCCAGCAAATGCCAGGAAAAACCCTGAAAGAATGAATGGACAAATGGTATAAGCAAAACCTGACTCCGACCACTGGAATGATGTACGGAATTTCAGCAGGTATCCAATGCAATCCAGTGACCAAGAGTTACCAACTATCCGCCGACGAATGGATCGCTGCTCTTGAAAAAGAGATTTTCATGTTAAGGAGCAAGAAGACCTTTGATGGAGTAGAGATAGTTCGGCCTCGATAACAAGAACCCGAGAAAGAGAAAGCAGCCGACAAAACATTGAGTGCTCCGATCACAAACACCCTGACTCAACCTGCTACGACGGAACATCCGTTCACGAAAGCGAAAGAGTCTAACTATGTACTGCCCCACATCTGAAACTTTGGCTCTCCGATGGCAAAGAGAGACAAAGACCCCTCATACCACACTCAAGCACCGATCCAAGACTCGAAGATCACCTCCGATGTCTATACTTGTTCGATGAAGACCCCTTGTGTCACACTTTCCCCTGAAGAGTTGCTATCCCTCTCACCTGAAGTCCAATTGAAGGTTCAAGAGGCAGTAACCCCTAAATGAACTTAGCCTCCTAGTCGACCGATCGCAGTCAAAACCGTCGAAGTGGAAGCAATTCTGAATGACGCTCTTCCCTATTGTGACGATGACGATTGTTCCATCACCATTCCCAACCCCTACGAATCATATCTGAACACCCTCTCATCTGATGAAACCCCTCACACCGTTACTGTCGTGAAGGAATCGCACGCTCTCCAATCGATCATCATGTTGATTGATCATAAAGAAATGATGGAATGTATCATCAATCCCAGATGTCAAATTATCGCTATGTCCGAAGCCGTTTGCCACGACCTAGGACTGATCTATGACCCGACTATCTAACTAAACATGCAATCGGCTAACGGCGAAATAGACCAATTGTTAGGTCTCATGAGAAATGTCCCCTGTTAGATAGGCAACATAACCCTCTATCTCCAGATTCATGTGATTTGCGCTCCCACCTATGATATCTTGCTCGGAAGACCATTCAATGTGTTAGCTCAAAGCCTTGTCAAGAATTTCACCGACGAAAACCAGACGATCACTATTTGCAATCTGAATAGTGGAAGGACCGTCACGATTCCGACAGTTCCACGAGGTCTACTGAAGCATCGTTCAGATTTTTGCTCATTGAGGATTTGATTCCTGATCAAGGAGAGATCGCGATAATTCTAGATTATGACCACGCTATGTCTATGCTATCTGTCAATTCCTGTGCACCTCTATGCGCAACAAATAAAGTTTCAACAGTTTCCCATGCTTATTTATCCACTTGTGACCTCCCCGACCTAATCTCTAAATCTCGATCAACTAGCAATTGACCTTCCAATTCCGACCATCTTGATCGATCAATGGAAATTGCAACCTTCCTCACATCAAAAAAGAAATATAAACCCGTCTCAAAGAAAGTTCGCTCTGTAGTAGCTGAACTCCCTGATAAATTCTGAATCATTTGGAAAATCCTTGGTGATCCACTCGCAGACATGCCAACACTCAACCCGAACCCCCCGACGTTTACTCTGACCGAACAATATACAACCGAACGAATGGAGCTTTTCGATAAAGCTCACCCCGGAGATTTCCTTTGGCCTCAGGAAAGGGCTCTCCTTCATGATTTCATGAGAAAGCAAGATCTCGCCTTCACCTGGAATAACTCTGAATGAGGACATTTCAGATCCGACTTTTTCCCTCCCATTGATCTCCCAGTAGTACCACATACGCCTTGGGTACAGAAGAATATTCCGATTCCCCCAGGGATCTACCATGAAGTCTGCAAAGTTATCCAGCGAAAAATCGATGCTGGTGTCTACAAACCCTCGAACTCCTCCTACCGATCGCGATGGTTCACTGTCTTAAAGAAAGGAGGGAAAGAACTTAGAATCATTCACAGTCTCGAACCACTCAATCAAGTCACGATTTGACACTTGGGAGTGATGCCAATCCCCGAACACTTGGCCGAACAGTTCGGCGGTCAATCCTGCAGCGCTATGTTCGATCTTTATGTCAGATATGATAAATGAGTAATTGCGCCTTCATCTCGCAATCTAACCACATTCCAAACACCCTATGGGGCTCATCAACTAGTTACCCTACCCATGGGATGGACCAATTCTGTGCCTGTTTTCCATGACGACGTCACCCATATTCTCCAACTGGAGATTCCTGAATTTACAATCCCCTATATCGACGATATCCCTGTAAAGGGTCCTGCGACTCGATACGTACTCCCTGACGGATCCTATGAAACAATTCCAGAGAATGACGGAATCCGACGATTTGTGTGGGAACACTTCGGGAATCTCAATCAGATAGTCCAGCGAATGAAATACTGTGGTGGAACCATGTCAGGCTATAAATCATTCTTGTGCACAGAAGAAACCACTATTCTTGGACACCGATGTACTCACTTAGGACAACTACCGGATGAATCGCGTGTCTCAGCGATCCGAAACTGGGGTCCCTGTAAGGACCTCTCCGAAGTTCGAGCCTTCCTTGGCACTATTGGCATCATTCAGATTTTCATTCGCAACTTCGCGCATTGAGCGAACCACCTAGTCAAGCTCACTAGGAAAGATATGCCCTTCGAATTCAGTCCCAATCAACTCGCCACTCAAGAGGACCTAAAACAAGCTCTTCTAGAATCGCCTGCTCTACAAGTACTCGATTATACTTCTGACGCTCCTGTCATACTCGCTGTCGACACCTCACATATTGCGGTTGGCTTTCACCTGTGCCAATGCGATCCTAACAACCCGAAGAAAAGGTACTATAATCGTTTCGGTTCAATCACATTGAACGATCGAGAAAGAAGGTTCTCCCAGCTGAAACTCGAAATCTACGGTCTCTATCGAGCTTTGTGATTGCTCCGACTCTACCTCATCAGTGTTCGGAACCTCATTATAGAAGTCGACGCTCGCTATATCAAGGGAATGCTAGCGAACCCAGACATCGCGCCTCAAGCCAGTATTAACAGATGGATCGTAGTGATCCTAACGTTCCATTTTACCTTGGTACATGTCGCTGGTTCGAACCACGGTCCCGACGGTCTCTCTCAATGCCCCCGACAGCCTGATGACCAAGACGACAAAGAGCTGATCGATAAAGACTTCAACAATTGCATTGATTGCGTTCACGGATTAATGCACCATATTAATGATTCACCCGCGTCCCGAATGAAAACCCTCCAATTGCCAACCTCAGTTTACTCACAGAGTAAACATTTCAGTGAGGAGGAGGAGGACCCTATCCACTCACGTACCGATTCCTACAACATCGTTCCGCGATTGGAAGCAGCTCAGCAAGACAATCGATGACTCATCCTGGTTCAAAAATGGCTCTTAGATCTCGAACGACTGAGCAACATGTCCGACAGCGACTACGCAAGCTTTATATGATACTGCGAAGAGTTCTTCATTGACAACCACCGACTATGGCGAAAAGATAGACAAGGCGTTCATAAATTAGTCATCAATCCAGATTGCCGATTAGCAATCATGACAGAACTTCATGATCGAACAGGCCACAAGGCTATTTTTGCTACCCGATTGATCGTTTCTGAACACTTCTGGTGGCCTCATATGGCACCCGACATAGTCTGGTTCGTTCAGATGTGTCATACCTGTCAGGTTCACCAAACCATGCAAGCCCTCATTCCTCCAACCGTCTCTACGCTAGCTCCCCTTTTCGCTAAAATCTATGTCGACACTATGCATATGCCCCAATCTGGCCCATTTCGATATATAGTCCAAGGGTGATGCTCCCTTACCCACTATCCCAAATTTCGAATGCTTCAATTGGAAACAGTGAAATCGATTGGTGAATGGATCTTCGAGGATATAATCTGTCGTTGGGGCTCTCTTTGAGAAATCGTCACAGATAATGGAATGGCCTTCTTAGGAGCTGTAGATTACCTCACCAAGCGCTATCAAATCAACCACATTCGCATCAGCAGATACAACTCTCACGCGAACGGAATAGTTGAATGATCTCACTTCGACGTACGACAATCGCTATTCAAAGCCGTCGATGGCGATCAGAAGCAATGGTCGATCAGAGCCTACTCTGTATTCTGGGCTGAGCGTGTCACTACCTGAAAGCGATTGGGATGCTCACCCTACTTTGCCATCACTGGATCTCAGCCATTGCTTCCTCTAGATATTTCTGAAGCAACATATCTCCTTCCCGCTCCAGATTCAGTTCTGTCGACGACTGACCTAATTTTGCAATGCGTGATCGCTCTGTAGAAACAAGACACTGACTTAGAGCAACTTTGATCGAAGGTTCTTGCTGCTCACCTACGATCTGCCATTCGATTCGAGAAGAAACACAAGAAGACCATTCGCGACTACGACTTCAAGACTGGCAATCTCATACTCATTCGGAACACAAAAATCGAGAAGTCTCTCAATCGGAAGATGCGTCCTCAATACCTAGGACCCCTGGTCGTGATATCTTAAAACCTAGGGAAAGCTTATATCATCGCAGAGCTCGACGGATCTGTCTTACATCGTCCGATCACTGAGTTTAGAGTCATCCCATACTTCACTCGAAGGTCGATCGCAATTCCAAAATGATTCCTCAACATATCAACTTCATGACTTAGAGACATGGAATGTTCGCTAGCTAGCGAACCACTCAATAGTATTGCGATCGAGGACTTGTAACCTGCCGTAATGAAACTCTACGCAATCTTTTTCATTTCAAGTCTTTCTTTCATTTTTTTTAGAATCAAAAAATACAATTTTAGAGGAGAAGACTAGAGGCTACAAAAATTAAAACAAGACAAAGTATAAATCTACAAATTCTCTAAAACCAATTCCTCTTCCTTTTCTTCTAAACCCCTTAGAATCTCTTCAAGAACAACAATCCATGCTTTTACATGCGCTTTCTCCTCCACAATCGCTGCCAACACCTCTCACGACTTGTCTTCATCGACAGCTGCCGCCTTCGCCTTTCCCTTCTGACCCGCAATCGGCTGGGTCGTGTCCTTCGAGCTTTCGCCCACCATTTCCTCCTCGAAAGGTGGGGTCTCATCGATATAAACCATAGGACCTATAGAAACAAGAGATTAGAAAAAGAAAAACAATAGAAAAAGAATTACTTACGAGATACAGCCCTTGCTGATTCCTGAACCCCCTTCTTCGACTCTTCTGCCATCGCCAACTTGTTCGCGCCCTTCGACTCCCCCTTGGGCTGTGGCTTGAATTTCTTCCCCAATCACATTTCCCCCTTCCAATAGTACCCGCACT
This sequence comes from Porpolomopsis calyptriformis, assembly GCA_951640195.1. Lineage (NCBI taxonomy): Eukaryota > Fungi > Basidiomycota > Agaricomycetes > Agaricales > Hygrophoraceae > Porpolomopsis > Porpolomopsis calyptriformis. The sequence goes on from OX621163.1 coordinate 2,721,411, forward strand.
TATCTGTTACGCACTTGGCGCATAATGGATTGGTGGGGTTGATTTCGCATTCCATGCCAACCTTTTTGCAGAAATCACACTACGAAATAAAAGAGTCCATTAGTAAAAACAAAATGAATAGAGAAACAAGACTTACCTTGCCCTCGACTGGGCGCAGGGTCTCCTCCATTGCCTTTTGCTTGTGGTACTCCCGCGTCGTGATCGCAGGGAGCGACCGTCCCTTCGCCGCCATCCTCTCCCAATGCGCTGCCTTTGACTGCTCAACCTGTTCTTCAGCAGTCAGCAATTGCGCTGCTGCCGCTGATTCGTTTTCGCCATCCGGGGGCTGGTGCCTATCCTCCGTCATCTCTGTCATCGCCCCCGTCGTGTCTGGCATGTCAGCTGACACTTCCACCACCTTTGTTCCGCCTTCACCCTCCGCCTTTTCCGTCTCTCGATGGAACTCCTCCTTGTCAATCTTCCCGTCCAAAAGCAACTGGAGGAGCCTCTCATAGGCTTCCTCCATCCACTTCCGGTCCTCTGCATCTCGTACCTCCCGTTCTTCTCGCTCCCGCTTCTCTCATACCTCTCACTCCACCCTCTCGACCCACTCATGCTCCTCTCATTCCTCTTGTTCCTCACACTCCACTCGCTCTCGCTCCTCTCACTCCTCGCGCTCGACCCTCTCTCATTCCTCCCATGCAGACATCTCTGCCCTCTCCCTCGCCTCGCATTCCTCTTCTGCCCTTCACTCCTGCTCGACCCTCTCCACCTCCACTTTCTCTTCGACCTCCCAATGCACCACCTCTGCCAGTCTCGGTATCAACAACTCCCCCACCTATTCCAACCACTCTCACTCTTCGAAAGTGTCGAAGGTCTCACGGGCCTCCTTTTGCCACGCGACGACCTTGTCATCCATCAATGTTTGCTTCAGGGCCTTGACGACCCGATTATATGTGATCTAAAAGATGGATTAGCAAAGAAAAACAACTAAAAAACACGAGACTTACCAGCAGTTTACAAAACTGTTGCCCCCAGACTTTATAGTCTTCAGGTTTGGCAACTCCATCCGGAAGCAACTTCATCTGGTCGCTGATCTTCTGTTTTGCAATAGTAATAACGTTCTTCGACATCTTGAATAACTTGATGCAGTTTTCTTGGCATTGTGGTACACAATTTGGAAGACAGTTGTGTCTAAAGATGAATGTGACACACTGGTCACACTTATAAATGTGCCTCGGCAACTACCAGCAAATCACGTGATTGACTGAGGACAGTTAACATTTCAGTGAGGAGGAGATGATACGACCCCTCCATCCCCTGAGCACCGTATATTCAACTATACGAATACTAGATGCCTATCAAGTCCTTTGAACATGAACTCAAACCCTCTGAATGCTCCCGATAGCTCCTGAACATCCCGAACAAGTTCAAGATTCATCGAATGCTCCGAACACGATCAAAGCTTTCCGAATGCAAATGAAAGTTTGTATATCAAAGGGAAGACACTATTCAAAGGCATCAGTTCTCTTCTATTTCTCCCTTTTCACTTGATTCCTTCATTCCCATTCACTACTTTCCCCTTAGATCATTAGAGAGGCTCCCCTTTTATTATATACACTCAAAGGGATCCTTGTACTAGAAGATATATATACTGTATGTTGTAGCTAGTGATCCAACAAGTTAGATATTCGCTTCTCTCTTGCTTTCGAGTCTAGATCCTCTCTAGATCATCTAAGACTTCTTCATTCGATCTTCCAATTCTTCCAATTCTTCTGATTCCCCGATCGATCACATTTGCGAATGATCGAAGGCTCTCTTTCCATGATTATCGATCATAGGCTGAGTCGAGACTCTTTATAGTCATTCTCGCACCTTGTTCTGTGTTCAGTTCTCATACACGAAGCAGACGTATCAGCGCTAAACCAAGTGCAACCGATAATTGCCTTAATCAGCAATCAATAGACCAGACATACCTGGTCTAGTGGCAGACTCACCCCAATTGGGGTAATTAGAGGCACTAGAATGATGCCACAAGTCTAAGCGTGACTTGTATAAAAGTATAACAAACAAAAAACAACAGTAGAAAATTTTCTACCATGTATGACAATATCAAACAAAGATAACACGCCCACAAGCATAAGAACAAGCCCCCACCCTATAGACCTGAGACCACCAGAAATGGTGGAAGATGACGGGGATCAGCTAATGGCTAGTCCCAATGATGTCATCAGATCCCTGTGCCAGACACAGTGTGGGCCTTCTTCTGAAGGGGAGAGAGAGCACTGCTCTCAACAAAACACAAGTAACTTATCAGAGTTACCCCTGAAAATATAGGTGTGTAACAGCACCATCAATGTTGCCAGTCACCAGAGGTGTAAAGTCTGCAAAGACTACATAATGCATGTCATTGAAGACAGTGTATATGAAGATGCCTCATTGAAAGAGGCATTCGATAACTGCCGCAAGGCACACCAAGAGGAACTTGTCACAGAGATCCAAAACCTCACCATCTTACTCGAGAAGGCTCAAGATGATGGTGACTACTATCGCACTCGTTATGAAAGCACCCAGGACAAGCTTAATAAAGCCAATCAGCTTATAGCCAAGCTGAATAAATCTAACAACACTAGCAAAGCTGAATTGCTAGGAAAGCGCAAGCGCTCCCATACTGAGGGATCACATTCACGATCATCAGAATACACAAGGGCAGCCAGCCCTGTAACCAAGACTTCCTCTGCTCAAGACAAGGGCAAGGAAAAGGAAACTGACGAGAAGGCTCGACAAAGAGCCGATATGGAACACTTCGATCCATACTTGGATGATGAGTTAGTGGGCTGTGGCCCAATGTTCAAAAACCTCAACAAGGAAGATAACGTGTATATCAAGAGACACTTCCCCCAACTCATTCAAGAGAATGAGGAACTGAAGGCTCATCTTCAACCTAACTTATATGTCAAGTTCCCAAACCTCCCAGATCCAGGAGTGAATAATCAACCTGGCCCTAGTGGCAAGATGATCAAACAGCGCAAGAAGCACTCAACCATCACTGCTTGGCCCAGCATCCCTGCTGGGGCCCACTATTCACCTGTTGACTAGACCATCTGGGTTGGCGCAAGCGCTGAAGCAGTGCAACAAAACAAAGCATTGGGATTACCCCCTCCACGTGGAACTCAATCTGCAGATGACTGTGGATACCCAGTCAATGCACGCCAATAGCACACTCTGTTCATGCAAGCCCAAGAATTGGGCAATAATGAGGCTCTCGACCTTGCGCGATCATTTGTCACAACAGTGCAGGCGACTCCTTGAGAGAGTAGAATGGATGCTGTTAAGGCAGTGCCGAGAACTACGTCACCTGACTTATGACCTAAGACCGTTCAGCCAAAAGCGTCACAATACCAAGCTGGTATTGTATGTGGTTCTCGGTATATATAGCTGATCCGTGATTAGGGCGCAATCGTAACAGATGCTCAATGTGTCGCGTTAATCAATTGGAGAGTTCCTGCCTGGGCTTCAGGTGATTCCATTGATGCACCTGTACAGGTGCCGACTTCTTTTGTGCCTGGATTGGTTAACCCATCTCAGCCAACTGCCACAAGCTCCCCAGAAGAGTGGGCTCGTTAGTTTTATATAAACCACCCTGCCACGCACCCTGGAGTGCACTTGGAATGAGATGGCAGCATTTCGCTGCAAAGCCTCTGCGGGATGCTTTTAGTTAGTCAACACAAACCAAAGTTGCCTAAGACCCATGCTCCCACCGGATCATTGACAGGCGCCAACTAGATACAGTCACAATACATCAGAGCAGTGGCCCTCCTGTTTGGAATGCCTGGCTGCTATCGATCACTTGTGACGGGATTGAACCTGTCCATTGCAGAACCCCCCAGAGAACCAGCCTGGTACTCTGGATCATCCAATGTTACAGAACAATCCCTTGTTCCATTCTTCACTGGACAAAGCATTACATTTGAACAGGTGGATGATGCCTTTGTATATGCCTTTCAATGGCTCGAGGACATGCTCCAGGGTAATGTCTTGGACATATCCGCCCTCGAGACATACAGAGAGTCTGTGCATAATACACTGGAAAGGAATGGCATCCTGCCATCACTTCATGATGGAAATGACACCTGGTTCCCTAACAGACATCCCTGCCGACGTCCCCCATCTTGTATCTTGTCTAATGATGAGTCTGTTGCCTCACCCACAGGCCTTATCACCCAAGATGCATTTGATGCATCCAACTTGTTCACTCAGTGTGGACAAACCATGTACACACTCGCAGAGTGTGGACTACCCCATGGCTGGGACTCATCCCACACTTTGTGATGCTGTTCACAGTGCAATTCGCAAGACAGCGCTGCACCACCAGGCAGCAATAGTGAGCAAGTATCACTTGGCTCACCTATCCCTGAACCTGAGCCAGCTTTGCTTCAGGAATGTATTGATAGTATGTTAGAGATACCTAATGTCCCGATGGACTATGGATGAATGTAGTCTTCACCACAGTTGTATTACTATGGCATTAATTTTCTGTTTCTCTTAGTTCTTTCTATGTAATATATAGATTGTTTTGTATGTATTCTGCCTGGCTCTCAGGCTTAACTTACCCCAGCAGTTAAGCCAAAGGGGGAGGATGTAACAGATATGTTACATATAGCCACCATGCTGTGTTTGTACATATTTGTACCAGATACCTTAAGTACCAGTTATGCTTAGGTAAACATTAAGTTTACATCCCACTCCCACTTATACCAGATTGCCCTAATACATTGGTTCTGTGCATATCCTAGTATTGAGTAAAGTGTAATAACTTATCCCCAACCCTTACACTAGCTCTAGATAGCGAAGAGATCCTCCATTGATGGATAGTCAGTGATGCGGAGTCACTGGGAATGGAATTGGTCATGCTGGGCATGAATTGATGCGTATTGAAGTTGGATGAATCCCAAGCTAGCACGGTGGAAGAAGATATGTGAAAGTTTGTACTAGAGGTATACTAGAAAGACTATTCTAGTGTCTTTGCCAAAGAATCCTTTGACTGCCTTCTACCACATTCAGAATTCAACCATGCCATAGAATTGGATGAAACTTTCAAACTGTAAGAGTTCTTGATCTTGCAGTGCTCACAACCAGCTGGATACAACTAATATCTATTAGATATGTGTAAACCTGGTATGAGCGGTGGCAAGATATAAAAAGAACTACCTAAATAAGGGTAAATACTGCCTATATACTGCTCTCTGGTACAAACACTAATACATAAGGACTACATCCCTAATGTACACACTGTAACAGTAATATCTGTTACATCCTCCCTCACCAGATTGACCCAAGGGGTTCAATCGATCAAGAAGAGCCTGAAATAAAGGCTTTGAAAAAGTACATCAGAATCAAGACATGATCCTGAACAATATATACATTCTGAAAAATATATATATTTCTCATAACACTACTCTGCATCATGTACATTTATTAGTTGTATAGCTCAGCTCTGCTTTGCTATACTACCAGTATTCCCCTACTGAATTAAATTCTGGGGGTAAAACCTTCCCCTTCAAAAAATATTATTCTCAGAGGGCACACATGTGATTCTACATGGTGCCAATCTTTGCCTTTGCCTTCTGAAGGTTGTTCATTACTTCCTCTGTCCATAATAGAGGAATCCTCTGAGATTAGGCACCCTTATGATGCCTTTTCCCAATGAGAGACACAGTGTCTCCAACTTTCTATGGTGACTCGGTCTGTCACCTCTTCTATTCTGCTGTGACCTTGTTGTCCTCAGCTGGGAATACTCGTGATGGGTATCTTGCTTACCCACACAATATTAGTTAACCCATCATGTCTGATAGGTGATGAGGGCATCTAATGTCCTCTTCAAGGGTTTTAGCTTTTGCAAGCTTCAACCTATTGTTCAATGAGGGTACATGGTCATACTCCTCTCAGGTGATGTCTAGGATGTAGATGGCACCTGATCCATGTCTGGATCAGGCTATTGGGGCCAATTGCACCCAATATATAACCTACTTCCTGGGAAGTAGGTGATTGCCCAGATGTATTACACATCCAGGGTGTAGGTGATGCTAGACCCATGTCTGGGTCTGGCTGCTAATGCTGCTACCATTGGGATGGCTGCGCATTCACAATGCAGGATGGTGAGCAACATCCTGAATAGACATTGCTGTCTCTGGGCACTCATTGGCGCTGGGGCTGCCATTCTCACCAGTGGTCCTTCACTGGTTGTCCACCCTCTGTGCCGTCTTCTCAGGCAGCTTGAGGGGCTTCCTTTGGACCAGGGACAAGAGCCGTAAGGCTCAGTGCATGTATCACATGCATTGACGATAGCTGATGGTGGAGCCTGCGTTGGGCTATGACCAGGCACATCGTGTGTGGGTCATTTGCCTTGTTGGGGTCCATTGTCGCAATCGTCGGTGTCGCGAGAGCATAGGGCAACAAGGGGATGTTGCTAGAGATGGGCGGTAGCCATCAGGAGGGGTTGGAGGGACCTGCGTGTCCTTCACACTCCTGTTGGCTTCTCATGCTGTCATTGTTGGCATGCACGTCCATGCTCACAGAGTGGGCATGGTAACCGCATTAGCAGTAGTTGTACTAGATTCATATCTGGATCTAGCCTCAGAGCACAATATTGTGCTAGCGATGGGGGGATGTAAATGCGGCGCTAGGTGTAAAGCCTTTGCTGTGCACGCTCATGGATGGGTGCCTGGGGCACCCATGTCCTTGTCTCCATTGTTGGCGGTACTGGGACTGCCCTGACCTGCTGTTGTTGATCAGACAGCGTCTTGGGGGCCTTCCCTGAGTCTGGGATGGCCGAACACTGGAACAGCATGCAGAGCGCGCTCGAGAGACTGTGGGAGGAGTGGGAGCCACGCCCCTGCTACCATACGACATTCTCTATCATCGCCATCATTGCTTGTGGAGCCATTGGGCTCGGTTGTGCGTCGTCGATGTCATTGGGCATTGTGGGCATTGTCGCGAGAGCCATTGGGCTCGATGTGGGGGCAGGATGTAAACGTCGGGACTACCTATGGGCAGTGACATATTACTTCCTATGCCTGGTGCTGGCCTCGTTGGTGTTAGAAATTGCACTGGGAACGTACGCATTCAGACGACAGTCAAGACCACTTGACTAAAACGTCGTAGTATTGGACATATCCAATACTGTTGTTCCCAGTATATATACCAGATTACACGTGATTGGCTAGAATCTGCTCGATGTTCATGAGAGACGGCCTCAGCGTGCTTGATCTCAAGTCTCGAATTTCAGATTCATGACATTTTGTTATAAACTGGTTATCGATGAGATGGTTTTACTTTGGAGAGCTCTGTCCCAAGATGATGATAATGTCTCAAGTCCTAGTTATTGGGTTGCTAATGAGGAATCAGACTTAAAGTCTGAGTACGACTAACTAGGAGTTTATATACTAACTACGCTACTGCAGATGAGTCAGTATCTACATGAGGAATACATGCAATAAGTAAAGATAGGCATGATAAGAGACTCGGAGCATGTGAAGAGATGAAACATACTTGTTGGAAATGAAATCTATCCTATCTAGGATAAATGAAAAGATATGGAATCATGGGGAATCCCAACCAAAGATAAGGTAGATCCGACTAATCAATGATGACTAACATAGAGAAGGAATGGAAAAATTACGTCTGTGACATACACCTCGCCTTTCGGGAATTTCGACCCGAAATTCAAATCTAGGCGGTGTCAGGCATTTCATTCTCTGAGGCCTGAGTTGAGATTTCCTCAATGATGGGGGCCTCGATGGCCACTGAGGGGGAAGTGATGGGGGTGGTTTCCGAAGCTGCTTCGATGGGGGAAGGGGCTCGGACTGTTGCGACGTCGTCCTCGTCTGGGTATTCCAAGTCAAGATTGATTGGGTATTCGACTGACACACTATACTCGATCAGCGTTTCCACTGTTGCAAGGTCTCGTTTGGCACACAGAAAGGAAATAATAACTAAAAAAGAGACTCATTATAACAAGACATCTGGTGCAGATATTTCTATGGATTTTTCAGACCCACCTGAGGTCTATAAACCACCACCAATGACTTCTGGATATTAGTGGAGGTTTCCACACTGCTATAAGGATTCTTTACTATCAGGTCTATGCCTACTTCTACATATGCCTGAACCAGCTTGTCCAGTGCAAGATCGACCACTATCACCTACTCCAGATGCACTGGATGCACTGGATTCTCCCCAACCATCTTCAGCAAGCGAAGATCCACTGCCACACATTATTGAGACAGAACCAAATCAATTTGGTTTGTATCGCATGTATAATACTATACCTGTTAGGTGCAAAGCAGGACTCAGGTCTTCACTCTGGGAGGTCCAATGTGGGTCTTAGCTGATGCAAACAAGGAAGTTGGCAAGTCCAAGTTGTGGTTCAACCTAGAGAAGTACAAGCAATTCCGAGCTGCCTATATTTACCCTAGCTGAGTCCGAATATGTGATTATGTAATCAATCCATGGAACAATTGTGTAAGCAATGATTAAGTGTAAAAGATAAGATAAGAAAGATAAGAAGGAGTGACAAACGTCACACTTATGACCGTGACTCGACCGGTTGGGTAACAGTCACGTTGTGACAGTGTGACAATTGCAGCATCGAAAATGATAGTGAAGAGAATTAGCACACAGAAAGGAAATAATAACCAAAAAAGAGACTCATTGTAACAATACCATCCCACAACCCAGATGAAGCTGTGTCCCTTAACAGCATCTGTGATGAAATCCACCCCCCCACTATCCCATCCAAGCCAAAGACCAGTGTCTTTGGTCCCTTTCTCAATGTGACACTCTTCTGAATCATGCAGTGGTTCTATGGTGGTTTCCTTACTAAGTTGGTTGTGGATCTTCAATCCCTTGTCGACAATGTATTGCTTGCTGAAGACTTCAAGATAGATGAACTCCACAGCTTCAATGCAATAAAATCCTTAAGGGATTTGGATAAATATGAAGATTCAGATATACCAGGATTCTCTGCCAAAGATGGCTGGGTCAATGGATCAGTCAAGCTCCATCTACCTGCTGAGAAGGTCCAGTTTACATCTGAAAACCACACTCCTGAATTCGAAGTCAGTGGTATCTGGTATCGAAAGCTCACACAAATTATTGTCTCAATGTGTCAACAACCCAACTCAATCAACTTCCATCTTGCTCCATTCAAACTCTTTCAGAAGGTGACAGATGATAGACCCCCTGAGTGGATTTACAGTGAAGTCTACAACACAGACATGTTTATATCAGAACATAACAAGATTCAATCTGAACATCATAATGATAAACCCCCCCTGGAAAATGTGGTTGCTGCCCTCATGCCCTACTCCAACTTGACCTATCTCATAAACTTTGGTACAGCATCTCTGTGGCCAATTTATCTTTTCTTTAGTAATATTTCCAAGTACCTTCGTAGCAAGCCAACATCTTTCTCTGCAAATCACCTTGCTTATATTCCATCAGTAAGTGTTTTTTTATATAGATGTTACATGATGTAGTGACATTGTGCTACAGTTACTGGACACAACACAAGATACAGTGGGCCAAAAAACTGTTTCAATGTTTTGCAAGTTTGACTTGACAGTATTATATCTCATGATATAAAATAGAGAGAATTATGAAGATATTATAGAAGATAGCCCCTCATCTTGGGTTTAAAACAAGCCCCTAAACATTACGATTGGTAAAGTTCTTCCAGAGATATTCCTTGTCGAATCTGGTTATATTATTGAAACAGTTGTTTTGCTGAGGGCTTGTACTAGTATTTAGTACTTAGTATAGCCTCCCTTAGCCTTCAATACAGCTTCTACACATCTAGGCATACTCTCTATGAGTTTCTGACACACCTCCTCTCCTATTTTATCCCACTCTACTTGTACCCTCTCCCACAACTCCACAATTCCATTAGGGGGTACCTCATAGTCAGCCAACCTCCTTTTCAAGTGACTCCAGAGATGCTCAATAGGATTGAGATCAGGGGATTGGGCAGGCCACAAGAGGACTTCATATCCATGATCCTTCAACTATTTTTGAGCCTTCTTGCAGGTATGTTTGGAGTCATTGTCTTGTTAGAAGATAAAGTCTTCTAGGGTCTTGTCATAGAATTGGATAGTTTGTTGAAGCTCCTCCTCCAGAATCTTAACATAGAGGTCTCCATCTATTATTCCATCAATCTTGCAAGCATACCCAATCCCTTCCCAAGCCATGCAGCCTCACATCATGAGAGAACCACCTCCAAACTTCTTTGTCCCCTCTACTAGCCTATCACTCAAACCCTCCCCTGGCTTTTTCCATACCCATTTCCTACCATCTGACCCCAAGCAATTGATTTTGGTTTCATCTGACCACACCACCTTCTTCCAGTCCTCTATAGTCCAATCTTGATACCTCAAAGCAAAGTCCATTCTCTCTTTCCTATACCTCTTAGTGAGTAAAGGTCTTTTCTTCTTCACCACAGTCTTCATCCCCACTCCTTTGAAGCCATTTTGAACAGTTTGGGAAGAGAGAGGTTGGTTTGTAATATTCCTAAGCATTTGGGTAACTTTCACAGCATTTTCAACCTTCCCAGAGCTAATAAGACAAATTGCATAGCGAATGTTAGAGGTACAAAGCTTTGAAGGATGTCCTCCAGAAGATTTGTGGAGATAAGGGCAATGTCTGGAACATAGTCTGGAGATGGTAGCATTGGAAGCACCAGTTATATCTGAGATTTGGTGACCAGAATAACCAGAATCAACAAGAGAGAGGATGTGATTGTAGTCAGCAGTAGAAAGGCTTTTTATGATGATGGTGGTCAAGTTCAACTAGTTGTTTGGGTTTGTTTGTTACTGTTCAACACTCACATGATCCACAGGTCACTTTTGGAACCAAACATATCATAACAGTCTTCACTTATAAGTTAAAATATCATCTTTTCTAGATTTTAGTACCTCAGCAAAACAACTGTTTCAATGATATCACCAGATTCGAAATGGAATATCTCTAGAAATACTAGACCGATTGTAACGTTTATAGGCTTGTTTTAAACCCAAGATGAAGGGCTATCTTCTATAATATTTTTATAATTCTATCTATTTTATATCACAGGATATAATAATATCAAGTCAAACTTGCCAAACATTGAAACAGTTTTTTGGCCCACTGTATATACTGGAATCAATTTGGTAAAAGTGTGTCTACCACTGTGCTTACTCACCTCAAGTAAGATCTCACGCATGCTATCTGGGAGCTATTGCTCAACCCAGAATTTGTGCATGCATACCAACATGGGATCATCATCAAGTTTTGGGATGGTATCTTGAGGTGAGTATTTCCATGATTTTTGCCTACTCATGCAACTACCTAGAAAAGTAAGTAGTATTTAATCTTTACATCCTACATCTCTTATGTATGTTTTATTGGAGTTCTTCTCACATTAATCTGATTGCTCTCACACTGCCCATGTCCATGCTGCAAAGTGAGAAAAGAACAAGTACACAAAATGGGCACAAAATGAGATATGCACTACCGAGAGGATATACGGGAGGATAGCGAACGATGGCAGGGTAAAATCGAGACCATGCAAGGATGGATATATGAGAAAGGGTATTCCATCAACAGCAAGGCTGTGGATTACATGCTAACTAGTGATTCCTCAGTCCCTGTGCGTGTAAGTAATAACTTCTATTTCAATGTATTATTTAGGTACTAAAATTTTCTAGAATACATTCTCCCACTGCCTGCATTGTTTCAGCCTCAATTTTTATTCCTTGTTTGTTCCAGACCTCCTGCATGAGTTCAAACTTGGTGTATGGAAGGCCACCTTCACCCATCTATTGCATATACTCTATGCATCCAGTGTGGATGCCATACAGAAACTCAACTGGAGGTAAAGTTTCAACTCTTTGAATATTCACCTGATACTTATATTTTGTTTCTAGATACTGACAAGTCCCAATGTTTGGTTGTGATATAATACAAAAATTCACCAACAATGCTTCTGGAATGAAAAAACTTGCTATGCAGGATTTTGAGGACTTACTCTAGGTAGGTTTTTCAAATCTTTTCATTCACGCATTACTTATACAGTATTCTAGTGTGCAATTCCAGTATTCAATGGCCTACTTCTATCTCCCCATAATGAGGTCATACTCGACCTTCTATTCACCCTCTCAACATGGCATGGCCTTGCAAAGCTACATCTACACATGGAATTGACTCTGAGTTTTTTTGAGTCAATTACTGCTGCTGTTGGCTATGTAATGCATCAGTTTAAGCAAACAGTTTGTGAAGTATTTGTAACATATGAACTACTATCTGAAGAGGCTGCATGCAGATGCCATATGGCTGCAGAAGTATCAGGACCCAAATGAAAGATACAGCCAGACAATAATGCTGGAGGTAAAGGAAAGGCACAGACCCACTGAGGGCCGAAACCACAAGTGTTCAACCTAGCAACATATAAATATCATGTATTAGGTGACTATGTTTCAGCTATCCAATCATTGGGGACAAGTGAAAATTTCACTACTCAGGTGGTAAGTCTTTGATTAATGTATGACTTTTGGTTGACTATCTCTATTCAGGGGGAATTAGAACATAAGGGTGTTAAGAAGTTTTACCTTAGGACCAACAAAATGAAAATATACAGAGAACAAATTGCCAAGCATCAGCGGTGGGAAGAGACTTTATGAAAAGTCTCAGTTCAACTGAAAGAGGATCCCCCCACTCAAGAAATCCTTACATTTGACTCAGACGATCCAAGTTGTCACTACCACATCTCTCAAGATAGTTATCCTGAAAATGTAACATGTTTTCTGGTTGACAATGCTAGTGATCTGGCTATCTGAGTGAGTCCACAGGGGCTTTACTTCAAGTTCCTACTGACAGGAGACTTTAGGATTTCCTACTGAAACTGCAAGACCACCTACTAGCTCACATCTTGGGGGATTCCAATGTCAACCCAACCCAGTTCACTGATGAAGACTGCAGGTGTATTTCATTCACAAATATTTCAACACAAAGTCCTGCAGATCAACTATACTACCTACAATATGCGCAGGTGTCAAGATACACTCAACCCATGGATTCCAGACCATGTGAATGTTATGATATTATTGCATGAGGATGATAATGAGGCTACACCTCATCCATACTGGTATGCCCAGATTATCAGAATATTTCATACATTCATCCAACACTGTGGGCCTTCCTCGACTTCCATGGACCCTCAAAAGATGGTCTTTCTTTGGGTCAGGTGGTATAGGTGTGATATTGCCCATTGCACTGGTTGGAAGGCCAAACGCTTGCACTGGGTCAGGTTTATGGATGTCAGTGACCTGGATGCATTCAGGTTCATTGATCCAAAAGATGTAATCCAAAGCTCACATCTTATCCCTGTATTTGTGTATAGCTGCCACTCCAACCTTCTCAGTCTATCTCCTTTAGCTCGACAGCTAAGTGAGAACAATGAAGACTGGGTTTATCTTTATGTAAACTTGTAAGTTACATCTCATTTCTACTCTACTGGCTACTGCATATTGACCTATTCTGGTTCAACAGATTTGTTGACCAGGATATGTTCATGCAATACTACAGCAGTGGAATTGGTCACAGAGGGAATTGTGCTGCCCCAGATTCCAACCCTGAGACAAGTGAAGACTATGCCCTTACCTGAGATGATTCAGATAGGGACAATGAACCTGACAATGGTCTTGAAGGCAATAAACCCAGTGGCAATGAAGACCTTGTGAAGAACAAGTTGTATAACTATGGTTATGCAGACAATGGTGATAACGAAGATGATGAAAATGGCAAAGTTGATCTCCCAGGGGATATCTTGGATGAGGTGGGTTTTGTGCCACTGTAGCTCACTCTGTGTACTTAGATTCTATTGTATAATAGCTTGCAAGAACTTGTGTTTTAATTTTTTTACAATGGTAATGTTATAAACTGGTTGTTTGGAATGCATTTTACTTCAGGTGTTCTGTCATAAGGGATAAAGGTATGGTTCCAAGTCCTTGTTATTAGGTAGCTAATGAGGAATCAGACTTAAAGTCTGATATGTACAAGAGGTACCCTTTATATACTAACTACTTATCAGTGTGAGTCAGTGTGACATAACATGTGTTAGAGATAAGAGTGAGTCATCATGATTGATGATGAATCATAAGGGGGTGAAACAAAGACAGAAATGAAGTAAGTCTGTATATGGTTAAAGTAATGGGGAATCCTAAGATAAGATAAAGGTTTACATGGAGATAAGATGAAAATTTATATCCCTGATATACACCTCAGCTTCAAAGGAAATTCATCCCGAATTTCAAACCTAGGTGGCATCAGTCATTTCATTCTCTGAGGCCTGATTCTGGATTTCCTCAGTAGCGGGGGCCTCAATGGCTACTGAGAGGGAAGCAATGGGTTTGACTTCTGAAGTTGCTTTGACCGGGGAAGGGGCTCTGACTGTTGCGACGTCGTTATTGTCATCTGGGTATTCTAAGTCAAGGTCAATAAGGTATTCAACTGATTTCCCATATTCAATCAATATCTCTCTCATTGCGAGATCCTGATGAGATAGGTAGAAGTCTTCTCTTGTAAGCTGTTCAGCTCGACGACAGTCTTCCAAAAATTTGATGATGTGGGTGTGGGTGGTGACATCGCCGCAGTCTACCCATGTTCGCTTCTTTTGTCACTGGAGCTCCCAAAGCTTGAGCTCACCATTGTCCCAATGATCCTTCCAGAATTGAATACTGTTCTACAATGATTTGTTCTTGGCCTGTAAGGTGTCACACTCCTGACAGAGCTCTCGGTTCCACTGGCTGACACTGTTACTGTGGACTGTGAGATGAGAGATGGTGATGGTGGGGTCTTTGGGGGGAGGGGTTTGAACATCCCCAAAAAAGTCTTCTGCGTGAGCGTGGGCATGTCAACATAGTTGTTGAGTGGAAGAGGCAGTGGTGGAAGGACCTGGGGTAGGGGATCAGAGGTGGGACAGGGAGATTCATCCAGCACACTGGATAGCAACTTGAGGGGAAGGGGATTGAGTGGCAGGTATAATGAAATTGTCATGAAGGAAAATGGAGATATCTTGTAATTTATAAGGAGTGATTCTAAAAATAGAGGTCAATTCTTGGCAGTTGATATGATGACAAACGAATGTATAAATTCAGGTTGCCATTTGAATTGAGTCTTCGTATGTCTTCACAATCTCCTTGGCGTGTTGTAAAATGTTTGATTGATCTTCCCAAGTGGCTTCTTCGATTGGATAGCCTTTCCATTTGACCAAATATTTTTATCATCATTTAGTTCCAGAATGTTGCAATGTGGATTCGACCTCATATTCTTCTTCGTTTTCGATCAGATCAGGAGCAGGCCATGATGTGTCAATGACATCAGGGTGGAGTGATTTATTTTCAATATTGGGTCTCAGGAGTGAAACGTGAAAGACTGGATGTAGTCTCCATGTTCCAGGGATGTCGATCAGATTCCCAAGGTCCAATATCTTCTTCAGAACCTTGAATGGTCTGGTCCATCAATTGTCGAGCTTCTTTGAAGGTTGTGTCATCTTGATGTTCTTAGTGTCTAACCAAACTAGATCTCCTTCTTCATAGGAGGGTGAGAGTTTCCATTTGCAATTGGCATATTTCTTCATCAATTCTGTTGTCTTCAATAAAGATCGTTTGGCATTTTGCTGTGCATGTGTAAGATGTTTGTGGAAGGTGTTGGCTGCTGGCACATTACTTTGATCCAAAATGGTTGTCAGGAGGTGGGGATAATATCCATATTCTATATAGAAAGGTGATTGTGAAGTGGTGGAGTGTTGTTGGTTGTTGTAGGTGAACTCGGCAGAAGCAAGTCATTCCAACCAGTCATCTTGCATAAAGTTGGTATAGAAATATAGATAAACTTTGAGTTCTTGATTGGTATATTCCATTTGGCCATCTGTTTGGGGATGGTATGCAGTGGAGAGACTGGAGATGATTCCTAAGGACTCATTGAGGGCTTCTGTGAATTTCGATGCAAATTGCACTCCACAATTGGATAAAACCTTTTGGGGCCCTCCATGATGTTTCCAGATGTGACTCTGAAAGAGTTTCACAGCACCTTCTGATGAAAGATTGGAAGTTGTCAGAATGAAATAGGCTCATTTAGTGAAATGATTGACAACGACCATTATAGCATCATAGCCTTGTGACTTGGGGAGTTCAATGATAAGATTGACAGTGATTTCTTTCCATGGTTCCATAGAAGGGGGTATGGGTTGGAGCAATCCTAATAGCTTCAAAGGGAAGTTCTTGTTTTGTTAGCAAGCTAGACAGGATCGAACATAATTGGTGATATCTTGTGGGGCACCATCCCAAGTAAAGTTACAAAGAATGAGTTCCTTCATCTTCTCAATCCCAGGATGACCAGCATGTGGGTAGGTGTGGGACAGTTGTACAATGTCTGTACACAAAGATACTTCCTCTGGCACCACTATTCGACCTTCAACATTGCATACAAGCCCATCTGTCTAGGTCCAAGTGAGAGGGGTATCCTCAAGTTTATCTTGGATCTTCTGCAGGAGTGGGATTTTGAAGTGTAACCTAGAAAGAAAATCCAGATTCAACAACTTGACAATTGAATTAATCTATTGGTTGCGTGCTATTAGAACTTCGTTCTCCACATTGGCTTCAACACTGGGCAAGTAATCTGGGTATCTGGACAGGCTATTGGCTTTGTTCTTCCTCCCTGGAACATACTTGATTTTGAACCTGAATCTAGAAAGATACTCTGACTAACGAGTCTAGTGATTCAATAAACAAAGATTTTTGGAGAAATATCATAAAGCCAAACTGTCTGTCCTGATGAGAATATCGTGTCTTGCTCCTTCAAGGAGGTGGCTCCATTGTTTAAAGGAGTCAATGATTGCTAGGAGCTCTAGATCATGGGTAGGGTAGTTCTTTTCAGCAGGGGAGGTGGATCTTGAGTGATAGCCAACAGGTTTCCAGTGTCTATTGTGAAGCTGGGAGAGTATTCCTGCAATCCCGATAATTGAAGCATCGGTCTCCAGACAATAGGGGAGATCCTGATCAGGGATGTGGAGGATGGGCACATTTGTTAGGAGGGACTTGATGTTGTTGAAGGCTTCTTGTCTTCTGGGGGTCCATTCCCACACAGTTTCATTGTGCAAGAGTTTGTAGAGAGGGGTAGCAACCTTGGAGAAACCCTTGATGTATCTTCACCAAAAGTTTGCGCTGCCTAAGAAGGATTGGAGTTGTTTCACCATTTCTGGAATAGGCCAAGACATGATGGCATCAACCTTCTTTGGGTTGGTGGAAATTTGTCCTTTGGATAGGATAACTCCAAGATAGATGACTTCTTCCTTCTCAAACTGACACTTGATGGGTTTGCATGAGAGTCCATATCTCTTTATGATGTCCAGCATTTTGAAAGTCCAGTATTGCAATTCCTGTAAATCATCTCCACAGATGAGCACATCATCAATATAGATAAAAACATTTCCAGAAAATAGAACTTCTTTGAATCTTGTATCAATTATCCATTGAAAGGTAGCTGGAGAGTTCTGTAAACCAAAGAACATTACAGTGGGTTTGAAGGCGCCTGCTTCAGTGATGAACATGGCTTTCCATTTGTCGCCTTCCTTGATCCTGATGTTGTTGAATCCCCATTGGATATCTATGACTGTAAACAGGGATGCTGTTAGAAGTTTTGGTAGTTGGAGTATTTGGTGAAGAAGGGGGAGGGGATAATGGTTGGGAACCATGTGTTCATTGAGGTAGCAGTAATCTTCAATAGGGTGTAAGCCAGTGCTTTTACCTTTAGCATTCACTTCTTCAGCTTTCTTTCCGAAAAAGAATGGAGAGACCTGTTTCAACTTGGAAGTTCATATTCGTCCAGTGGATAGGTTTTCGTCTATGAACTTGTATAGGTGATCCATTTTGAGGGGAGACATTGCGTATTTCATGCCTTTGGTTGGTTTGTGTAACAGATATTACTATTACAGTGTGTACATTAGGGATGTAGTCCTTATGTATTGGTGTTTGTACTAGAGAGCAGTATATAGGCAGTATTTACCCTTATTTAGGTAGTTCTTTTTATATCTTGCCACCGCTCATACCAGGTTTACACATATCCAATAGATATTGGTTGTATCCAGCTGGTTGTGAGCACTGCAAGATCAAGAACTCTTACACTTTTTTGGATATCCAACATAGACTGTTGGATTACCCAATATTGGCGCAATGACAGTGTTGTTAAATGACATCATTGATTTTGGCACAGCCACTGCCAACACCAACCCCCTTGTGCTCAAGACTGATATGTAGCATCAACACACGCATGTCAAGGGTAGTCCTAGACCACCTAGGAACTGGCCCCTGCAGACCAGCAGGGCTCTATTGGCGATGACGAGGCATTTCAACCACCACATCATCAGTGGCCCCAATGCCACTCACGCTCACACTTTGTGAGCGCCTACTTCCCAGAGCCTCACGGCTCTCCAAGACGGTCCCGCAAACGCACGGAAACTGAGAAGGATGGAAGAGGACGCAAGCGAGAGGTAGAAGGTGCACTATGTCATAGACGACTGACATCCCTCCAGCTACTGCCTATGTCCCCTCCAGCGACCTACTACCCCCCACAACTCCCCAATGTTGCACATCATCCCTGCGATGCAGACGAATGAGGAGAACGAGGCCACCAAGGCCAGCAACAGGCACACAAAGTGCTACATCACCACCCAACAGTGGTCCCAACTCTCCCACCTACATCCCCAACCAGCTGTGCAAGCCCAATGGCCACAGCGCAGGTCTCCCCAAGCATTAGGGCTCCCCCAGGCATCGACAGAAGGCTTGGCCAGCCAACTGCAAAGCCCAACTGTCACAGATGTAATTTTTCCATTCCTTCTCTATGTTAGTCATCATTGATTAGTCGGATCTACAGTGGGCCAAAAAACTGTTTCAATGTTTGGCAAGTTTGACTTGATATTATTATATCCTGTGATATAAAATAGATAGAATTATAAAAATATTATAGAAGATAGCCCTTCATCTTGGGTTTAAAACAAGCCTATAAACGTTACAATCGGTCTAGTATTTCTAGAGATATTCCATTTCGAATCTGGTGATATCATTGAAACAGTTGTTTTGCTGAGGTACTAAAATCTAGAAAAGATGATATTTTAACTTATAAGTGAAGACTGTTATGATATGTTTGGTTCCAAAAGTGACCTGTGGATCATGTGAGTGTTGAACAGTAACAAACAAACCCAAACAACTAGTTGAACTTGACCACCATCATCATAAAAAGCCTTTCTACTGCTGACTACAATCACATCCTCTCTCTTGTTGATTCTGGTTATTCTGGTCACCAAATCTCAGATATAACTGGTGCTTCCAATGCTACCATCTCCAGACTATGTTCCAGACATTGCCCTTATCTCCACAAATCTTCTGGAGGACATCCTTCAAAGCTTTGTACCTCTAACATTCGCTATGCAATTTGTCTTATTAGCTCTGGGAAGGTTGAAAATGCTGTGAAAGTTACCCAAATGCTTAGGAATATTACAAACCAACCTCTCTCTTCCCAAACTGTTCAAAATGGCTTCAAAGGAGTGGGGATGAAGACTGTGGTGAAGAAGAAAAGACCTTTACTCACTAAGAGGTATAGGAAAGAGAGAATGGACTTTGCTTTGAGGTATCAAGATTGGACTATAGAGGACTGGAAGAAGGTGGTGTGGTCAGATGAAACCAAAATCAATTGCTTGGGGTCAGATGGTAGGAAATGGGTATGGAAAAAGCCAGGGGAGGGTTTGAGTGATAGGCTAGTAGAGGGGACAAAGAAGTTTGGAGGTGGTTCTCTCATGATGTGAGGCTGCATGGCTTGGGAAGGGATTGGGTATGCTTGCAAGATTGATGGAATAATAGATGGAGACCTCTATGTTAAGATTCTGGAGGAGGAGCTTCAACAAACTATCCAATTCTATGACAAGACCCTAGAAGACTTTATCTTCTAACAAGACAATGACTCCAAACATACCTGCAAGAAGGCTCAAAAATAGTTGAAGGATCATGGATATGAAGTCCTCTTGTGGCCTGCCCAATCCCCTGATCTCAATCCTATTGAGCATCTCTGGAGTCACTTGAAAAGGAGGTTGGCTGACTATGAGGTACCCCCTAATGGAATTGTGGAGTTGTGGGAGAGGGTACAAGTAGAGTGGGATAAAATAGGAGAGGAGGTGTGTCAGAAACTCATAGAGAGTATGCCTAGATGTGTAGAAGCTGTATTGAAGGCTAAGGGAGGCTATACTAAGTACTAAATACTAGTACAAGCCCTCAGCAAAACAACTGTTTCAATAATATAACCAGATTCGACAAGGAATATCTCTGGAAGAACTTTACCAATCGTAATGTTTAGGGGCTTGTTTTAAACCCAAGATGAGGGGCTATCTTCTATAATATCTTCATAATTCTCTCTATTTTATATTATAAGATATAATACTGTCAAGTCAAACTTGCAAAACATTGAAACAGTTTTTTGGCCCACTGTACCTTATCTTTGGTTGGCATTCCCCATGATTCCATATCTTTTCATTTATCCTAGATAGGATAGATTTCATTTCCGACAAGTATGTTTCATCTCTTCACATGCTCCAAGTCTCTTATCATGCCTATCTTTACTTGTTGCATGTATTCCTCGTGTAGATACTGACTCATCCGCAGTAGCGTAGTTAGTATATAAACTCCTAGTTAGTCGTACTCAGACTTTAAGTCTGATTCCTCATTAGCAACCCAATAACTAGGACTTGAGACATTATCATTGTCTTGGGACAGAGCTCTCCGAAGTAAAACTATCTCATCGATAACCAGTTTATAACAAGAATCAGACTTCCTTCTTGCTCTCTCCCACTCTACTTGATCCACCTTTGTTTTCACACTGGACAATGACAACAAGGACTTCTACGATCCCTCTGAGCAGAATCCTCTCTCTCAGTCACTTTACTCACAAACTCGAATCTTCCCAGACCCAAACGAGGAAGCTAGTCAAGCTTCCCCTCTACCAAACATCTCACAAGCTCTAGGAAGAACTTGAAGTGAAACTCGTTTACTCGCCGCCGCTCAGTCACAATGTCCCATCACTCCCCCTACTGTTAGGTATCAACCCTTCCCATTCCAACAACCTACTCGACCATCTTCACCCTTAACAACACCTTCACACTCACCATCACCAGATCCAATGGGTTCTCATGCTAATCCCCCTGTTCCCAATCTTAATGAAATTCTTGCAGTCATGAATGACTTGCGGAGGGAGATAGCTAATCTCCAGGCTTCGAACGCTCAACAGGCAGCAGAGATTCAAAACCTCAATCAACAACTTGCCGCTCAAGCTCAGCCTCAGCCCCCACCGCAACCTCAACCTCAACCTCCTGCTGCTCCCACCATCGAGATAAAGATGGCCAAACCAGACGAGTTCACTGGTCGACAGCAGGACATCGACAAATTCATTAACAGCTGCAAACTATACTTTATGAGAAAACTATACCGCAACGAACACAAGATCCCCTTTGCCCTTTCCTTCATGAAGGGCATGATGGCCCAAACTTAGTCTGAAAAGGAGACCAACGACATGAGAACTGTCAACTGGACTGGCCCGACTGCTACCTGGGCCACATTTGTAACTCGATTCCGATCGACATTCGAAGGAATCAACAGACAGTCTCATGCTCGTAACGACATCAAGAGTCTCCACCAAGGAAGATTGAAGATTGAAGATTATAACCTGCGCTTCGGCGCCTTACAGGTCGACACCGGTTTCAATGACACTGCTCTCATCAATCTTTACCAAGCTGGACTTGATTCTAAGTTCATTGAATATGTTTACCAACTCCCCGCTGTCCCTACCACACTTCAAGAGTGGAAGGACGCCACGACACGTTACCAACACCAAAAGGACATTCTCACCTCACAGAAACAGTCCTCCATGTCCTGACCCCAATACTCTAATCCCTTTCCTGCCTGAGGATTGTACGTGGCCGCGACGACGACCTGTCAGACATCAGCAGCCCCCACCATCAAAAGAGAAGAACCTTCCTCTTTTGCCTGTACAATCCCATATGGAAATTGTTACTCCTGCGGCCAACCTGGCCACTCCGCGAATGCCTGCCCAGACTGTACCACCGGTGATGTGAAGAATGTACCCGATACCTCTCCCTCATGTCGAGGAGGATACTATCGAGGTAGAGGAGGTTACAGAGGACGAGGATGAGGACGAGGTAGAGACATATGTGTCGTTACCACTGAGCCCCACGTGGAGAACATCAACTCACCTGCTACACTGGCAATGAGTGAAACTCCGTCGGATATGGCGAAATGTGGTATACGCAATTGGTCGGATGATCGAAAGAAGAGGCTGGCGACGGACTTGAAGTCCCAGGGTTTTTGAAAGGTCTGGATGATTTGCCCAACGTTACGGACCATACTGCTCGATGTACCATTACCCCATGCAATCTATTTCAAACTCTTGGTACTATTGAAAAGGGCGATTCAGGACTTACAATAGACATTTGGATCAAAGCTTCAGACAGTAGCCGACATGTCCCCACCACATGTCTTATTGATAGCGGAGCTTCTGGAAACTTTATGGACAAGACCTTCGCAACTCGTCACGAATTTACTCTTCAGGATTTGGAAACCCCAATCCCCATACGGAATGCCGATGGGTCAGAGAACTGAGGCCCGATCGTTTTTGACACAGATGTCTGGATAGAAGCTCCAGGTGGACACATTGAAAGGATCCATTTGGAAGTGACCGACCTCGGATCCAAGTTTGATATTATCCTCGGCTACCCATGGCTCAGAGCTCAAAACCCTAGTATTGATTGGGAGAAGTCAACACTGGCTCTCGGAGGCAAAGAGACTTCTCATCAGTATTGTAGCGGCGAAGCAGAGTCCTCTGTGGTAGAATCGGTCTTGCTGGCGATTGCAAGTATTTCAAAATCGGACAAATCTCGAGCCAGCATGGTGGAGGAAGATATGCGAAAGTTTGTACCAGAGGTTTACTGGAAAGACTATGCTAGTGTCTTTGCCAAAGAATCCTTCGATTGCCTTCCACCTCATTCCGAGTTCGATCACGTCATTGACCTTAGAGATGACTTCGTACCTCAAACTGACGTGACTTATCCGATGTCCCCTTGAGAGATAGAATATTTGAAGAAGTTTTTAGCTGAAAATGTGGCCACTGGATGAATCTTCAAAGGATCTTCGCCTCAAGCCACCCCCTTCTTCCTAAGCAAGAAAGCTGAAGACATCAATGTGAAAGGACAAGATGCTGGATACAGACCAATCGAAGATTATCGATACTTGAATCACTTTACAGTTCCCGACTGCTATCCCCTGCCTCTCTTGCACCAGATCGTTCAACAACCGAAACTTCGATCTGCTGCACTATTCACAGTTGTAGATATCCGATGGGGATTCAACAATATCCGTATAAGAGAAGGTGACAAATGGAAAGCCGCCTTCCTTACGGTCGAAGGACTCTTCGTACCAAGAGTGATGTTCTTTGGTCTGCAAAATTCTCCAGCTACGTTCCAATGAATGATCGATACACGATTCACTGAAGTACTGAAATTAGGTTGTGTTTTTATCTATATCAATGACGTTCTCATCTGCGGAGACGATCTACAAGAGCTACGATACTGGACGTTCAAAACCCTTGATATCATGAAGAAGAACAAACTCTCCTGTAAACCCGTCAAATGCCAATTCAAGAAAGAAGAGGTGATCTACTTGGGAATGACCTTGATGAAAGGTCATATCGGAACCAATCCCAAGAAGGTCAAAGCCATAGCCGAATGGCCCGAACCTCAAACCATTAAACAACTTCAATCCTTTCTCGGAAGTGCAAATTTCTGGAGGAAATATATTAAAGGTTTTTCAGATATCGCTCAACCACTTAACCAACTACTCTGCAAAGATGCTGTATGGGAATGGACTCTTAAACGACAATGCGCCTTTGATCAGTTGAAACACTCCCTCACGAATGCCCCTCTCCTCAAAGTACCGGATCAAGATCTACCATATTGCTTGGAGACTGACGCCTCTGGATTTGCCTTAGGAGGTATATTGTCTCAGCTACACAGAAATGACTGGAAACCCGTAGGCTTTCATTCAAGATCCTTGACCCCTGCAGAAAAGAATTATCCAACTTATGACACCAAGCTTTTAGCAATAATAGACTGTCTCAATGCGTGGCGACACCTCTTAGAAGGTTCATGGCATAACCTCCTTATTCGTACCAACAGTCTCGCCCTCAGATATTTCAGCACTGCTTGAGTGTTATTTGGATGAATTGCTCGTTGGTCAGAGATTCTGGCAAGATACGAATACAAAATCGAGTACATCCCAGGGAGAAAGAACAAGGCCGATGGATTATCCAGGCGCCTGGATTATTTCGATGGAGGTAAAGGTGAGGTGGAAAATGAGATTTTAATCGCGAATGATCATTGGATCAATTCGATCGTCAAACTTTCGAAACTGGACTTTTTCGCAAGATTACGCTTCAAGCCACCAATACTGAACAAGATCTCACAAAAAATCGAGGATGCCTCATTGTTTTGGGACCAAGCCGATGGGTTGGTTCGCGATGTTGAAGGTCGGATTGTGGTGCCAGAGGAAGTATCTTTGCGCACAGACATAATACGACTGTCCCACGCCTACCCCCATACTGGACACCCTGGCATTGAGAAGACGAAGGAGCTGGTGCTCCGCAACTTTGTTTGGGATGGCATCCCTCAAGATGTTATCAACTACGTACAATCCTGCCCTGCTTGTCAACAAAACAAGAATTACCCTTCAAAGCTGACAGGACTCCTACAACCTATACCCCCTGCTACCGAACCATGGACTGAGATTACCGTCGATCTCATCATTCAACTACCTGACTCACTTGGATATGATGCTGTAATGGTTGTTGTTGATCGCTTCACGAAACATGCCCATTTCATTCCAACAACTTCCAACCTCTCATCAGAAGGCGCTACCCAACTCTTCCATGATCACATCTGGAAACACCATGGATGGCCAAAGAAGATCATTTCCGATCGTGGAGTTCAATTTGCATCGAAATTCACTGAAGCCCTTAACAAACTCTTAGGGACCATTTCTGGATTGTCCACT
This sequence comes from Porpolomopsis calyptriformis, assembly GCA_951640195.1. Classification (NCBI taxonomy): domain Eukaryota; kingdom Fungi; phylum Basidiomycota; class Agaricomycetes; order Agaricales; family Hygrophoraceae; genus Porpolomopsis; species Porpolomopsis calyptriformis. The sequence goes on from OX621163.1 coordinate 2,746,586, forward strand.
GCTTATCACCCCGAAACTGATGGTCAGACCAAACGTACAAATTAAGAACTTGAGGTCTACCTACGATTCTATACCAATTTCATGCAAGACAACTGGTCTGAATGGTTAGCTTCCACTGAATTTGCTTATAACAACCGACAACACTCCGCCACTTCACAATCACCCTTCTATTTAGAATATGGCTGTCACCCCCATTTACCGATCACTATCGAGTCCCCGAGTAACGTCCCCACAGCAAACACCTTCCACGAACGTCTCACGCATGCTCAGAAGAATGCTGGCGAATCACTATCACACGCTGCAGAATCGATGAAGAAATATGCTGATCGAAAACGGAAACTCTCTCCCTCCTTCAAAGTCGGAGATTTGGTTTGGTTAGATACCAAGAATATCAAGACGACTCAACCTGCTAAGAAATTGGATAACCGAAGGACTGGACCATTCAAGATCCTGAAACAAGTATCGGATCTTGCGTATCTCATTGATATCCCCGGAACTTGGAAGCTCCACCTAGTCTTTCATGTATCACTCCTGAGACCAAATGTCAAAGATAAGTCACTCCATCCTGATGTCACTGATACATCTCAACCTCCCCCAGATCTGATTGAGAATGAAGAAGAATATGAAGTTGAATCTATTCTTCAACACTCCGGAGTTAAACGCCGACGAAAGTATTTGGTCAAATGGAAAGGTTATCCAACTAAAGAAGCTACTTGGGAAGAACGATCGAATGTCTTACGACATGCCAAGGAAATTGTGAAGACTTACGAAGACTCAATTCAAACGGCGACTTAACTCGTTTGTCATCATTCCGGCTGTCCATTTTTTGAATTCTATTCTTAGATCTGAGAGGCACTTATAAACCTAGAGTCGTTGATATGGCTCCATCCAATCTTTTCCAACTTTCGATGACACCTCATAGTCTTGGACTTATCCAATATCATTGTTTCAGATTCCAACATCGAAAATCTCCATTCAACAATGCCTGCCTCTTGTACTTCCACCCCTGATCAACAAGTCACCATCCGACGTGCTGGACGGATCCCTTCATCTGCCATCCATTCCCCTACCCCCGGTCCCTCCACCTCTGCCTCTTCCACTTGACAGCTACATCAACAAGCTCATGCCTGTGCTGAGGATTTCTTCAAGGACTATCCTACCCAAACTCCTCCCCCTGAAGATCCCGCCGTCACTATCTCCCGTCTCACAGTCCATAGCAATAGTGTCAGTAATTGGAACCGAGAGCTTCATGAAGAACGCGACGTTTTACGAGCCGAAAACGAATCGTTATGGAAAAGTGTTTCATTTTGGAAGAACCATTGGGACAACAGTGAGCTCAAAGTTTGGGAGCTCCAACGACAGAAAAAGCGAACATGGGTCAATTGCTACGATGTCACTACCTGCGCAATCATCGTCAAACTCATAGAAGAGAGTCGCCGATCCGAACGACTCTCCAGAGAGGAGACTATCATTTTCGATGCTGCAATTGTCACACTGTTACAATGTGACCGTTACCCAACCAGTCAAGTCACAGTCACAAGTGTGATGTTTGTCACTCCTTCTTATCTTTCTTATCTTATCTTTTACACTTAATCATTGCTTACACAATCATTCCATGGATTGATTACATAATCACATATTCGGACTCAGCTAGGGTAAATATAGGCAGCTCAGAATTGCTTATACTTCTCTAGGTTGAACCACAACTTGGACTTGCCAACTTCCTAGTTTGCATTGGCTAAGACCCACATTGGACCTCCCAGAGTGAAGACCTGAGTCCTGCTTCACACCTAACATGTCTATTGAAGTAGATAAGGGTGAGTGTAATTAAAAATATGGAAGTAGTCAATAAAAATGTATTCATACCCCCCAGGCTGGTTCTAATGCAGCCTCCTACTATCGCCGCTCTTCTGCAACATCATCCACTAGCCTCCGCACAACTTTTGATGCAGCTGCTCACTCCATTCCTTCCAACAACCAGATATTGCTGGATCAAGCTGACTTACATGAGGGACAATGTCTTAACAGCCCATAGTTGTTCTTGAATATCGCATGACAGGATGGGCATTGAACTGCTATAAGGACCAGGAGGTAAAAAAATAAAATCCAGTGGGTGGTTGTGTGCATCAATGAGCACAACAACTGTAGTGAACTTAGAATTTTTCTAAGCTTCCAGCAATCTGGCAATACCCGCCCCATCTTCCCTCCCACATTCACCCATCCTCCCACATATGCATCCCCCAAAATGCCTATCACTGCTAATGATACTAGTGAATCCAGTTGTGAAAGCCATGAGGAAAGTGAGACTACAATGCATCTAAAAAGGATGCTTTCTGATGCTCTTAAGTTAGAATCTCACAAAAAAACAAGGTGAGTAACTTATTCTAATACTTCCAATATAACACATTCACTTTTTCTGTAGGACGTCTCCACTTGACCCTTTTTTGAAAGTTGCCAAATGGGTTGGCCAAAGCGAGGATCCCTTCATCAATTTCATTCAGGTTTTATATGTCAGAATTGTTAGGGTCCAGTTATAACCCTGGCATGCAATGTGCAACCATATATATACTAGGTACTGCATACCAAGACGAGCTTGGTATTGTGACGCTTTTGGCGCAGTGGTGACCACCTTCAATTGTGCCCAGTCATTGTAACAAGAATGGAGACACATGGAACACAAGTCCTTGATGAGCCAATAGACCATGGGTGAGTATCTATTCTCTCAGTTGATGTTTTAATTTGTTTTTGTCATAGATTCACCCCTGAACAACATCTTTTCTATGAACGTATCTTCAATACCATCCTAACCAAAGTTCTGTCACTTGAACCTGCCTGTCTGCACATCAAAACCCATCCTGAACTACTGGATGACCTTGCAAAAAGAGTATACCTCATTTCTTTTCCTAGTTCTTGTAAAATGATGCATTTAATTCTATGCAGATGTCTCAGGCCCTTGGGAGCACAAGATCAGATGATATACACAGTCTATACAATAGTAGTCTAATATATGCTGCCCTGGCATTAGACAAGAATGCTCTTGACCTGGCTATTGAACCCAGCAGTGATAAGGCAGCATCTAGGGGATTCAAACACCCAATACTAGGATTCCTACTCTCTCTGGTCAAATATCGTGTGGAGATCAAGGCTGATTTGTTGGGGTGAGTCCTATGCTTTATTCCAGAATATCTTAACTCTCTACAGGACACTAAAGAAGTTCGATGATGGACAACTACCCATCACTCATAAAGACATACCCTTCTTTCTATATGACAATGTCACTGACAACTTAGAGGTAGGACTATTCTGAGGTCTGTATCTTGTCTGTGTGAGAACCCCACCTTACATCTGCACACATATTGCTCACAGTCAATTCTAGGTGTGGCAGCATATTTTTCAAGGGCTGTCTGCAGCCATGTTATTATCAAAACCTATGAAGGTAAAGTCTGGTCAAGCTAGGCTTAACCACATGGAATGAGTTACCAGCAGGTCTATTACATATGCTGCACTTCAGGTATGGTATTGTTTGAATAACCTTAAGCTATCACTACTGATCTGGATTATGTTACAGGCTCGCTGGGCTATTTGCAGCCAGGATGACTGGAGATTTGACAATGGAAAGTTCAACAAACAACTATTTTTTGAGAACATCATCAAGTTGTTTGAAGTGAATCTGAAGGATGGTTGGTGTGTAGATACACTCAAATGGTGGGACAAGTAAGTGTCTACTACTACCTTTCTCCTATTGAGTTATATTGGCCCCACAGTACAATCTTTGGGTCAGCTACTATTCAAGAAGAAGCTTCCACTTCAACTGTTTTGACATCCGACTTTGCGAGTATCCTTGCACATTGCTAGGCTCACACCAATGAGACAGGCAATGACCCTACATCAGAATCTCACCCCTCAGACTCCCACTTGTCCCTGAGTGGGGCCAACTCAGGTGAAACTAACCAGGACCTGAGTTGTAACAGATATTACTGTTACAGTGTGTACATTAGGGATGTAGTCCTTATGTATTGGTGTTTGTACCAGAGAGCAGTATATAGGCAGTATTTACCCTTATTTAGGTAGTTCTTTTTATATCTTGCCACTGCTCGTACCAGGTTTACACATATCCAATAGATATTGGTTGTATCCAGCTGGTTGTGAGCACTGCAAGATCAAGAACTCTTACATGAGTACTGACAAATGGCTGATCGATCCTGCCCTTTTGACCTCCTCTACCACTTCCATTTCTACTCAGTTGGTTGCTGGTCCCAGCTGTTGTTTTGTCTCACCCAGTCATTAGCCATTATCCCCCACCCATGCCTCAAGCATGAATTCCAGAGCCATTTCCAGCAGCCCACTTTCCGATGCCTTGCATGAAGATCCTGCTCTGTTGCCCCCCCCCCCTGCACCCTCTAAACATCGCCAACCCAAACCAAAAGGAACTACCAAGGTGAAGGGCAAGGCATGTCACAAGAATTGAGTGATTGAGCAACTTGTTTTTTTTTCCCGCATTTTTTACTGCTCTGACTTTGCATCGATCCTCAGTTGTTATCATTTTGCTTATGCATCTGCCTCTCTCACATCTGTATCTTGATCACTTTTGGCTGTTCTCACATGACATTGCACTTCTGTATCAATCACTCCCTCGTTTCATTGATTGCACCATTTTCTTGTCTCACGCTTTGGACTTTGCATTTGTCAAGTATTCATTAGACATCCAGAGCAATAATAACTTGTTGTACAATGCAAGGAATGATGTAAACTAAATGAATTGACAATACCTTGTATTGTAAGACAGTCTCATAATGAGTGAAAATACCCTGTTCTCGCAAATAGGCCAGGTTAGCCGAACATGACCTAAAAAAGATGTTGGTTTTTGACATTACCAGGTAGGGGTCTTCCAGGCAGTCCAGACGAACAATACCTGACAAGGTCTGGCCAGGTAAACTTTCCAGACTTTTGCTGATGTAGTCTCAAAAAAAGAATTGATTGCATTCAGTAGTTACACACTCATTCTCAACCTCACGAAACTCTGTCGCAATCTTGAGGGTACGAGATTGGGATTTGGCGACAGAGTTGTCACGCAGCAATTGTGTACCGAACGCACTCTAATCAAACGTAGTCTTCCTGCCCTCGAATGCGGCAATGTTTCCAGCACGAACCCCTCCTCGGCCACCTCGTCCACCGAAGCTTCCGCGCCCACGACCCCCGCGACCTCGATCAGCAGATCCACGACCACGACGACCATCACCAAAGCCAGCACGACCACCGCCCTATAAGTTTTTAATATTGAGGTCTCATAATCATTGATGCAACAACATACCCGTCCCCCACGATTGCCAAATCCACCACGTCCACTCTCTCTAGGTTGGGAGAAGTCGAGCCGTATTAACCGCCCGTCTATGTCCAATCCTTGAGCTTCTCCGTACGCCTTCTTGGCACCCCCAATGTCATCGAACTCGATATACCCAAAACCCTTCAACCGACCAGTTTCCCGGTCTGTTGGGAGTCGGACATTCTTGATTTGGCCATATTCACCAAAAACCTCCCAGAGCGAATCCTCAGCGGTGTTGAAGCTGAGGTTCCCGACAAAGAGAGTACTGGAAGGAGGGCTGGCATCGTCCCCAAAGGCTTTGGCCCGATTTTCGCGGACCTGGGCCTTGTCTGCGGGCTGGCTCTTGTCAATGTTGACGGCCCGACCATCAATTTGTTTCCCATTCAAACCAAGAGCGGCCTGGACAGCGGCGGCAGTAGCGAAGTGAACGTGACCAAACCCACGAGATTTGCCCGTATGACGGTCCACCTGAACAGTCGCAGACACGACCTTCCCACACCCAGCGAACTCCCTCGCTAGCCAATCGTCGTCTACATTCCAAGACAACCTGCCAACAAAAATGCTCTTTGTCTGCTCCTCAGGAGTATCAGAGGGTTTGGCATTGCCATTGGCTATTTTCACCTTTTTGGGGGACGCGAGGGATATGTCATCGGCTTTGCGTTTTTTGGGAGCTTTTGAAAAATGTCCTTAGTGTAAAAAACCATCGTAAGATCAATCACCACAATGACTCACGTTGGTTGGTGCTCAGAGGAGATCTGTGTACTTCCTCGTCGCCGTCGTCAGAGTCGCTTTCGGAAGAAGCAGACTGCTCGTCACGATCACTGGCAGAGCTGTCCTTTTCCGATGCCGAAGAGGTGGACTGTTCGTCACCGTCACTAGCAGAGTTACCCTCTTCCGATGCGGAAGAGGACATAGGCAGCTTGGCTATTAACGGAATAAGAGACAAGGGAAAATGTGCGCAAAACAGTTGACTACGAACATTTATCCACAGCGGAGCGGTTGGCCTTGGGCGGAACAACCTTTTTGTCGTCATCTGAACACTCTGAAGAGTCGTCTTCAGATGATGTGGTGGAGGGTTGCTTTTTTGATGAAGACTTTTTTGCAGGAGAAGTTTTTGAGCGGGAGACAGCCTTTCCGGAAGAAATGGGCATCCGAGAGACTGGCTTCACTGAGACTGGCTTCAGTGATGGTTGAGATTCATCAGAGCTATCGTTGGAAGAGCTTTCTTCAGCGAGTTCGATTTTTGCGTACTTCGAATTAACTCCCATCAGAGTGCAGGAATTGGTTTTTTTTTTTTTTGGGTGCATTTATAATACACAGATGCACGTGACATATATTACATAATATATTTTGCGGTATTTCGAGTCATGTCACTGTTGGTCTAGTAGCTGTGTCTAGTGTCGTCGACCAAGCTTAAAAGTTTATAGAGTAACTATGCGCCACTTTGCCTCCCGAATATCTGCCCAAGTGTATTCTTCCTCTTCGATGTCTTCGTTCCGTCCTGATAGTCCACCAAAGGATAACAGTGCTCCCCAGAACGGCCTGACAACAGCATTTTGACCACTACATCTGACTACACGGGCGAGGGAAAGCAACATCTCCGGTGTGAGAGTAGCTGGACTGACGGCCAACCCCTGTGCATCAAACGATAGTCATTAGGATAGTGGAAACGGATTATGATAGGGCACAATGAGTACCTTCCAGCCTACAACTATTCCCGGACTCAACTGTGATATTTCGGCGATTTCGATGAAAGAAGCCCAACCTTCCTCAGCACGAGTAATATCTAACGGCTGGTTGGTGTCGCTCCAGTTATCAACTGTGAATGGGTCTCCTCTTCCGCCTGTTCATTTCTGGTTTCCCGTCATGGGTAGACTCACCTTTGGCAATGTCCCCATCAAAGTATTCATCCTCCTCACCACGAGCTAATACTTCCCGTTGATAATTGCGTTTTTGTTTCCTCAAAGTTATCCTCTCTTCCACATCGACTGCCGTGACAAACATGTTCAGTGGTAGGTCACCTCTATCTTGCCTCTCCGAGGGAACGATCAGGCGGGGTAGCGTGTCATTACAAGCTCGAACCACCCCCAAGGCAGAGTCCATATCATTCGCGTTTGGTATTGAGGATGCACAGAACTCGGTCACAGGATTCTCGTTTTCAGCGGAGAAGACGATTTTCTGGGGGAACACCTGGGCCATTGAGTTCTTAAATCCTTTCTTTTTATTTTTGTTGCGGAGGGAAGACATGGATACTCTGATTTCAGAAATCAGATTTGAAGCTGTCGCCGGACAAGCATTCAGATCAGCCGGGCGCTTGCAGCCGAGAGGCTCAGCATTGATACTGGAAATCCCGGAAGGTGGAATGCTCTCCTGTTGGTCACATTTCTCATGCCACTTCCTTAATCGTCGGCGCAAATTCCGCTTCTGAGTCGCAGGCTTTCCGCACCCTGGTGGGATAGGGGACGCGCTGTAAGGACAACACTTATTCTCAGCTCACGCAAGGGGAAGAGATGAGAATGGGCAGTGGGCTTACGAAAGTATGCTTGCTGGCTTCAATTTGTCATCAACCGTCGCTGGTACCTCGTTCGCGGACAAGCCAACTGCCGAGATGGACCCGGAGGAAGAGGAGGACGAAGAGACAGAGACAGAGGAAGACGATTGTACGGAAGAGGTCCTAGTAGAGGAGCTTTCTTCCGAAGAGTCGTGTTCAGAGCCCACACATGACACTGATTCAATTGAACGCTTGCGCTTCAAGGATTGGTCAGAACGTCGGACGAAACTCTCTTGAGCCATGAAACTTGTCTGCCTGGGAGACTTTTCCCGCCGAGGATTAGAAACTGCCGATCAAGTTGTATGATAAATGTCTCGCGAGACCACGATGCCAGAGAATTAGCCTACCTTCATGGGCTCCCGACTTAATTGGAATTGGGATGGATGACAGTTTGACGCAAATTAAATCTCCATCCCTTACCACATCGATATTGCATTCATTTAAGAGCTCAAAATCGTCGAGAAACAGTTTGACGTGGGAGCCTTGGATATCGGCAGTCTTGAGGGCCTGCATACAACAGACCGCATTCTTCAAATCGGTCACAGTAGCCGAGTGATCCAGCGAGTTGGTGGAGAACCAGGCTTTCAGATCTGGCAAAGGAGGGACAGTCAAGAGGCGAACACGCATGGTGACTGCAGAAATATTCTCACGGTATGCCAGCAATGCAGATCTGCTAATCATCTTTCTTTCGTGGAGTCTAGCACCACCTCCTTCTCAACTCTAGATTCAGTCTCCCAACGCTTGCGACCTTAATTCTTATTCCAAGCGTTTACCTTTGATCCAGCAAACATGGCCAATTACCACTACGACGAAGCAGGCAATATGGCCGCCTATTTTCTAATAACATTTTTGGCTCTTGTATTGACACCATTCACATTGTCATTCTCTCCTCTGTCGAGTGTGCATGCTCTTCTTCCTCCTTTTCACCTACTGATCTTGTTTTCGTAGCAAAAAACACGCCGCCAGGTTGCCAATGCCAACCATGCCTTAACCAACGGAAGCGAGTCGACCAACGGGAAGGTGGCTCACTGCTGAACCCAAAGCTTCGCAAAAAGTTCGCAATGTCGTATTGATCATATTGGTTTCCATCAACCTAGGTATATGTTTTAGGATCATCTTCCTGATAACAGGCTGGGGTTTATTTGCCTACCTTTGTTTCCGAGTCGCTGGTGCGAAAATTGAAAACAAGGTCTACGACCCTTTTGAGATCCTTGGACTCCGAAGTGTAAGTCTTGTCGAACTCTGCCATACCTCCTCTTCTTCTCTTTTGGCATGTTTATTTTCGTGCCAGAAAGCAACTCTCGGATATTATAAGTTGTCATCACCAATAAATCTACTGATGTCTTCTAATGCATTGGATGGCAGGGAACAACGGAGAAAGAAATAAAGTCACACTTCAAGAAGCTATCACGTTTGTAGTACGTGTGCTTCTTGCCAGTATGTTTGTTGCGTAATTTGGAAACCTTCAAACAGTCATCCAGACAAAGTTCGGCTGTCCGCAAATGTCACAATCGAATGGGTTGAAAACCGCTTCATAGAAATCACAAAGGCCTATAAATCGTATGCTTTTTTGGCCTTCTCTTTATTTTTTCTTAGCCTTTTTGTTTTTCCTTTCCCTTCAGACTTACCGATGAGACTATCCGAAAGAACTGGGAGCTTTACGGCCATCCAGATGGCCGTCAAGAAGTATCGATGGGCATCGCGATTCCTCACTGGATCATTGAAGGCAAAAACAACATCTGGGTCCTTGGAGCATACGCATTGATATTCGGTGGGGCTTTACCGCTCATAGTGGTATGTCTCTCTACTCCATGCCCACCTACCTTGACCCATCACATTATCATTAGGGCCATTGGTGGTTCGGTAGTAGGCAAAAGACTAAAGATGGCGTGAATGCACGATCTGCCGCTGCTTTTTTCAAGTCTCTCAAAGAAGGATCCGGGATGAATGAAGTCGTTGGGACCCTGGGCAAAGCGTTCAGATGGGAGTCACCCAAGCCAACGAAAGCTGCTATAACCGAGGTGAATAAGATTGAAGCGACGATTGAACAAAATCTGGGGGGAAAGTGGCGGGAGATTAAAAAGCAAAGTGGCTCTGGGGATCACGATGATCTCGGCAGCACTCGAAGAGCGCTCGTACTTTTATATGCCCACCTTTTGCGGATACATATACCAAATTCTTCTTTGAAAAAAGGTTCGTCGGTCTACTGCATTGATGACTTTGGTTTAACGGACACTGTGACTAGAGCAAATTCAACTCTTGCTACAAACCCCCTGCCTACTAAACTCCTTGCTTGCTGTATCTATATCACGCAACTGGCTTACGCCGACACTTGCGGTAATGCGACTACATGCATACCTCGTACAAGCATTATCGCCAGGGGAGGATAGGCTTAGATTCGCCCAATTGCCTCATATACAAAGCGAGGAGCTGAAGAAACTCGGTGGAAATGTGACTATTCTGGAAGAATTTGTACGTTTCCTAGAGGAGAATGGTGATAGCCGGATTGCAGATGTGAAAAAAGCTATTCAAACGTGGGGGAGACTTGATCTTGTTGATGCTGCTTTCCAAGGTGCACTTACCTCATCTGTCTTGGAAGTAGCCGTCTAACGCTACAGTAGTCATTGGCGAACGCCTAGTTACGCCATCATCGATTGTTTTCTTTGTTGTCAAACTGCGACTCTCCCCACCGACAGACCATTCAGCTACAGAGACGACGTCGACAGAAGACGATTCAAAGGAAATGAATAGGAAAATCAAATTTAATGAAGACAAAGACGCCGAATTTCTGACGAGTCGGAAGGATACTGAAGATCTGCCTGAGAGCGCCGATAGTGGCTGGGCTCACGCACCTTATTGGCCTGGGGTATGCTTAAAGAATGCAGAAAATAATCAGTTTTGCTCACATTCCCACTCGATCTCCCAGAACCGTAAACCTGCCTGGTGGCTTGTTCTTGCCGATGACAAAACAAAGAGGGTCGTGGTGCCTCCAATGAAAATCACAGATATCCCATTCTCCAGGCCGAACAATGAGAGAAATTTCCGTTCATACAAGATGCAGTTCCAAGCTCCACAGAGTACCGGTCTTTTCACATGGAAAGTCTATTTGATCAGCGACACGTTTATTGGCGAGGAGGTGACTAGGGACATTACGGTACGACGATAGACCGTGTTTTTATTTAGCGCTTAACATTTTTTTCACAGCTCAAAATTGATGATCCCTCAGTACTTGGTGCAGACGAAGAAGGTGTTGAGGATGAGATTTCTGATCCGGACGAAGACAGCTTAGCGGGGCAGATGGCACTTATGAAAGGCGCAGCTGTGAAGAAGGTGGACGATGAGGAGAGCGATGAAGAAAGCTCCACTGATGACAACAAGGAAAGCGATAGCGACAGCGACAGCGATTGAGCAATTAAGTATACAAGTATACCATCTGCTTTGGGTAATCAAATTTAGAGTTTCCGAAATAAGCAGCTTTGCTTCCGGTTTAGCCCGCTCAGCGCTACTCTCTCTAACCCTCCCATTTTTTGGCACCCTTGGCGGTGTCCACCACCGACGATGATACCAAAAGTTGCAACGCAGATTCTTCACCATACTTCTCGTGCCGCTGCAGTTGCACATAACCAGACTACACACACCATTAGAAATGTCCTACAGATTCAGTCTTCTTCCGGCAACGCATCCTCTTCATCTCTGCCTGGACGCAGTGGTGCAGGACCCAACTCCCACTGGGGGAGCAATGGCGCTGGACCCGGAGGTTCGAAATATAATCCTGGCACTCGATTTCAGAATGGCTACAATGTATGTGTCCTTTCATTCTTCCCCTGCGTGTGTTTCGGTTGCTCTGCCGCATCCATGAGCCTCCTTTCCATCTGTATTCGCTGAACCGTGTGCTTTTGTGCCCGTTTTTAGGGTCCCGGCCGTGCCATCACCCAGGTCAACACGGCAACCTCCCACGACGCCTCCGGTGAAACCGACGATAATGAAGAACTGGCATTGAAGCGCTTATCTTTTCAAGCTAAAAGGACACGCCCACGGAGCCATAGCTTGTCTCTTGGTCACATACCTCAACAAGCCCGAGGAGACAAGCTTGCTGTGCTGGAAACTGTTCAGTTGCACGCTCGGTCCCGACACGCATTTGCGCAACCATCTTCTAAGGACAATCTTGCGATCCCAGTTTCCGCAAATGCTCTTCTTTTCCCCTCGCTTTCTACTTCATATCCCCCATCCCTGGCTCGTCACAACTCGACATCGGTTTCTCCGGTTCTTGGGGTAATCGATGCGCTACCTTGCTCTCCGCTAGTTCGCTCAAGTTCACCTCATTCCTTCCCTCCGATGGATCCCACTTCTCCTCAGTCGGCAATCCCTCCCAAAGTACCGCCAGAAAATCCAGGATCTCAGCCGTCCGCCCTTGAGGCTCTTGAATCAGCGCGAAACAGCGGTGACCCCACCAAGGTGCTCGCCGAGGTTCTCCGTATGCGTAATAGCTCCGTTAACCCCTCGGTCCGCGAGTTCAACATGGCTATCGATGCCCTGTGTGAGACGCGCCGGCGCGGAGAACCACTGACTCCCATTCTCGAGACATACAACGACATGCTGAATCACAATCTGTTACCCAACCTCAAGACGTACTTTCAGCTGATTCAAGTCCTTACTGAACGTGATCAAGAGGTCCACAAACTCATATCTGGTCTGGAAAATCGTCGGAAAAGACGTGAATTTCTCGGAAAGATTGAATCAGCGGCTCATGCTGGAGATCACAAACAGATCGCTCAACTGCAATCCGAGAACAATTTCTCTCTCGCCATGTCGCTTTTTGAGGCAGTCATCGCCATTGGTGGCAATGCCAAACTCCCGCTCACAACTTATCAAAATTTACTTTGTTCATGTAGCTATCATTCCAACGTTGACGCCGCCATCCATGTCTTTGCTCAGTTAGAAACGAGGGGAAATCTTCTCCCAAACGCGGCTGTTTATGCGCACCTCATTTCCCTCTACACAAACGTCCGGGATCTGCAAGGCGCGCAGGAAGTGTTCACGGCGTTCAGAGAGGCCTCTAAATCGGAACAAATCGAGGGGGACCTTCCATCAAAATCAGACAAATCGAGCGGGGCCTCCACGGGTTCCCGACAAGCAACTCTGGCTCATAGCGGCCGGCTCGTTGTCTGGAACAAGATGATCAAAGCCTACTTTCGCTGCGGGCAACCAGCTGGTGCCTTGGGATTGTTGGAGCAAATGATGGATACCAAGACAGACGAAAGGCTTAGCCCAGTTGACATTCCACTCCCAGCTTCCTCCACTTTTTCCGAAATCATTGCGGGCTTCTGCCAGTCAGGAGATGTGCAGACTGCACTTGTGTGGTTCAATCAGCTCCTCCAACAACAGCAGCCTGGCCGTCATCCATACCAGTCCTCTACGGTACCTCCCCGACCCGATCAGACCGCTTGGATGGTGATGCTCGACACTCTCGCTACAGCAGGCATGGTGGAGGACCTTAATCGGCTTTTCGCTTCTCTTCTTGAGAACGCTTCTCGTGATGAATTGGAAGTGCGCGCGGCGGACCGTATACTGGTGTTCTATGCGAATATGAAACACCTTGACTCCAATCTCAATGACCGCGAGTCGATGAAGAAACTCGACTTTATGGCGAACCACGTCTTGCTGATTCAATCCAATCCTCACTCACTGTTCGACTTCGAGTTACACACTATGACAAGAACTCTGATCCAACACTACTTCAAACGGCAGGCCCCTGATAAGGCACTGACAACTATTGGAAAATACGTAGACCTTGAGACCGCCATAATTCGGGAAGGAGAGTCGATTGGTCGAATACCATCAATCCGACTTCAGAAGAGAATGACGGGCGTTCGAGACACCGTCATCGAGACCTCTTCGCATCTATTTACCCAAGTCGAAAATCTTCCTTTCGAAAATGCGTTGACCATCATGCGCATCTCGGACAGGGTAGGGCTGTTGCCCTCTCGTTCCATCTCACTATACTACCTTCGAGCTTACATCTCGGCGAGAGAATGTGGGGATGTTCGTGACCTTGAGTTGCGAGATTGGGAGCTCCTGGCATACAGTGCTGCTGCACTTGAACTTCCCCCAGCAAAGGACGATGTCTCGGCGGCACTCAAAGCCGTAGACTGTCGCACTACATCCATTTTAGAAGACATGGCGAAAGACGGTGTTGATTTAACAACCATTCATGCCACCGTACGAAGGATTGCCAAGGCCCTCTCTCTGCGCTACAACATCAATGAGTTGCAGGCCATCTTCGCAAAACTCGGTCCAGACTACGAGCGTGTTCTGAACGATCCTAACAGCGACCAACAGGCATCCCCCAACCCTTTGAAGAGTTCTAACCTGATTTCAGAGAATGGCGTGTCGAACTCCGAAATTCAATGTTCAAAACCGATTCATATCGATGTTTACCATAGCCGGTTCATTGACGAATTTTATCCCACGAATCCCAACGTTTCGCCTCTGACTGCATATGCCCGTTTTGAAGCCGGGTTAGATAACAACGTGTACCCCGTGCCCGCCACTATTGGTCGTCTCATTGGCGCCCTCGGCCGTCTGGGAGAAGTTGAGAAGGTTCGCAAACTTTATGGAGAGGCGCAACTTGTCTTAGCTGCTCTGGAACACGATAAAAAATGGCAATCTCAAGCCTGGTTTCACATTGAGGACCAGATGATTGTCGCATACGCCCATATGGGGGATTTGGAGTCCGCACATATCCATCGCGCCAGGATTCTAGACCATGGGGGGGCTCCCACAGCTGATTCGTACGGTGCACTCATAGAATGTGTAAAGGACACTACGGACGATACCTCGAACGCATTGGCGCTTTTCCAGGAGTCTCAAATGCACAACGTACCCCCGAATATCTATCTTTTCAACAACGTAATCTCGAAGTTGGCCAAGGCGAGGAAAGCGGACTTTGCGCTTGAATTATTTCAACAAATGAAGGCCAGTCGCATCCAACCCTCCTCGATCACATACGGTGCGGTAATCGCCGCCTGTGCGCGCGTTGGCGACAGCTATTCTGCTGAGCTTCTCTTCACGGAGATGACAATGCAACGTAATTTCAAGCCACGCGTCCCTCCGTTCAATACCATGATGCAACTATATGCTCACATAAAACCTAATCGCGAGAGGGTATTGTATTACTATAATGCTCTCCTGAAAGCAAATGTTCGTCCCACCGCTCACACTTACAAGGTTCGTGAAACTTGCAAACTAACGGCATGAACCTTTCTTATTAACCCTCATTTTTGCTGCAGCTTCTTATTGATGCATATGGCACAATCGAACCTGTTGATGTCGAATCCATGGAAATCGTCTTCCGAGATCTTCACAACGATCCACGAGTCCAAATTCAAGGAAGCCATTGGGCAGCCATGATCAACGCATGGGGAGGGGCGAAGAAAGATCTGAATAAAGCCATATCCATATTTGAATCGATTTCAACGCATCCCAGTACCCAACGATCTTTGGCCATTTTACCCGACGCAGTCACTTTTGAAGCTCTCATTAACGTCTTTGTTGCCCATCGTCGAACCGACCTAATACCTCAGTATATTGAACGGCTGGAATCAATGGGCGTACATATGACGGCATACATTGCAAACTGCCTGATTAGAGGCTATGCGGCTGTTGGCGACCTGGAGCAAGCTCGGCTCGTCTTTGATTCTTTGTTGGATCCTCCAGAAGGTGTAGCGGCCCCAAACAATCATGCCCCTCACGAGCCTTCGTCCTCGTCTGTCCCTGTCACAGAACCTGTCTATCGCGAGGTAAGCAGTTCGATCTACTTCTTCGTTGCCCATTATCGATCTATTACTAGCCGTCAACATGGGAAGTGATGATACGAGCAGAACTTGGCAACGGGCACCGTGAACGTGCTGTCGAGTTATTGGGGAGGTTACAGGCTAGGTGAGAGAAAGATACAAAGGCGCGACTTGCAGTTCAGGATCTGACCCATTTCACTAGAAAATTCCCTTCTGCGGTTTATAACCGAATCCGAGGCATCATGCTCGACGATCCCTCTTTACCATGGCCGTCCGAGGTTACTCAACAGGAATAAATTTTGTCTTGGCCTTAGACGATTTGTCTATTTTGCTTTCGATGTATAATATAAGCATACATTTATAATACCGTTTGTATTTGGTTAGTAGGCATCAGAACGAACCCCCCCCCCATTTCACCTCATGTAGACTGTAGATAAGTTGCCGACGAAGCATATCAAACCATCTCTCAATCCAACCTACTACTGGGCTTGCTATTGCTGTGTCGATGATCGTGAGAGTCTCTCCTGGGGTCTTGGGATGAAACGTAGGTTATGGCGAAAAAGGCGAACAACAGAACGGTTGCGACGAAGAACAAAGTTTTCCAAGGGTGGTGACGGACATAGACATCTGTGGCGAGCATTTTGGAATTGAGATACTCAAGTGGGAGGGGGAGTGAGCCAATTGAATGATGATGGAAAAAAAAAGAAAAGAAAAAAACGTACACGAGCCATTCGCTCTACGACATTTTCAGAACTTTTGGGTTTAATTTTGCCGCTCAATATGCCGTCGATGGTAGAGGAAAGGCTGACAAAATTCGGTTTGATAGAGTGGCCGTTTTGATCGACGTCATAGTAGGACAATCGCTGCTCGAGATGAATACAAAAATGAAACAAACAAAGAGAAGAAAAAAAAAGACGGACGGCATGATCGGCAACAACGATGACAGGCTCCGAGGAAGAAGACGGGTTGATACCATACATACTCTTCAGCCATTTCGCCCATTTGCCGGCATCCATCCAAGTAAAGACGACTTCCCTGGACCGATGATCTTTCTCCCTCTGACTCTGCCGAACCTGCCACATTTTCCCGATATCTGTCAACTTTTCGGCCACGTTGTCCTTCATCTCCGCCGTGGCGGCTGCGACGACGACCAGTGGCTCGTGGGGCGCCTTCATCACCAGCTGGAATGAGTCCTGGGTGAGCTCTATCGAGGTTGGCAAGCGATTGGCCAGGAGCCAGTTTGTGAGTGATTCTTGAGAGTGTTCGTTGGAGGAAGAGTCAAGGGTTGAGGGGGCGTAGAACTTAGCTACGGGAAAGGAAGAGTCGTGGTCTTTGAAAGCTAGGATGACCCAATGAGATGAAGCGGGGATATTGTACCGACTGAAGAGATCTGGGGATGAGGAAGTAAATATGATGGGGGAGCTTAGCAACACTCGGGACGCTTGTATGGCTTGATTCTATGCAAAAGATGAGTTGAGCGAACGGCAAAGAGCGTCAACTTACAATGATGGTATTATCCGACTTGGAGTGAAGGAGAAGATACATGACGCTGTTTTGGGAGATTTGGAGAGCGAAATCGCTTTCGACGAGTTCTTGGACAGGACTGGTGGAAAACGCGTCAAGGAGGGTAGTGATATATAGAGTGGGTACTCACGGGACAGAAACATCATTTAAAAAAGTGATCAAGTCGTCGAGTGACCTGCCGCCCATATACTCCGATCCTTCACCATCAGCATAGTAGATAAGGGTGGGATAGCCCTTGACATGTTGGGAAGAGCACAATGCTGAATGGTCGTCGCAGTTGACTTGGGCAATCTCGAGTTTGTATTGCATGTGTCTCGCCAGGTCGGTCCAGGTCGGGGCGAGTTGTTTACAATACCCACACCTTTTGGTTCGGTTCAAAAAGTGCAAAGCGAAGAGAGAAGCGAGCTCACCATGGAACAAAAAACTTGACAAAGGTCGGTCCTTGGGTGATGATTCTACTGAAATTGGTTGGGTCGAGTGCGACAACCGTACCTGCGGGGTTCGCGTTAGGTGTTTGGAGACGGAGAGGTGGTGGAGGGTGAGTCGGTTCCGATGTCGGCTCGGCGCGGTTTTGGATGTATGTGCGAAGAGTATCGTAGTCTAACTGGCCATGGTATTGCTCGACGAGGGATCCAGAATTGTATAGATTTATCTGGGGGTATCGTTTGACGCCTTTCTCTGTGCAGAAATCTGACAGGGAGAGTGAGAGTGAGAGATGGGGTCAAGAGTTGAGACGGACCTCCATAGCCAGCGCAGTTGACTTGAGCGAGATGTATGCCGGGGTGATCAGACCGGTCGGTCTCGGCATGAAGGCGTTCCCAGGTAGGAGCGAATTCACGACAGTGATGGCAATAAGGAGAGAAGTATTCTATGAGCCTGGAATGCAGGTTTTTATTACGTATAAAAAAATGAGGAAAGGGGGGACTTGCCAGAGGCCGTCAGAGACTGTATGGTCGAAGGTGGTCGGGAAGAGTTCGGTTTGGGAGACGGGTGCGGCAGCGGCGAGGAGAGCGAGGGTGAGAGCGAGCTGTGCAGGCTTCATGGTGATGGAGAGAGCTGTCTACTCCGAATTTCGAGATGAGCTGTCGGTCGTGCACCTCGCTCTGTTCACTCAAATCACGGACTCGTCTCGTCTCCGGGCGAGGATGGTGAAGGCTGCAAGGAGCGAGGAGGAGAGTGAACGAGAAGCGGTTAATTTCGCGTTTATCAACGCCCGACTGGTTCGTTCGTCTCCCGCTCGTTTCGCGAAACGTATCTTACTGATGGCAACGCTCAGATTACGAGTCGACTGCAGCTTCAGACAGCTATCTACCAGGCGATTGTTGCTGCCTCTGAAGGGTGTCTGCGGACGAAGACGGTTCACTCAGAAGTGTTGTGGGCATTAAACCCGACTAACAATGTTCGTCGAATGTCCCCCCTTTTTGTGCAGGGCTAACTGGCTCACACAGATTACCGAGGCGATCAGACGGTATGGAGTATCAGACACGAGTACGTCTCTGTTCGTCGTCCGAGTGGGGTCACCCGCGCTGGACGGGGTAGAGGCCAAGATGAGGGCGGTCGTGGATGGCGAGATGGTGCGATGGACGGGGGGAGAGCAAGAGACTGACTGGTTGTTGGTGAAGAAGGTGAGTGGGGGGTGGTGGTGGATGTGTGTGCCGATGCTGATGTTCGGATAGTACCACAAGCTGAACGATGAGGATGATGTTGGGGTGATTGAGAATATCGTGACGAGTTCTGTAGCGATGAAGAGTGTAATGTAATTAATGTTCTCCAGACTGCCACGACTGTTGCGCCCGCTGTCGAGAGCTTACCACCCCCATCGTGCACAGTTGGGGGTATTCACACCGAAATCAGCGGTCGTGTTCGTAGCGACCGGGATTGGACTCTACCTTTACTTTCAGCACGAGAAACGGACGATTGGTGAAGAACGTCGTAAGTAATGCCCCCCCCCCCGCCGGTCGCCCCGTACTGACCTTGGCCAGGCAAAGAACGCGAGGCGAAACAGTTCGGTCGCGCTCGCGTCGGTGGTCCGTTCAAACTCACCACCCACACCCACCAGCCGTTCTCTGAACGAGACCTGGTCGGGAAATGGAGTTTTCTGTATTTCGGGTTCACGCACTGCCCGGACATTTGTCCAGCCGAGCTTGACAAAATGGGTGCCATCATCGACACCCTCCGTTCGTGTCCTTCTTACCTTCCCTCTCTCACACGCTCTCACACGTCTCACACGTTTTCAGAAAAAAAAACACAGGGCGGGACGGTCTTTCAGCCGGTGTTCATCTCGGTCGACCCCGCCCGGGACTCTGTGGCTCAGGTCGCGAGCTACCTCTCCGAATTTCACCCGACATTCGTCGGTCTCACAGGCGACTACGAGGCCGTCAAGTCGGTCTGCAAAGCGTACCGAGTGTACTTTTCGACCCCGCCGAGCGCTGACCCGGACGGGGACTACCTCGTCGACCATTCGATATTCATCTATCTCATCGATCCGAACGGTGAATTCGTAGAGGCGTTTGGCCAGTCGACTACGGTTGAGGAGGTGGTTGCTCGAGTACAGAAGGAACTGGTTAATTACTAACTTCCGTCTCTTCCTGTGTCTGCTTGGACAACAGCTTCATCCGTCGCACGTAGCTACCGCTGATTGTCAGAAAACGAAATGAAGGAGAACGAACGACTTGCTCATCGTATTGGCACCTGCGTCGCGGGTTAGCGTTTTCACAACGGGTGCAACGTCCTTACTTTTCATACGAGTGACGTTCCTCTTCGCATTTCCAGGGCAGATAAAAGTGCTCTTTCCGACACACATTCAGCGGGATGAGCAGACTGCAGAGCGGTCAACATGGGCATGCCAAACCGAGAGCGAGATACGCACGCCGAGCAGCCGTCTCTCCAGGCGAGAGGCACTTTGTTAGCTTTGAGCTCGGTCTGAGACGCGGTGGTCGAGGATGGCATTAGAAAAGCAAGTGTGACTGTGTAACTACTTTTGCTCGTCGTCTTTCATACTCATCTCAATCGCCTTCGCAATCGCCTCCTCTTCGTCCATCTCCACATCCTCTCCTTGCTCTGGCCCCTGATCTTCACTCGGAACGGCTGGTGTCGGTATGGGCGAAATGGTCGGTGTTGGGGCAGCGGCTGCTTGCTCTGCCTCTTCGCGCGCATGGGCTTCCTGCATCGACATTCGCAGTGCCTGGAACAGAGTGTGAAATCACGCCTTTCGCTCAGCTAGACTCGTACCATAGCCAACTCGGGATCGAGACTTGGGTCGACGCCAAACATTTCAAACTCATTTCCTGCACCACTTCCAGACGCCGGGAGGGCACCGTCGACCATGGCGTCTTCTGGGATACCACGGTCGCCGGCGAGGATCGGAGAGGAGAGAATCGCGTCAGAGAGGAGACGCGAGCCTGGGGGGACGGTGAGAAGATGTCTGGCAAAGTGTGAAAACTTGTTCGTGAATGGATGCAATGACATACGAATTGTCTCCGCTGGATGCGCCTTCTGTGAGCGCCTTGAGCACACTCTTCTCGTCGTCCTCGATGCCATCCCCGAAGGCGACGACGTCGACGGCGACATTATTCTTTTTGAGCTTCTTTGCCAGTTTCACCATACTCTTCTCGTCAGCGGCGGGGCCGTCCAAGGGGGAGGCGACAAAGACGATGATGCGTTGTCTGAGGTTTTTGTTCTCTCTGTGCTTGAGCGCGAGCTGTGCGATGGCGATCGAGGTGGGAATGTCTATAAAACCAGAGACCATGGCCGAGGCTGAATGGATCGCCTTGAGTATCTGACCGAGGTCTTTGGTGTGAGTGACCAAGACCTCTGGCCTGTGAGAACGATGAGCGGTGAGGACGTGTGCAAGAACTAGAACGTACCCTTTGCCTGCCATGGTCATGATACCGACCGTGTTCTCCGGATTCGAGTCGATTTTAGTCTGAAAGACGGTAGTGATTGCATCCGACTGAGCCTCGAAACGAGTCGGTTGATAGTCCCCATTCCTCATATACTCCGAGTTGTCTATTATCATCATCGTAGCTTCGAGTGGCATGTCGAGTGGATGTCGTTGTCGTTGTCGAGTAAAATCTTTTTTTTATTGTTTTTGTACCTTTTTTTCATTCCCCGTCTCTTCGACCACAACCACCACCATCTCTCTCCCCCCTCTCTCCCGCTCCTTTTCCCTTCGTTCTTTACCCCATGTCCTCCCTTTCCCCCGTTCAACGTCTTCGTACCCGTACTTCTGACTTTTCTGACTTTTTTCGTCCCTCCACACGTACCAGGATCCCTTTCCTCCGTCGTAATAGAAAGAAATCTCTCGATTCCTCTCCTCCAGAACACCCTTCAGACTCCTCCTCCTCTCTCACTTCCAAGCTCGCCTCCCGCTTCTCCCCAAAACACCGTCCCACAAACACACTCCCATCCACCCACTCTTCCCTCACTCTCAACGACCCCGCTCCCCCTTCGTCCTCCCTCACCCCTCCTTCCCCTGGCCCCCGCCAAGCTTCCTTCGACTCCGCCTCGACCGCCACACAAGACCGTGCTCCCACTCCACGCCCCTTACGTCCCACGATCACCGTCTCCGTTCCCCCTCCAGAAGACTTGGATGCCTTCTCCGACCTTTTCACCCGCCCAAATCCCCCAACCTCTCCCCAATCCCCAGACCATCCCACCACTGACTCCGTAGAGAGTTCCGACGACGACAAGCTCGACCTACCAGAAGTCACCACCCCGGACCCTAGTCCCCCTCCCCCGCCCCCTATGCAACTTCCCAACCCTTCCTTTGACTCGGGCAATCCCCCTGCTCTTACCGTTCCCTTTCATATGGATGACAGTAGCACCTCCGATTTTTCAGCTCATCACCTCGACCGCCCTCTCTCCCAAAGAAGTCCATCCACCAACGAGACCAGACCGACCCGAAAGAAGCAGCTCTCCATCTCCATCTGGCGTGAGCTTGAAAATGGTTTGGGAACTCAACTAGACCCTGATTCCGGAGAGGAATCAGACCATGACTTGGTCTTCGATCCTACCTATACAATACAGTCACCCACCGAACCCTCAATCTCTCCCTGGAAGCGTCAGACGGTGGCCACTATGCCCTACAAATCCAGCGAACGGTCGACTTCTTCCCGGTCCTTAAAGTCTCTCACTTCTCCCTCCGGTCCTCCATCCATACCATTACCATCCCCTCCCGTTGGTTCTCCCTCGTTTTCTTCCCTTCCAACTATTCCCTCCATTCCTACCGTTTCCTCTTCTTCATTACCCACCAGGAACTCACGTCGTCCACGAGCGTACACCATCACCTCAACGGTCTCCACAACTCCTTCTACCACTGGCCCCACCGCTACCCGCTCATCCTCCCTCAAGTCAAATCGCAAACCAACACCAAAGCCCTCCGAAAGCAACCAAACAGAGTGTGCAACTGTGGATAATGCGACGACCGAGCAACTCCGACAGGCCCTCAAGGCCCAACGTGCCCGATTCGATGATCTTGCACGGTACCTGCTCAGCGTAACCGCCAAACATTCCGCCGAAAAGGCCGCTTTGATGAAAAGGATCGATACCCTTGAGCGGGAGGCTCGCAAGACTGGCAGAGAGCTCAAAGGACTCAGATACTTGGTGATGCATGGTACTGGGTCCGGCCTTCCCTCCACCCTCAATAACCGGCCCTCTAGCTTGGTCGACGGCCCAGATTCTCGTCGCGCCGCGTCCGAAAGTATCTACCCTAAAAATGCTCTTGGTAATCTCTCTCCAAATATTTCTCGTTCAACCAGCCTTCTTGTCCCGGCTGGGAGTGGCAAACATGACTTTCCGGGGCCTTATATATTTAGCAATGATAAACGGTCGTCTGTTTCATCATACTCGTCCTCCGCGACGTCATCCACGTCATCCCTCTCGTTACCCACCCTGGCCGTGCCGGCCAATCCAGCGCTGTCCCCCGCGCTGTCTGTCATTCCAGAAGCGCGTACCCCGACCCCCGATTCGGGTCGGAACCGGGACAGAGTCCCAGAACCGCCTCCGCCTCCAACGGTCATCACTATTGCAACCGATCGGCAGCGAGAGAAGGAGGAAAGGCGGGCGTCTCGCACACTCCACCGGCTGTCGTCATCGTCGACAGCTTCTTCGACTTCTTCAGCTGCGTCCTTCGCGTACCCAGCCAACCTGAAACGCGGGCGGCCGCCTTCGATCGCTCAAGTGTTGGGTGAGTCATCAAGTATGGAAGACGTGCTAGAAAAATTTAGACCGTTGGCTGCTTCTACTACGGTGATGATACCCTCACACGCTTCGCGTGAGTCGTCTGCTCAGGAGACTGTAACTGTGCCGACCTGTCTTTGAAAAAAATTCCATCCGTCTGAACCATACTTGCTTCGTTCTCCCCCCCCCCCTGGGTTCTTTTTCTCTTTGGGTTTACCGTCTTCGGACGAGGTTACATATTCGTTCATCAAACTGCTATTTATATGGTTTTTTACGCTATCACTGATATAGTTTAGTAACTTCAATGTATCCAGATTTTTTCCGTTACCCTGCAATTTCAATTGGGATGATATTTTTGTATTTCAATAACATTCGGACCCAAATACATACGGATTAAGACTGACCGACAACCGCTCTGGTAGACTCTGAGAACAATAAACCACCTATCATCGTCTCTCTTCCTCGATCTCGACTCCGATCCCAACGACCACGCAGCCGGACCAACCTCGAACGGCGCAGGACACTGCGAACGACGCCCTGCACGGCGGGCAAGGCGCCACCGCCACCACCACCACTGCCGCCACTGCCGCCCTTGCGCGTGGCGAGGGGTGGCAGCCGGGGGATCACCGGTTCGCTCGTCGTGAGTCGGGTCGTGCCGAGGCTGGGGCGGAGGGATACGCCGTGTGTCCGTCGTCGCTGGTACGCATGAGCTGGAGAAAACGCGGCTGGGGCGGAGGACGAGCGAGAGTGGTGGTGGTGGTGGTGGTGTGCGGGGGAAAGATTGGTCAAGTTGATGTCTAGGAGGGGGGAGAGTGTGATGTCCGGATGGTGGTGGTGAGCGGTGGTGAGCGGTGGTGGTGGTGGTGGTGGTGGTGGTGGTGGAGTGGACGGACGGCTGTGAGGAGGGGGGGGAGGGGGAGGAGGTGAGGAAGGAAGGGGGAGAGGGGGGAGTGGTTTGTCGCGTAGGTTAGGCCGCGGGACAGGTTTGCGAACGACGGTGGCGGGTCCGCGTCCAGGGTAAGACTGGTTCGATGATCGCTTTGAAGAGAGGGTGCCAGTACCAGCGCTGGTGCTGGCCGTTGAAGATGAGGAGGAAGTCGAATGCGATCCGACGAGGACGTAATGGTCCGTAGAATCCGAGGATGATGACGGGAAGGCAGGCTCCAGGAAATCCGGCGGCGACGACGCGTGGTGCGTGTTTAAAGTAAGTTTTATGCGGGAAACAATACCTGAACGAGTTGAGTGGAGGGACCCGAAACATATAAGAATGAACTGACCACCGATGGGTTTGGTTCCGATTTTACTGGGGAGTGGAGGAGGAGGAAGTGGGGGAGAGTCAGCGTCCTCGTCAGGATGCCATACTCTCCTCTGTCCTGGGATGGAGCGGTCAGTTTCTGTGTCGACAATATAAACACCATCATCTCCATCACAACCGCCTGTTCTCGATGCGGTTTGAAGAAGATGGTACGGGATCTGCGGGGGGGCTATGGTTAGTATCCGACTGGAGAAAGGTGGATAGGCACCTTGTGGTGCTGCGCCCAGAGACGCATTAAGAACAAAAGACGGGGAAGACAGAAATTGGGCAGAGGCCAGGTATTGGATTATATAGCTCACTGCCTGGCTGTCGACACGATGTATTCGAGCTGTGCCCGCAGGTGAAGCTGCGTAAAAGCGCTTTGTTCTTCATGATGACTGAGCGAAAGGTTGTGAAAATTGGAAAAAAGGCGCAGTTAAAACATCACGGCAGACGTATCCTAACCACGAACTAGTAAAGAACGAAAGAAAGAAAGAAAGAAAGAAAGAAAAACTCCAATATTTGACTTGACTTCCTTAACTTCTCATTCGACACTTAGAAACACTCTGTCAAGTCGAGTTAATCAGTGGACATGGACATGGTCAAGTCAACCGGATACGTACTGCGATGGACGATACCAGGGCCCGACTCGTCATATTCTTGCTTGGAGCACCATAGATTCTGGAACGTGCTGAGTGATGCCAAAATGGAACCACCAATCCAGACGGAGTACTTTCTCTCCGGGGGCGCAACGATCTTGACCTATGAGTGATGTTTACACCGCATGAGTGAACGGACGGCATGAAACAGTCCCAAACCAACCTTCATGCTGGACGGTGAGAGGGATGTAAGTTCCTTCTGCATGCGGTCCGCAATACCGGGGAACATCGTAGTGCCACCAGAGAGGACAACGTTGCCATAAAGGTCGCGGCGAATATCAAGATCGCACTTGAAGATGGAGTTATAAGTGGTCTCGTGGATGCCGGCCGCTTCAAGTCCGAGAAAAGCGGGCTGGAACAACGCCTCCGGCGCACGGAATCTGGAAGGGGGTAGAGATCAAAATATATTATATATATATATATGGGGCAAAAGTCTTTACCGTTCGTTACCGATGGTGATGACCTGTCCATCCGGTAATTCGTAGCTCTTCTCGAGCGCAGATGACTGTGCGGCGGTTTGGAGCTCTTGCTCAAAGTCGAGCGCAACATAGCACAGCTTTTCCTTGATGTCTCGGACGATTTCGCGTTCGGCGGTGGTAGTGAAGGGATACCCCCGCTCCATCAGATTTTTGATCAAGAAATCGGTCAAGTCGCGCCCGGCAAGGTCGAGACGAAGAATGGCGTGTGGCAGCGCAAAGCCTTCGTAGATTGGGACAGTGTGCGTAACCCCGTCGCCCGAGTCAAGGACGATACCAGTAGTACGACCGGAGGCATACAGCGAGAGCACGGCCTGGATAGCGACGTAAAATGCAGGAGCATTGAAAGTTTCAAACATAATTTGTGTCATCTTCTCACGATTCGCCTTGGGATTGAGGGGGGCTTCTGTGAGAAGGACGGGGTGTTCTTCGGGTGCGACACGCAACTCGTTGTAGAATGTATGATGCCAGATTTTCTCCATGTCGTCCCAGTTGGTCACGATTCCATGCTCGATTGGATACTTTAGGGTAAGAATGCCCCGTTTTGACTGGGCTTCGTCGCTGTGTTCGTGAGGGCTCAGAATATGTGTAAAGGGGGCAAAGGGGGGAAGAGTACCCGACGTAAGAGTCTTTCTGACCCATACCAACCATCACACCCTGATGGCGGGGACGACCGACGATTGAGCTGGCATGTTTTGTTGGGGATTCATCTATATGATGACACACTAACTTGCAAACTCACGGGAAAACGGCGCGGGGAGCATCGTCACCTAACAAGACAGTCAGTATATACCTCACATCTACGACGAGAGCATTTGGTACCGGCAACTGAGGGAGAGCATCAGTACTGCAATAACATGTTAAGGGGTTGAGCGACATACAGCCA
The DNA here is from genome assembly GCA_951640195.1 of Porpolomopsis calyptriformis. NCBI lineage: Eukaryota > Fungi > Basidiomycota > Agaricomycetes > Agaricales > Hygrophoraceae > Porpolomopsis > Porpolomopsis calyptriformis. The sequence continues at coordinate 2,773,272 of OX621163.1, forward strand.
GCCTTGCACATGCCGGAACCATTGTCAATGACCTAGAGGGATCATCGTGAGACGCGCCTGGTGGGAAATGAGGAGGACTTACGAGCGCAGCAACTTCATCCTCCATGCTGATTATCCGTTAGGGTTAACTGGAAGGAAATATAAGTTTGTGGTTTAGGGGAAGCTGGTGGTGACAGTGAGCGACTACGAAAGAACACGAGCTTGATCGCTGGGTGAATCGACGACGAACATACCTTTGACTGACTGGAGCTGGGGCAAAGGGTAATCAGCCAATTTTGGCGAGCAGCGAGTTCCCTTATCGGATGAGTTTAGGGCAGGTTCACTCTTCAATCGTTGCTCGTCGTTTTCAGGTCCGTGCGCATTTGCATCCATCTCTGATTCATTTGGCTTTCGACCATTCCGTGTGACAATGCATCCCTATTTTTTCAATCGTATAAAAAGCCACACAAGGCTGACTTTCTTTCTTGTCCATCGACTTCCACCATGTCTCCCATCCCGACTCTAAGCTCTCAAGCCCCACCGCTCTCCACCTTAACTATCACACCTGGTCTCACCCCGGTCAACGTCACTCCCACCTCTTTGACCCATCTCTCTGCTGTCGCCGCTTTCTTCCTCGTCTTGCTCCTTGTCTTGGTCACTGGTCTGCTAGGTTACGTGCTCTACAAGTGTCTCGCGCCCGAAGATACCAAACCGAACCCTCCTCTCTTTCGTCCCCTGGTCTTGTCTAAACGCGTCTCTATGGACGGTACGGCCTCTGTCGTCCAGCATACCGCTGCCATCTGCCACCTTCCCTATGAAAAACTGACAGCATACACTATTAACGAGAATGGCGTCAAGAAAGGCATCCGACTCTATCCCTCTGTACGTTTTGTCCTGCTTCTTCTAAGCCGTACCCCTAATCTCCCATCAGTCCGTCATCAGCTCCTTCCTTCAAGATGTCAAACCGACGCCAGAATCTCCTTCGCACACGTCTCAGCCATCTGCCGCAACACATTCTACTCCATCCCTCTCGCCGGATCTCTCTGCCTTATCTTTGTCTAAGCCTCCGCCCGTTCGTGTCCGTGGAGGGGTTGATCTGTATGCGAACCCAAAGCTTTTCCCTGTTCAAGGCCCGATCAAACGAATGGAGACTTTCCATGCTACATCACCTGCTAAACCGGTTGAAATTGCCTCCCCTCCGGCCGTTTACTCGTTCCCTTTGTCCCCTAGAAAATCTTCGGCGACCACTCACTTGGCTACTCTACCATCGAATCCTCCGAACACTCCGGACGTGGCTGACTTGCCTTTCAAGACTAGTATCCTTCCCACAAAATACCAAGCCAAACATCCGGTCCCCCAGGCTGCGGCTGACATCCGTCCAGAGACTAAATTTTCTCCGCAAGACCCTTACAAATTGGCTGTCCCCTCGACAACTTGCCCTATTCCACTAAGATGCCTCACCACTCAGGACTTGGCTGACTTGCGTACTAAACCCAGGGTTTTCCCTGTTCAAGCTCGTTGCGCCCAAGGAGGAACGCCAGTAAATGCACTGACCGCCCTTGCTTTGACAACCACCACAGAGCGGCTGTTGGCTGACCTGAAGAATAATTCTAAACTGGCCCCAGTTGCTGGACCTATCCGGCCTCTTGAGACACGCCCACCGCGATATCGTCATGACCCCCGCTATAAATCTGTCACTGCAGCCCACAAGACGCATATCATACATCGTGGCAAGGAAAACCTGCCGATGCCTAGATCTGCTATGGCTTATTTTTAATCGCCACCTTTTACCCCCCGACATGACGTTATTCAACCATGCCTATCGTTGTTTCTACCTTCCGAATCGCTATTCCTCTTCTCGATCCACGCCCGCTTAGTCGATATACTATCTGGTTCATGCCCTTTTCCGATCTGCCGTCTCACATCCGATTTCGTTCCACCTGATACCTCTCTGGCTACTTTATCTAGTTTCTTCCTCTCGGTCTTGTTTCATATCCTCATTCGCTTCAACACTCGATTTTTGTCTCTGTTTCCATCGGTTTGTCCATTAATCTCTCTACTCCCCACAGCTTCACTCGCTTCGATCCAGCCCATTCAGGTTCATCTACTCTGCCACTTTCTCCTGCACCCGTTGCTCTGGTCTCACCGCGTGTACACAAGGCTACCCTCTCGATCCTAACATTCTATTCAGTTCAACGTCTCGGACACTCGCATCTCGATTCGCCATATCTACTCTTGCCAAGTTCATCAGATAAGATCCTCCACGCCTATACATGATTCCGATCCACCGATCCATCTCCCTCATCATTTATCGCATCTAAGACTACCCATTTTTCTTCTCGCTTTCCTTATATTATCCGGGCAATTTTCTTTTGGATTCCTCTTATCTTACCAGTCTGTTCTCTTTTCTCGTCCTACTGTCTTGGTTATTGTTGTTCTCTCCTTTATAGATACCCTTTTCGTATTCTTGGATACCCTGTTTGGCTGTCTTTCTACCAACCTTACCAATTGAATCTACTCTATCAAGTGAAAACTGAGTGCTTCGATGAAGCCGCAATATTACTCGTCGTCGTCGTTGAGTAAGTGATACAACGACATCGATCATGTCAATCTTGCTCACCGATCCATGTAGTAAATTATTCCTTGAGCGATACTCATGGTGTCGCTCTCACCAATGTAGATGTTCACATTATTAATTCTGCTATTGGAACTAGCGCGACGTCTCAAGTTTGTAGATTGGTTTTTTTTATCACCGAGGCGTATTATTGGTGTCATCTACATTTAATCACGAAAAAGAGCCAATCCTTACCTTGGAAAGGCCAGCGCCAATGCTGGAGGATTGAACGGAAGCAGCAGTCTCCGTTCGGCTAAAAAAGGAAATGATCGCTTGCTGCGACACCTTGTTGAGCTGCGGTGCTCGATCGACGCTATGCCAAGACTTTTTTTTTGTGAGCGTTTCGTACATTCCGTTACTCGTTGTTATGAATACCATGCCCGCAGTCCACAGCTCGCAGTAAACCTCAGTCAGCCCAAGCTTGGCGCTGAGGGAACGAGCACCTTAAATTCCGCGCAGACCACCAAAGAATGATAAAACCATCCCCCGACATCCTTTGAAATTCAACGGATACCAACCATGGAAGATGAAAATACTCCCCTCGTAAGTGGTCATCTCATTTCAGAACCGACACCTCTCACTATGGACACTGCAGGTCATCGACAATGGTTCAGGCATGTGCAAGGCTGGCTGTATGTGTTTTAACCAGTTAACATGTTATTGCGGTGCTGATGCTCTCTCCTTCAGTTGCTGGTACAAGATGTTCTCGTTATTAACCAGAGTTACATACTGATCCCATTGGCTAGGTGATGATGCTCCTCGTGCCGTTTTCCCGTGAGTTTACAAGTTCGCGTGTCGACAATAGACATGCTCAATCGAACATTTCAGCTCAATCATTGGTCGTCCCCGCCATCAAAACGTGATACTTGGCATGGGCAATAAGGATTCTTATGTTGGGTACTTCTCCCCAAATTTTTCTACTTGACAGGCATTCTAACATCACACTGCGAACGTAGCGACGAAGCCCAGGCAAAACGAGGCATTCTTACCCTCAAGTACCCAATCGACCACGGAATCGTGACCAACTGGGACGACATGGAGAAAATCTGGCATCATACATTCTACAACGAGTTGCGTGTCGCACCCGAAGAACACCCCGTCCTCCTCACAGAGGCACCCCTCAATCCCAAGGCGAATCGCGAAAAAATGGCCCAAATTATGTTCGAGACCTTCAATTCTCCTGCATTTTACGTTTCTATCCAAGCCGTGCTCTCACTCTACGCCTCCGGCCGTACCACTGGTATCGTTCTTGACTCGGGCGACGGAGTAACACATACTGTTCCCATTTACGAAGGCTTCACCCTCCCACACGCCATCCTCCGTCTCGATTATGCTGGTCGCGACTTGACCAATCTCCTGGTGAAAAACCTGGCAGAACGGGGGTACTCTTTTAACACCACCGCAGAACGCGAAATCGTGAGAGACATTAAGGAAAGGCTGTGCTACGTTGCGCTCGACTTTGATCAAGAGCTCCAAACAGCTGCAAAATCATCTGCGCTCGAGAAAAGCTACGAGCTACCTGATGGACAAGTCATCACCATCGGTAACGAACGGTGAGTATCCTCCTGTTCTCGCTAGACTTTCGTATTCATGGACGTTCATACTCTAGATTCCGCGCAGCCGAAGCCTTGTTCCAACCATCCTTGTTCGGTCTTGAAGCTGCTGGGATTCATGAAACCCTCTATAATTCAATTCACAAGTGCGATCTCGATATCCGCCGCGATCTGTTCGGCAATATAGTTCTTTCCGGAGGCACGACCATGTTCCCCGGTATAACCGACCGCATGCAGAAGGAAATCACGTCCTTTGCACCACCCAGCATGAAGGTGGGTTCCAAGTGGTCTTCGTTTTCGGTGGTCCACTTAACATTTAGAAATCACCTATAGGTTAGAGTGGTAGCACCACCCGAGCGAAAGTATTCCGTCTGGATCGGTGGTTCTATCTTAGCCTCGCTCAGCACGTTCCAGAATCTGTGGTGCTCAAAGCAAGAGTACGATGAGAGTGGTCCGGGCATCATCCATCGAAGTGCGTCACTTTAAACATGTCATCCTTCTTACTCAGACTCAATAAAACAGAGTGTTTCTGACGAACAGAGGACAGAGATCACCTTATAGAATTAGTAGTCAGGTTGTTATTATTTAATGGAATAAATCACCAACTGTCTCTTACTGGATGCCTTTCTGTAGGTAAACATAAAACATGACCCAAAATGCCATGCCGTTGTGCCGCTGGCATTAAACCGGGCGGAGTTTCATCTTTAGTTCACCTCTCCTACCATGAGTTACACAGATCCACGACAGCTCGGTCAGCCTTGACAGGTGTGATCAGTTCAACATTTATGTCTATCCGCAAGGTGAGTTGGCGCTCTCTTGAGCAACGGTGATTTCGTCTGCCAATGCGTGAGTTTCCCAATGCCTACATCTGTAAATGTACCCCCTCAGATTGTGTCGTTCACTGGTAACGACAGGTAGTCGAATGGGAGAATGATTCAACTCCTTACCAGGAGTGATCTGTAGCCACTACGTTCATTAAAGAGTTCAATGAACGGCAAGAAGACTTGGCCGATATCTGCAAACTTTTCAAAATGAACAATTTGAAAAGATTGCTGATACCGACCGATTCTTTCTTTCCTTGACCCAGAAACTAGTCACGATGATCTCTGAGGGTGCCAAAGAGTGGTTACACACCCACAGCACCCACCAGAGGATACCCCATCTCAACCGAATATGATTCCCCTAGTTTTGTTCCTCGGTTGCCCTTTGTTCGACGACGAAATTTTGGACAGCGTTGCAGAAACTGCAGGCGCTACATCACAGCGAAGAGACTTATCATGAATGGCCTTCAGTCATCATTTTTTAATTGCTTATGGTGCGTCCCGACATATTCAAGACTCCGAATTACGGCAGCGGTAGGCTGGATGTGAACAGTTTCTGCCACATCTATACTCACTGAATCGGTGGAGTGATGGGCATGGTATAAATATACCGGGCTCCATCTGCAAGGAGGTATGGTCTAACAGGTCTACCCGATGGAATTCACATGTTCATTGTGATGTCCACCCTGTAATACCAGTCCTACAGTAATCAAAAAAATCCAACTTGAATCGATCGGGAATAAAACGGATCGTGATCACAGATAGAACATGGTTTCCCTCAAATTCTGGTGGACACCGTCCCCCCACAACTCACGAGCTTCTTGCATGATGATCGCCTCATCTCCACTTCCGACCGTCGCCACCTTCTTGGTCACTCCATGCAGCAGGGAGTGCAGGTAGCACCTCCCCCTCTCACACGCCAGATCCGCGTAGTACGCGGGAGAGACCAGGCTCACCGCTTTCGTTGCACGCGCAAACAAGTGGCTCACCGCGTTGGTGAGTGTTTGGAGCTCGTCCGACAGGAACCCGATCTCATCATGAACAACATAGTAATGCGTGGGCCGTGTCTGTCCATTCAGACCAGCGTGTGCTGAACAATAAGATGAAAAAAAATCAGTAATAAGTAGGGTCAACGCAAAACGAAGGGTGGACGACTGACGTTGCAAGAAGAAATCAAAATCGTACACAGCCGTCACACCGCGATCTACGACCGTCCCGGGAAGTGGATTTCCATTTCTATCGGCGAAAGCTGCTTGCGTGGGATAGAATCGTGTGTGGTGGCGTTTACCGCAGATCACGATGGCTAGTTTGGGTTTATATGCCATCTTGGGGGTGTCGAATTTACGGAAGGCAGCTTTGATCTTCGGAAGCTCTTCATCGACGACGATGGAAAATTGACCCTGAGAGGTAATGTTAACAGACTCCCTGAACTTCTAATCACGCTACTCGAGGATAACCCACTTCAGAAACACCGTCCCGATAAACGACCACTCGTTGGGGTAGTTTCAAACCGTTCCGTCGTTTGAAATCGCTCAATCGCTCCTGCATCATATCAGCGAGATCGGTAATCATCTGTCCTGTGAGTCAGACCATACATCCACAACAACTAAATATCCAAAATAAGAAAGCAAACCTCTTTCTTTGACTCCTGGATCCTCATGCTGGCGGGATACTGAGCGAACTGAACGTCAACGCTTGCTACCACGGCAGCAATGGAGGGCTGGCATGTGTTTTACGGATTGGCAAGATATTTCAAAAAGAAATATAACGAACTGACCGTTCCCTTAACACTTCCTAGTCCCGGGTGAGTAACATCCATGCCCACCAGCATCGTGGGCGCCGTCCTCAACCATTCCATACTCGCCTTGTCCAGCTCGTGATTTACACCACCCATTTTCATATTCAACTTCAACGCCACGTTCGCATAATACTGCGTCTGCTCCTTCCTTACTTTTGCCGCATGGACGCAGACCGTGGCAATGCCATGATTAACGTCATACAGGCGTTTGATACCAGAATACACATGCTTGTCGCCGTTGGAAAGTATCACGAACAAGCACGCTGGCTTTGTGGTCGAGTCCCTTAATGCATTACCAATTGCTTCAACTGCCGCCAGCCTCGTTGGATCCCTAGGGTCCTTGCGGGGAAGGTCTGCCTGGAAGTATTGTGGGTCCGCTTGTGGAATGGTCATCCCGTACTGTTTGCACATATCGCTAAAGCCTTTGACAACCCTCCTCAAATCAGGGTCTCTAATATCTCGAAACTCATCCCTGGGGTTACCATCTTTAATAAGGAGAACACCCCAACTTTTGAAACTCCCGCCGACTCTAAACTTGACACCCCTCAGGTTCCAGCTGGCACGGTCATCGATCCGGACCGTGTCTCGCAGGTAAATGATGCCCGGGGTTGGAAGTAATCTACCTGGAACGACAGTCATGTTGGTGCCGATGCTGATCCCAAATTTTGTCAACAGCCCTGATGTCTGTCGGAAGCCGAGTTCGTTGAGCCCAGAATCGACAATAGCGGCGGCGTTCACGTTTGGGGGGTTGCAGGCCTCAAGAATCATATTCGATGTCTGTTCTTCGGTAAGTTTACCACGGAAGGGTTGTCGTGGGAGAATGTCGCAGACTTCTGGCGGAAGGTAGCTCTGCTTTTGACCTCCAACATCAACAAGGGGGAGATTGGGAAATTTGAGTGTTGTTTTATACTCTGGGACGAGAGTCGAGTCAATGAATTGCGACGAGAATGAGACATAGAGCTTTTACTGACTTCGCTTGAAATATTCCTCGACGGAAATCTGACCACCAAATTCGTCGCAGTCGAATTTATACTCCCGGGGAGTTTGCCTTGCCACACCCTTGACAGTTTTTGTATATCCTTGATGCGTCGTTTTGATCCGAACGCCTCTGACGAAGGTCGAATAACGTGCTCCGAAGGAAGATCTCTCATATTCGATCATCGCTTCCGCGAGATTTTGTGCGGTATAAAACGCAGTCGTGCAAGAATTCACGTTGACCATGAGCTGCCTCCATGCTACCCGAACGGACGAGTAAAAACCTTTCCAAGCCTCGGTCCCACCACCAAGCCGTGCGGGTTGCAATGAGGATGGGAAGAAAAATTTGTTGCGGCCAACCATGACGCCACCTCCGGGCTTCGTCCTGCTTGGGTGAGCAGCGAGAATAAGATTGAGAGCAGAAATCACGGGGAGGACATCATAACCTCTATACTGGGGTTGACCGGAAAGGTAGCTGTGTGGGAAAGAAACGGTTGAGATCGACAGGCGATACACAAAGAGAGATGAGTTGAGCGGACTTGACCAAGCTTTGAGTCTCTAGTTCTTGAATATATGAGATAGTAAGTGTGTATTCTTTCCCGCCGGGCTTCGGGCCCTCCTCATCTTCATCATAATAAGGAACGGTGATCGTTAAAGGTTGCTGCAGCTTCTCGGCAGAAATAAGTTTCGAGGAATGGTCGTGTGCCACCTTGTCTTCTAGACCGGCTTGTTTCCAGCCCGAGGTGCGTTCTGCCAGCTGAAATATTCTCCTTTTGACCCGACGTATGGTTGTGGCTGGAGAGATGGCGACATCGTATTCGTACAGCGACCCTTTGGGGACCTTGACGGGAAAGAAATTTGTTCGGAGACTGAGGGGGGCGCCAATCTGGCCGAGATCAGGCCGGGTAGGTAGAAAATTTCCACGGACTGGGTGAGAACGGAGATTGGTGATATGTTTTTCCAGGGTGCTATCTGTCAAGCGACTCTCTATTACAGCCGGTTCGTTAGGGGCATAGACCCTGCGGAATGAAAGATGGAATGATGAGCGGGAAGATGAAAAGTTCTGGCCAAGCGGTCGAGAACTATAGGCGAGGATACTGACCCTCCTCTTGGTCTCCCACCTCCACGGCCCCTGCCTCCGCGGTCACCAAAACCGCGGTCACCAAAACCGCGATCACCAAAACCGCGATCACCAAAACCGCCTCGGCCGGCCCCTCTATCGGGTGGACCACCTCTTTGTGGAAATCCACCTCGCCCACCTTGCGGCGGACCGCCTCTGCCGCCTCTGCCGCCTCTGCCACGGTCGCCTCTGCCACGGTCGCCTCTGCCACGGTCGCCTCGATAGCTCATGATGATAGCAAAGAAATTTGTTTCTTCGGATAATAGATGAGTGTTGGATTGAAGGAAGGGTGCGGCTCGACTGAAGATGAATAAAGATTTATTGACAAAGGATGAAAGGGTGCAGAGGCCGGGCACGCAACCTCTGTGCCTCTACACCCTTTCATCCTTTGTCGATCACTCTTTATTCTTCCTCAGTTCAAGCCCGAACCTGACGGACTTTGTGCGAGGCTGCGAGAGCAGAAAACAGATACACTGAGATGGTGAACCGTGTATCTGGTTTCTGCTATCGCAGCCTCGCACAAAGTCAGGTTCGGGTTCGAACGATCGAGTCGATCGACCAGCTCATATTGCGGCTAGATTCTGCTCCAGCTGGGACAAGCGCGTTGCCCGCAAAGAAAACCGCAGTGGTCAAGGTAATGGCAAGCCATAATGAACAGTGTCAAGCAATAGCAATTGTTACGTAGTGCAACGGCCAAGCTCTAGTATTGGTTTACACGTGACTTTCCTATCACGTGATAGAAAGATAATTTTCGGTTCCGAGATGATGATGTCATTATTATTGTCGCATTCAAGTCACGTGTATTTGAGTCACTCCTCCTCCTCACTTCTCCTCATGCCAAAGGTTGCCTTGAAAGGCGTGCAAATCCTCTTCTTCGACCTCTCTGAGGACATCGTAGAAGGCTGGGATCGCGCCTTTGCCAAATTCATCCCCGATCGTCTTCGCCCCCAACTCACAACCCTACAATGCACCATCCAGAAGCTCCCTGAGGAGCATGTAAAGTTTGACTGCATCGTTTCCCCGGCCAACTCTTACGGGAGGATGGATGGAAGGTGTGTGCCGGCGACTCTCCTCCGAACGACTCAATCAGCGCCCCAACCGCTTTTGCCTTCTACCTCGATCAGTTTCGATTACTACCTCTCCGAAACGCTTTCCCCCTCACAACTTAAGCTCCCCACGCTGATCGCACAAGCAACCCTTTATGAGCGTTGGCGTGGGTTTGCACCGCCCGGGACATGCACCCTCGTCCCTCTGGATGGTACGGCGTGTGCCACGAATCGGCACGACTGTCACTTTATCGCCCTCTGCCCAACGATGCGAACACCTGAGAACGTCGATTGGGATCACGAGGTCGTCTATGAATGCATGTGGTCCCTCCTAGTCGCTATTGACAATCACAACGCCACCGCCTCCACCTCCAAACAGCCGAAGATTTCCAAAGTCGTCGTCACTGGCCTGGCCACCGGTGTCGGCGGGGTGAGCGCTGAGAAATGTGCGATGCAGATGGCTCTGGCGGTCAAACACTACGAGGAAGCCGTAGCGAATCCAGATCAGTGGAGTAAGCTCCAGTGGAAAGATATTTATGAATCATCGTCAGAGGTAGAAGAGACGAGAAAGATGTGATTTGAATTAGTTGTATCATGATTTAAATTTCACCTTGTCCTGTTACCATCTGCCACTCGTTCGTTACCTTTCAAGATGTGTAATGATACGAAAAATCACTGCTAAAGTCAAGTGAGTACTTCTCTGTTTCGTACGGATACTGTTTAATTCAAACGATAGGGGCCTGACCCGAAACAACCGTCGTGGGTATCGGCATGGGACCATTGATGGTGAGAGGAAGCATATGATATAAACCCCTGGGTGCTCTCAACACTCTACCATGGATTTCCCCCCTGGAATCTTTTACCTGGTTCGCAGACTTCCCAATCTCCTCCTTCTTCCCACTTTAGTCTATATCACCGGCAAGGCGCTCGAGACTCACCTCCGTATCCACATCCCTCATGGGGTTATCGCATTGCTTTCCGTCCTGTCTGCACCCGCATTCTTTACAGTGACCGTCTTGTATGCGGATTATATCAATGCCAGACGTGCTGCCACTCTCGGCGCGGTCTTTCCCCCGCAGCTGCCGAATAAATGGCCAGGCGGTCTCTCCACCTTGAGAACGCTGGTCAGCAATTTTCAAAGGGGTAACCCTGGTGCGAGAAGCCTTCCTGTTCATACCCTTTGCCTCATTGTCATTCCGGTCTAGGTGGTATGACGACTGAGTGGATTGAGAAGTACGGAAATACATTCCATGCTAGAGTCATGTTTGAGAATCGGGTTCATCATTTATTCCCTCTCAATATCGGCCATTCCTGACTGAAATGCAGTTCTACACTTTCGAACCAGAGCACATCAAAGTAACTCCTGAATTCTATCCCCCCTCTCTCACTGACTCGTCATTCCTAGGTCCTTCTGGCGACCCAATTCGACTCGTTTGAGAAAGGTGAGAACGCTTGTTAGTAAACTCTGTTTGGAGGTGCGAATATCGCGTGAGTTCAGGTCCCGTCGCTGCCAATCAGCTCCATAGCCTCCTTGGAACAGGTGTCTTTAATTCAGACGGTAGGTCCCCTCCCCAGATATTGTGTTCATCGTCATTGATTCCCATTTTCTAGGCGAGATGTGGAAGTACGTTGAGGATCTGTATGGTAAACCCGCTTCGTTAATCCTCATTCATACTGTCGGCAGATTTCACCGCGGCATGACAAGACCTTTCTTCAACAAGGAACGTCTGAGTGATTTTGAAATCTTCGATAGGCACGCCGATGACGCTATCAACCAGTTAAAGACGAGACTCAAGGAGGGGTTTCCGGTTGATGTTCAGGCACGAATCTTCCGCCATTACACTGCCATTCCACTCACATTCTCTGGCCTACAGGACTTGGCCTCCCGCTTCACACTCGATTCTGCAACAGAATTCCTCTTTGGAAAAGACGTCCGCTCTCTCTCAGCAGGCCTCCCTTACCCTCCATCATCGTCCATGTCCCAGCCGTCACTCTCCCTGAACCACTCCTCGAACACTTTCTCACAAGCATTTGGGGAAGGCCAAACCATTGCCGCTCTTCGTACGCGTTTAGGCATGCACTGGCCTCTCGCTGAGTTTTGGGAAGATCTGGCGAAGAAGAACCGAGCCATTGTTGACAGATTTATTGATCCCATCTTGGATGAAGCCCTAGCGAAGAACCAGGCCACGAAAGCGGCCGAAGAAGATTCGAAGGGATTCACAGAAGCGAAGGATGGTGAGACATTATTGGATCATCTCGTCAGATTCACCAATGGTTAGCTTCTATCATGTGGAATCTCGTTTCGTGCTCATATTGCTCTCCTAGACCCTGTGATTCTCAAAGACGAGATTGTGAACATCACCGTCGCCGGCCGTGACACTGCAAGTATTTTTTATCTGTTCTCTTCGCCTCCCATTCATGAGGTTTGCAGACCGCGACCACCATAACGTTTTCCATCTACATGCTAGCTGAAAATCCAGGGGTGCTTGGAAAGCTACGCAGCGAGATCTTGAACAAGATCGGCACCTCCCGACGCCCGACGTATGATGATCTACGAGGCATGAAGTATCTAAAAGCTTTCATCAATGGTTCGTGATTGTTTTTGACTTTGTACCCAGCTTATGATGATTTGCTAGAGGTACTGAGGTTATACCCGCCTGTGTGAGTCCCATGTTATCCGTTTTTTCCACCCGAATTTTTTATCCCCTCTTAGTCCCTTCAATGCTAGGTAAGAGCAACAAATTCTCTGTATGATTGTAAATTCACTCTCACCTGATAGAACAAGCAAACAAGCGACGATCTTGCCCCCTACATCGCCCGATGCCAAGCCCATTTACATTCCCGCCAAGACCAAGTGAGCGGTTCGCGTCATTATTCTTTGTTCTCGCTCATGAACTTGCCTTCATACACAGGTGTAGCTTTGGCGTATTCTTTATGCACCGTCGAGCAGATCTCTGGGGGCCTGATGGTATGTTACAAGACTCAAAAGCGCATAGTCGTATACATTGTGACATTCCTCACTTAGCTCTCGGATTTGACCCCGATAGGTTCCTCGATGACCGACTGCACAAGTATCTAACGCCGAACCCGTTTATATTCTTGCCTTTTAATGCTGGCCCTAGAATCTGTCTTGGCCAACAAGTATTTCCTTTCCTATATATTTCACCGAACACGCTAACTACGTTTGCTAGTTTGCTTATCACGAAATCTCGTTCTTCCTCGTTCGCCTCCTGCAGAATGTCTCCAACATCACGCTATCACTGGATGCGCAACCTGCCACATCGCTCCCACCCTCAGACTGGGCCGAATCCGCAGGTTTCAAGAAGGGCGAGAAGATCTGGCCCAAGAGTCATTTGACTATGTATGTTCGGGTAAGCGTCCATCCGCTTCTATTGCCTCGATTTCGCTGACCTCCGGCACAGGAGGGCTTGTGGGTACGAATGGAGGAGACGAATCCTTCAGAATAATAATGATTGGTTGGGTTTATCTTATGTTCCGTATTTATGTGTAACGTGTCAATTTGACAATCTCATGAAGTCTGTAATCACGTATTAGCTGTATGCTATCATGATAACTCTATCAGAGTGTCGCCGTTAGGCTGAGGAACAACAGTATCTCGCTTTCCTGCATTCGGATTCCAAGGACCTATATCACTCAACGAGCAACCACCCTCACACGAGCAACTCCCTCCGAACTCGACCGGTAAATTCTCCTTGGGAATCTGCTCCAGGAGTTTCTCACTGTACGTGCTTCCTAAGATCTCGATCTTGGACACGGTGACCTCATCCAGCCAGGGTCTTATGATAGCCCAGACGGCGGAGAACGCCCAGGGAGCGTTGATGATGTAGAACTTGCCCATGCACTCTGGATAGCGGTCCTGGCCGATGGAGGCGGCCTGCATGACGAAGTCTTTGACGCGGTAAAAGTTGGAGAGCGAGACGTTGTAGAGGTCGAGAATCGTGCAGGATGTCTCGACTGGGTGTCCGACGGCTGCGGAACACGCGGGCAGTCGGTCGGTGATGAACTTTTCGTACTCCAAGACGAGACGTTGGACCTGGCGTTCTTGGGTCGTGATGGAATAGAGAGCTCTGATGTCGAGCAGTCCGAGGCGCTCGACGTATATTGGTCTACCATCCTGGGTGACAGCACTCAAGGTGAGCATCGGATATGTCATCGAGGGATGCGATCTAAAAGGCGAATTACCTTGTCCATTTTATGATAGTATTGCGGATAATATTTATCGACTTCCTTCTTCTCTTTGAATTCAAAATTTCTTCAAAAAAATGGGTGGATTCATCAGTTCGAGATTGAAGAATCAAAACGGTGCATACTTGACGATATCATCGACACCAAAGTCTTTCCTCCATTGCTCTGCCGATATCAACATTTCCTTCGCCTTCACCGAGTCAAACCTTCGAGCCCGCAAGAATCTAGCAGAGATAGACAGTCAAGATCGGTGGGAGATGCCGTCAACTCGGCAAGGAAACACCACATACCTGAGCAACATGGCGTCGTTCATCCTCTCCGGGACGAAATGACCCTCATCCCTGAGCTCTTTCTTCAGCTTTTCCAGGGTGTGCTGCTGGATGACGGTCAAATTGCCAAGGCGGCCAGGGAGGGGTCTGTAGTTGGGATCAGTGACGCCTTCTGGCATGGGACTTGCGCTCGCGGCTTCGGAAGACATGGTAGATGAACGTCAATTGTAGAATATGGTGGGATAAAGAGGGATTGACAGAGGGGGAATGATTTGGATTTATAGGGGACTTGTTATATGTTTGTCAATCAATTGATCACAAGCTGTGCCACAGACCCATTGAACTTCACGTCTGGCGCACGACTAGCGCACGACTACGCTCAGCGGTGGAACCCACCACCTCAAAGTCGTCCGCACAAAATATCCTTCAATGGTGTCCAAGATGGATGGGGATCCATGGATACAAAGGTCTGGCCCATGCAATACGCATCAAACGGATGAGAAGTGTGTGAATGGTGATTTCCCATCTCATTTGAACCCGAGCTGTTATACTTCAGGAACCATCGGTTCTGTCTCTGCCTCCGACGCTAATGCCAAGAGTGGGGCCGTTGCAAAAAGCAAACGGGTCGATGTCTTTTCTATCCGTAGCCCCGGTCAAGAATGGGTCATTTCATTTCCTTCGTCGATTTTCCTGAAGCCATTCTTGACTGTTGGTAATCCTGCTCAGAGCGTACCAGACGGTTCGCTGAAATATATTTTTACGTGTTCAGACAACGACCTTAGTATCAAGTTTGTCTATTGTCTGCAGTAGTGACCATCGATACACTAAATGTATGGCGTCGACCCGGATGTAACGCTCACACAGCTTCACGTTTCCGCGGTGTCGACCGCAATATGTCGTCAACACTAGTCGAAAAAGCGATTAGAATTGATGAAATTTCCAACCGAGAAGAGAGAAAATCGGACCGGATGATCATCTCAGCAGCCTCGCTCGCACTCAGTATCACCTGTCGTTTCAATTTGTAACTTTCGGTGATGCCCAACTCCCTCATCGACCCGATCGTCCCCTCATTCATGTCTTGGCCAAGCCATTCAGTCAGCACTAAAGGCCGAAACCCATAATAATAATAATAATAAAACTGACCAAGACCAGCTTCCGAGTCGCCCTCATAATGAGCGGCCCTCAGTTTTGCGACCAAATCGGACGAATCATAACCCGCGTTGTCCGCCAAGATCGTCGGTATCTGTCTCAGCGCCACACCAAAGGCTTCCACCGCGATCGCCTTTTTGCCCTTCACCTTTCGCGCCGCTTCCTCCACCGCGCAACCCATCAGCATCTCCGAGCACCCGCCGCCGAGCACGACCCGCGGTTCCCCGACGGTCTGAGAGAGCACAGAAAGCGCGTCGTGAAGGGATCGTTCGGCTTCGTCCACGATCTGGTTAGTGGACCCGCGCAGGACCACGGTGCAGGCTTCCCCAGCGGCGACACCCGAGAATTTGATGAGCTGGGGGTTATGTTTGAGAACTAGCTAACAAATAGAGGGCCTAGATAGATGTTTACCTTGTCTTCCCCGATGATAATTTCTTCGATGAGTTCACATCGCCCGAGCTTCACTAGATCTGGTCTGTCAAATGTGCTCGTGATGTCACCACCTGTGACGAGTGATAAACGTTCCACGCCCTCAAAATCGGCGTGTTCGATCGTCATGATTCCTTTTTCTGTTAGGATTGACTCGGGGTAGTTGTAAATCAATTGGCGGTTGACGAAACAGTTGATGCCGTGCGTGGCAATAGCCTCCACTTTCGCTTTCATTTTATCCTAGATGCCCGCCAGGTGAGTGTCTGTACATGAGAGATGGGAATCGAAGAGCCCACTCGTTCTGCTCGTTCGAGCTCGGCAAGCTTGCCTGTGCCATCCACCTTTACCCGTGCACCGAATATCTTGATCTTATCGGTATCCATAGCTGCGAATAAATGTCAAATATCTGATTCAGAACCATAACCAATGGCGTACAGGTGTTGGCAATCAGGATCTTGGCGTTCTCCATCCGTTTCGGGGAGCCGACCGCGATCGTTTTGTCAAGAATAAAGCCTGTTGGGATGAGAGGATTAGGTAAATGGATGACTTGATGACCTTGAGGGTGAAGGACCTTCGTCAAGATATGAATCTGTAAGTTTTCCGCCCACTTTTTTGATGACCTGTATGTGCTCTAGATCTGTCGAGCCCTGTTTCTGTCTTGTAGCAGACAGGTGGTGGTTATACCAAAGTAGTATGACTTGCCTTTAGTCTGAGAACAGCATCAACAGCAAGATTTGCAAAGTAATTCTTGTCCTGGGCGAGGACTTTTGACGAGAGTGTGGTTCGAGCAATGTTGAAAAGATCTTGTCGAAATGCAGTAGGATCTGAGCTGCATAGGGATCAGAACGAGGGAGGCTAATTCCAGAAGCAAGACTCACGCGCGATCAGTAGCGGCCTTCTCCAAAGCGGCCAAGGCAGCGAGACTGGCGATCCGGTATCCCTCCACGATAGTCTGTGGGTGAATCTTTTGTGCGATCAACTTCTCCGCTTCCCTAAGCAGCTCTGCGGCCAGGACGGTGACGGTTGTGGTCCCGTCTCCGACTTCGTCGTCCTGCACCTTTGAGATATTGACCAATATTTTCGCTGCGGCGTTGTCAAGCTGGATTGACTTGAGGATGGTCGCCCCATCATTTGTGACATTTATATCACCGGTGGACGCGGATTGGAGGATCTTGTTCATACCCTTGGGTCCGAGAGTTGACTTGACGAGGTCTCCGAGTGCCAAAGCACCGACGAAGGACGACAGACGGGCATTCTCCGCCTTTTCCTCCGTCGCCTAAGCAAGTCCCAGTTCGTCGTGAGCGGTGAATCGTGCGCGCACATGAAATCAACCTACCTGTTCACCCAGAATCTGCATGGACATGCTTGAACGATGTCGTCTCTAAAATTCTCACGCTCAATTTCCGAATCGGGATAAAGCTCGCCCATCGTCCTCGACAATGACCACCATCGCTACCTCCGTCCCTCCTTCGGTCGTCACATTGCCGCAGACGGCTCAACTCGAGGCCTTGTTCACCATCATCCGTGACAAGAACACCGCCCGAGGCGACTTTCTCTTTTATTCCGATAGGATCATTCGTCTTCTCGTCGAAGAGGGCCTCAACCACCTGCCGGTGATTCCAAAGACTGTCGAAACGCCCACTGTGAGGCGATCTGCTATGTTTTACGAAATTCCCTCATCATTCAGCAGGGAGCATCATATCATGGCGTTGGGTTTGAAGGCAAGATATGTGGCGTCTCAATTTTGCGGGCAGGCGAGGTTTGTGTTTGAAATCCGCAGACGGACTGTATATGATGGAGTGACCTCGGTTTACTTTCAGGCCATGGAAGCAGGGTTACGTGAAGTCTGCAGAAGCGTTCGTATCGGGAAGATTCTGATCCAGAGGGTACACAATCGTTCTGTCGCCCCTGACGAATGACGGATTGTTGTTGTGTTCTAGGATGAAGAGACGGCCTTGCCAAAATTGTTTTATTCAAAGGTTGAACAAGCATACCATCCATCATCCCGCTTATTATGCTCATTGATCGTGAGATGGGCTGTGTAGTTTCCCCAAGATATCGCTTCTCGATACGTCTTATTGCTCGATCCGATGCTCGGTACGCAGACACCCCCGTTTCACAGCGAATTCTCACCAGACACCCATTTGTCCCCAGCGACTGGCGGCTCGGCCATGAAGGCCGTCGAGGTGTTGTTTGAGCACGGCGTGCCTGAAGAGCGTATTATCTTCGTCAATTTGGTAAGAAGAAACCGACGGGCTATGTCCTGCAACTCACCTGCTTCCAGATTTCCTCCCCGGAAGGGCTCAAAACGTTTTGCACCAAGCACCCACGCGTGCGGGTGGTACGCCAGATTCGCATGTTTACCTCCCTGATCCCTCAGTCTTTGTTTTCCGACAGATTACCGGGTGGATCGATAAAGGCCTCAACGAAAAGGCATACATCATTCCAGGACTGGGAGACTTTGGCGAAAGGAGGTAAGCCCCGTCAGCTTGTATTGTACGGCGATCTGATGGTTATCCAGATACTGCACATGAAATGCATCTGCGATGGCAAAGTGGTCTTGAGCATTGTTCTCTTTCTTTTCTCAGTAGACAAACGGACGAAATTCATATGCATCTCCCTCAGCTGTGATCCTGAACGATGTGCTTTCTACCGGTTCCTCACGTACATACTCGGTAGTGATCAGCCGACGACCTTCGCTCCCCCTTTAGTCTAAGTCCATACGGATACGGTCAAGGCTCGAGCTTGAGCAACCCAGTCCCCACTGTCCTTTCTTTCACACCACAACCTCGCTCTTTTCGTTTATTTTATCCCTTCTAATGACCGATGTCGTCCCTGCTCGTCGTCGTCGCCATTCGGGAACACACACTCCGCCGCCACATCTAGACATCGCACCCCCACCGCGACCAAAGTCTACACCAGCACACGAACGCCCACTTCAGCGACGTCGACAACATGGCCCTGACTCAGACGAGGATTTAGAGCCGTCGAACATGGAACAACAACCAGATTCCTCATCCTCCTCTGAATCACCCCCGCCTTATCTAGAGGTGATCACTCCAAAAGCCGTGCCCGTCCCACACTCCATGGCACGCGAAAGACCCACCCGGCCTTTGCCTGCCTCAAAATCCCGCAAGATGGCCCCTACTTCCCGTAACCCTATACCCATTCCCGCTAACCCGTCCATGTTGCCCGTCCAGGCCCACGTTCCCCGCGGCGGAGCAGCCTCCACGCAGAGAAGACTCTTTGTCGTCCTCGAGCAAGCCTGTCTGGAAGCATATCGGATTACCAGCGGGGCAAAGGGCAAAAATGGACGCGGAGAAGCCGAGGTCAAATACACGTTATTGAATTGTGACGATCACCAAGGTATCCTAGCAAAGACTGGAAGGGATATCGCCGATGCTAGGCCCGATATCACCCATCAGGTCGGCAGATTACCATCTTTCGCTCTTTTATCGATCTGATCTTGAACCCACGCGCCTCTCAGTGCCTGCTTACCCTTCTTGATTCGCCGTTAAACAAGGCTGGTCTACTCCAGGTCTTCATTCATACTGCAAAAGGTGTCCTCATCGAGGTCAATCCACATGTAAGGATACCAAGGACGTTCAAACGATTCAGTGGTTTAATGGGTGCGTTCAAAGTCGCTGGGGGATGCGGAGTAGCCTGCTGATGATGTTCAACCAATAGTCCAACTTTTACACAAGCTCTCTATACGCGGAGTGAATGGCCCAGAAAAATTACTCAAAGTAATCAAAGTACGTAGCCGCTCCTGACCCTTCTTGGATCATGTTCCGCCCTTCTCATCCACATCCAGAACCCAGTGACGGACCATCTGCCTGTCAACACTATAAAACTAAGTACGTCCCCCTTTGTGGTTATTCAAGTGACTTGACCAAAGCCTCCCGATCACAGCTCTATCCGGGGACGCACCAACTGTCCGTCTATCGCACTACCTTCCAACTCTTCCCGAGACGCATTCCATCGCAGTCTTCGTCGGCGCAATGGCCCGCGGCAAGGACGACTTTGCAGACGCAATCGTGGATTCAAAAATCAGTATCAGTGATTATCCCTTGAGCGCATCAGTCGCATGCGGCAAGGTACGAACATGAGCCTTTGCTATTGGGAAGCTGACCTGTTGAGTTTTGGCGTGGCACAGTTTTGTTGCGCGTTGGAAGAGATGTGGGATATCGTTTGACAATCACCTTGCTTTTTTCTTTTTTTTTTTTCTTTTTGCAGTTGTATCTCTACTTTTTTCTTTCTTCTTCCTTTTTTTGAGATTTTTGCTCTTTTCGCAGTTCCACTACGGCCGTTGCTCAGGTCGCCCAGCCCATGATACAAGCACTGTAAAAAATTCCCTGCTATTCAACCGCAACCACATCCCCACACGCATATCATCACCTTTTGGCACTATATACGTTACTTAGACCTGTTGCTACTACGACTCAACTCGTAACTGGGTATGCTGGATGTATATGTTATATCATCTAGACCTTTCCAGTCATAGTGTGTTTTATCAACCATATGAAGTGCATGCTGTATCTGGATTTACACCATGGGGTAAGTTAACACATTGATTTCCTTCCAGCATTTAGCAATCCTGCTACCTGCTTATTATTTCAGCTAAGTTGATGCTGTGGGAAAGTAATTCCATAAAAAAAATTGCCCATACAGTTGTTTCTTAAGTTACCTTGTACTTCTCCTGCATACATAAACCATGTATCCTTTTTAAATGTAATACCATTGTAAACAACGTGCATTGCCATTGGAAAACGGCCCTTATCTAGTTACTGATATTGAGTGGATTTACTTCCCACAGTGTACTCGGGCCGGTCGTCATTTGTCTGATCGCCCTGCACTGGATATAAAGGCTCGCTTGACTGGATCCTTGTCTCAGAGCTGGTCTCTTCCCATCATCACTCTTGTGTGCACATTTTACCATTGTGCTTGCTACGATCTTCATCATGCGCTTTTTTCATCCTCTTGCCATCATACTTTGTTTGGCTGTTGCCACATTTGCATTGCCCTTTGTACGCATCCAAACAGACTCTTGACTTGAATTTCCTTGACTTGGCTTCAGCCAGCCAGTGATCAAGCGATCGACAAAGTAAGCCTACGTCGTTTTGCGTTGTTGTTATCTTATCCCACGTATATAGCTCCTCATCACATTCGCCCCCAAAATCATGGAGAAGGAGAAGGGTGCGCTCAGGGCGCATGCGTTGTACTGGTATAAGAGTCTACCGACTTCCCACAAAGCTTTCCAATGTGGACGGATCCACATCTACCAAGGTTACCACACCAGCGATAGAGACACGGAACTTCATGCAACCGCTCAGGCCCACTACGGGACGAAGAAAGGCAGAGATAGTCGTATTGGCACATACCACCTTGTTTATGCTGAGGGGCCGGAGGGACCACAGGCTAAAGGTGATGCGCAGGGTTCACAATCGAAGGGGTCTCAAGCTGCACCGGAGGAACCACAACCGGAGGGATCACAAGCGGGGGGATCACAATCGAAGGGACCACAACCGGAGGGAACACGGCCTAAAAATAGGAAGAAGAAGAGAAAGAAACCAAAGTAGCGCACATGTCACAGCTAGATGAACATAACGGCTGGCACCGATCAAAGATAGAAAACACTATTGCGAATTTCCTGTCTCGATCCACCATAAAATGAGCTTCCCATGGATTTCAGGCTATTTTTGCCAAGTACAAGGATACTTTTTAGCAAACTTCTCAAGGAGGCCGTCTTTTACCAGCCTCCGTCTTACTCTCCGATTCCGATGAGGCTTGGGCGACGCGACGCATTTAAAAGTGCTGCTAAGTTGGTGATCACCGACATATGACAGAAGTTGGCCTGGGATTTCAGCGGGCCAGGATCAATATCGGAGAAAAATTTAACGCATACTGTGTTGTAGTCTCCGGATTAGAAAAAAGTGCGAGTGTGCGTCGGTCTCTTGAGTGAAAACTTTTTGATCAGGTTGGCGATAGCTGTTGCACAATAATGCATCTATTTCTCCTCATTTAAAGTACCTATCACAAGAACTACTCGCCCGGTAGGATCTAACCGGCAGCTTGCGCCCTCTCCAGCATCTTGTTAATCGCAATAGGCCGACCGCTCGCCTGATGCGCCAAGTCAGCCAATCTGGCTTCTCTCATCTTCATCAACACTCTCGTCAGAAGCGAGGGTGTCACCATAGTGTCCCCACCGCTCCCAATGCCCCCATCCTCTCCCCCACCATCGCCGTCCCCGGAGGGCAGCCATCCCTCCGTGTCCTCGGCAATGTCTGGTGGCGTACCGCCATTACTCTGGCTTCTCATGCTCCCTGGACGGGACGCCGACACGGACGCCGCCGCCGATTTCGAACCTGCACTCCCAGCACCGCTCGTATTCGTAAACAATGGCGATGCCGACGTGACAGGTTTAGCCGAGTCAGGTGTCGGGTCCTCCCTGTACCGTTCCCATAGGGCGTACATTGAGACAATTTCTTGCACAATGGTCGCGACGAGGGGGAGGGAAACGTTTAGTTCTGACAGGAATGCGATTGGGTCGTTGCTTGTTGTGGGCTTTGGTTGGCTCCCGCTGTTCGAATTGGCCTGGCGGGAGGATCGGCGTGGTCGTGGAGGGGGTTCTTGTGATGCGGGTCGAGGGTTATTGATGATGGTGTTGTGTGTCGGAACGTGTAGGACGAGGGTGATGTATATGGCGGCAATCGCGATCAGATGTGGAGGGTAGAGGAGACACAGTTCGGATCGGAACGTGTCATTGATAACGAACCTTGCACATAAAAAATAGAGTGAGTTGGGATGTGAGATAGACGACATCGACTTACCACGCTAACTGCAACGCGCCTTCCTGCAGCTCAAGCTGGCCTTCTCCCGTTCCCCAGTAGCGGGGTCCATCGTCCACTCCTACACCCACTTCACCTGCCTCGGCATCTAGCAAACCATCTGAACTACCTGCATTCTCCTTCTTACACAAAGTAAAGAGCGTTCTGTACGGGTGAAAGATGGTTAGATCGCATTCGAGATCGTCTACGAGATAAAATTCCATCTCTGCAAGCTTGGCATTGTCAGAAGGGAACATCCCGATTGCGTAGTTTTCCTCTTGTAGGGAATACGCGAGTCAGCATGAGCCTTGAAAGAAACCAAGTGAGATGCTTACGACTGAATAACGATCGCGCCTCTGCAACAACGCTCTTGATCGGCACGGGGCTTTCCTCAGCCTTCGCTGCAACGTAGCAGCATGCGGCCATGACGAGAAACGGATCTGTCTCGCAATATGAGTTTTTGACGTAGAATCTCCGGAAGAACACGGTCGCGGTGGCGATAACCCGCTGGCGCAATGAGAGCTTTTTGCCAAGTTTCGATATGGCTGGCCAAAGTACCGGTTAGAAAGAGTGGGCAATAGGTAAAAGGAGCGTACCATTTGCAAAGAAGATGAGAAGAAATTCAAGGTGTTGTGGATCATCCACGTACTGCAGGTCGCATGCCCGAGCCTGCTTAAGAGTTACCCGGTCGACGATCCAACGTTTGCTGTGGATAACATGGCATACCAGTGTTGTAAGTTAACTGTCATCGCATCGAGTGCTGACCTTGGCTTCTCACTAATGTGAACTCGACCAAAAATCCGTCGCCATACGTCCAGACGTTCACCGCGATCAGTGCAAGTGACCAAAACGTGACAAGCTCTAATAGGCTGCAGGACACGTCAATTCCCCGCACATCTAATCTACCCGGTGATTCCTATCTCTTTCCGTCATGTCTGGCAGCGTAAGAGCCAGAAGGCCAGCGTCGCCACCGCCAGAACTTGCACGAACGGGCCCAAGATTTCCCCACGCACGCCAGGACCATCCAAACGCCGACGCACGGCGAGCCGCAGCATCAAAGGGTTTTGTACCAGGTCGTAAAACTCACCCGCCCGGAGGCCTGAAGGTGACCTCAGGAGAGTGGAAGTTGCTGTTGATCATCACCCTAGTAGCTGCAGCCGTGCGCTTGTTTCATCTGTCAAGGCCTAATAGCGTGGTCATCAGCAAAAGTGCTAAAGTCATGCATGACCTGTTAGTGGTAGCATCAGCAAAAGGGTGAGGGGCTTATATTGGTATATAAACCTAAAAAGACGAACAAGCGCATATAAGTCTCACAAGGCTGGCGGATACTATACATTGTTCAGCTTTTTTAAAAGGCATAAAAGTATGGTAGACATTGTATTTAGTTTTATGGTCCGCAAACTCTGGTAGACCTTTTATCTGACTTTAGCCCTGACAATTGGTAAAGTCTTATAAAAGGTGATACATCTCCCAACACAATTTCTTGACTTTTATACACTCTTAACCAGATACAAGGGACGCCAGAGCATAAATCCCCCACCAGATGTGATATCAGAATCTTTGGCTTGCTTGCGCTGGTAATTCACAACAAATTATTGTTCAAATGATAATTTATTTGCAATGTAACATGATGCGGCAGTGGTAACGAAAAAAGACAACAGAACATGCGAGTGATGCGAGATGAGAATACAGCGAAAACGAGTGATACGAGATGAGGATACACTGAGCCCAGGATGAGAAGCCAGCGGGACGGGAATACAGTGAGACGAGAAAGCAGCGAGATGAGAAGCAGGACAAGAAGGCCAGACGAGAAGGCAGCGAAGGTGAACATATCTGGGATGAAAACACATAAGTCTGGAGAAACGAAGTGTTAGAGAGTGGAAACATCATGGAGTTAGTCTATCAAATGAGGACGCCATGTTAATGGCATGGTATGCAGGTTGCGCGGGTTAATTTCTTTGAGCACCGCAGACGTTAATCCCTCTGAAAATCACTAAAGCAACGGAGAGGGAACTTACCTCTTCCTCTGACTCTTTGCCCGGGATGCCAATGTGGTCTTGTGGGCACCACCCTTCTTTCGTTTCCCGCCAGGTTTCGGTGACGGTTGAACCGTCAACCTGTTTATGTCCACTGAGGGAGCGGGACTGCTCAACCTGGATGAGCGGTCACTATCATTGGGGGGCGGGGGGGGTGAGACGCGTTGACGGATAGTGTTTCCTTGTATACCCCTGACTTGTTCGTTGCCTAGGCTTTCATCTTGGGGGGGTCCTTCCATTCCCTGAGCACTGTGATGACCATCTTGCTCTTGATTATGGTTGCGTGCATTCTCTTGATTGGAATCTTGAGGGTGTTGATTAGCTGGTGCGTCATCCTCCTGATACAACTCTTCCATGTTATCCTCAGGCTCACCCTCTATCCCTTTCCCTTCGGTGCGTCGACGGTGGGCCATGCGCCGCATTACTTCAAGATCATCGCATTCTGGGTCAGATTCTAGGGTCCGGCAATCGTCTCTGCCATAACTATTGCCAAAGGCAGGCACAGCTCTGTAGACATGTCAGTAGGTACAAAACTGGTTGGATCGACTTACTGATTCCACCATCTGAGCGTTTCCTTGACCCAATGACTGCCAAGCCCCCTATCCAGATCAAAAGCTTTCAAGACGGTGTTGTAGAATACTTCTAAGTCGAATTTCCCATCTAATTTGTTCCAGGTTTCAACCGAGCTGAGCATAAACTGAGTCTAACAATAGGGTCACTGGTAGTAGCCACACAGCAAGACTATCAGTGAACGAACGCACCATTACACAAGCGTATGCGATAGTGCATAGAGTCAGCGCTGTTAGCCGATGGATCTTCGCCTTGTATCCCTTGGTAGATTTGGTAGCCCTACCAGTTGCTGCAGTGCTAGGCCCCATAAATATGTGTCGATAAACCTTTCCAGTGAGAAATTTCATCAGTGGAATATTATCCGAAGCTAGAATCAAGTAGTACATACACGGACAAGAACATGGCCACGAAAAAGGCCAACTTCTCGTTTATCCAGATCGTATGCGATAGTATTATCGTAAAGAAAGTGAGGGAACTCCTTGGAACCTACGAAAATCGTAGCGTCATTGATTGCTGCCATAAATCCCCTGTAAAATTTGAGTGTATCAATCCAATAACCTATCTTTGAGATGTACTTACTCTGGATCGATATCAAACTCATGAAGGCGACGTTGCGGACATAGCAGACATGCCGTCTGCTTGTGATTGATCCCACGTTGCGCTTTGGGGCCATGAGGGGCGAGCGCTGGCTCAAAAGCAGCAGTGTTGAAGTCTCCTGCAAGGATGTACCGGATTCCGCGAGTCCGGAGTGAGTAGATATCTTCACTCCGAGCATTACTTGCAGCCTGGGACATCTGCGTGGACATTAGCATGGACATGAAAAGTTCCGCAAATACATAACTTACCATGTCCACAAAACGATCCATCATATCCGGATCCTTCTCAAAGGTGAAAGCAATATCGAAGAAGTTGGGAATAAGGCTTGAAAAATACTGGTAGAGTCGGACGTGATGTTCTCAGGCAGTCCGCATCTGTACGGTCTCATTTGGCCGGGGCCTGTCATAGCCGCATGCAAATTATAAGTAATGGATATAAAATAACAACCTTACCGTGGTTCCACCCCTTCCTCCTCCCAGGCCTTTGTCGCATACTCGTCCTCCATACCATCAAGCAAGACAAGCCTCAGGTCCACAAACAGGTGAATCCCAAGTGGAAACCATCAGGCCGTTTTCAGATATGGTGCTATCGGATTCGAGTGACTGAAGAAATTTGCAGGCATAAAAAACTAGGTGTGGGAGCTACGTACTCAGGTTTTTTGCATTTGCCATTGGGCCGGGATTCTCCAAGGATGCGAGTTAGAGCGGCAGAGTGGGCATATTCACGCGGTTCCAGAGGGGGAGGTGAGTGCGAAGACATGATGGGAGGGAATGGGGGTGAAAATTTTGGGGAAGAGGTTTTTATACGAAGTCCAAATTCGGATCAATGATGTAATTGCGCATACAATTGTATTACATTATTTGTACATGCATACATTTACTTCTCAGCATTTAATGTGAGTCTCTCATTGCTCTACGTACCATCTCATCTCACATTCCTTCCTGTAGCGTATATCAATATAATCTCATGCCGAGCATAGTATGACCTACCTCTGCCCTGGTTGTAGGACACCCTTTGAGTCCGCAAAGGCAACTGCAACTCACCAGCGATTTTGCAAACAATACAAATCAGTTCCCACCACAGTCCTGCAAAAGAGGCGGAGTGATCTTGATGATATACAAGCCCGAAAATTGCGGCGGTATGCTGAGAATGAGCCTCACCATCAGGATGATCTTGGAGGACTTAGTGAGGCTGAGATTACGATGATTGCAGTGTGTTCACTTCATTGAAAGATCCTCTAATAATACTGAAAGCAATTCAGCCTGACATACCTCTGGAATATAGACCATCAGGTCTTCCAATCCGTAGACATCGGCTACCTAAATGGTATCGGGATGAATTACTGCTAGTCGCCCTACCACCAGTCCCTACCATCGACCTAATCGCAGCTGCCCATCCCGCCTCTTCCCCAACCACCCAAAAGTTGGTTGAAACACCACCCGATGACTATAGCGTATACCATATTTATTTCGGCTCCCTCCCTACTTACACCCCTGATGAAATAGCCACCCTAGAGGATCTCTGTGATGCTCCGGAGCTTGTGGAACATAAACCCTCATCTGGATCCCGTCCTTGGTGGTCTGGGGTTGCATCTTCCTTCTTCGCCCCATTCGCAAATCCTACAATATTCCGACTGATGAACTGGGTTTATACTGGTTCAAAATTGAAGTCTCTTGGTGAGGTTGACTGCCTGGTCAATGAGGTTATCCTCACCGAAGATTTCAATAAGAATCACCTTGCAGATTTTTCTGCATCTCGCAAGGTGGCTCGCTTGGATGTACACCGCGATAAGACCTCACCGGTTTTCTCTGCTGACGATGGATGGATCAAGCAATCCGTACCTATCAGTTTACCTGCGGAAAAGGTTACACATCAGTCGGAGGACGAGGCTCCCATCTTTCAAGTTGAAGGACTCTATTACCGCAGGATCACTGAAGTTGTCAAGACTGCATTTCAGGAACCGGCGGCAGTCAAGTTTCACATATCCCCGTTTCAAGAATATTGGAAACCATTGGAAGACACACCTGCGGAATGGATTTATTCCGAAATATTTTCATCGGATGCAATGATTGAGGAACATGAACGAATCCGTGCGCAACCTTGAGACTGTAATCTCGAGACCGTCATTGCCGCTATCATGCTGTGGTCCGATTCCACACATCTCGCGTCTTTTGGCAATGCTTCTCTCTGGCCCATTTATCTCTTTCTCGGTAACCTCTCAAAATATGTTCGCGGTATGCCAACATCATTTTCGGCCCACCATATCGCATATATTCCAAAGGTGTGTTCATGCAAATACAGCTGGAGCATACTAACATCTACTCATAGCTTAGCGACACCATTCAAGACTTCTACAAACAAGTGTTTAGGACACCAGCAACAGTGGCCGTGCTTACCCATTGCAAGCGGGAATTGATGCACGCCATTTGGCTTATCCTCCTGGACAACGACTTCATGCAAGCTTATATGTATGGTATTGTACTCGAGTTTCTAGATGGGATCCGGCGCCGCGTTTTCTTTCGGTTCCTTACACACTCAGCAGATTACCCAGAAAAGTATGTCTTTCTTCTCATACCTATATATTTTGCTAACATATTTATTGTCAGAGTCCTACTCGCTTGCATCCAGTACCTTGCCAATTTCCCGTGTCTGCGCTGTCTTGTTCCAAAGGCTGAGATCTTCAGGCTTGGGGGCAAATCAGATCAACGTTGGCGGAATATACTCATTCGGAAAGACAACATTGCCTGAAGAAGTAATATTGACCGAGTCCGGAGGTGGGTGTATGAGAGTGGTAGGAGCCTCAAGAGCTCGTGGATAGAGGGGCTCCTTGGCCTGCAGTCTTTGGTTCCAACACGAGTGAGTACATCTGTCATCTTGAATATACCACTCACGTTAGTTGTAGAATGCCTTTTCCATCCGACTCTCTCTGTATGATTTCGACTTCCACACAATGTTCGTTCCAGACTTATTACACGAGTTCGAACTTGGCATGTGGAAGGCTACCTTTACGCACTTGATCCAGATTCTGTATGCGTATGGTGGAGATGCAATCCAGACTCTGAATGAGAGGTAAGTAATTAATATGCATTCTCAGATTTCGTACTGATTAAATTCTCTCAATTAGGTTTCGCCTGGTTCCTACATTCAGGAGAGGTACCATCCGAAGATTCGGTAGTAACGCCTCCGGAATGAAGAAACTAGCAGGGAGGGACTTTGAAGACTTGCTCCAGGTCAGTTTTTCCATTTTATTTTACATCCATGCTAATACAAATTGATGTACAGTGCGCAGTACCTGTATTCGACCATCTTTTACTGTCGCCCTACAATGAGCTCATAGCGACACTTCTTTTTGAGCTTGCTACATGGCATGGACTTGCCAAACTACGACTCCACACAGATACGACACTCAGATTCCTTGAGACATCAACAACACGACTTGGCAAGAACTTACGACAATTTACAAAAGAAACTTCTGAATCTTTCCACACCACTGAGCTCCCGCAGGAAGAGACAGCACGACAATGATGAATAGCAGTTAATCCCAAAGGAAAAAGCAAGGCAGATGCGGGAAGTGAGCGGAAAAAACAAATACTCAACCTGTCGACCTACAAGCTACATGCCCTCGGAGACTATGCAAATACAATCCGGCGATACAGAACGACGGATAATTATACGACACAAACTGTATGTATTAATAAGTCAATGCATCTTCAGTTCTGATCATTTTTCAGGGCGAGCTGGAGCATCGCCGTGTCAAACGGTTTTATCCAATGACCAATAAGATCAAATACGCTGGTGGTATTGCACAACAACAACGGCGGGAACGACTACTCCATTGGATGAACCAACACACACAAGGTCTCGGGGCATCATGCTTGTGATCCGATGAGGAGAACCTCCCTTTTACCCCTCCCAACATTCACCACTATATGTCAGTGTCTACGAAACAGCACTATGACATTTACAAGTGGATTGGTGATCATTCCGATGATCCTGCATATACAGTATATTGTTTCTTTTCATTCACCCCGGAGATATCTTATTCTGACCACCAAAAAAACAGAATTTTATAGTTAACCTCAAGAATCATCTCCTCGCGCGTTTGCTGGAGATTTCTAATAATGGGAACGAAGTTGAGTTCACTCCCGCTCAACAACAGACCCTTCGTTTTGTCAACAACCGGATCTACCATCACAAGTCCCTACGCATCAACTATACTACATACGACTGCCGATGAGATCAAGACTCCATCAACCCTTCAAGTCACGCCGACATCATACTCTTGTCCCATGAAGATGACCTAGTCAACCCTCACCCATATTGGTACGCGCGAGTCATCGGTATATTTCATGTATTCATCTAACATATTACTGATTCACCCATGAGCACCGCAATGAAACCCCACCAAATGGAGGTTCTGTGGGTGCGGTGGTTTGGGTGCAACCTGGATGCCCCCTCTGGCTGGGCTGCAAAATGACTCCATCAAGTAGGCTTTCTTGCAGCCTCCGATCCAGGCGCCATCGGTTTTGTAGACCCACAAGACGTAATCCACGGTGTACACCTGATACCCTGCTTCACAAGCAGGTGGGCTTCATGGTATCTGGGACCCTCAGACGTTCATCAAACTGGGGAAGGAGACGAAGATTGGGTGTATTATTATGTAAACTGGTAAGTATTAATGTTATTATGCTACAATTTTGCTGATAATGCTGTAGTTTCGTTGATAGGGACATGCTGATGCATTACTGAGGTCGCGGGATTGGGCATAAGGCCACGCAATGCGTTTTTGATGATCAGGACCCTTTGGATGTGGAGACGGTGGGCTCGGGAGATGTAGGTGCAGAGAATGAAGACGATGTGGATTGCGAGGAAGTTACTGGTGATGTTGCTGGAGAAGACTCAGATGTTGAGTCAGTGGTTAGTGTTAGCCAATCAGATGATGAATCATCCAGAGATTTGGATGAAATGGAAGGGTTTGCAGAATTGTAGGAATAGAATTTTGCTAAGTACATTGATCTTGCAATGCATACTTATTGCTCTTAGTCTGGTGCCTTGCATGTAAGTATATGTAAAGTGATCGAAATTCTGGCACATATGGTACCAGTATCACCAGGATGGTCTCTAGTTTAAAACAGTAGACTCAGTCTGGTGCCTCACATATAAGTACATGTAAAGTGATCGAAATTCTGGCATATATGGTGCCAGGTTGATCAGTCTGATATTCCACTTAAAAGGTAATATAATTGTACTACATTTCTGGTAGTCGGAATACATTGTGTGCCAAAACTGGTGCTTGGTTTGAATTCGTAATATATTCCCTTTTAGCATTTACCAGGGCTAAAACCGCATAAAGGTTTTTTGCCCTTTTGCTAATGTAAAAGGCTGTGTAATGTGAATATAATTCTATTTTCATACTTGTATCCTTCCCGCAAGTCTGCTAAGCCCAAGCTAGTCTGGTACAGCTTATACTAGGTCTCACTAGTCAAGCAGAAATCATCCAACAGTGTAGTAGTCTAGTAGGCGGCATCCTATCTGGATGACAGACTGGTCATCTTTCAGGCAAGGTGAACCATGACTGGCAAAGTTGAACGGCACATACAAGGTTAATAAGACACTCCCGAGTGCCTTTTAGCATATAGAATAGACTTTTAGCACCCCATGTGAGGTGTTTACGAGACCCGGGGCTATGAACGCTACATATGTGCACCGTAGGAAGTAATATAAATGAAAAACAGTGAGAAAGTCACTGTTCGTGGTAGAATCAGTGAGTGGATCATTGAATCCCCCCCTCACGTCTTTTCAATGAGTATCACTCATTGCTGTAAATCAGTGAGAAAAAAATCAGGTTAATGAAAAACAATGCTACTATGGATACGAGTGCTGAAAATAAGATACAAGGATTGCGTTGGTACTGAAAATGAGACACCGAAAGTTCGTATGCGCTGAAAAAGCAACACTGTAGTTTTTTCAGTGATCCAGATCACTGCAGCAAGGAAAATGTGTTGTGTAAGAAGTCTAGTTGTCGTCCTCATTGCTGTCAAAGTCTGAGGACTCGCCTGGGTCTGGTAGCTCATCCTGCACTGTGAAAGTTACAGGGGCAAGACCCACATTCCAGTCGATAATTCCCCATTGCCCCTGGCTTCCCACATGACCAATGACTCCACGGACATTCCTGAGATCGGTGATGATAGGAGCAAGTGTGTGCTTGAATGAGACTGTGCTGAGAGCAGCATCATCCCCTGCCATCCGCCATGGTGTGATTTCAGCGAGTAGTTGAGTTGAGTCTTGAAAATCGCCCCATATGGCTTTGTCACCCAATGGGCACTCCAATATCCTCTCCAAAACTCTGTAGTTGATCATATTGCATGCATCTCCATGTCCTGCACTGAACGTAACCTCATACTAGCACCCCTCATTAATAAAATATTGATTGAGACGATAATAAATGCTCACCCGAATGTAAGAGTTGTTCCGCTGGTGTTGACCAGACTTTGCGTGTTTCCTGAGCCAGGATGCTGCTCTGATGGAGTCTCCTCCATGGCGGAGGCACATCTTTGTCCACATTGGCATAACCCTTGGGAGGTATTTGGTGACAGCATCCTGACGTCTACCAAGGATGGCAGAAAAGTATTTGACAACTCTTTTGAAGAGATCTGGGCCTGGTTGGTAGGTTACAATGCGCGGTGATCGCAAGACTTGGTCAGGGTCTTGGCCAATTTGTCAGGTATAGCAGTTATGAATGTTACGCAAGCGTACTTACATATTGCAAACACAGCCTTCCCCTTTCTCATCTCATTGACTCGCTGACCCTCGATGGCTGAAAGTTCATCACCCAGATCATATCTGACTTCCAACTGAGCAAGATATGCCATGTGTAACACTCGTTTATCCAGATTTGTGGCTGGATTTTTCTGGGA
Organism: Porpolomopsis calyptriformis; assembly: GCA_951640195.1. Lineage (NCBI taxonomy): Eukaryota > Fungi > Basidiomycota > Agaricomycetes > Agaricales > Hygrophoraceae > Porpolomopsis > Porpolomopsis calyptriformis. The sequence continues at coordinate 2,806,178 of OX621163.1, forward strand.
GTGGAGGCCGCTTTGCAGAATCCCACAGAAACGTTCAGTATAAAAAGTCCATGTTGCCCAGGATGGCCCAGCAGAACGAATGTCATTTGGGATGTGGAGGAGTCCATGGATGGTGAGGACGCAAGTTGATAGTCGATTTTCTTGGTATTGATAGTAATACCTGTGATATTGACTATGAGTTTTATATGAGGGAATTGAAATGAGACTCACCGTTCGTAGAGCTCAACCCATTCAATGATATCTTCCTCAAGATCATCGATTTCTTGCAGGGTCAGTTCGAACTTGAGTGTCGTCTTCATGATCTTGACGAGTAGACACATGTGATCGTAGTATTTCTCGTCGGCAAAACGTCCTTGAAATACAATGGGGGCAATGTAAATGAACCAGAAGGCCCAAGTTTCAGCTGTGTAATGTGATCGGTCTTTGGCAATGTCGGGAAGGATATGAACATAAGACAATGGGATATCTTTGACTGCATCTGCAGTCTCCTGACCAATTTCCTTCCATACCTCCACGTGGATTGCGTAGTCTTCGATTCCGACATTGAGACCTTTGAAGTTCCTCAACCACAGGTCTACTAGGTTTGGGTTAGTGTTTTCGCAAAAAATGTGGAGCCATTCCCATGGGAATGACACAGCAAAGTCAATGGAGGATACACGGCGCAAGAGGGGGAGATGTCGAATACCATAGTACTTCGCAAGTGAGTCACACATTCCTTTCGAGGTTGCTGCATTGATCTTTTCATAGGCGGATAAGTAATGCTTGTGCGTACGCAATGGAAGTGACTGTGGATCAACCGATGGCCTTGTCTGGTGCTCAAGATCAGGTGTTGTTAGAGGAATATAGTAGATCTTGCCATGATCTGTGATCATGCGCATGCCTTTTATCTTGCAAGAATGGCATGGACAATACCCATTATGTCCTTTGAGGCCCAGCATCTCCTCAATGGCAATAATGTCCCCATGTTCCAGGATCATGTAGGCATGTAAGTCAAAAAGACTCTCATCGCAAGCCTCGAAAGTTGCAACACCCATCGCAAGTTGCGCGCATTCCTCATCAAAGGGTGCTAGAAATGATCTAAGGTCTTTCAGTTTGTGAATTACGCCAAGACAGATGAGATTTTCAAGATGAGTGCGTATCTGTGGAGGTAAGTTGTAGTTTTGGAGGATAATGGGTATTGCTGTTGGACCATTTCTTCGGTGCTTGTACAAGAGGTATCCATCGACAGACAACCCAAACACAATATCACGTTGATCACAGAAATATGTGTAGGGTCTTTCAACACCATCAACAGTGACCTTGCAACGCAAAAGCTTTTGATAATGGGTGCAATCGAATATATCACAGATTCAGTTAGGATCATGCTCATAACGGTGTCAGTAGGAAAGTTTTTCGATCATGGCTTTGCTCTGGAAGAAGTTCTGGAGTCGTGGGATAAGGGGGATGTAGCTATAACTTTGATGGGGTTGTCGGTCGCAAGTGAATTGGTCTTGATGGCAGAATGGGCAGTTTTCATGTAGTTTGTATTTTCCAGTGTACGCGATACAAAAATTGATGCAGCAGTCGTATTTGACAGGTTCGATACCAGCCAAGAGTGCGATGCGACAGATCATTACCCATTCAGAATCAATCTTGAGTTTGTGACAGAATACATGGCGCATTTGATTGAAGGTATGGCAAGTCATATTCCCAAACATCTTGAGCTTGAAGGCTTGGATGTTGTCTCGATCCCTGTCGGTTAGGATGCTATTTCCTGTGCATAGAAAGGCTCGAGTGTGAGTCTAGCTACCTCTCCATCACCTTGATGTGCACTTACAAATTCTCCACAATTCTGCATCACCTTCTGGACCCATCACACCCCTCAAATCATCGTAGATCTCATCCAGAGTTAGTCTCTCCTCTCTAGCAGGCTTCTGTTCAGCTTCATCGTCAGAATTGATGATATGCGGTGGGTCACAATCTGAACTGTTGTAATCCTCAGAGCTTAAGGAACTTGTCACATCAGATAAATGCTCTGGTGAGTCTTGAAGCCTTGAGGATGAATCGGAAGAGTTACAGGATGTGCTGGCAAGGTCTTCGTCTTCACCTGCATCAGAGGAGCCAGTTTCAGATGGGAGGATATATTGTGGATTTGCAAAGCGATAATGCCTGAGGTGAGTGGAGTATGCAAGCTTCTTAAGGCAACCTGGATTGCATTTACATCGTTTACGCCGTTTTCGGGTGCGTACCCTGGCTATTATGGATGCGAGCAGGCATAGAAGTAGTCACATGATTGGAAGTATAGTCACATGATTTATTCTATGCGCTCTTTGTCCTCTCTAACTCCTCCCTCTCTCTACAAGTCCCCCACTAGTCCTCCACCCCTCTCCATCGACATCCCCCACCATGCCTAAGCCATCCAACACCAAGTTGAACCCATCCAACAAGATAGATGACTTGAGCACAAGAATGAGTGAACTTCATCAAGAAATGCGTGAGCTGCAACGTAAGTCATACTTACAACTGTGTGCGCACTGCAATTAACTATATCCTACAGGCCAATAACAAGCTCAGAAATAACCAAACACTCACAAGAAAGCCAAGATCAAAATGATCATGAAGCCAAAAGGTTTAGCTGGCTGTGCACCTCCCATGGGATATAATCTGCAAGACGCGATGGGAATGACTGATAACAAGACGAAGTACAACAAGATTGCATTGAGTGGACAGAAGTAACGTCTGAATTACTAACTTGCAACATATAGGGTATCTGTCGCACTCTCGCAATGAGACATCTTGATCCATCAAAGACCATGAATAGATAGAACAAACTCACTGTAGCAAAGGTTATTATGCTTGTACGTTGTCTAACTTAGTTTTCGGCTGTAAATACACTACTTATCTTAACATAGGCACAAGAGGAATACCCCTTCTTGGAAAAATATGAGGAAGGATGGCCCATCCGAGACTTCTTAAGCAGATTTCTATGCAATCATGTGTCACGATTGTCACAACTGTAGTTGCAAGTCTTTTCGTCAATCACAAGGCAGGCCTTGGAGCTTAATAAGTCTAGTAGGATGTAGAAGAAAGTTCTGACGGGGACGTCCTTGTAAAGGGTGATGATTCCCTCTGAGTTAAGTTTTACTTCTACAAAGAAGTTATTCTGCAAGTTAAATCCGTTGCGTGCCTCTGCTGAGAGTTTAGGGAATATGGGCATGAACGATTGGTTCAGTAGTTATAGGTTTATGTTTCTCTTTTCTTGTTCTGATGGAAAAGAAGTCTGATGATTCTGATTGCGTTCGTGCTACTACAAGTAATCTCACAGGAGGACGAAGTGATGATCCGCTTCGCCCTCAGGGTTTATATAGTATTTCTAAAATAGGAGTCACTATGAGTCAGCTTCCGCAGTCACCCCATTTTCTATTGTTCACAGCCTCCGGTTTAAGGTTTGCCATTGTTCTTAGTCATACTGCGGAAGGCTGTGTTGTTTTGATGACTCAACTCTATTGGGCATAGCCTTCCGCAGTATCAGGCTGTGCTGTCTCATGACTGGTTCCTATTGTTCTTCTGGTCATGAGATCGCCGTTGTTTCTATCTCTTGTCCGGCGCATCAGGTTCCTCTTCTTTGACTGAGGAACCTCCTTTTGGTCTTTCCTTTGTGTCTGAGCATATAAAAGGTGTGGGGTTGTATCCCTAGGCTTCAGTTCAATCCTCGTCAATCATCATGACTTCTTCCCACCAAGGCCACTACGTTCGATTCTTCAAGCAGTCTGGAGTAGTGCACTGCACCGCTCCTGTCTTTCTCGATTGCGATTCGTTTCATTACTACCTTCAGTGCATCCCTTCTGACGCCGACCTCTGCTGGTCTTCCTTCTCTTGTTTTGCTTGCAGTGGCAAGCATAAGGTCAGAAAGTGTCCGTATGTTCGCTGGCCAATCCAGCATGTTTGTGGCTTGATGGAGGATCCGCTTGGTATGTATCTTGTTTTGTCTTTATTAGTCTGTGTTTATTGATAATAGGCTTTCCCTTTTTTAGCTTGGGATAATGACGCCCCTCCTCCCACCTCCAAGCTCCCTTTGGAGGAGCAGGTTGATTGGAGTTCCGACCGTTAGGGGTATCCCCTCCCCTTTGATGATGCTAAGCCTGAGGACTTGGCTACCAGCCCCCCTTTCCGTCCTTGGACCCCTGGTCCAACAAGTGTTTTGTCTAGTGGTGAGCCTTTAACTCTCTCGCTCTCTTCATAGTTGCTGATTCCCTGTCTTTTTTAGTTGAAGATTTGTCATCGTCATTGACCAACGTCAATGTCAAGATCGAGGAGGAAGAAGTTCCTCCCAGTTTGTTATGGAGTCCCACCAATGATTGGTTGGGTGAGGAAGCGAGAAAGATAGCGATGAGTTTCGTTGAAGGGAAGGCTGCCGAGTTGCAGGCCTCCGGTGGTGACACCAATGGGGCAATCTACTGGGGTAATAAGTTGGCCGCAATAGATGGTCAAGTAGTGTCGAGTTTTGTAGAGTTCTTGAGGGACAGTATGGTGCAGGAGATTGCCAAGACGGACTAGTATAATTAGCTAGTCGGACATGGACTCCTCCTTTTGTACAAGTAGTTTCCGCTGCCAATAAAGACAGCCTCCCTCCAAAAGAATCGGCATAAGAAAGAAAAGAAAAGAACAAAGAAAAGAGAGGAATTTTAAGAGAGTGAACTCCAATTTCATGACAACGATCACGAATCAACCAAAAGGGAAACACCAGTGATGATGAGAATGCACTTGATGTAGGTGATCGTATATCAAGATACTAATACTGACAACGACTCTTACAGAACACCAACTCTGATGTTGGAGAAGACAAGGACGATTCAGAAGACAGTTCTGATAACATCACACATCCATCGGATGATGACTTAGACCATAATAACAATGACAATGCTCATTCTCAAAATCCAGTGGTGGTATGTTTCTTTTATCACCGTTTACAAGCACTGTTCAATCAGAGAAAAAGCAGAATACTAACAGTAGGATGACCATCAAACTGAAGATCGCCAAACCCTCAACCCAGAAAGGCAAACAAGCTGCGAAGGCCCCAGCAAAGGCACCCAAGAGGCGCTATGTCACTAGTGCCGATATGGACAATTCTGATCAAGACGATGACCACCATGTCCACAAGAAACGCCAGGTTGATGAAGATATGGCCACGGAGGATGAAGATATAAGCAAAGCTGGAGGCGATGAAATTGTTGAGGAAGTTGATGATGAGTGGGTGTGTCGAGATGCTGTTGACAAGGGACAGCCAGTACCTGTGCAGAAGAAAGCTGTGAGTGTTGAGTCATCTTTATTTGCAGAAAATATATGTTGTCATTGGCTACAGGCTATTGTGAAGTCTAAAGTCGCAAAAGCTACTACTTAATCCCAAGCTGCTGCGAAGGCAAAAACCACTCTTATCACCCAGAAAAGTCATAAGATAGCTGGACCGAAAACCAGCACTGCTAAGATAGCGCCAAAGAATGTCACCACCACCACACAGTCTCAGGTTGCACTGCAGATGGCAACTGAGCATCTAGAAGGGCATCAACAGCCGGTAAGCATCCCAAAATTATGTTAGATAACATATCTACTGACTATGATTGGATAGGGGAGTGACAATGATGAGGTGTGTTATCCTATACATTCCACCTTTACACCTATTTGACCATTTCAGGATGATGAGGCTGTACTGGAGAAGGAACTTGCCCAGGTTCACATTCCATTATTGTGTCCAAGTGAAGACTGCCGCAATAAAATTGTCCGTGTCAACCGGGAGTTGCGTGTTCTTTTCAGGAACTACTACGATGGCATCTCCACCCATGGTCATGATTCAGGCGCTGTATTCAGGCAAGAAATTGCGATCTGTACATTCATCAAGAGGCAGCAAAAGCAACTTGACTGCCAAGTGGAGGCACGGAAGAATGGTTGGCCGACAGATATTGACTTTAGAAGTTTACCAGATCATGTCATGCTGATGAAGAAGGAACTTCATCACCTCCTCTTCGTCGAGGGCATCAAGTCAGACAACGTTATCATACAACAATTTATCAAAGACCTAAGGGGGAAAACCTACACCACTCTAAAAGCCCTCAAAAGGTTTGCAGCTGTTAGACAGCAGTCTAGGGTTGATCGCAAGGTTTTACTTCAGGCTCTGGGTGTAGGGTTTTAAAGGGTTGGAAGACTACTGATTGGGGTGTTAATGAAAGAAACAGACTTATCCTAAGTCTATCTACTGCTAGCTTTATATACTAGCCAAGTATGAGTCATGCTGACTACGTGTGAGTCGTAACGACTATGGATGAGTCATGTAGATAAGGAGAGTGATGGCAGACTAAATATAGATATGGCTTGGTCACCTTCTATTACTAAGTGGAGCTTGGGTGGCTAAGCGGCTATTGATGTAAACTGTCTGATGTAAATAGGAATAGACGAGCAAAGGAAAAAGAAAAAATATATCTCTGACATTCACCTCCACAAAAAGGAAATTCGTCCCAAATTTTGAGGAGACCCTTCAAAGCGAAGGAAGGGTGTCAAGGGGAGGTGTAAAGGGATGGTAGAGGTGGGTAGAGGGGTGATGAGATGGGTGAGCGATGAAGAGGAGGGATGAGTGGATAGTTGTCGGATCAAAGACTATCCACTAGGTATACTTTTCCTCAACTCTCCAGTAGATATCACCTTCTCTAACCACACATCCAGAAGGGAGGCATAAGGAATACTGTTTGTTCGGGAACAGCATCCGGTCCCTAGGTCGCGCCATCATAAACTGGGGGTTGAAGCAGGTGTCCATCTGGGTCAAACCAGTGGTAACAGCCATCCAACTCCCGGGCACGTCGCAACCAAGTTTCAGCCAGCTCCCTACACATCACAGCATTCTCCTCCAGGTCAAGGATCCTTTTGTACTTGGCATCCATCATTGAGCGGTACCCGTTCCGGGCAGTATAGAGTCGGTTGGCAACGCGATGGATACGGTGCGAGATAGGGTCTTCGGGGATAGTGGGGGTGGTGACGTCGGATTCATCCTGGTCTGGTATAACCATCAAAAGTTGGCGCCCAACTTGGTACGCCTCCAGCCAATCTTCGAGTTGATTCTTCTTGTCGTCAAAGTCGCTGTCCTTGTTGAACGTGTACCAGTGACGGTCGTAGTTGAGTTCGCATTGACGTGCTCCAGAGATAAAAGGGACATAGGTTTCGGGGCACCCAGATAGGTGCTCGACCTTGGCAAAGGGGAGCCCTCGGTAGTTACAATTTTGTCCCGGCTTGTCAATAGTATCGGTGCGTCGTCTCAGCTTCTTGAACTGTCAGGTAACTAAGACACTGTCAGACGAGGAAGAGGAGGAAGAGGAGTCAGGGGGAAGGTTGGAGGTAGAAGCAGTGGGGTTCCCTCGAGGTGGACGCCTCCCAGTCGACTTGCGAGCATAAAGAACTTGGCGGGGCATTTCGTGCTTCTTTTGATGATTGTTGGGAAGGGGAAGTCCTTATAATCGTCGGAGATTGAAAAGGAGAAAAGAGGCTCAACGATCGTGATGTTGGTAGTATTTGTGAAAGAGAGTTAAATCGCCGCTTGAATAGACTTTTCATAATTCATTAAGACGTCTTTTGCGTGCTTGAGGTTCCATCGTGGTTCCCAGGTGGCTGCCTCTATCGGGTAGCCTTTCCACTTGATTAGGTATTGTCAGTTCCGTTTTCCTGGGGTGTGATTGAGAATACGTTCCACTTCATACTCAGGCTCTCCTTCGATCACATCCGGAGGTGGTCGGAGATTGTCATCTTCTCCAATCGGGGGGTGGAGATCGAGATTCTCTTCTAGAGCCTTGAGTAGTGAAACGTGAAACACGGGATGAATCCTCCATGACAGCGGTAGCTTTAGTCGGTAAGCCACAGGCGATACTTGTTTTAGGATTATAAAAGGTCCAAGCTGGCGGACATCCAGTTTCTTCACGGGCCGGCCAGTTTTCAAATTCTTGGCATCAAGCCAGACCCTTTGTCCTTCGTAAAACGTGGGTTCCTTTTGACGTTTTCGATCGGCATAGAGCTTCATTGAGTTAGTGGTCTTTTGGAGAGACTCTTCAGCGTTCTCTCTAGCCCTAGTGAGCTGCACATAAAACTCGTTGGCATCGGGATTTGAGGTTTGGGTTGGAACTGATAAGGGGGTGTGAGGGTGTCAGCCATATTCAAGCCAGAAGGGGGATTGGTGAGTGGAGGAATGTTCTCGGTTGTTATAAGCGAACTCCACCGGAGCTAACCAATCTTTCCAATCGTCTTGCATGAAGTTAGTGTAGAGCCGTATGTACTGCTCTAACTCTTGATTGGTTCATTCAGTTTATCCGTCTGTTTGGGGGTGATAGGTGGTAGAAAGCCCAGAAGTGGTTCCTAGGAGTTCGTTCAATGACGTAGCGAATTTTGATGAGAACTGGGTTCCTCAATCAGTAATGATCTTCTCTGGCCATCCATGGTGCTTCCAGACATGTTCTTGAAATAGCGCAGCAGTTCCTTTAGCAGACAGGTTTCCAGTTGTTGGGATGAAGTGAGCCCGTTTGGTGAATCTGTCCACCACAACTAGAATAGCATCAAATCCTTTTGAGTTAGGGAGTTCCACGATAAGATCAGCAGTGATCTGTTGCCACGGTTTAGTAGGAGGGGGTAACGGTTGGAGAAGTCCAGTGGGTTTCTGTGGATAAACCTTGGTCTGTTGACAAGCAAGGCAGGACTTCACATAATTGGTGATATCTTGTGGGGCACCTTCCCATGTATAATTACGGAGGAGCAGTTCCTTCGTCTTCTCAATGCCGGGATGGCCACCAGTGGGTGTGTCGTGGGTCAATCAAATAATTTCTGTGCGCAAAGATACGTCCTTTGGCACAACTATACGATCTCCAGCATCGCGCACAATGCCATCTACGTGGGTGTATCCGGAAGAGGGATCTTCAATTTTGGCCATGATCTCGAGAGGTAGGGGGGAATGACAACAAAGCTTGGATAAAAAGTTGGGGGACGATAAACTGATAATCGCATTGATGAAAAGCGCATTGACAAAAAGTTCTTTTGGCAGAAGGACCTTGTCCTCCACCTCCTCATAAGACTCCGGGTAATGATCTGGACGTTTGGAGAGTCCATCAGCCTTATTCTTGATTCTAGGCTGGTAGCTGATTCTGAACCAAAAGCGAGCTAAAAACTCAGACCATCTAGCCTGGCGTCTGGAGAGCTGATGACTGGTCATGAAGTATTGGAGGGACTGGTTGTCAGTCTTGATCATAATGGGTTGCCATGTCCCTTGCAGAAGGTATCTCCATTCATTCAAGGCAGATATGATAGCTAAAAGCTCTTGGTCATGGGTGGGGTAATTTCGTTCAGCTGGGAGGAGGGTCTTGGAGTAGAAACCAATGGGGTGCCAATCTTCTTCGTCATTCTCTTTCTGGGTTAAGACTGCACCCAGTGCAACACCAGAAGCATCCGTCTCCAGAAGGTAAGGAAGATTTGGCTTTGGGGTCCTCAAAACAGGAGCAGAGGTAAGCGCATTCTTGAGGGTATCAAAAGCACGTTGTTGCCTAGGAGTCCAAATCCATTCTTGATCCTTTCGTAGGAGCTCATTAAGAGGATGAGCAATCAGGGAGTAATCGTTGATAAACCTCCGCCAAAAGTTGGCAGTGCCAAGGAAGGATTGGAGATCTCGTTTCTTCTGAGGGATAGGCCAGGTTCTGATCGCCTCAACCTTCTTGGGGTTAATAGCGATGTGGCCTTTAGAGATCATCATCCCCAGATAAATCACTTCCTTTTTCTCGAACTGGCACTTGACAGGTTTGCAGGACAGTTGATTCTTCTCCATGATCTCTAGAGTTTGTTCCGTCCAATAGGTGAGTTCAGTGAGGTCCTTTCCCATGATCAGGATATCATCAATATAGATATGGACCTGCTTGGAATCGATAACCTCTTTGAAGAGAACGTCGATCATTCATTGGAAGGAGGCAGGTGAGTTTCGCATTCCAAAGAACATAATGGTGGGCTCGAACAGCCCTCGTCGAGTGTTGAAGGCTCCTTTCCATTCATCTCCTTCTTTGATACAAATATTGTTAAAGCCCCATCGGATATCCATGACTGTGAACAGTTCCGCTTCTGATAACTTGGTCTGTTGAATAATCTCAGAGATGAGAGGTAAGGGATAGGCGTCTGGGATTGTGTGAGCATTCAGATAGCGATAGTCTTGGATTGGACGTAGTCCAGCATCTTGTCCTTGGGCATTAACTTCTTCACCTTTGGCAGCAAAGAAGAATGAGGCAGCTTGTTTGGAGTTTGATCGTCGTATTCGTCCACTTGCAAGTTGTTCCTCCAGGAACTCATTCAGCTTCCCCTGTTCATACTCAGTGAGTTTGTACACCTTTCCGATTTTGGGTTTAAAGGTAGGTTCGAGATCGATTGCATGGTCAAATTCTGGTCGTCGTGGGGGAAGTTCATCAAAGGTAGTTTTCATAAACACCTTCCAGTGCCTCCAGTATTTCTTCAGCACATACTTCTTCATATCTTCCTCCATGGTAGTGGGTCTTGCATAGTCCCCCAGTGAGACCAATCTGATAATCTTGGTGTAGGAGTCGCCATTCAATGTAGAGCCTACTCATGACACTATCACTCCAGCCTGAGAAGTCTTGGTTGGGGCCACAGTCTGACGTGAAGTCAGTGTTCCAGCCTTCCAGTCAACCAGGGGATCGTTACGTTTGAGCCACAGGTAGCCGAGGATAACCTGTATCATATCTCCTAAATTTGTCACTTCCAAATGGGTTCGTTCCCTAGGAAAATCCGGCGTCTCCATCCACAGGTCTACAGCATATTTGATGGGACCTCCTCAGTTGTCTGTCCCATCTGCGTTCCGCACAGGGATTGGTCCTTCCAATCGATAAAAAGGGATATCGCGCTCCTGCATGAAATTCCAGTTTATAAAGCATCCAGAGGTGCCAGAGTCTATCAATGCACTGGCGGCAATTTGTCTACCAGTGTCTGTGGTTTCCAACCAAAGGGGTATGGTTAAAGCTTCTTCGCTCGAATCAAGTGCACCAAGAATTTGGGAAATAGATTGCATAGGGATAGTGGTACACATAGAAAAGGAGTCCGCAACGCACGAGCTATTGTCCGGACTGTTCAAAAACCCTGTTTCTCCAAAGCTCTCTTCAGCTCTTCTTTCCTCTTAGGCTCCCAGTTGACGATACCACACTTCTCGAAATCTTGATGAGAATCTTCATTGGAGTTGACCTCCTCAATTGAGGCTGAGGTCTCCAGAACTCGAACGTTTCTCCCTCGACTAGGTTTCTTTCCTCCACGACCTCTAGCTGCTGGGGTGAAGGAGCAGCTTCCAGAACCAGAAGTACTCGTCCTAGGAGCATTGGGACAAGAACTGGCAAAGTGGCCAAATCGTCCACAGTTGAAACATGCTCCTTTGGGAATTCCTCCTAGTGAAGCAGGCTTTTCTTCTTGTTTGATTCTGGGGGCAGCAGGGTTGGAATAGGTGGAAGGACCAGCAGGTGGTCCTTGTCGGTAGGGGGTGTTGGTGATGCGAGTGTTACAAGTTTGGGGCTTAGAAGATGTTCTAGCCAGGAATTCTCGATGTCGTCTGTCAAGTTCTGCAGCACGAGACTGCCATTCAAAGAGGGTGGTGGGTTGACGATCTGAGAGGTAGATCTGTCACAAAAGGGAGGGGTTGAGTCCATCTTTATATAAAGTCACCGAAGCTTCTTGTCCGTATCCAGTATCATGGGCCCATCAATTGAAATTGATGTTGTACTCCTCTGCACTCTTGTTGAACTGCTTGACATCCTTGATCTTCAGTTGAGCAGTTGACTTGGGGTCCAAGTCTCCAAAGTCTCGGGTGAGGGCTTGTTCAAAGACAGCCCAATCGGCACCAACCCAGTTCAACGTTGTGTAAGCGTCCACTTGACGCTCAGCCCATGGTTCTGCATTTCCTCCAATCATAAACGACAAGGCATAGATAATCTTGTCGGCCTCTGAGATTCCTGGTCATCCCAAATGATTCAACTTCACTTGACGCAGGAAGTTGCAGAGCTTGGTGGGATCACCAGAGAATTCGTCAGGAGGGTTCATCTTGATCTTGGCAGGGGCAGGGGCAGGGGCAGGGGCAGGGACAGGTTGGGGGAATACTGGGGGTGCTTGGAAGGGTTGGGGAAATGGCCCAAGAGGGGCAGGGACAGGTTGGGGGCCTATGAGGTTGGCCATCAATACTTGAAGTTGTTGTTTGATTCTATGACTCGCTTGCGCTTGGTCTTGTTGGACCTGCAGCAATTGTTGATAATCCTGCTTCATGATCTCAAAGGCTACGCGTGGATCTTCTTCTTCATCCTCATCATTGTCCTCAGCTTGACCTTTCCCTTTTGAGGGAGAGGGACCTACTTGTTCTTCTTGTTCTTGTTCTTGTTCTTCTTGGGCAGGGTCAACTGTCTCATCAGGGATGGGAGCTGGGGCAGGAGGGAGAGAGCCTTCCTGGGAGAGAGGGATAGCAGGGTGAGGGATAGTGGATGATGAACGAGTCAAAACCATTGGTGGAATGGTGGCAGTTGGATATTGGGGGGCTTGACGGGAATACAAGGGGAGAGAGCAAGCCTAATCGATGTTAATGTCTGGGTGGTGAAATTGATCTCGTGGGTGAAGACCTTCAGCACTGGCCAGACAGAGTAGGGGTTGTATAGTGTGGAGTGAGCAAGAAGGAAGTCTGTTTCTTGTTAGACAGCAGTCTAGGGTTGATCGCAAGGTTTTACTTCAGGCTCTGGGTGTAGGGTTTTAAAGGGTTGGAAGACTACTGATTGGGGTGTTAACGAAAGAAACAGACTTATCCTAAGTCTATCTACTGCTAGCTTTATATACTAGCCAAGTATGAGTCATGCTGACTACGTGTGAGTCGTAACGACTATGGATGAGTCATGTAGATAAGGAGAGTGATGGCAGACTAAATATAGATATGGCTTGGTCACCTTCTATTACTCAGCGGAGCTTGGGTGGCTAAGCGGCTATTGATGTAAACTGTCTGATGTAAATAGGAATAGACGAGCAAAGGAAAAAGAAAAAATATATCTCTGACAGCAGCTCTGACAATGGCACCAGCAATCATCATTGCAAATGCTCGGCCTGGATAGTAAGTTCAATTTACATCAACATCGCCTTCCAATCACTTGTACGCCAACAGCTATGGATTGAAGGGCAGCGCCATCATCCATGACATGATTTACCGTCTATTCAATCCAACTACCACCATGAGCAAGGCAATATTGCCATTAAAGTTCACAGCATTTGCAGCTTATGTTCTCATACCATTTGTTGGCCGCTCCCTGATTGCTGAAGATCTTGACTGTCCTATGGAAGAGGCTCATCTGGTCATGCTCTCGAGTAGTGATGTGGGACAAGGTATGCATCCTTTGGATGACAATGATGAGGAGGTAGAAGATATCTTTGCACAAAACTGCTATTTGGCTCACTGGGAAAGGGTTCAGGTATGTACTCTTGCATTGTACAAACATTTCTCTCCGCCTTTACATGCATCCAGGTGGCTACTACCGTGGACAAGCAGTCTATGCCATATGGCCAGCCCAACAGACATCCGCTGCCGAGGATGGTCAAGGTGTGATCTGATGCAAAACCTCTTCACCTGTTCATTCTACTCTTTTATTTTCGCAGCAGAAAAAGCTGGGATAGCCAAAGTCACGCTCAAAATTCACAAGCTATACAGTATTGCTGCAATCCCTCACATGCAAACTTCATTCATGTCTAGATGCACCTTCATTCTCTCAGCTGCTCCAACCATCCCATTTTCCACATTCCAGGGCTCTCTTGTGTATAATACTCTGGCCAAGTCTTCTTGATGCTCTTGGCCATCCGTGATGGACTTTCTGTTGCTCTCTAGCATCTGCTATCTGTCTTGCAGCTTTTTCCTTCCCCAGGATGTCAACTGCAGTCTCTGGCTAACACCAGCTGATAATCCGTGTCATACTTGTATGCAATTAATTGACTTTATAATTGTAAATCATTCCCAATGTGCATGTTAATCATTCCTGATGCTGCATATAAATCATTGAGCAAGCCTGCTACAATTCAGTGCCGGGTGGCTTATTATCAGTGACATGTATCTATATTACAATGCTGAAAGCACTGTTATTAAATGACAAACTCGCTACTATTCAAACAAAAAAATGAGACCTTCAGTGATTTTTTCGTCACTGGAAAATTCAGTGACTTCGTTATTAATCAGTCAAGTAGCTGACTTTTTTCGGTGATTTCAGACACTGCTTTTCATTGATTCTACTTCCTACAGTGTGTGAAGACCAACAGACTTCGAAACAACATATAAGGTATTCACAAGACTAGCTACACAGCCAAATAATTGACTGTAATTTTACTCTAAGCTAGTGTGCGATAACTTGTGAACAAATTTATGATCATGGCGTGATACTTGAGCATGCAGTGCCCAAGAGTCCACAGCTTTACGCAGTGTGTGGTCCCTGCTTGTAGTCAGCCCACTGTAAAAAATCATCGGCTGCAAATGGGGAGATATGATATTTCTCAATACTAGCTACATACACCAGCACTTCGGTATGATATTTCTCAACACTGGGGACATACACTAGCACTTAGGTATGAAATAACAGTAGATACTATATGTATATGCTGATAAGGTGCAAAGGTCAAATTCAAGATGCAACACATGATAAAAACAGTACTCACCCAAGCTATCAACCATGGGATGTAGATGGATAGAGCGAAGATTAAATAGACTGGGGAGTAATTGCAAGAGGATTCATCAATGTTGGTAGGAATCTGGGAGAAGTAGTGAGTGTGGGGGTTGGGGGCAGGGGGGATGCAAGGTGGTTGTGGTTGTGGTTGTGGTTGGGATTGAAGGGACTTAGTAAAAAAAAACAAAATTGAACCATCACACATAAAATCGCTCACATGACACACAGTCACATGACACACATGACAATTTCAATACAAAACTGTGAGCTGGCATGCGCTCCGCCTATGCAGACCACGCATTGGCTGGTAATAATCACTGGTCATAGGCAGCCCAGAGCTGTGGATTGTTGATTTCACATGCTGCCTGTCGCCATTTGAATTGTTCAGTAAAGTCCAAATTGCTTATAGGTAACCCACAATCCTAATTTTGGCTGTGTAAGATAGACCTCATACAGATGCGTCCCACATCACATGACCAAATGTGACAAATACTTAAATCTATAACTAGTCATTAACTAGATAAAGAGAGGAAAATCAATGACCAACAAGTTTTTTGACTAAAGTTTCTACATAAAATGGTGGTTTTGCTTTTTTTATACAAGGATTGTAGCAAAAGTAGTTTGACCTTGAAGGTTTTTTTCCTACCAAAGTGAATTTATAATGGAGTTCTAATGCTCAAAGGCTAATCACATTGCGTCAATGCCTAAGAGAAAAAGAAACCGCACTTACAACCTTGGAGTCCACGCAAAGAAAAAATCCAAGCATGATAAGGAAAATGTATAATTCAATTGGTCTTTTTTCAATATTTTACAACTAACATTCCTGCAGAAACCACCAGTGCTAAGCCCTTGGGATGCAACTGCTTCTTTGATTGAAAGATTACCACTCTATAAATGCGCTAATAATATATGCTTAGGGTAACAAATATTACCACTCCAAACTGGGGACACCAAAGCCAGATCAGATATTGACTATGGGGATACTGAAGTAGTGAAGGAAGTGGAAGTCGTGGAACCAGAAGCTCTACAAGGTCTATTTGGTGGGATAGAAGATGAAAAAGTTGATAAGGAAGCATCAAAAGGGTGGAAAGGACCTGTCTATGGTGCCGATTTCCTTTGGCGCACTGCTCCCTCCATTTTAGATGCCCATAGGGCTAAAATAGACCTGGAAAACCTGTTAAGCCCTCGCCGAGAATCAGGGTATGGCCATAAAGATCCACAACTCAAATTACTACTCAGGCGCCACCTAGAACTCATGCGATCATTCCTGGCAATATACACTGACTCTATCCATGGCAAGAACTGGAATGAGGCATCAGTTGATGCCATATGTATCTGCAATCATGGCCAATTGTCACGAACAAGTGGGGTGTGGGCTGCTTGTCAACTGTGTCAGTGGATGAAAGCTTTCATTCGAGATCATGAAGCCTTACCAGAGGCTGCATATGGTATAACAATGTCTATAATCAAGGATGAGGACTTGTGCCAGGATATCCTTCTTCACCTCCAGGAGATTGGGAAGTATATTTGGGCCTTAGATGTCATCAAGTTTATAGACCAAGAGGATGTACAGAAGATGTATGGCCTGCAGAAAGGTATATCTCTTGCTACTGCACAGAGATGGATGCATCATATAGGCTACTAGTGGACCAAGACACCTAAAGGGCAATATGTTAATAGACATGAAAGGGACAACATAGTTGCTTACTGCCAGTCAACATTCATTCTGAAGTGGGTGAAGCTACAGGCAAAGATGCAGTCCTGGAAAGAGGAGAATCTCACCATTGAGGAGAGAACCCCTGCATCTGGAAGAACGGTTGTGGTCTGGCACCATGATGAATCGGTTTTCTATGCCAATGATTGTCGACAGACCCACTGGGTCCATAAATCTGAAACCGCTGTCCCATATGCCAAGGGTGAAGGGGCTTCCTTAATGGTTGCAGACTTTGTTTCAGCTGACTATGGATGGCTACACTCACCTGATGGCAAGAAGTCTTCCCATGTTCTTTTCAAACCTGGAAACAACTGTGATGGATATTTCAACTGTGAAGACATCATTAGCCAGACTAATACAGCCATGGATATCATCTAACAATACTTCCCAAATGATGACCACATCTTTATCTTCGATAATGCGACAACTCACACTAAATGAGCTGATGATGCACTCAGTGCTCAAAAAATGCCTAAGCACACCCCTCCTCCTGGAAAAAATTGGGGCATCAGCATTATAGAGTGAGATGCAAATGGAAACACCATCTATTCTCCAAGTGGAAAGCTGAAGAAAGTTGTCCAGCACATGACTGATGCAAGGCTCCTGAATGGTAAGGTACAACCACTGTACTTTCCAGATGGTCACCTGAAAGCTGGAGTCTTCAAGGGGATGTTAATAATCCTAGAGGAGAGGGGGCTCATCAGTGAATCAATACTGAATGCTGAATGCAAGGGGTTTAAATGCATACCTAGCCAAACCCTTTGCTGTGCACGCCGTGTACTTTATAACCAGCCTGACTTCACCTCTGTAAAGTCCCTCCTCGAATCAGCATGTGAGAAGCGAGGAATCCAGGTACTATTCCTTCCAAAATTTCACTGCGAGCTCAATTTTATTGAGCAATGTTGGGGGTTTGCAAAAAGAGTCTATAGGCAGTACCCACCATCAAAGGATGAGGAAGACTTAAAGAGGAACCTGCTTTCTGCACTTGAATCAATCCCTCTAATGACAATGAGAAAGTAAGTGTCGGGCAGGCAGGATATATTTATGATGACTCACCAGTAATATGCCTTAGATTTGCAAGAAGATCCTGCCATTTTATTGATGCTTACAGATTGGGATTGAATAGGAAATGGGCTGCATGGGCTGCTAAAACCTACCGCGGCCATCATGTCCTTCCAGCAAGCTTGATGAGGGATATCGAGCAGGCAGTGGGAAAAGACGGCCAGTGATTTGTTACTGGTAATTTCGAATCAGAGCTCAAAAGTAGCTGATAAATTGAATGGTCACACCGTGACACACACACATGATGTGGGATGCATCTGTATGAGGTCTATCTTACAACATAAAAGGCTTGACAAGGCCAGCCCCGGAACAGCATCTACTTACATCTCTGCAAAGCCGAGCAGCCCAACCTCCCCCTCTTTGCCTTTGCCATCCTCTGCACCAAGTGCATCATCATTGTCATCACTCCCATCATCCTCATCTCCATCCCAATCATGATCCACCCCTTGGATCTCCAGGTCTGTGTACCCAAAATCTTCTTCATCCTCACATATGCTATTGTTCACATCAGTATCAACCCCACCAGCATTAGCCGGTTCCCTGATATCACCACTCTCGCTTGACCTGTAAGGATTGGGATAAGTTATCACACTTTGCTCAATACCAGGATATGCACAGAACCAATGTATTGGAGCAATCTGGTATAAGCGGGAGTGGGATGTAAACTTCTTGTTTACCTAAGCGTAACCAGTACTTAAGGTATCTGGTACAAATATGTACAAACACAGCACGGTGGCTGTATGTAACATATCTGTTACATCCTCCCCCTTCGGCTTAACTGCCGGGGTAAGTTAAGCCTGATAGCCAGGCAGGATTCATATAAAACAGTCTATAAACTACATAGAAAGAACTAAGAGAAATAGAAAATAAATGCCATAGTAAAACAACTGCGGCGACGACTACATTCGTCCATAGTCCATTGGGACATCAGGTATCTCTGACATACTATCAATACGTTCCTGAAGCGAAGCTGACTCAGGTTCGGGGATCGGCGAGCCAATTGAGACTTGCTCACTATCGCTGCCTGGTGGCGCAGCGCTGTCTTGTGAATCACGCTGTGAATGGCGTCGCGATGTGTGGGACGAGTCCCAGCCATGGGGTGGTCCACGCTCGGCGAGTGTGTATGTGATTTGTCCACGCCAAGTGAACGAGTTAGATGCATCAAATGCGTCTTGGGTGATCAGGCCCATGGATGGGGCGACAGACTCGTCATTAGACGAGATATGAGACTGGGGATGTCGGCGAGGACGTCCATCCAGGAACCATGTGTCATTTCCATCACGAAGTGATGAAGGAACACCATTCCTTGCCAGTGTAGTACGTACAGACTCTCTGTACATCTCGAGGGAGGATAAGTCTGAGACATTACCCTGGAGGGTGTCCTCAAGCCATTGGAAGGCATAGACAAAGGCGTCATCTGCCTGTTCAAACGTAACGCCTTGTCCAGCGAAGAACGGAACAAGGGATTGTTCCATGACATTGGATGATCCAGAGTACCAGGCTGGTTCTCTGGTGGGTTCCGCAATGGACAGGTTCGATCCCGTCACAAGTGAGCGATAGCGGCTGGGCATTCCAAATAGGAGGGCCGCTGCTCTGATGTATTGCGACTGTATCTGGTTGGCGTCTGTCGATGATCCGGCGGGAGCACGGGTCTTAGGTGACTTTGGTTTGTGTCAACTAACCAAAAGCATCCCGCGGAGGCTTCGCAGTGAAATGCTGCCATCTTGTTCTAAGCGCACTCCAGGGTGCGCGGCACGGCGGTTTATGTAGAACCAACGAGCCCACTCTTCCGGGGAACTCATGGCGGTTGGCTGAGATGGGTTAATCCGTCCAGGCACAGAAGAAGTCAGCACCTGTACAGGTGCGTCGGTGGAATCACCTGAAGCCCAGGCGGGAACTCTCCAATGGATTAACGAGACGCGTTGAGCATCCGTTCTGCTCTCTCGAGGAGTCGCCTGCGCTGTCGTGAAAAATGATCATGCGAGTTCGAGAGCCTTGTTATTGCCTGATTCTTGGGCTTGAATGAATAGAGCGCGCCATTGGCGCGCGTTGACTGGGTATCCGTGGTCATCTGCAGATCGAGTTCCACGTGGAGGGGGTAGTCCCATCGCTTTGTTTCGTCGCGCTGCTTCAGCGCTTGCACCAACCCGGACGGTCTGGTCAACGGGTGAGTAGTGGGCCCCAGCAGGGATGCTGGGCCAAGCAGTAATGGTCGAGCGCTTCTTGCGCCGTTTGATCATCTCGCCACTAGGGCCAGATTGATTATTCACTCCCGGATCTGGGAGGTTTGGGAACTCAACATACGAGGTGGGTTGAAGGCGAGCCTTCAGTTCCTCATTCTCTCGAATGATTTGAGGGAAGCATCTCTTGATGTATGTGTTATCCTCCTTGTTGAGGTCTCTGAACATCAGGCCACAGCCCGCTAACTCGTCATCCGAGTACGGATCGAAATGTTCCATATTGGCTCTTCGTCGAGCCTCCTCGTCTGTTTCTTTTTCCTTGCCCTTGTCTTGGGCAGAGGGTTTTTTGGTCACAGGGCTGGCCGCCCTTGTGTATTCGGATGATCGCGAATGTGATCCCTCAGTACAGGAGCGCTTGTGCTTTCCTAGCGATTCGGCTTCGCTAGTGTCGTTAGACTTGTTCAGCTTGGCTATAAGCTGATTGGCTTTATAAAGCTCATCTTGAGTTTGTTCATAATGAGCGCGATAGTAATCACCATCGTCTTGAGCCTTCTCGAGTGAGACGGTTAGGTTTCGGATCTCTGCTACGAGTTCCTCTTGATGTGCCTTGCGGCAGTTATCGAATGCCTCTTTCAACGAGGCGTCTTGGTACACGCTGTCTTCAACGACATGCATTACATAGTCTTTGCAGACTTTACACCTCCGGTGACTGGAGTGTATCGCGACGTTGATGGTGCTGTTACACACCCATGTTTTTAGGGGTAACTCTGACAAGTTACTTGTGTTTTGTCGAGAGCGGTGCTCTCTCTCCCCTTCAGAAGAGGGCCCACGCTGTGTCTGGCGCGGGGGTCTGATGACTTCGTCGGGACCAGCTATTAGCTGATCCCCGTCGTCCTCCACCATTTCCAGTGGTCTCGGGTCTACGGGGCGGGGGCTTGCTCTTACGCTTATGGGCGTGCTATTTTCATTCGACATCATTGTACGGGGTAGAAATTTTTCTACCATTGTTTTTTGTTTGTTGTGCTTTTATACAAGTCACGCTTAGACTTGTGGCATCATTTTGGTGCCTCTAATTACCCCAATTGGGGTGAGTCCACCACTGGACTAGGTATGTCTGGTCCATTGATTGCTGATTAAGGCAATTATTGGTCACACTCAGTTTAGCGCGCATACGAGGTGTGCTTGTCGGCACGCCTCAAGGCTCTGAGTGCGGTCGGCATTCAGTGCCTCTTAACTGGCCATCTCAGCAGTTGAAGAGGGGTATCTACACCCATTAGGGTTAGATATTTATCTAGAGCACTAAGCTCTTTACACGATGAGATGGGCTCCCAAGTCGTGTCTCCGAGGTTCCAATGAACCTCCAACTCAAGTTTTCGGTCGTCCCACCTATGGCCAACTATTTTGTCGACTAACCATTCAGTTTGAAGTGGTTCACTGAAGTCGTAAGTGTCTACTGACGCTTGGTTAGGGAATAACGCATCATCATTTGGATGGTGCGGATGCAGCAAATTTACATGAAAGCGTGGATGAATCCGTCGCTTCGCGAGCTTGTTGGGGAGTTCCAACTCATAGTTGGATTCATTAGGAAAGGCCTGTACGACTTTGTACAGCCCAACGAACCTTGGCAGTAGTTTCCCTGCTCTACCTTGCAGTAGTTTAAGGTTCTTAGTTGATAGGTACATGAAGTCATTTACTTTAATCAACGGTTCTTCCCTTCTACGCTGATTAGTGTAGTGTCTTTGAAATACGCGATGCGCAATGATTGCGTCATGAGCAGCTGCCAGATTCTGCAGCGCTTGTTGAGCAAATGCTTGGACACCTGGTGGTGTCTCAGCAGTATTTTCTACCTGCTTAATCATAGCAGGCATATATGCTCCGTTCAGCTTGAATGGGGCAAAGCCTGTAGCTTCACTAATACTCACGTTAATCGTGAATTTGGTCATTGGGATCTTTGCGATCCAGTCTCGTTGATCCGAGCTTATGGTTGCTCGGAGGATTTGACCTATTGAATGATTAGCTCATTCAGTTGCGCCATCCGTCTGAGGATGGAAAGATGTAGACATCAATAGTTTAGCTCCTAAGAGCCTGTGAAGTTCGCTCCACCATTTGGAGGTAAATTTCGAGTCTCTGTCTGAGACTATACTTTTGGGAAGGCCGTGAAGCCTTACTACTTCTTTTAAGTAGATCCACGAAAGCTCTGATGCTTTCGTTTTAGTATTCACCAGAATTAGGTGGATCATTGATGTCATTCGACAAATGACTACCCAAAGGTAATTGTACCTGTCAATTTTGGGAAATGGACCAATAAAGTCCATTCCTATAGATTGCCACGGTTTCATGGGTATGGGTAATGAATGCAACAGTCCTGTTGGGCGCTGCATATCGTCTTTCGACGTTTGACAAGTCTGACACGACTTGCAGAATTGTTTAATGTGGCTAAATATCTTAGGCCACCAGTACCATTGTCTTACGTAGTCGGCGGTATGTTGTGGACCAAAATGGCCCACTATTGAGTGTGCTTGATCAATGATCAGGCCGAAGATTGATTCTTGCCCCATCTTTGCAGATGGGATACATAGTACTTCCTCTCCCCCCAAATTCTTGGACCAAATCAGGCCTTCACAGACAGTGAACGCCTTATGGTGATCAGGGTTCTCAAGAACCTTGCTAAATAATGCGTCGGATATATATCCCCCGCGAATCGCTACTGTCAGCGATTCATCACGCTCTATACGAGCGCGCAAGTTCTCTCCCCATTTATGGGATTGGAATATTGTTGGATCATCCGGGGACGATCTCAATTTTTTCATCGGTTCCATTTCTGGAATCGGAACTAGCGTGAGCGCTGCCGCTTGCACATCTCTATCTTCTTCTCTTTCAAGAAGACGATTGCTTCAGCATCGTTGAATGTCTTCGACGACCTGGATAGCCTTCATTTTGATGGCTCCAGTATTTATTTCATTTAGATGATCCCAAGGGAGATCATCCTTTTCTGGGTCTAGACATATATCTACATCTACGTATTCGCTCATAGGATGAGCGTCATACCATGTATCACTTTCATAATAATGTGATAATGCATCGGCAACTTTATTCAGTTGCCCTTTGACGTATGTTATGTCAAAGTCAAATCTTGACAGGTATTCCATCCAACAGGCTTGTCGGCTAGACAGGCGTCTTTGCATCTTGAAGAACTCAAGAGCTTGATGGTCAGTCACAACGTGAACCCAATATCCTATCAATTTGTCCTCCCATTTAAGGAGGGCTTCGAGTATCGCGATTGTTTCATGCTTGAATGTTCAGTAATTCCGTTGAGCATCCGTGAACTTTCACGACATAAATCCTGCTGGTCTGCAGGTTTGCCAGGTAGGACCTTGTCCATACATTGCGCCGACGCCATGTATTGAGGCATCGCAGATGACCCATATGGGTTCATCTTTCTTGTGACATATTGGCACTAGTATAGGTGTTGAGCAGCATATCTGCTTTATCGTTTCAAAGCATTTATCGTGGATTGGTCTCCACGCGCACAGTTGCCCATTTGCTGTCATGGCTGCTAACGGCCCTGTATAACTTGAGATATCTGGCAGGAAATGCGCCAGATATTGCACGAGTCCTATAAATTTCTGGACATCGTTGTAATTGCGCGGCTGTCGCCAATCGCGTATTCTCACCATTTTGTCGGCGTCTGCGTGTAGCCCTTTGTCGTCTATCTTATGACCTAGACAGTCAATCACATTGGCGTACAGTTCGCACTTCTCCTCTTAGAGGTAGAACTTGTATTCTCATAGTTTACCAAACACGAGACCCATGTGTTTTTCGTGCTCCGAGACGGAAGCACTATAGACGAATAGATCATTGAGATAGGCATGTATGAATATGCCGATAAAGTCTCGAAAGATCATTGTCATTACCCGCTGAAATGCAGCGGGTGCATTGCAGTCTCCTATCTGCATTGTATGGCTCACGTATGTGCCATATATTGTTGCAAACGCGCTTTTATGCACGTCTTCAGGTACTGTCCGTACCTGCTCATAAGCATCTGATAGGTTGATTTTTGACCTTATTGTTCCACCAGCCACATCATATCTGATCTGGTCTTGGTCAGGAAAGGGCGTAACGTCCTTCAAAGTATTGTCGTTGCATTTACGACAATCAATTGGCGTCCGTAGAGTGCCATTCTTCTTTGGAATGCACAGCATCGGAGCTGCTTGATCGGTTTGCACTGATTCCCACCATCCAGTGCACGTGTACTGCGCGATCTTCACCATAAGCTGAGGCTTTAGCGAGTCTGGACATCTCGGAAGGTAATAATTGTACTTCTTATCTTCGTCAACAAGAGGTATGTGGTGATTGACACCACGTACCAGAGGTAATTCCTTGGGTACTCCGTGCATGATATCTTGGCACGCTTCGATCCATTTGGCTCGAAGGCAAGGTCTGTCCTTGTTTGTTAGGGATGTTTCGGTCCTTTTGTTCAGTTGAACAATTTGAGCTACACTCAGTAGCATCTTTTCATTAGACCCGGTGGGGGTACTCTCTTTTATTTTCTTTGTGTTCGCGTCTGAACACCTTTTTCTTGAAAACTCCTCAACAAACTCTTTTGGTTTGTCTGTTTCTATGACGTCCTGTCTGGACGTCTTCCCTGCAGAACCTTTCGGTTCTGCATCTGCTAGTCATTCAGCAGACCTTTGTTCAGTTTGTCGCAGCGATTGTCTGCACACAATTTCATCATTTTCCTCCCCTTCAGTTAGAGCGGGAGCGGCTACCCTGCGGACCATTATTTGGTTCATGCTAGGCTCTAGCGTAATTTCGAATTCACGCATGAATCCGATGCCAATTATAGCGTCGAATCTGTCAATATTTACAATATCGAAATAGTATTTCTTAGCGATACTTTCGTATCGCACAGGACAGTAAGTACTGTAGTTAATCCACGATCTGCTACCGTGGCATCCTAGTTGGATCAGAACAGGGTCCTTCAACTGATATATCTTCAAATTTGTGACTCTCGCAAATTCTGGGCTAATGGCATCAGAAGTGCTGCCTGTATCAAACATTACAATGGCTACGAGGCCATTTAATTCCATGCGAGCCACTAAAGGCCTTACTTTCATGCTCAGTTTCACTGGGCAGTCCTGCTGTCTGCTGGACTTACGAATCCATGGTTTGGGTTGAGTGTCCTCTTTGAACACTTGTTTGTCATTTATAGATGCTATCAATTCACGAGTATGGTTACTCGTTTCTCGGATTGAACGTATCTGTTCATTGATGATGTTATTGTCGTCTTCCTCTTGTGAGTACTCCTCATACTCATCATATTCTTGGAGGTGATACTCTTCACCTTGTAATGTATACTGCGATCCTTGTAAAGGATCGTCCTCTTCTTCCTCAACTACAATTCTGTAGTTGTGGTGAGGCTCGTCTGCCTCTTGGTCATTCTCATCGATAGCATCTTCTGCTACCGTTTTGAATGCATCCTCCCCTTCTTGGATTGCTGCCATTTGGGGCTTCCCAAAATTGGAACATTTCAGATCGGTTGCATAATGGCCAAATTTGCCACATGTGTAGCATTTCACACCAGACGATCCCGTCTGGTTCCTATTATGTGCTGGCGCCTGCGGCGTCAGTTTACTTCCAGAACCGCTAGGTCTATTTGGCGGTAGTCTGTAAGGCTGATGGTTGTCAGTCAGTCTATACGGTCGGTATGGACCTCTTTTGTTAGCGTACTTATTGTATGCTGGCTTCGAGTACAACGGCGTCTCTTTATTCGTCGTCTGATTTGTTGGCGGCTGCATATTCGCAGTTGCTTTCGGCTGACTGGTTACTCCAGATGTTGCCTTGCATCGCTCATTGTAGTGATACTTTATTCGAATGCTCTCTTCGACATGTCAAGCAACTTTGAGGATCATCTCAAGTGACGAGGTTTCGGCGGTAATGCCTTTCTGGACAACTGCGTCGGTTATCCTTGCAGGTAGACCCAATAGCAATTGGGTTTTAAACGTATACGAGTCAGGCTCGTGTATCATACGACCTGCGTACCTCTCAAGGTCATAGAAGAATCCTGAGACACCACCTTCCATGGTGTACTTTCTCGAATAGAATTTCATCGTAGCATCCTGTATGGATGCCTCATGAATGAACCGGTCATACAATCTGGTGATGACCTCTTTAAATGTCCATCGGCGTTTCTGCCTAGACACGCTGTTGACATTGTCGTTGAACCATTGTCTTGCTTTGTCCGCAAGATAAATAGCCATTAAAGCGATACGCTCTGGCTCAGCATTAGGTCCAGCGTAGTTGGACAATTTCAACCATCTCAAGAATGATTGAAGCCACCCATCGAATTTCTCGATGTCCTCCTCACCACTATACTCTTTTGGAGTAGGCAGTTTAGGAGATGAGGTTCGGAGACCGGATAGGTTTCCTTTCAGTGGTTTGCCCACTTGTTCATCAATTAATTTATGATATTTACAATGAATATCTCTGAGGTAATCAGAGCATCGATCTTTCCCCTCATATCTATGAGGTTTATGGCTACGACTTCTGTGTCGTTTTGTTGTTTTAGATGTCTGTTTAGACGTTCTCTTACTACCATGTCCGGTAGCGTCGGATGGTCGATTCCTTGACTGGTCACTTCCAGTGTCCGTCATTTCGCTACGATCGGACTCATCATCAGAAGACGATCCTTGATCTGGGTCATCTGAATCACCGTCGTCTGACTGGTGATACCGCCTTCTGACTGGTGATACCGCCTTCTATCTGAGGGCAGCCTGCGGTCTCATTTGGACCGCTCATTTTGTCCTTCTGCCCATAAATCTATGGTTTCTCCAGAAGCGTCGAAGGCGATGCCTTGATCGTCCAGGCCGGATCTTCCGGTTTCACAGATGTTGCCATTTCTCAACTTTTGGATGGCCACTCTATCCTTGAGTGTAAATGTTACCGGTCTCAAGGCCGCTTCGTTTTCTTGTTCGAACGATCTGTTCCAGTTGTTCCTTTTCTTACTTCCATGTCGATGTTTATTGACTCGATCAGCCGCAGCTCGCCATCTCTGATAGACGGAACTCACCTCGTCTTCTTGTCGAGGATGGCGAAGCTTAGCTTCCGCTTGTTGCAGAAGTTCATCTTCCTCGTCCCTATCTGGACGAATGGTTGTATCTGTCTTATTTCGACGGGTGTTGTCGCTATTCTTACGCACCATAACCTTGTTAAGGTCGTTGGCTAGCCTCATGAATTCATCACGACTAATTCCGCCCGTTCTCGTCTGAATGAGTGTATTGACCCTATCAACTACATTGGAGAGTGTCTCGCTTGGTGCCTCGCAGTTCTGCGGGCGCTTTTCTTTTCATCTCTTAGTATGTGTCACAGTCAACATCTGACTGGGTGTGGGCGACGGGTCTCATCGCTCATATTGATCATCTATTTCATCACGCTGCAATAGATTTAACATTTGATGAACGTATTCTCGTTCATTCAGGTTTCGTGACGAGGAAGGGACTCCTGTCCTCATTTGACCCTTAGTGAGGGTGTGTATTAACGTATCGAGCGTTGGGTCGATTGTCATACTTACACGCCAACTTGTCGTTGGCGATGACTCCTCTCTTTCCGTAAGTTGGGAACTGCCATCATTTAAGTTGGCACAATGTCTTTGTTCACTCTGAGGTGAATTTATGGCCGACGCTGGCCATCTTTGAATGTTGCTGAGGTTGTGACATGGCACGCCAGAATCAGCGATGGCGCTCGTCTGCACCATTCCTGGGTCGTCATCATCAGGTAGTTTGCCTTGCGAGTTGCGCGCCATTGAGGCCCACGTGATTCGAGTCTTCATTATTGACGGAGGCTGTGTCATCGACAGGGAAGCTTTTTTAGTCAAAGTTGATTTACACAGATATTCCACAATTTCTTGTGGATGTGCAAAAAAGTGTAAGGATTGGGATAAGTTATCACACTTTGCTCAATACCAGGATATGCACAGAACCAATGTATTGGGGCAATCTGGTATAAGCGGGAGTGGGATGTAAACTTCTTGTTTACCTAAGCGTAACCAGTACTTAAGGTATCCAGTACAAATATGTACAAACACAGCATGGTGGCTGTATGTAACATATCTGTTACATGACCCCTCTGGTTCCTCCTCGGGGTCTTGTGTTTGGCGCTTCCTCAAGTCCAGGTGATCGCAATCGCTAAGGAACTTGTTTGATGCATCTCATACAGCTGAGTGACCAATGCTGCCACCATGGAAACTCATAATTGTATCACGATCAATGAACCTACATGCAAAAGGTACAATATGGTGAGTGGAACTGTAATTTAGAAAAGTGATGTCAGTACATACATAGCAACATAATAATACATCCAATCTTCATCATTTTCTGAGGGCCACCAAGCAATCGAGGGTGGTAATAAATCTTGGGTGCAACCAAAAGCAAATGCTGGAATTAAATGCACACCACGTATGACAAGTTTTGGATCAAGAAATCCAAAACTGGTGGGATCCTCGTTATTGACGAAGCCTACTCGATGTAGGCATTTCATTTTCCATCTGGATTGGTGAGTCAGGTCCCTGCCAAACCATCTCACCCATAGGAATTCTATTTGCCGCGCTCCAGGTTCGATAGTAGGGTGAGACGGGAGGCCTTTGAACTGCACTACCGCATGAAAGACACCAATAACTCAGGCATACCAATAGGGATGCACAGAGTCCTCATTTTCCTGAGACAAAACCATAATGTTGGCACTTGTACATGGATTTAGGGAGTCTTGTTCACACTGAAGATCATACGTGGTATAATTTACATGAATAACTTTGTGCTGGTAGATACGGTTGTTGACAAACATGATTGCATTTCATTCTGCTGACGTGAAATCAGTCTCGTCACTGTCATAATCCAGTTCAAGGATTCGCCCAAGGAGGTGGTTTTCAAATGTGGCAAGAAGTCCTTGATAAGACATGTAAGTCACTGTGAGTGCAATAGAAAAAATAATAACAGACCTGAAGGGCTGGGTCTTCTTCGTGGTCACTAAGCCATTCAGACAGGTTGACTTTGTGATGAACATCTGCTGATATATGATGATGAGCATCAGGCATACTATATGGGAGGGCCTCCTGTTCATCGAAACAGACAGCAGGGTTTCCAACACTTGATGGTATAGTTCGTCCACGCTTCCTCTTGCGGGTTTCAGGCCTGATGTCCCCCTGCGACTGCATCATTCTGTGCAGGATGCATTCTGGGCATTGGTGTCTGCTAATGCTATGCGCAATTTGGCCTTTGTGTGCTCGGGGGTAAAACTGCTTCACATGCTGGTGCTCAAGTTCTCCTTAAGCAACAATAAGCATCTTATCTAGTAAAGATAGGCAAAGATATACTTACTGTTTGAGTTGTATAGTTATTAGTTGTACCATATAACCAGATTGCCTTAACATACCCACCAAGCGCATGAGTCTTGTACATGTTTATATTGAATCATTTGAACTTGTTCAGCAGATGTTCGGTGGTTGATTTACTTTTCTGTTTGGCACTTAGACCTTTGGCTGTAAGGTGTCATGATCCCAAACTGATTTGGTATCAAACTTAACCAAAGATCATGTATTCAGCAAGTAGCATCCTTAGCTCACACATCCTTATCTTATCTTATCTTATCTTATCTTATCTTATCTTATCTTATCTTATCACTGTCCCTCACATATTATCTTATCTCAGATAAGATATACTACTATCTTTACCTATGCTATCTTATCATGGACAATAGCATTCTTCCCTATTGTTCTCTGAGTCAGAATGACTCATATCCCATTTCTCTATTGTTCTGTCATCACTCCATTGTTCTCTGAGTCACTATGACTCATATTAATCTCCTCCATTGTTCTCCTCATTGTCTGACTCATAGTGAGTCACAATTCAAACTCCTCATTGTTCTTTTATCCATTGTTCTTATTTCCTATTGTTCTCATTGCCCATTGTTCTAAAACATATATAAAGGGCCCCCTTTTCACCAGTGAGGAGTTCAGTTCACTTTCAGTTCACTTTTACCCCACTTTATCCCCCCTTCCCTCACTCTCCCCTTTTCCCTTGAACTCACCACCTAGTACTCAGTACCTAGTACTACCTCTTATTGATACTACTTGTCTGTAGTCAATACATCCAATCTAGTCTAGTCTATTAAGCTTATACCCTGTGTGATTTCACCTAAGCCCTCTTACGTGAAGAATCAACTTAGGAATCACCCCTTGACGTTTTCTGTAAGTTGAAGATAGCCATTGTGGACTGTCTTATCTTACTTCAGCCCCTGCTTACTCATCACATTCTCTAAGTCTCAGTCCTTATTGGAGAGACCTCACTGTGATACGTATTCTTCTAAGTCAGCTGTTGACTTCATTCTTGCTCTCCTAGTCAATACTATCCATTGAGTTTGGATAGCTTGCTCATCTACATCCTAGCCAAGGATTACTCAAGCCCTATCAAAGGAGGAAGTGATCATTACCCAATCAATCCACATCTCCCCCGAACAACTAGGACTTACTTGATTAACGTACAACTCCAGTAGTTCTAGAAGTGAAGTATTTATATTTCACCTGATATCAGATATGTGTTGGAGCATGTAGAGTTCATCCAGAGTGAATGATGGCAGTCCCCCTGGATAAACATGATATATGCCGTAGTTATTGGTCTCTGTTTGATAAGGCTCTGGGGTAGATTCCTCATGGGAATCCATTAGGATGGCATGGTCATGTTGCAGTTCCTCTAGTGGTATTTCAGGTATTTGAGTTGGTGGAGGGGGAGGTAGAGGAGGTAGAGGAGGTAGATCATTGCGAAAGTGTGCTGGCATCCGTGTATGATGATGTGGAAGACCAGAAGGTCTATACTCTTGCAGTGGTGTAGGCTCTCGCTATTTACTTGGGGAAGATGTGTAAGAACACGTACAACATAAAAGATTATAGTATGCTTACCTCTAGCTGTAGTTCGAAGCTAGGGCCCTCCTGGAATTCATTCTGGGTGTCATTCAAGACCTCCCGAAGCTCCTCACATTCAGTTGGAATATCTGTGATCTCCTGATCAGGTTTCTGAAGCTTGGCCTGCCGTTTCTCCAGCAGGATCTTTACTGCAAGCGCAATCTTTCCCTTGCAAGCTCATTTATGTGCAGAAAGGGCAGCACCTGACTTGAACTGCCACCCACAGTCTTGACCAGGACATATGAATTTGGCCATAAGGCTAAGGAGAAGAACAAATATCAACACAGCAGGAATAGCATGCCTGAGATGGCAAATGACCATGTACCTCTTTTTGGCAAAGTCCAACTTCTGATGACATCAATGTGTTTATCTGCACTCTCCCTCTTACCACCACCATGTTATCGGAAACTGACATTGATCATAACCCTCTGATTGAAAGCATACGGCAAGCAGGTGTCTTATCAAAAAAACACATGTATGCAAAGACTCATTTCCCTCTTGTTCCTAACATGCTTGATATTGCATGCATTTATAGCCCACACGTCCTGAAGCCATACCACATCGCTGCAAGATGGATACCCCTTTCCCTCAATCCATTCATTAGTCTAACGAGGATTATTTATGTTGGGCTTGAGCCTGATGATCCAGATGCTGAGTAAATCATGGTTCTGTCTCATTCTCATGGTATTCACATGTCTAATCTGATCAGCTACACAATACAGGAATTGGATCTCCATGAGAGAGTCATGGACCTTGTCCCTGGATTTCATGATACAATTACACAGTTCCATCAAACTCCTGAACATCTTGATGCTTTCATCAATATAGTACATTGTGTTGTATCACTTTACCTCAGTGCAGTACTTATGTGGACAGAAGCTCAATAAATGGGCAAGTGAAGCTCGACATGAAGACACTGGGAGTATCAAGTTCGCTGGCCTGGAATATATACCATATGACCCTGCGATCAACTCCATTGATCCACCCATCACAAGAAGCCAAGGGAAGAGTGTGCGTGGCTTCAATCACATTGCCATAGCTCAGTTACTCTGTCCATACTGTGATATTGGTGTGTTTGATGTGAACCCAGGGTATGTTGCCATTTCCAAGTTATCTGCTGATTTGATTGCAAAAATCTCATAGGAATTACATGGAAAGTGTGCAAGATGGGAAGATCAAGATCAAGAGTACATACTGGCCAACATTTCTGTACAACGAAAACATACTATATGATCCAGCCGAGAAAGACAAAGGCTTGTGTTGTGGACATCTTCTGTTACATGTAAGTATATAGCCTGCATTGGTTTATGCATATATTAACATGGCATATTCCAGCTCTACTAACATATCTTTACTGGCCCATCTTCTGCCCTGCAAAAAGTTCAAAGGGGCACAAAGTACTCAAAAGTGGAACTGCACAATATGACTGAGGTTACTGGTTGCTCCATTGCCTATGTGTGTGTTTAGGTAAGTATAATCCAAATTTTCCCTGCGATTAACCATACCATTTATTCTATTCAGGTGCAGAATATACTCAGTTCTACAGAGCAATGGGCTGTGATAGATGGCAAGTTCAATATGGAGAAGTTTTTTGACTCAATTGTCGATTTGTTTGAATGTCACCCTGATAATCCCTGGGTGTTTGAGACACTCAAATTTTGGAACAGGTAAGTTTCATAATCTCACATACACCTTACTAACCATCCATATTTCTAGCAAAGTCCCTGGCCTCTGCACTCGCAAAAACAAGCAAATGGAAGAGTATGATGATTCTGAAGATGAAGATGTTGAAGATGTCTTTGCACAGCAACTAGTATGACATGCGCTACAAAGCAAGGTTGCAATTCATGTGATATCCAATATGACTCTCACTGATATTGCTTTTTACACAGGACTGTCAAGACTCAGAGATGGCAGTTGATACACAAGACCATCAAGACTCGGAGACGGCAGACGATATACAAGACCATCAAGACTTGGAGATGGCAGATGATATACAAGACTATCAAGACTCAGAGACGGCAGATGATACATGAGACCATCAAGATCCAAACTTGCGGATGCCCCCTCATCATTTTAATGCTTCAAACGCTGGTAGTAGGGTTGTTGGCTTAATATATTCTTTCCTTCACTTACTGTTGAATAGCAGGAAGCTCTCGCTCTTCACATGGAGGAGGCGGAACATCGAACGCAGGCAGAAAGACTGGCGGATCATCAAACACTAGAAATAAGACTTCCAGTATAACAAACCCAGGTGCAGACAGTTCATTCAATGCTTGATCACTCGTTTATTAAATACACAGGTCAGATGGGTATACCAAAGCATACTCATGCTAATATAAATAGTGACAATGAGGACCATGACAACAAGGGGAATTTGCAAGATCACTCCAACAATTGCGCTGGCCAAGGAGATAGCGCTAGGAAGAAAATGGGGGGGAAAAGAGTATGGAGATGATACAGTGAGCATCCCCCACATTCGTTTACATTACTTACCATCTATTTTCAATGCAGCTTGTTGCTCTATGAATCAGACCTGTCCAAGTTGGACTTTTTCATATTTTTTTCCCAGATTCACCACCTAGACCCACTGCAACCTGTGGGGACTTTTGACTTGCTTTCCACTTGGGCACTTGTTATCGCAACTTGTCTCAACTCACTCACTTTCACTGTTGCTCTCCTTCCACTTCCACTTAGCTCTTGCTTTCGCTTTCTTGTAATCGAAACTCATTCGACTTACTTGCTGTTGCTGTCACTTCCCTTCTGCTCTCACTTGGAGACTGGAACTTCTGTGGTTCTGTTTGGTCCCACATGTGATATGCTCTGCCTGTTATTACATTAAACAATGTTGTATCATCTGCTAATACATTGTGATAAACCAGAAGTCTTGTGTGACTTTGGATGACCTTTTATCAGCTAGTGAGTGCACACTAGGGTTGTCTGGTCTTGCATGACCTTGTTGACATCCCAGATGACACCGGTCTATCACTGGCATATATGTCTGGCCAGTCTGTTACTGGCATACATGACAAGCTAGTCTGTTACAGCTCATATAGTCTGATTATCTGGTATATCCTTGCATGCATTGCATGGTATGTAGACCTAGTATTATTTAAAATCCTCATACCACCTTGGTAGTTCTATGAGACTTGTAGAGTGTATGAATGAAAATCAAACACTTAAATACCCATGTATCAAGTGATACTAGACTGTTAGAACTTGTACTACTGTTATTACCATAGAAGCAATTTTACATGCTTACTTGACTTTAGCACTTTTGCTGATGGTGTGAGTCACCTAAGGCAGCACTTCTGAGACCTTCTACCTGCCTGATAGGTGGGTTTTTTATGTAATGGGAAAGTAACCTAAGAGGTCTGGCTCCCCACTATGAGGGACTAAATTGGCACTTGATGGGTTTGTAGGACAGTTGATTCTTCTCCATGATCTCGAGAGTTCATTCCATCCAATAGGTAAGTTCAGCAAGGTCCTTTCCCATGATCGAGATATCGTCAATATAGATATGGACCTGTTTGGAATTGATAACCTCTTTGAAGAGAATGTCAATCATTTGTCGAAAGGAGGTAGGTGAGTTTCACATTCCAAAGAACATGATGGTGGGCTCAAACAGCCCTTATCAAGTATTGAAGGCTCCTTTCCATTTGTCTCCTTCTTTGATACAAATATTGTTAATGCCCCATCAGATATCCATGACTGTGAACAATTCTGCTTCTGATAAATTAGTCTGTTGAATGATCTCAGAGATGAGAGGTAAGGGATAGGCATCTGGGATTGTGTGAGCATTCAGATAGCGATAGTCTTGGATTGGACATAGTCCAGTATCCTGTCCTTGGGCATTAACTTCTTCACCTTTGGGAGCAAAGAAGAATGAGGCAGCTTGTTTGGAGTTTAATCATCATATTCATCCACTTGCAAGTTGTTTCTCTAGGAATTCATTCAGCTTTCCCTGTTCATACTCAGTGAGCTTATACACCTTTCTGATCTTGGGTCTAAAGGTAGGTTTGAGATTGATCACATGGTCAAATTCTGGTTGTCATGGGGGAAGTTCATTGAAGGTAGTCTTCATAAACACCTTCCAGTGCCTCCAGTATTTCTTTGGCACATACTTCTTCATATCTTCCTCCACAGTAGTGGGTCTTGCATGGTCTCCCAGTGAGACCAATCTGATAATCTTGGTGTAGGAGTTACCATTCAATGTAGAGCCTACTTGTGACACTATCACTCTAGCCTGAGAAGTCTTAATTGGGGCCACAGTCTGATGTGAAGTCAGTGTTCCAGCCTTCCAGTCAACCAGGGGATTGTTACATTTGAGCCACAGGTAGCCGAGGATAACCTGTATCATATCTCCTAAATTTGTTACTTGCAAATGGGATCATTCCCTAGGAAAATCTGGCATCTCCATCCACAGGTCTATAGCATATTCAATGGGACCTCCTCAGTTGTCTGTTCCATCTGCATTCTACATGGGGATTGGTCCTTCCAATCGATAAAAGGGGATATCATGCTCCTGCACAAAGTTCCAGTTTATAAAGCATCCAGAGGTGCCAGAATCTATCAATGCACTGGTGGCAATTCGTCTACCAGTGTCTGTGGTTTCCAACCAAAGGGGTATGGTTAAAGATTCTTCACTCAGATCAAGTGCACCAAGAATTTGAGAAATAGATTGCATAGGGGTAGTGGTACACATAGAACAGGAGTCTGCAATGCATGAGCTATTGTCCAGACTAATCAAAAACCCTGTTTCTCCAAAGCTCTCTTCAGCTCTTCTTTCCTCTTAGGCTCCCAGTTGACGATACCACACTTCTCGAAATCTTGATGAGAGCCTTCATTAGAGTTGAGCTCCTCAATCGAGGCTGAGGTCTCTAGGACTTGAACATTTCTTCCTTGACCAGGTTTCTTTCCTCCATGACCTCTAGCTGCTGGGGGTGAAGGAGTGGCTTCTAGAACCAGAAGTACTTATCCTAGAAGCATTGGGACAAGAACTGGCAAAGTGGCCAAATCATCTACAGTTGAAACATGCTCCTTTGGGAATTCCTCCTAGTGAAGCAGGCTTCTCTTCTTATTTGATTCTAGGGGCAGCAGAGTTGGAATGGATGGAGGGACCAGCAGGTGGTCCTTATTGGTAGGGGGTGTTGGTGATGTAAGTGTTGTGAGTCTGGGGCTTAGAAGATGCTCTAGCCAGAAATTCTTGATGTCGCCTGTCAAGTTCAGCAGCATGAGACTGCCATTCAAAGAGGGTGGCTGGTTGACAATCTAAGAGGTAGATCTGTTACGAAAGGGAGGAGTTGAGTCCATCTTTATACAAAGTCATCAAAGCTTCTTGTCTATATCCAGTATCATGGGCCCATCAATTGAAATTAATGTTGTACTCCTCTGCACTCTTGTTGAACTGCTTTACATCCTTGATCTTCAGTTGAGCAGTTGACTTGGGATCCAAGTCTCCAAAGTCTCAGGTGAGGACTTGTTCAAAGACAGCCTAATCAGTACCAACCCAGTTTAACATTGTGTAAGCATCTACTTGATGCTTAGCACATAGTTCTGCATTTCCTCCAATCATATATGACAAGGCATAGATAATCTTGTCAGCCTCTGAGATTCCTAGTTATCCCAAATGATTTAGCTTAACTTGATGCAAGAAGTTGCAAAGCTTGGTGGGGTCACTAGAGAATTCATTGGGAGGGTTCATCTTGATCTTGGTGGGGGCAGGGGCAGGGGTAGGGGTAGGGATAGGTTGGGGGAATACTGGGGGTGCTTGGAAGGGTTGGGGGAATAGCCTAAGAGGGGCAGGGGGTTGGAGGCCTATGAGGTTAGCTATCAATACTTGGAGTTGTTGTTGTTCTATTCTGTGACTCACTTGCACTTGGTCTTGTTGGACCTGCAGCAATTGCTGATAATCCTGCTTCATAGTCTCAAAGGCTACACATGGATCTTCTTCTTTGTCCTCATCATTATCCTCAGCTTGACCTTTCCCTTTTGAGTGAGAGGGACCTGCTTGTTCTTTTTCTTTGTCTTCTTCTTGGGTAGGGTCAACCATCTTATCATGGAAGGGAGCTGGGACAGGAGGGAGAGAGCCTTCCTGGGAGGGAGGGGTAGCAGGGTGAGGGATAGTGGATGATGAACAAGTCAAAACCATTGGTGGAACAGTAGCAGTTGGATACTAGGGGGCTTGATAGGAATACAAGGGGAGAGAGCAAGCCTAATTGATGTTGATGTCTGGGGGGTGAAAGTGATCTGGTGGGTGAAGACCTTCAGTGCTGGCCAGATAGAGTAGAGGTTGTCTAGCGTGGAGTGAGCAAGGAAGTCGGTATCTTGTTAGATAGCAGTCTAGGATTGATCACAAAGTTTTACTTCAGGCTCTGAGTGTAGGGTTTTAAAGGGCTAGCAGACTACTGATTGGGGGTATTAATGAAAGATACCAACTTATCCTAAGTCTATCTACTGCTAGCTTTATATACTAGCTACATGTGAGTCATAGTAACTACATATGAGTCCTAGCTATGGATAAGTTATGGTGACTATGTATGAGTCTAAATACAAATGAGTCATAGTGACTATGGATGAGTCACATGGAATGTTAAGGAAAGTGATGGTGTGCTAATATAGGTATGGCTTGGTCACCTTCTATTACTAAGTGGAGCTTTAGTAGCTAAGCAGTGATACAACCCCTTGGTCCCTTGAGCTCTGGAGGACATGTTTTATATATCAATGTGATCCCCAAGACACCTACTACACTGCTATGATGTCCCCAACTATGCAAGTTGGCTTCCTGTCCAGCAATTTATCTCCGAATTCCTCAATCCTTCAATTTGTGATTGCAGCTCATATCAAACAATGCATCTGATAGCCAGACATCTATTGTGTATATTTTCATCATTTCCATTAACCCTTTCACTGGTGACTTCATTCAGAAGTCTCATCCCTTTACTATATAGCATACAAAGGGATCTTTGTTTTCACAGATATATTTACTTGTAGATATATTTGTATCATAGAGAAGGAAGATAGATTCCATCATCCCATGTCTAGTCCTTCATGTTTAAGCCTCTTTGACCACCTCTAGCACTCTACAGAGTGCTCCGATTTTCTGATTTCTTCAATTTCTTCAATTTTCATTCTTTCTCTATATTAGTCATTGTAGCTTAGTTGGACTTGTCTTATCTTTGCTTGGGATTCCCCAGAGATTCCCCATGATTATGCTATGAGATTCCCCATAGCCTTACCTTTTTCATTTACCTAAGATAGGATACACTTCATTTCCGACTACTTATGTTTCATCCCTTCACATGCTCCACATTGTTATCATGCTTATCTCTTATCTACCACATGTATTCCTCATTATAGTACTGACTCATCCGCCGTAGTGTAGTTAGTATATAAACTCCTAGTTAGTCATACTCAGACCTTAAGTCTGATTCCTCATTAGACACCCCAATAAATAGGACTTGAGACCATCATCATTGTCTTGGATAGAGCACCCAGAAGTAAAGCTGTCTCAATAAAAACCAGTTTATAACACTTTCTATTATATATCTCTGACAAGATCCCTACAAGTACAACTTCCCTTCTACAACTACACAAGCAAACCCACCAGATGATCCACTAGATGATGCTATTGTTAATGCTTACCTTGCACACAATGCCTTTGATCATAGTACAAGTTCTCTTATTCTAAATGACAATAGTGATCAGTATGAGCAGGTGCATACTGATATCATCAAACTCCTAGGTCTGTCACAACTGTAGTTGTAGGTCTTTTCATTAATCACAAGGCAGGCTTTGGTTAAATCTATTGTGTGCCTCTGCTGAGAGTTTCAGGAATCTAGGCATGAACAGTTGGCCCAATTGATTCAGGTTATGTTTCTCTTTCCTTGTCTGATAGAAAGGAAGTCTGATAATTCTAATTGTGTTTGTACTACTACAAGTAATCTCACAGGAGGATGAAGTTGTTATAAACTGGTTGTCGATGAGATGGTTTTACTTCGGAGAGCTCTGTCCCAAGACGATGATAATGTCTCAAGTCCTAGTTATTGGGTTGCTAACGAGGAATCAGACTTAAAGTCTGAGTACGACTAACTAGGAGTTTATATACTAACTACGCTACTGCGGATGAGTCAGTGTAAACACGAGGAATACATGCGACGAGTAAAGATAAACATGATAAGGGACTCGGAGCATGTGAAGAGATGAAACATAGTTGTCGGAAATGAAATGTATCCTATCTCGGATATATGAAAAGATACGGAATTGTGGGGAATCTCTGGGGAATCCCAAGTAGAGATAAGACTTGTCCGACTAAGCAGTAATGACTAACATAGAGAGGAAATGAAAATTTACATCCATGACATACACCTCGTTTCTCGGGAAATTCGACCCGAATTTCAAGTTTGGGCGGTGTCGGTCGTTTCGTCTTCTGAGGCCTGAGTCAGGATTTCCTCAGTGGCGGGGGCCTCGATGACCACTGAGAGGGAAGTGATGGGGGTAGCTTCCGAGGCCACTTCGATGGGGGAAGGGGCTCGGACTGTCGCGACGTTGTCTTCATCCAGGTATTCCAAGTCGAGGTTGATGGGGTACTCGACTGACGCACCGTAATCGATTATAGTCTCCGTTGTCGCGAGATCTTGTTGGGCCCAAAGAAAATCTTCTCGGGAGAGTCGTTCGGCTCGACGACTCTCTTCTATGAGCTTGACGATGATGGCGCGGGTGGTGACGTCGTAGCAATCGACCCATGTTCGCTTCTTTTGTTGTTGGAGCTCCCAAACTTTGAGCTCACTTTCGTCCCAGCGGTTCTTCCAAAACAGGGCGCTCTTCTCTGATGCCTTGAGCTCGGCTTTCAAGACTTCGTGTTCTTGACGAAGTTCTTGGTTCCAGTTACTGACACTATTACTGTGAACCGTGAGACGCGAGATGGTAACGGCGGGGTCTTCGGGAGGAGGGGTCTCCGTAGGGTATTCTTTGAAGAAATCTTCTGCGCGTGCCCAAGCTTGTCGACGTAACTGTCGAGTGGAGGAGGAAGAGGTGGAGGGACCGGGAGTAGGGGAACGGATGGCGGCGGACGAGGGGATTCGTCCAGCGCATCGAATGGCGACTTGAGGAGAGGGAGATCGAGTGGCGGGCATTATGAGTGATGGTTCAACGATGTTGGGAACTAGTGTTGGGCAGGTTCGTCGAAGGTAGGAAAAGACTGGATGGAATCGTATCAACGATTCTGGGTTTATAAATGCCAACTCGACCTAAAAATAGAATTCAAAAAATGGACAGCCGGGATGATGACAAACGAGTTAAGTCGCCGTTTGAATTGAGTCTTCGTAAGTCTTCACAATCTCCTTGGCCTGTCGTAAGACATTCGATCATTCTTCCCAAGTAGTTTCTTCGATCGGATAACCTTTCCACTTGACCAAATATTTTCGTCGGCGTTGAGCTCCAGAGTGTTGAAGAATAGATTTGACTTCATATTCTTCTTCGTTCTCGATTAGATCTGGGGGAGGTCGAGATGTATCAGTAATATCAGGGTGGAGTGACTTATCTTCGATGTTCGGTCTCAGGAGTGATACGTGAAAAACTGGGTGGAGCTTCCAAGTTCCGGGGATATCGATAAGATACGCAAGATCTGATATTTGTTTCAGGATCTTGAACGGTCCAGTTCTCCTGTTATCTAATTTCTTGGCGGGTCGAGTCGTCTTGATGTTTTTGGTATCTAACCAAACTGAATCTCTGACTCGGAAGGAGGGAGAGAGTTTCCGTTTTCAATCGGCATATTTCTTCATTGATTCTGCAGCGTGTGATAGTGATTCGCCAGCACTCTTCTGAGCACGCGTGAGACGTTCATGGAAGGTGTTTGCTGCGGGGACGTTACTCAGGGATTCGATTGTGATCGGCAAATGAGGGTGACAGCCATATTCTAAATAGAAGGGTGATTGTGATGTGGCAGAGTGTTGTCAATTATTGTAAGCGAATTCGGCAGAAGCCAACCATTTGGACCAGTCGTCTTGCATGAAATTGGTGTAGAACCGTAGGTAGACTTCGAGTTCTTGGTTCGTTCGTTCAGTCTGACCATCGGTCTCAGGATGATAAGCAGTAGACAGTCCAGAAATGGTTCCTAGGAGTTTGTTGAGGGCTTCAGTGAATTTCGACGCGAATTGGACTCCACGATCAGAAATGATCTTTTTTGGCCATCCATGATGCTTCCAGATGTGATCACGGAACAGTCGGGCAGCACCTTCTGATGAGAGATTGGAAGTCGTCGGAATAAAGTGGGCACGTTTTGTAAAGCGATCGACAACTACCATCACGGCATCGTATCCAAGCGAGTCAGGTAGTTGAACAATGAGATCGACGGTTATCTCAGTCCATGGTTCGGTAGTGGGGGGTATAGGTTGTAGGAGTCCTGTCAGCTTTGAAGGATAATTCTTGTTTTGCTGACAAGCAGGGCAGGACCGTACGTAGTTGATAACGTCTTGAGAGACGCCATCCCAAACAAAGTTTCAGAG
Organism: Porpolomopsis calyptriformis; assembly: GCA_951640195.1. NCBI lineage: Eukaryota > Fungi > Basidiomycota > Agaricomycetes > Agaricales > Hygrophoraceae > Porpolomopsis > Porpolomopsis calyptriformis. The sequence goes on from OX621163.1 coordinate 2,847,307, forward strand.
CACTAGCTCTTTCGTCTTCTCAATGCCAGGGTGTCCAGCGTGGGGGTAGGCGTGGGACAGTCGTATTATGTCTGTGCGCAGAGATACTTCCTCTGGCACCACAATTCGACCTTCAACATCGCGAACCAACCCATTGGCTTGGTCCCAAAACAATGAGGCATCCTTGATTTTCTGTGAGATCTTGTTCGGTATTGGTAGCTTGAAGTGTAATCTTGCGAAAAAGTTCGGTTCTGAAAGTTTGATGATCGAATTGATCCAGTGTTCATCCACGATTAAAATCTCATCTTCCACCTCGCCTTTACCCTCGTCAAAATAATCCAGGCGCCTAGATAACCCATTGGCCTTGTTCTTTCTCCCCGGGACGTACTCGATTTTGTACTCGTATCTTGATAAAATTTCTGACCAATGAGCACGTCGTCCAAATAACACACGAGCAATACTGAAATACTTGAGGGCGAGGCTGTCGGTACGAATCAGAAGGTCATGTCGTGAACCTTCCAAAAGATGCCGCCACGCCTTAAGACAGTCTATTATCACTAAAAGCTCGGCGTCGTGAGTTGGATATTTCTTTTCAGCAGGGGTTAAAGATCTTGAGTGAAAGCCTATGGGTTTCCATTCGTTTTCATGTAGTTGAGACAATATTCCTCCTAAGGCAAAGCCAGAGGCATCGGTCTCCAAGCAGTATGGTAGATCTTGATCCGGTACTTCGAGGACAGGGGCATTTGTGAGGGAATCTTTCAATTGATTAAAGGCGTGTTGTCGTTTGGGAGTCCATTCCCATATAGTATCTTTGCGGAGTAATTGGTTAAGTGGTTGAGCGATCTTTGAAAAGTCCTTGATGTATTTTCTCCAGAAATTCGCGCTTCCGAGAAAGGATTGGAGTTGTTTTACTGTTCGAGGTTCAGGCCATTCAGCAATGGCCTTGATCTTCTTGGGGTTGGTTCCGATATGACCTTTCATTAAGGTCATCCCCAGATAGATCACCTCCTCTTTCTCGAATTGGCATTTGATGGGTTTACAGGAGAGTTTGTTCTTCTTCATGATGTCAAGGGTTTTGAACGTCCAGTAACGCAATTCTTCTAGATCATCTCCACAGATGAGAACGTCATCAATATAGATAAAAACACAACCTGATTTCAACACTTCAGCAAATCGCGTATCGATCATCCATTGGAATGTAGCTGGAGAGTTCCGTAGACCAAAGAACATCACTCTTGGAACATAGAGTCCTTTGACCATGTTGAAAGCGGCTTTCCATTCGTCGCCTTCTTTAATCCGAATGTTGTTAAATCCCCATCGGATATCCACAACTGTGAATAGTGTAGCAGATCGTAACTTGGGTTGCTGAACGATTTGATGGAGAAGTGGTAGAGGATATCGGTCAGGAACAGTAAAGTGGTTCAGGTAACAGTAATCTTTGATTGGTCTATATCCAGCATCTTGTCCTTTCGCATTGATTTCTTCAGCTTTCTTGCTCAGGAAGAAGGGAGCAGCTTGAGGTGAGGATCCTTTGAATATTCGTCCAGTGGCCACGTTTTCTTCCAAAAACTTCTCTAGGAAGTCTATCTCTCGAGGGGACATCAGATAAGTCGCGTCATTTTGGGGTACGAAGTTATCTTTGAGATCAATGACGTGATCAAACTTGGAATGAGGTGGAAGGCAATTGAAGGACTCCTTGGCAAAGACACTAGCATAGTCTTTCCAATAGACCTCCAGTACAAACTTTCGCATATCTTCCTCCACCGTGCTGGCTCGAGATTCGTCCGATTTTGAAATACTTGTTATTGCCAGCAAGACCGATTCTACCACAGAGGACTCTGCTTCGCCGCTACAATACCGACGAGAAGTCTCTTTGCCTCCGAGAGCCAGTGTTGACTTCTCCCAATCGATACTAGGGTTTTGAGCTCTGAGCCATGGGTAGCCGAGGATAATATCAAACTTAGATCCGAGGTCGGTCACTTCCAAACGGATTCTTTCGGTGTGTCCACCTGGAGCTTCTATCCAGACATCTGTGTCAAAAACGATCGGGCCTCCTTGGTTCTCTGACCCATCGGCATTCCGTACGGGGATTGGGGTTTCCAAATCCTGAAGAGTAAATTTGTGACGAGTTGCGAAGGTCTCGTCCATAAAGTTTCCAGAAGCTCCACTATCAATAAGACACATGGCGGGGACACGTCGGCCACTGTCTGAAGCTTTGATCCAAACATCCATCGTAAGTCCTGAATCGCCCTTTTCGATAGTACCGAGAGTTCGAAATAAATTGCATGGGGTAATGGTACATTGAGTGGTATGGTCCGTATCGTTGAGCGCATCGTCCGAACCTTTTAAAAACCCTGGGACTTCAAGTCCGCTGCCAGCCTCTTCTTTCGATCATCCGACCAATTGCGTATACCAGATTTTGCCATATCTAACGGAGTCTCGCTCGTTGCCAGTGTAGTGGGTGAGCTGACATTCTCCACGTGGGGCTCAGTGGTAACGACACATATGTCTCTGCCTCATCCTCGTCCTCGTCCTCTGTAACCTCCTCTACCTTGAAAGTATCCTCCTCAACGTGAGGAAGAGGTATCGGGTAAATTCTTTGCATCACTGGCGACACGGTTTGGGCAGGCGTTCGTGAAGTGGCCAGGTTGGCCGCAGGAGTAACAATTCCCGTATGGGATCGTATGGGCAGAAGAGGAAGGCTCCTCTCTTTTGATGGTGGGGGCTGCTGACATTTGGCAGGTCGTCGTTGCAGCCACGTATGATCCTCGAGCAGGAAAGGGATTGGAGTATTGTGGTCAGGACGTAGAGGACTGTTTTTGTGAGGCGAGAATGTCCTTTTGATGTTGATAGCGTGTCGTGGCGTCCTTCCACTCTTGAAGTGTGGCAGGGACGGCGGGGAGTCGGTAAACGTATTCAATGAACTCGGAATCGAGTCCAGCTTGATAAAGATCGATGAGGGCGGCGTCGTTGAAACCAGTATCGACTTGTAAAGCGCCGAAGCGCAGGTTGTAGTCTTCAATTTTCTTTCTTCCTTGGCGAAGACTCTTGATGTCATTGTGAGCACGGGACTGTCTGTCGATTCCTTCAAACGTTGATCGGAATCGAGCTACAAAGGTGGCCCAGGTAGCAGTCGGACCAGTCCAGTTGACAGTCCTCATGTCGTTAGTCTCCTTTTCGGACCAAGTTTGGGCCATCATGCCCTTCATGAAGGAAAGGGCAAAAGGGATTTTGTGTTCATCGCAGTACGGTTTTCCCATGAAATACAATTCGCAGCTGTTAATAAATTTGTCGACATCTTGTTGTCGACCAGTGAACTCGTCTGGTTTGGCCATCTTTATCTCGATGGTGGGAGCGGCAGGAGGTTGAGGTTGAGGTCCCAGTGGGGGCTGAACCTGAGCTTGGGCAGCAAGTTGTTGATGGAGATCTTGGATCTCTGCTGCCTGGTTCGCATTCGAGGCCTGAAGATTGGCCATCTCCCTCCGCAAGTCGTTCATGACTGCGAGGATTTCATTAAGGTTGGGAACAGGGGGGTTAGCGCGAGAACCCATTGGATCTGGTGATGGTGAAGGTGAAGGTGTTGTTAAAGGTGAAGAAGGTCAAGTTGGTTGTTGGAACGGGAAGGGTTGATACCTAACAGTAGGGGGAGTAATGGGACGTTGTGACTGGGTGGCGGCGAGTAAGCGAGTTGTTTCACTTCGAGTTCTTCCTAGAGTTTGTGCGATACTTGGCAAAGGAGAAGCTTGACTAGCTTCCTCATTTGGATCTGGGAAGATTCGAGTTTGTGAGTAGAGTGATTGAGAAAGGGGATTGTTCTGCTCAGAGGGATCGTAAAGGTCCTCGTCGTCGTCGTCCAGTGTTAAAGCAAAGATGGATCAAGTAGAGGGGAGAGAGCAAGAAGGAAGTCTGATTCTTGTTATAAACTGGTTGTCGATGAGATGGTTTTACTTCGGAGAGCTCTGTCCCAAGATGATGATAATGTCTCAAGTCCTAGTTATTGGGTTGCTAACGAGGAATCAGACTTAAAGTCTGAGTACGACTAACTAGGAGTTTATATACTGACTACGCTACTGTGGATGAGTCAGTGTAAACACGAGGAATACATGTGACGAGTAAAGATAAACATGATAAGGGACTCGGAGCATGTGAAGAGATGAAACATAGTTGTCAGAAATGAAATGTATCCTATCTCGGATATATGAAAAGATACGGAATTGTGGGGAATCTCTGGGGAATCCCAAGTAGAGATAAGACTTGTCTGACTAAGCAGTAATGACTAACATAGAGAGGAAATGAAAATTTACATCCGTGACAGAAGTGATGTAACAGATATGGCTGTTACAGAGCCTACAGAGGCAGGTGATCAGTGTTGATAGGTGTTTGGCACCTCAGAGCAGTATAGAGGCTGTATTTACCACTATTTATAGTATGTTTTAACCCTTTGCCACTGCTTGTACCAGAGATACTGCACCTAATAGATATTAGTTGTATTCAGTCTGGTCTTGAGCAAGGCAAGAACCAAAACCCTTACAAGTGATGATCCACTTCACCCTCAGAGTTTATATAGTATTTCTAAAGTAGGAGTCATTATGAGTCAGCCTCCACAGTCACCCTCTTTCTATTATTCACAGCCTCCAATTTTAAGGTTTGCCATTGTTTCTAGTTATACTGCGGAAGGCTGTGTGCTTCTGATAACTCAACTCTATTGGGCATAGCCTTCCGCAGCACAGGGCTGTATTGTCTCATGACTTGTTCCTATTGTTCTTCAAGTCATGAGATTGCTGTTATTTCTATTTCTTGTCTGGCGTATCAGGTTTCTCTTCTTCAACTGAGGAAGCTCCTTTTGGTCCCTCCTTTGTCTGTAGGCATATAAAAGGTGAAGAGTTGCATCCCTATGCTTCAGTTCAATCCTTGTCGATTATCATGACTCCCTCCCACCAAGGTCACTATGTTTGATTCTTCAAGCAGTCTGGGGTTGTGCATCACACTGCCCCTGTCTTTCTTGACTGTGATTTGTTTCACTACTACCTTTAGCATATCCCTTCCAATGCCGATCTCTGCTGGTCATCTTTCTCCTGCTTTGCTTGCGGTAGCAAGCACAAAGTCAAGAAGTGTCCATACATTCACTGGCTGATCCAGCATGCTTGTAGTCTAATGGAGGATCTGCTTGGTGAGTATCTTGTTTTGTCTTTATTAGTCTTTGTTTGTTAATAATAGGCCTTTCCTTAGCTTGGGATGATGACGCCCCTCCCCCTACTTCCCAGCTCCCTTTGGAGGAGCAGGTTAATTGGGGGTCTGATAAGTGGGCTAACTCTCTTCCTTCTGTTAAGAAGGAGGCAGTTGACTAGGCTGCTAGTCCCTCCTTCCATCCTTGGACCCCTGGTCCATTGAGTTCTTTGTCTAGTAGTAAGCTCTCAACTCTCTCACCCTCTTCATGATTACTAACTCCTTATTTCTTAGTTGAAGACTTGTCAACATTGTTGACCAATATCAATGTCAAGATTGAGGATGAAGAGATTCTACCCAGTTTGTTGTGGAGTCCCACCAACAATTGGTTGGGTAAGGAAGTGAGAAAGATTGCAATGAGTTTTGTTGAGGGGAAGGCTGAGGAATTACAGGCCTCCGGTGGTGATACCAATGGGGCAATTTATTGGGGGAACAAGTTGGCTGTGCTAGATGGTTAGGTAGTTTCTAGTTTTGTTGAGTTTCTGAGGGAGAGCTTAATGCAGGAGGTAGCCAAGATGGATTAGGTTTTAGATAGTCAGTTAGACATAGACCACCCCTTTTGTATGAATAGCCTCTGCTGCTGCCAATAAAGACAGCCCTTCTAAAGAGAAAACAGTGAGAAAACAAAGAAAAGAGAGGAAAAGAACAGAATTTTAAGAGAGTAAATCCCAATTTCATAATAAGGTCATTATTGCTGCTTCATCCCTCCCCTCCTAGATCTTGACTCCCCACAGGACTATCAAAGATGGCAGTGTGGCTTACACATTCTCGGCATTAATGTAGGTGTGTTTCCAGACTCACAACTGTCCTCAATTGAAATGGCAATGGTTTGTTTCATCTTCATGCTATCTAGGGGATTTATTATAATTTGGTAGTTGAATGGTTTTACTTCTCACATTGGAGGGGCTGATGAGGAATTGAATGTTTGACTAAAGATTGAGGAGCTAACTAGGAATTGAACTTATCTTACTAACTACAAGATCAGGCTTTATATACTAACTACCTGAGTTAATATGAGTCAATCATAAGGATGATTACAAAGCATAAAATGGAATGTGACTAGTGAAGAGTTACAAAAAGAATAGCAGAAATGGAATGTGACTTGTGAAGAGTTAGAAGGAAGGTACATGTGATCAGTCTCTATATATAAATCAGTAAAGCAGAAGGATAAATGGTTAAGAGACTAATCAAGTCTGACTAAAAGAGAAAGGAAAAAATACATCTGTGACAGAATTGTGCCCAGAGCAAAATGAATGGGATCTCAACAACTGAAATCAACAAGCTCTAGTGTACAAACCTCTCATTCTGATTACTTAGCCTGCACCAGACCTGTTTCTCTTTTTCATTCCCCCCAAGCTATGCCTGCAACTGGGTCCTTAGCTTGACTAATGTGGCAGATGCACTGTACACATTACAATTGATCAGCAAAGACAGTATTAATATTTATGGTGTAGCCCACTTGCTAATTATTAATAAGCAGGGCATCACATTCTGAACACTTGTATCACTTAGATTTTTACTAGCCCCAGTCTTACTACAGGATACCATAAAAATGGTACCTATATGTTTGTCAGGTTACAAATTCACCTCACATGATTACACTGCCTATCTACACGAACAGGCATTGATCCTCACCCAACCATGAGGCTACACTGCCCTACTCCAGGGTGGGATTGTTTGGCAGTTAGCCAAGGAGAGTCTCAGTCTCAACTCCGCATTGCAAGGCCCTTTATCTGCAGTAACAGTACATCATATGGGGTACTGCACAGATGAACTAGAGCTGGGCTGCACACTATGGGATAATGAACTCTCAGATGCAGAGGTTTGACTTATCTGTGGAGTCTACAACTGTTACATGGGTATGTATAGTGTTGCTATCTTCTACTAGAGCTGATCCTTTACCTCCCAGGATATGGTGATCAGATGGCAGTGAAATCTTAGTGGCCCCTTCCCACCACTTGGAATGAGCATGATTGTGGTGTCAATCTTAGCTATTGGACAGAGCAGAATGAGGAGTGGTATCAAAAATGTTTGAAAGAGATCCAAGATAGACAGGCTGAACCCCTCCCTGCCAACAAGTGGTGTGACTAACTGAAAGGAATGAGAGAAACCCACACTCTCAAAGCAAGCATTCAAAAGTTCTCATATGAGTACTTAGATGGCCACCACTTCTTTGCATAGCATCTCACCACTTGTAACATTTTCAATACCATGTTTTTCATATTATACTGATAAGTAAGAAAATCAGTGTGCACTTGCTCACATGCTTATCATTCCAGACATTGCATGCTTCAGTGTGCAATCAATTTTGTAGCATGCAAAATCTTAGAAATTGTGGTAATTTTGCATTGTACAAAATGTTTGTGCAATATTTAAAATATTTCATGTTTGAAAAGCTTAAGTATTTGTGGGAAATTGCACACAGTAGATCTTTTTGTTTTACAGAAATGCAAATTATAATTAAAATGTTACATTTTCCCATGTTTTTGCAAGAATGCAAGTTTATAAGAGCAAGATTTGAATGACATTTAACATTTCAGACCAATTTTGCACAAGGGGAAGAAAATAATTGCAATAGACAAAATTTTTCACAATATTATAACAGGCTACGAACTATTTTGCATAAGATTTTGCACGCGGGAAAATAATGGGGTGCAAGGAGTGTTTGCCGGTATCTCACCGGTTTCCTGATGGTGTACTCGGGCCGGTCCTCATTTGTCTGATCGCCCTGCACTGGATATAAAGGCTCGCTCGACTGTATCCTTGTCTCAGAGCTGGTCTCTTCCCATCATCACTCTTGTGTGAACATTTTACCATTGTGCTTGCTACGATCTTCATCATGCGCTTTTTTCATCCTCTTGCCATCATACTTTGTTTGGCTGTTGCCACATTTGCATTGCCCTTTGTACGCATCCAAACAGACTCTTGACTTGAATTTCCTTGACTTGTCTTCAGCCAGCCAGTGATCAAGCGATCGACAAAGTAAGCCTACGTCGTTTTGCGTTGTTGTTATCTTATCCCACGTATATAGCCCCTCATCACATTCGCCCCCAACATCAAGCCTGAGGAGGAGGGTCCGCTCAGGGCGCATGCGTTGGACTGGTATAAGGGTCTACCGCCTGATGCACCAGCTTCCGGATGTGGACGGATCCACTTCTACCAAGGTTACCACACCAACAATTTTGACCCGAGACTTCATGCAACCGCTCAGGCCCACCGCGGGCGAAGCAAAAGCAAAACTGGTTGTGTTGGCAAATACCACCTTCTTTATGCTGAGAGGCCGGAGGGGCCACAGGCTAAAGGTGATGCGCAGGGTTCACAATCGAAGGGGTATCAAGCTGCACCGGAGGAACCACAAGCGGAGGGGTCACAGCCTGGACAGGGATCACAAGCGGAGGGATCACAGCCTAGACAGGGTCCACAATCGAAGGGACCACAACCGGAGGGAACACGGCCTAAAAAAAAGAGGAGGAACAGAAAGAAACCAAAGTAGCGCACATGTCACAGCTAGATGAACATAACGGCTGGCACCGATCAAAGATAGAAAACACTATTGCGAATTTCCTGTCTCGATCCACCATAAAATGAGCTTCCCATGGATTTCAGGCTATTTTTTCCAAGTACAAGGATACTTTTTAGCAAACTTCTCAAGGAGGCCGTCTTTTACCAGCCTCCGTCTTACTCTCCGATTCTGATGAGGCTTGGGCGACGCGACGCATTTAAAAGTGCTGCTAAGTTGGTGGTCACCGACATATGACAGAAGTTGGCCTGGGATTTCAGCGGGCCAGGATCAGTATCGGAGAAAAATTTAACGCACACTGTGTTGTAGTCTCCGGATTAGAAAAAAGTGCGAGTGTGCGTCGGTTTCTTGAAGGAGACAAGTGAAAACTATTTGATCGGGTTGGCGATAGCTGTTGCACAATAATGCGTCTATTTCTCCTCATTTGAAGTACCCATCACAAGAACTACTTGCACTTTGAGGTCTTTCGCCCGGTAGGATCTAACCGGCAGCTTGCGCCCTCTCCAGCATCTTGTTAATCGCAATAGGCCGACCGCTCGCCTGATGCGCCAAGTCAGCCAATCTGGCTTCTCTCATCTTCATCAACACTCTCGTCAGAAGCGAGGGTGTCACCATAGTGTCCCCACCGCTCCCAATGCCCCCATCATCTCCCCCACCATCGCCGTCCCCGGAGGGCAGCCATCCCTCCGTGTCCTCGGCAATGTCTGGTGGCGTACCGCCATTACTCTGGCTTCTCATGCTCCCTGGACGGGACGCCGACACGGACGCCGCCGCCGATTTCGAACCTGCGCTCCCAGCACCGCTCGTATTCGTAAACAATGGCGATGCCGACGTGACAGGTTTAGCCGAGTCAGGTGTCGGGTCCTCCCTGTACCGTTCCCATAGGGCGTACATTGAGACAATTTCTTGCACAATGGTCGCGACGAGGGGGAGGGAAACGTTTAGTTCTGACAGGAATGCGATTGGGTCGTTGCTTGTTGTGGGCTTGGGTTGGCTCCCGCTGTTCGAATTGGCCTGGCGGGAGGATCGGCGTGGTCGTGGAGGGGGTTCTTGTGATGCGGGTCGAGGGTTATTGATGATGGTGTTGTGTGTCGGAACGTGTAGGACGAGGGTGATGTATATGGCGGCAATCGCGATCAGATGTGGAGCGTAGAGGAGACACAGTTCGGATCGGAACGTGTCATTGATAACGAACCTTGCACATAAAAAATAGAGTGAGTTGGGATGTGAGATAGACAACATCGACTTACCACGCTAACTGCAACGCGCCTTCCTGCAGCTCAAGCTGGCCTTCTCCCGTTCCCCAGTAGCGGGGTCCATCGTCCACTCCTACACCCACTTCACCTGCCTCGGCATCTAGCAAACCATCTGAACTACCTGCATTCTCCTTCTTACACAAAGTAAAGAGCGTTCTGTACGGGTGAAAGATGGTTAGATCGCATTCGAGATCGTCTACGAGATAAAATTCCATCTCTGCAAGCTTGGCATTGTCAGAAGGGAACATCCCGATTGCGTAGTTTTCCTCTTGTAGGGAATACGCGAGTCAGCATGAGCCTTGAAAGAAACCAAGTGAGATGCTTACGACTGAATAACGATCGCGCCTCTGCAACAACGCTCTTGATCGGCACGGGGCTTTCCTCAGCCTTCGCTGCAACGTAGCAGCATGCGGCCATGACGAGAAACGGATCTGTCTCGCAATATGAGTTTTTGACGTAGAATCTCCGGAAGAACACGGTCGCGGTGGCGATAACCCGCTGGCGCAATGAGAGCTTTTTGCCAAGTTTCGATATGGCTGGCCAAAGTACCGGTTAGAAAGGGCGGGCAATAGGTAAAAGGAGCGTACCATTTGCAAAGAAGATGAGAAGAAATTCAAGGTGTTGTGGATCATCCACGTACTGCAGGTCGCACGCCCGAGCCTGCTTAAGAGTTGCTCGGTCGACGATCCAACGTTTGCTGTGGATAACATGGCATACCAGTGTTGTAAGTTAACTGTCATCGCATCGAGTGCTGACCTTGGCTTCTCACTAATGTGAACTCGACCAAAAATCCGTCGCCATGCTTCCAGACGTTCACCGCGATGAGTGCAAGTGACCAAAACGTGACAAGCTCTAATAGGCTGCAGGACACGTCAATTCCCCGCACATCTAATCTACCCGGTGATTCCTATCTCTTTCCGTCATGTCTGGCAGCGTAAGAGCCAGAAGGCCAGCGTCGCCACCGCCAGAACTTGCACGAACAGGCCCAAGATTTCCCCACGCACGCCAGGACCATCTAGACGCCGACGCACGGCGAGCCGCAGCATCAAAGGGTTTTGTACCAGGTCGTAAAACTCACCAGCCCGGAGGCCTGAAGGTGACCTCAGGAGAGTGGAAGTTGCTGTTGATCGTCACCCTAGTAGCTGCAGCCGTGCGCTTGTTTCGTCTGTCAAGGCCTAATAGCGTGGTGTGAGTGTTCTCAAGTTTATCACACTCTCTTCTGACTCGAGGGTGACAGCTTCGATGAAGTGCACTTTGGAAAATTTGCTTCAAAGTATATCAAAACTCAGTATTTTGTTGACGTACATCCACCCCTCGCCAAGTTGCTAATAACTCTCGCTGCTTTTGTCTTTGGATATGATGGTCATTTTGACTTTAAGGATATCGGAAAGTGAGCAGTCTCATCCCATCCCTAACACCTCGTACTAAGCGATTGCAGAATGTACGATCGCGTTCCATACATCGCGATGCGCATGGTTCCGGCTACACTGGGTGTTGCAACCGTTCCGCTTGCCTATCTCACACTACGGGGACTAGATTGCCGCGCAACAACAGCTCTTTTAGCGTCTCTCCTCATCACCTTCGAAAATGGGATGGTCACCCAGTCAAGACACATCCTTCTCGACTCTCCTCTGATATTCTTCACCGCACTCACCATCTTTCTCTGGATCGGCTTTTGCAACGAGGATAAACACGAGCCCTTTACGGATTCCTGGTGGACATGGCTTGCACTGTCCGGTCTTTCCCTGGGCGCGGTCGTGAGCTGTAAGTGGGTTGGGCTGTTTACAATCGCCACCGTGGGGTTTTCCACAATACACCAACTATGGCACCTCCTGGGTGATTTAAGACTTCCGCCGAGGACGTTTATAAAACATTTTATTGCCCGGGCCATTTGTTTGATCCTCATCCCGATACTGTTCTACATGTTCATGTTCCAAATACATTTCTTGATCCTCGGCAGCTCTGGCGACGGAGACGGCTTTATGAGCTCCGAGTTCCAGCAAACACTCGGCGGACGTCACATGGCTGATACCTATGCAGGTCAGATCGTTTGTATTAACATTGTAATGTCGATCAACTTTTCCTTCCAGACATCGCGATTGGGTCGGAAGTGACCATTCGTCATCTCAACACTCAAGGAGGATATCTGCACTCTCACGCACATCACTTTCCCGGAGGCAGCAAACGTAAAGCGTCATTCGAAGTTGCATCAGTACCCTTTTCTGACTTGATTCTACAGAGCAGCAAGTCACCCTGTACCCACACCGTGACCACAACAACGACTGGCAGATCTTCAACGCAACAAGGGACGGCAACGAGTATAACGCTACCGGACCCTTTCTACACATCACACCTGGGATGCGCATCAAGCTCCGTCATTCGGCTACTCAGAAGCATCTCCACTCGCACGACGTTCGGCCGCCTGTGTCGGACGTTGACTTCCAGAACGAAGTCTCCGCATATGGGATGGCCGGCTTCGCGGGTGATGCAAACGACGACTGGATAGTTGAGATCGAGCATGGAGATAGGAGGGATAAGGAGTCGAGCAAACGGCTGCGGACGTTACGAACGACCTTCAGGCTCAGACACGCATTGACAGGTTGTTATCTGTTCTCACACAAGGTGAAACTGCCGGATTGGGGTTTCGAACAGCAAGAGGTGACATGCAACAAAAATGCCGTGAAAGCCAACTCCCTCTGGTTTGTTGAGACGAATACTCACGAAGGCCGTACGTCATTTTCAGTCATGTGTCTTAATTGGAAAGAACTCAGAGAATCATAGTGCCTCCGAACGCACAGAAGGTAAACTACCGATTACCTGGCTTTCTCGCGAAGTTCTTTGAACTCCAGCGAGTGATGTGGGCGACCAACGCAGGACTCACAGATCGCCACACTTACGACTCTCGGCCCTCCTCCTGGCCTCGCCTCCGTCGGGGTATCGTGAGTGCCGGGTCTATCCACCTTGCTTACGATCCATCGAACTGACTGCCTCCTTGCAGAATTTCTGGGTCAAGGATCATCGTCAGATATATCTGATTGGCAATCCGGTGATATGGTGGCTCAGTTCGGCTGCCGTGCTTGCCTACGTGGCCGTGCGGGGGTTCCTCATTCTCAGGGCTAAGAGAGGATACAGGGATTTCGAGAACAGTTAGTCGTCGCCCGAAACGAGTGCGGAGATCTTCTGAACCTCATCCTGCAGCTAAAGTGGTCAAGTACGATTCATTGTGCGGATTCATGTTCCTGGGGTGGAGCCTGCACTACCTCCCATTTTACGTTATGGGCCGGCAGCTTTTCCTGCACCATTACTTGCCTGCGCTTTACTTTTCGATTTTGTTGTTGTGTTGCATCTTTGACCTGTTCACGTCGACATTGCGTCCCAGGATCCGACTACAAATCGCGGTGGTCTTGATGGTTATTTCGATTTGGAGTTTTGCACATTTCAGTCCGCTTGCTTACGGTAGCCCATGGACGAAAAGCAAGTGCCACAGTTCCAAATGGCTGAACACATGGGACTTTGCATGGTGAATAAAATCCTCCTTTTCGAACTTATTTGGTTTGATTGATGCCCCTTTCTATGCATACAGTAACGACTATCTGGACGATGTGCGTTGTCTCTTTTGGGACAGTTTTCGAGGCTGATTGGTTTGTTTTGCACAGTACTCGCAATACGGAGGCAGAATTGTGGCGACACCCAAAGCGACCACCGTTTCTGTATCTACCATCGGCGGTGAACCCGGAGGGAGGGCAGCGATTGTGGTAGCGGACAAACCGATCGCTTCGATAGAGGAGGAGAAAACGAGTGTGGTTGCAGGCAAAGCGGAACCAGGGCGTGATATTTTTGCGGGAGATCCTGCGAAAGAGATCCAGAGCGAGAATGTGCTTGTTGTGGATAGGCCGCCTGCTGTGGAGAAGGAGATTAGCACGGTCGTTGCCCAGCAGACGACGGAGGGGAAGGCAAACAGTGCAGAGAGTACGGAGAGTTCTGATGGGTCAGGACAGAAACCTGCTGGACCTCTTGGGGAGGCAGAGGCTGAAGCAGAACGGGCGGCGCATGAGCTATACCCGGATGCGATTGTGGAAAAGTAGATTTCGTTAATTGACGAACACGGTTTAGCCAGGAACGTGATACTCGTTTACCCGACTCCCTCTCCTCTTCGCACTTGCTAGAATAAAATTTAAAAAAAATGCTGGCTCGCTCAGTAGCCCGCGCCCGCGCCCTCTCTGCTCGCTCTTCCCGTCTCTTCTCCTCTTCAACCCTCCGTCAATCCAAAGTTGCCATTCTCGGGGCAGGTGGAGGGATCGGACAGCCACTTTCCCTTCTTCTCAAGAGCGACCCCCTCGTCACCGCTCTCAGCCTCTACGATATTCGTGGTGCTCCGGGCGTGGCTGCAGACGTTAGCCACATCAATACCAATAGCGATGTCGCCCTTCGTCTTTTTCCGTTTCCGTTCCGGACCGTTGACTTTGCAGTGTAGGTCACCGGGTACGCCGCCGACCAGCTCGACCATGCCCTTGAAGGTGTCGACGTTGTCGTCATTCCAGCTGGCGTTCCAAGAAAGGTCCGTGCCCTCAGCTCGTACACTCATACTGAAAATCTCACTTTCTGAGTCGCTTTTAGCCCGGCGTATGTCCTCTTTTTCAAACGTGTTCCCAAAACTAACGCTCCCTAGATGACCCGCGACGATCTCTTCAATGTGCGCCTTCGATCTCCCCCTTCTCTTCTCTTCCTCTAACCAACCCATCCTTTCCCAGACCAACGCCTCCATCGTCCGCGAGCTCGCATGCGCCGTCTCTCGCATCTGCCCCACCGCACTCGTCCTCGTCATCTCCAACCCCGTCAACTCCACCGTCCCCATCGTCTCCGCCACCCTCGAGCAAGCCGGCGTCTTCGACCCCGCACACGTCTTCGGCGTCACCACCCTCGACGTCGTCCGCGCCTCGCGCTTCCTCTCCGCCATCGCCAGCACCTCCCCGAACGAGACCCCGGTCAACGTCATCGGCGGACACAGCGGAAGCACCATCGTCCCCCTCCTCTCCCAGTCCAGCTACGGCAAGGCCCTTCAAGGAGAGGTCTACGACAAACTCGTGTTCCGCATCCAGTTCGGTGGCGACGAGGTCGTCAAGGCTAAGGATGGCGCCGGCAGCGCGACGCTCTCCATGGCCTTTGCTGGCGCCAAGTTCACCAACGCCGTTCTGCGCGGATTGAACGGCGAAAAGGGGGTCATCACCCCCACTTTTGTCAAAAGCCCTCTGTTTGCGGATCAAGGCATCGACTTCTTCTCTTCAAATGTCGAGCTTGGCGTACGTTTTGGCTTCCCTCCATCCCCTCTCTGCCTGTTGCTAAATCTACCCCTCAGACGAATGGTGTCGAAAAAATTCATCCCATCGGCCCATTGTCTGCCCAGGAGCAGAAATTGCTTGAAGCTTGTTTACCCGAGCTGAAGAAGAACATTGAAAAGGGGAAAGCTTTCGTCGCATAACCCTTATAGAGTGGAGAATTTCCTTGCAGTCTTATATATCAATAATTCATACCTGCTTGTTGATCTGCTACTTTCCAATATACTCTGTTGCACAAGGTTCCATTTGACATGTATTCAACTGACATGAAATCAAAGATCCCTTCTACCAATAAATCTTCACCTCATCATCAAAACCATAGCTGCGTTATAAAATTCGACGACGGGCCCAGAAATCAGTAGAGATCGCGCTCACCACATGCTTGTACACCAAGCTGCTCCGCTTCTGTGCATCCTCCGAATCCTCATTAAGTTCCGGACGACCGGCAATGAGCCGAACCTTGGTAGCGTTCCGATTCTTCTCGACGTCCTTTAGCGACCTTTCCACGGATTTTCGGACATCAATCAGGTGAACCAAACCGCGTAACCCCGGTCGAGCGGCTACGCCTTCCCGAATATGACGGAGTGTGCCCTCCCGATCCACACCACCCAAGTTGAGGGCAGGCACAGACTTTGGGACGACAGGTGAGGCGAGTTGTGCAGACTTGGCGGTTGCGAGTTTAGCTTCCATCGCGACAGTAAACGCCAAGAGCTCAGTTGTGACCTTTGTTCCCTTCTTCAGCCTGCCATCCTGCAATAATTGATCCAAGGTCTTGCGAAGTTGCGTGATCTCGGCTTCTCTTTCCGGAAGATCGAACCAGAGAGAGTTGAACTCTATTCCGATAACGTTTGGGTACCTTGGGCAGCCTTGCCCGCGGGTTCGCCAGATGAGATCTTGCAATGTGGCAGTCTCAATTGCGGTTTCTCCCACCCCGTTTTCCGCGTGGAGACCCTCTGTCGAGCTGGCTTCGACCAAAAGTCGTGCGATCTCAGCATAACCACTCTGCGCTGCCAAGTGAAGCGGGGTGCAGCCATCGACGTTGCGAACAAGTAGACCGAGCTTATGGAACTCCAGAAGTAACTTGACGCACCCCTTCCTCCCTCTTTGAACCGCAACGTGGATCGGCTGTCCAAGTTGCAAGCATGAGGGCTGAAGAGAGAAGCGAATAGTGTCGAACTTACCGTGTTCAACGTATCCTTGCATTGCTGTAGGAGCAATGCCTCAGTGACATCGGTCGGAAGCTTGTGGAGAAGATGGTCTAGCAATCTGTCGTGACCGTTATTGCATAAAATGTGATATATGTTCCATCTGTCGATCGTTGCAAGTCAGCCACAATTATGGAGAGCAATCCCCAAAAACTAACCCATGAAGAAGCTCCGTCTCCAAAACAGAAACCCCATTTTCGATCAAGTAATCCACTAAATCTGCATTGGCCCCGGTGGCTACAGCGACCATCAGGGGGTTATATCCTAGAAATTTGACACTGGATGGACATGAGCGACATCCGAATTGTGAGAATATGTCCAACGCACCGTTCATGCAGGGTGGGTGCCATGAAGGTTGGGGACTTGATAAACAGAGTCTTCACCAACGCCAGATTATTACTTAAGATGGCCGCATCTAAGGGAGATTCATTCATGATAGTCATCTTCCAACCAAGCCATGCAGGGAGAGCATGCTCAAGATCAGGCACAGAGCGGATATGTTTTGCCAGCTCGTCGCTGTGAGTAGAGCAATAGAAACGATAGGCCGCAAGTGGACGATCACTACATAGATATTCCACGATGTTCTTGGCGTTAGCTTGGGCGGCCTGCCAAAGGAGGGGAATCTCATTAATATGCTGATGATATCCACGCCTAGCATTGGGATCGTTCTTCTTGGCCAGGTCTTTCCTCTTCTCGCCGTGGACAGACAACCCAAGATATAACGGCTTGCTTTGTTGGTTGCCTTTGTTGTCCGTAGTGACAACTTCTGGTTCATCGTCGACCCCAAAGTCCTTGAGATGGATTCCAGTACCACTGCGTCGAATATATTCATCCAGTATTTCCGCACGATCGAATTTCATAATGTCGGACAACAAACTTCGCGTATCCAGCTCGGCTCGGTCCGCGAGTGTCTCGTAAAGGTCTGAGATGTGTACAAAGGCTTCCAGGTCGTTGTCACAAATGGCTTTCCGGAGAATATTGCCGGTTTCGACCTTGGATTCTGATCCTGATCCAGTGACCCAGCTCAGACAACTAGCGTGGAGAAGATTGCTGGGTGGGAGATTGCAGCGAATCGTAGAAGGTCGTGTTGCGACGTCCGTGAAGTCAATAACCTTGTTTTCTGCGAGCATATCAGACTCTTCTGAGTCGTACGAGTTACCCGAGGTATCAGACGCGTTATCATCCAGTTCTTAATGAGAAATGCGTTTAATAATGACATCACCCGTCCAAAAGAATGGCGTACCGAGTACAATATCTTTGATTTTAAATTTATCTTGCTCTTCATTTGGGACATGCTGAGCCGTGGCTATCGCCATAATCAATCGCGCCGTTTGCCACTTGCGACCAGCGATGGCAGCATGAAGAGGTGAAAACCATATACTGGATGGCTGATTCGGTCGGCGGTACCAATAAATGTGATCATCAGCAAGAGTGTTGGGAACGGAAATGGAAAATTTGGTGTTGACAGTAATTTGAAGAGGCTGTGTTTTGGCCTTTGTCCCTTCTGGGGGTAAACAGAGTTGTTGTACTTTCTCGTTGTTTCCAGTAAAGCAAGCTTCATAGAGCTCATCGTACGATGCGACCATATATTGAGGTACGTTGCTTCCACTAAGTAGGTATTCGATACAGGAATCGGTTCCTGTGGATGCAGCGGTCGCAGAGAGGGTCATCGTGACGGGCAGCACGGTGTCAACACCACTCTGGGCATTACGGGCAACCAAAAGGCGTTCCACGTCAACGAAGTAGGATTTATTTTCCGTCAACTTGAATAGTCTATCTTTGCTGTTTCCGTCTCCAGTATAATCTTTCGCTTGGAGATAATTGATATATTGCGACTGATGGCTCAAGTACCCCTTCCACCCGGGAGTTAGGGATGTCGGTGGCTTCATTTCTTCTTCGGCACTTTGAATCCACTGAGTGAGCATCTCGATACAGAATCTAACCCAGTCAAGAAGTCGACGTTGGTAATGTGATGCTTTTGTGGTGAAGTTGAGGTCAACGTTAAGAGCAGCTAACAACTGTATCAAGTCGTCGCAGTGGGCAATGGCAGACTCGGCTGGCATGCGTACTAGCTTAAGAAGGTAATTCGACCCGTAGGTTGGTTGAGAACGCCCCCTAGAGAAAAAGCCTAAGCAAAGTCGAAGGTGTCTTCCAAACAAGGGT
The DNA here is from genome assembly GCA_951640195.1 of Porpolomopsis calyptriformis. NCBI lineage: Eukaryota > Fungi > Basidiomycota > Agaricomycetes > Agaricales > Hygrophoraceae > Porpolomopsis > Porpolomopsis calyptriformis. The sequence continues at coordinate 2,865,992 of OX621163.1, forward strand.
GCTCACCTGATGGCCTGCGCTCGAGAAATGTCCTCTTCTGTGAATATCAATTTGACGCCATGAGCCAGCATCAATGCAAGCATAGAATAGTTCCCATTCTCAATTGCCGGGGTCAAGGGGAAAGTTATTGTGTTGTATGTTTGAGAGGGGAAATTGAGGACCGTCTTGGCATTAGGATCGTAACGAAGCAGTGTCGAAACGATATTCGTATTATTGGCTTTAACTGCTCGACTAAAGATAGTCGTCATCTCATCATTGGCTGCAGATGAAGAAGCGCCGGCAACCAAAAGTCGTTGGGCCATCTTGATCGCACGCTCCTCATCCTTCATGTAGATGGTGAGAGTCAACGGATGTAAATGTATGGCGGAATAATCGTTTGCTTTTGTGACCATTTTCGGATCCGCTCCGGCGGACAGTAGCTCTTCAACGACAGGGAGAGAACTGAAAAGAACGGCGTACATGAGGGGGGTGAAAGCAAGGTCCCAATCAGGCAGATTGACGTCCAACACGTCTGGCTCGTCCACAGGGTCATCGGGTACATGGCCAACATCAGTTGTTGCAGTTGGCAGGGGAGGCTTGGCTTCACTAGATTTTTCTGGCAACCCGCCATCGGTCATAGACATGACTGATCCTGGATCATCGTCATCCTCCAAGCTTTCCATATCAGCCATACCGTCAGTGTCTTGTGAGGACCAGTCATCCTGGCTGCTGCGACGGTCGGAATGACACTCCGCATTATCCTTACTCATACCGTCCTTGGTCTTCTTTCCGCTGTTGACTCGCTCCGTATTAATGGCACTCCTTTCAAAAAGTTTTTGAATCACAACCAGCTGATCCATTTGAGCAGCCAGATGGAGGGAGGTCCTGCCGTCGACTAGACGAGCCGTCATTCGGGCGCCCGCATCAATAAGATCACACGCGGTTTCTACTGCATTGGATAGAATCGCGAATTGGAGAGGGGTGCGGCCAACATGATCCCGGCGGTTGATGTCTATTCCTTTCTTAATGACATCCAAAACCATAGCTGAGTCGCGCGAGGCAATGGCCGCAAAGAATTTCTCGATCTGCCCAACGTAAGTTTGTGCAGTCCATTCGCCGATGTCGATGGGATTAAAACTTCCAGAGATGCTTTGACGGCCGGGATCCTCTTGGATGAACCTTTAAAATGCATGCGAATAAGTTGGAGATCTCTAAATGAGTAAATGCAGAAAAATTCACGAGATTCTACCTCTGATATATAACTTGTCTTCTTCTTCTTGCAGTTTAAATTCTTCGTCATTCAAGGGATCCGGACAATGCTGCACAGACTAGTTGAAGTTTCAAATAGCCAAGGGAAATATTGTCCACACACCTCGCAACAATCTTCGAGACATTCTTTTATCGTGCCAAAGAAAGCCGGATGACGATGCAGATGCCTTCCCTTGTTCTTTGGATTGAACGTTGCTTTAAATATTCTCGATGATCAGGATAGCTTTCAACCACCAGCACTTGAATACCCACAGTTCATTCCCAAATCCTAAGACATAAGCAAAAATCTTCAAAAGGTCGCCCCACCTGACAAGCTGAAATTCTTACAGTTTGATAGATTAACTTATCGATCCTCCGCGCATCCCATCCGGGACCATAAGGGATGTGCAAGGATGCGACATCATAATCATTCATCTCAAGGCCACCAATGGCATCGTCGGTCTTCAAATCGCCTTTATAATAGCGTTTACGGTTCCTGAACGTATTCGAGTGGTTGGCGCGGCCACGAAGAGTGCGACGCGATTGAAGGAATGAATCTCGATCATTGTTACTTCTCAACTTCTCCAAGACAAGTAGACGAGCGAGGCCTTCGACACGGACTATAGAACGTTCATAAATCTATAAAAATTTAGTTCGCAGTGCCAGGCATGATAAGAAGAATTGATTACCGTGGGGTCCACGTCAGATCGTATCAACGTTGGAATGTGGACTTCGAAACCACGAGCCGAATACTTTGCAAGTCTTACTTCATAGGAGGGTGATCGTCTCGTCATATCGACTGTGTTGCACTGGCGCATCATGGCAACGATGGCTCTTGGATTGGCAAAGACCCGCTTGCCTTCATCATTGTCAGAATGGGAGGGTATGGAAATGAGAGTATAAGTCACCATCATAGGCACAGCAAGGTGCGTCCACGTCAAAACCGGCTAGGACCTCAGCGGGAGATTGGTATAAACGAAGGATGATTTGAATAGCACGGAAGGGATACTGGGCTAGAAACAACACCATGATCAATGCCAATGTCTGATTGTTCACCCAATCCGACTGACGTACAGTGAATAGACACGGTATGCTTGGTCCGAACACAGGTAACATCCCAGATGACAGAGTCGCAAACTGCTTGGTAGATGGCATTTATTTTGACCTCAGCCTGTAGGGGGATGTAACCGTGAGCAATGTGTTCCGCACATGTATTGGAACGACAAACTTGTTCGGGGGTCAAGCCCCAGAGAAAAAGGTCGAGGTCTGAGGTAGGGTATGCAGTAGAATGAAAATATTTCCTTATAGCTTTCTTGGAAACCTTTGCATCGTTGGGGAGAGGGTTTAAGCAAGCAAGTACTGCGCCTCCGGCGACGATGACATTGCTCCAATCAGAAAGTTGCGAAAGAGAATTCTCAGTGAAAATGGACCAATTTCTCTTGAATTCGTCAAGGCTGGCAACCATGGCTGGCGAACCCTCTTTTCTTCTCTGTGACTCAGAGAGGGGCATTACATGGTGTGCAGCCAGATCCTCTTCATCCTTGACGACTCTGGCTCTGGTTGTACGGATGTTTGCAGGTGCATCAAAGACATCGACAAGACCAACATGGGGGTCACTCAGACGCGGGTTTGTCTTGTCTGTGGCGAAAAGGCGTCTCAAGCTTGCTTCATCATCGATGGACAATTGTAAGACATGGTCAAGGGAAACGCCTGGACCATGGGGTAACGCTGCGATACGATTCAAAAAGGACTGTGCTTCAGGTGTCTGGGGCATTGTTGGCGACCAAGATCGAGCTGAAATCGCGTTAATTTATATTGTCACGACCTTCCTTTTTGGGTTTCTGATCCGATGGACTCACACGGTCGCTGACTCGAGAGATTGACTCGAGAACTGTACTGACTCAAGAACTGAAGATACCGACTCATATCCTGCCACACGTCAACGACCACAAGGTACGTTTAAATTGCTCCTAACTTGGTGGCATTTTTTTTTTTTTAAATTCGGCGAACTTCAGAAACCATGGCATTATAGCCAATCAACACAATCAAAACGAATACAGATTACGAAATCTCACAGAAAGATCCAAAGTGGTATGTGCTTCAGAAGTGGGCAACCTCGATGAGGTGAATGAGGTAACGAGCAAGACCAGTCGAGAGAAGAAAGGCGCTGGGAGCCTGATTGAGAATCATTAATCGTCCAGTTATTTTTTTTTTGAAGGGAAGAAATGCGCTAGAGTAATTGCTCTGTTGGGGTTGGCAACCAGGCAATAACGAAAATCAGTAAAGTAGCCTCAGATGGATACTAACATCAAGTGGAACGCACAGTAAGGCAGGGATAGACCATGCTTGGGATTCATGTGGACGCTTAGATATCGGCTGTTTTGATGAACGTGATGACTACAGATCGCTCCTGGTAAGGAGTTAAATCAATCTCCCATTTGACTACCTGTCATTGTGTCACTGCCAGCGAACAACAATTAAGCACAATCTGAGTGAGGCTTGAATGTATATACACGTACATTTATCAGCTTGGACAACGACAAGAAGGTGACCAAGGCATTCAACCAATTCCTCGAGGCAACTCAATGGAGAAGGTGCTAGCCTCTGTATAGATACCAGCATCTTGTACAAAGAGATTTGCGGAATCGCGCAGTTCAAGAGGGTGAAGCTGGAATGTGGAATAAATGATCACATCGTCATCAGAGCCTCAGTGACAGCTTCCGGCCGCATCGTGAACGGGATGCTACCTCTGCGAGGAAGGTGCATCTGAAAACATCAATTGGAATCGAAGATGAGAAATTAGTCCTCTTGGGTTTCTTCTAACCACAGTCGAACTGCAGTCAATTTCACATGTTGGTCTCGCAGGTGGCGATGGGGACGATGGACGAGATCGAGGGCTTTCCCAAGTCCGTTGTTCAGTCTTTCGACACTGGTAGCCAATATTGGAATATATACAAGTACCAGCCGGTAATGCAAGAGTGGATGTTACTTGCCGACGCCGGGCATCCCATATACGGTACATTGTGTTCCGTCTTGCTCAAAGCATTCCGTACTTCTTTCTCCCGACCGGTGGGGAATCATTGAGTGGTGAGAGTGGTCCTCGCTCACGATCTAGTTGATAAAAAGATGCAGGCAATTGATCGCATCTGACAAGGCTGACCGTGCTGTCGTGGATCTGGCCAAAGACATGATCAAACTCCGCCTGGTATCCCCTTTTATGAGACTTCCAGCTGAACTCATCGATCGCATTATTGACTTTCTACATGAGGATACACGCACCCTCGCAGCATGTTCATTGGTTTGCAAGAAATGGCTCCCGTCCAGCCGATACCATCGCTTCGAGACGTTATTAATTTCATCGAGTAACCTGTCTGGTTTCATCGAGTTAATCAAAGCCCCTACGTCTACTATCGCCCCGTATATCCTCACTCTCGACCTTACGTTATACGCCACCGCGGACGACGGGTCGCCCATCGTTCTCCAGCTGATGCCATACTTGGACAGATTGTTCAATATCAAGTCACTCGTATTAGCACACGGGTTGAATCAAAACACTCGAGTTGGAAAGGAACAGGATCATTGTGGGGACTTTCGCACGAATCACTTACCTCAAGCTTCACTATATGTACTTGAGGCGCCATGAATTCCTCGAGGCCATCGCCTCTTTCTCTTCATTGGAAACTTTGGTCGTCACTTTCCTCGGTAACCTCGCTTGGGATGATGGCGATACGAATCACCTCACCCCCTTCTATTTTCCACCACATTTACGCGCCGTTCACTTCCAATTCGATAAACTAGCCGTTCTGCCTTGGCTTGTCTCTGTCGCTCGATTTCCCCCTATTGACACACTTGCATTAACCCGTATCCGTGAGGCGGAGCTGCATGCCCTTCAGGATTGGCTACGGTCGGTTGGGCCTTCCATTCATACACTCACTCTCGACTTTTGGGTCCGTGATATTGGTACGTTCATAACTCCCTTGATATATAACCGGTCTTCACTTTCGAGTGCAGGGAAGATCTGTAATTGCATTGATTTGACGCTGAATACCCACCTTCGCGCCCTTTCTATCGGGGGAATCCCGCTGAATGTGAGGGATGGACAGGCCACTGCAGGAGGACGCAGGGACTTGCCTGATGTTTTATCTCAAGTGACCTCATCGTATTTGAGGCGACTCGAACTAATCCTATGTCGGTATAGTTTGGGTGCGCAGGGTATCGACATAGATACTGTGGACTGGAAGCAGTTAAGCCAAGTCTTAGACCGACCTCAGTTCACCCAGCTGGAGAGTGTCCATATCATTTTCACCTGGGGAATGCCCGATGATATCTCCTCCTTGATGAGAGATAGCATTCGCGATCAGATGTCCAGTGTAGCTAAGCGTGGCATTCTAGATATATATAAAAAATGAACTAGTTACATTTTTTTTTTTTCAATTTGTAAAGCCTGGTTCTCTTGAAAATAAAGTTCATGTTGAGTCTGTGTTACAGAGATCGTAGACAGATGAGGAATCAGAGAGCCAGTAGGGACCGAATCAGGATAGCACAACGTTTGATCTAACAAGAGAGGCGGTGAGTTATTCCGGATGAAATTGTTAACAACGCCCCGACTATTAACTCTATAAGGTGATCTCTGTTGTCCTCTGCTCGTCAGAGACACTCTGTTGTATCGAATCTGAGTACGAAGAAGGATGACATGCTTAAGGTGACGCACTTCGATGGATGATGCCCGGACCACTCTCATCGTACTCTTGCTTTGAGCACCATAGATTCGGGAACGTGCTGAGCGAGGCTAAGATAGAAGCGCCGATCCAGACATAATACTTTCGCTCGGGTGGTGCTACTACTCTAACCTAAAGGGGATTTCTAAATTTTAAGTCACCACCGGAATGAGGAACCAACCTTCATGCTGGGTGGTACAAAAGACGTGATTTCCTTGTGCATGCGGTCACTTATACCAGGGATCATGGTGGTGCCTCCCGAAAGAAGTATAAAGCCGTACAGTTTGCGGCGGATATCGAGATCGCACTTGTGAATTGAATTGCAGATGGCTTCGTGGATTTCAGCGTCAAGACCGAGAAGGGATGGTTGGAACAAGGCTTCTGCTGCGCGGAATCTAGAGCGTGAACGTCCGTGAGTATCGCAGTCCAGCGAAGACAAGAGGATACTCACAGTTCATTGCCAGTGGTGATGACTTGTCCGTCAGGTAGCTCGTAGCTCTTCTCGAGGGCAGACGATTTTGCGGCGGTTTGGAGGTCTTGATCAAAGTCGAGCGCAACGTAGCACAGCTTTTCCTTGATGTCTCTCACGATTTCGCGATCTGCGGTGGTAGTAAAAGAGTACCCCCGTTCTGAGAGGTTTCTCGACAAGAGATCGGTCAAGTCACGGCCAGCATAATCGAGACGGAGGATGGCGTGTGGGAAGGTAAAGCCTTCGTAGATGGGAACGGCATGTGTTACTCCGTCGCCCGAGTCAAGAACGATACCAGTAGCACGGCCGGAGGCCCAGAGTGAGAGCACGGCTTGGATAGAAACGTAAAATGCAGAAGAATTGAATGTCTCGAACATAATTTGCGTCATTTTTTCACGATTCGCCTTGGGATTGAGGGGTGCCTCTGTGAGGAAGACGGGGTGTTCTTCGGGTGCGACACGCAACTCGTTGTAGAATGTATGATGCCAGATTTTCTCCATGTCATCCCAGTTGGTCACGATTCCGTGCTCGATTGGGTATTTGAGGGTAAGAACGCCTCGTTTTGCCTGGGCTTCGTCGCTAAGTTCGCAGTGCGATCTTAGAATGTGTGAAGCTGGAAAAATTGGAGGAGTACCCAACATAAGAATCCTTATTGCTCATGCCGAGTATCATATTTTGATGACGGGGACGACCAATGATTGAGCTGCCGTGTTCGATTGAGTATTTATACTGTTGACACGCGAACTTGTAAACTCACGGGAAGACGGCGCGGGGAGCATCATCACCTAACCAAAGGGATCAGGATACAACTCTGGTTGATCACTAGAATATCTTGTACCAGCAACTGACGGAGAGAACATCAGCACCGCAATAACATGTTAACTGGTTAAAACACGTACAACCAGCCTTGCACATGCCGGAACCATTGTCGATGACCTGCAATGTTTATAATGAGACGTGTCGGTTCGAAAATGAGATGACCACTTACGAGGGGGGTATTTTCATCGTCCATGGTTATCCTTTAAAGTCCAAACGATGTCTGAGGAGAATTTTACCATTCTTTGGTGGTTTGCGGTCTATTTCAGGCAGCCCAAACATTGATCGAAAAAAGGAAACCGACCCGGTCAGCGCATATCTCGCCGAGTGTCTCTGTCTCGACCTATCCAACTTGAGGGAAAGGAGTCAAGCCTCCAGGAAGAGGTTATTCACCTATCTGGAGATGCTGCCAAGTGGTCCATTCCTGAAAAAGTTTCCAATCTCAACGAGAGCCTCAAGCTGGCCCTCAATTCACAGGCTGATGCTCAACTAACTGGTGCGGTAATCCAAGAAAAATTTGAGTAAAAGGTGTAAACCAAGCTCTAGAGCCGAGAGACGAGGGAACGCAAAGACCGACATCGACTCTGGGCCTCCGTGCTGCAACACCATAAACATAGCAGCAAAGTGAACCCCGTTGTGGGCTGGTCGAGTAAACTAGGGTCTGGATCTATTCATGGCTATGATAGAAAGCCAGTCGTTATGCTCTCGTGCAAATATGAATGAGCATCGGTTGCTGCGACATCTAGCTGGGGCACAGGTGTCCAACAGGTGGGGTGATGTGCTCCGGTATGAACAGACACATGGCTATTGCACGACGGTGGGGGCCGTGAAGATTGGCAAGGTGGAGCAGGTGGGTTACTGTAGTGATCGGATCCATTACAGATCAAGCATTGTAAAGTTAACGACGCCCGAAACGGTGTTGGTGCAATTTCAACTATGAGGATCAAGAGCTACCTGCATCTCATTGATCTCACTGCCTGGGATGGAGGAAGATGTGAAGACATCTGCACCCGAGGCTAAGGAGTCTATGAGTAGTGCCAGGCGTGAAGGACCCAGGTTAGGTTCCTAGTGGTTAACATATAATTTAGTTTGCGGTATACATGGAATGTAAGGGTCCGACTTACCTTGCGAATTTCCTCTAGGTCTTCTTTGAACCCATCCGCGACGGAGCTCATCCAAAACTTCCTGAACCTGTCTTTCAACACTTTCTCCTCATTTTCGTCGCGACCCAGGGTCTTTGACGGAGACACGAAAGGGATCGTAGCCAGAGGTGGCGAGGGAGAAGGTGGTCTCAAAGGCGCGGTTTCCTTGACATTCGTTAAGGGAGGTTGAACTACATTGATCTCATTGTCGTCAGTCTCGGAGTCAACGGAAGAGGAGGAATCAGAAGACGAGTCCTTCGGATGAGTTTCAGTTTTGGGTGGAGATGGTGGTTCCTGGACACGGTCAGGGCTCGTGTCCGGGTCAGATTCGGAGGACGAGGAGGACGAGGAGGAACTCTGTGGAGCCCGTCTCTTGCGTTTCCTTTGGCGTTTTTTTGGCGGAGGTCCCATTTCAAATGAAATTCTCACGGTCCATCATTCACGGCTTTGCAGACTGCCGCTGATATACCTGTCACCCATCCATACCTTGGATTATACTCCTCTCTTTTTTTCGTTTCGTTCTCTCAAACGAAGAGCCTCGATTTACTCTCTGCCATCACCTTCTCATGCAATCATTAGAAACTAGACGACCTGTTCGCTCGGATACCTTCGACTTGCGCGATCAGATTCAAGCAGATGATCCTTCTCGTGCCCAGTCTCACTCAGACTCCACAAACTACGGTCCCGAAGATGAAGAACATTCCGTTCTCGAGGACGATTCTGACGGAGAGGACAGAGAAGTAGATTATATGGATGACGAAGACGATGGTTCTTCTTCTCTTTCGATACCCAACGAATCAATCGACTTCGATCTTGTCTATTCGTTGCATAGCTTTGCCGCGACGGTGGAGGGCCAGGCGAACGTCGTTAAAGGCGACAGCTTGTTTTTGATGGACGACAGCAACAGTTACTGGTGGCTTGTGCGTGTTTTAAAAACTCAAGAAGTCGGATACATCCCGGCTGAGAATATCGAGACTCCGTTCGAACGACTCGCGAGGTTGAATAAGCACCGCAATGTTGATGTGAATCTGCATTTTTTTTATCCCTTACATTTCGTTCATAATTATTTTCTTTAGCTTGCGTCTGCTACTCAGGCTGAAATGCAAGAGGATGTGCACGCTTCACGAGAACGCCTTCGAAATAATATTTCTTCCCGGGCAGGGTCCAATCAAACCCCTTCTCCTGTTCCTCGAGGTAACGGCTTTGAATCACGTAACGTCACTTCGGGCTCCACCAAAGGTGTAGCATTCACTCAATCGCTCTCGGTGCATCGCTACCCTCCCGCAGTCTGGAACGAAGATGAAGAAGAAGACGAGGACGTTGAGTGGGATGATGGGACATATGAGGACGAGGACACGGGTCTTGCGGAGGATCAGCTAAGGGAACATGGGCTGGAAGATGGCGGACCGATCATGGAACCAGACGACGGTATGGGCTGGGATGATAGTATCGCCGAAGAGATGCAAATGCGCCAGGCTTCAACACGTTCTCAACCTCAAAATGGCGGAATCCCGGGTACTGTGCGGTTTGGTCCCACTGTTGAGCAACAGCAGCAGCAGCTTCCGTCGCAAGCTCAACCACTTCAAAAGCCTCAGCCTCAGCCTCAGCCTCAGCCTCAGCCTCAATCCCAGCTCCAGTTCCAGCAATCTCAGCAACAAGCGCCACAACTCCTCCAGGGGCAGCAGCAGCCATTACAGCAGCAGAGGCAGCAGCAACCCTCAACAACGCAACCACAAGCCCCATCCCAGCAATCCGTTCAGCAACCACCCGGGCAGGGACAGCTACAAGCTTTACGTCAGCAGACCTCTCGTGAACGCCTCGCCATCACATCAGAAAGAGCACAATCGCCATCGCAAGCTCCGTTGATTCGCATCGATCCCTTGGAAGCTACTGGGACTCGCAAGGTAACGGTTACGCCTACGATCGCGCGCGATGTGAATATACAACCAGACTCACAGCAGCCCGCGAGTGGTCCACTTCTCCCGAGTGCTGTGATGAAACAACAAGACGAAGAGCGCAAACGCACCAGGGAGGAAATTGAATCACTAGAAGAGTCAACGAGGAAGAGGGCGAATAAGGGGAAGATGCCCCCCCCCGTTAGCTCTGCTAGTTTGGGCAAGAATACCCCCGCGATATCCGGAGGGAAGCTACGCAAGGAACAGCCAGATGACGAGAGCAGCAACAAGGAGAAGAAGAAGAAGAGTGGCGTCTTTGGTGGCCTATTCAGCAGGAAGAAGGATAAGAACAAAGAGAAGCAAGGATCCATTGCATCCACAGATAGCGTGGGTGAGATAAGTCGCGGTTCGGAAGACTCTACGAGATCTACCAGTCGTTCTGGCGGAGATGGAATCACCTCACCGACTACAGCGATGGCAATGCAGCAGCAGCAGCAGCAGCAGCGCGACATCCGTACATCTGCCGAACGCGAGCAGGCCCAACAGCCGCAATCACAGCCCCAACAGCTCTCCACTCCTACTCCCCAGGTGTCCCAACACGCTTCTCAGCTGCGCCAGCGCGACCAGCACCAACAAGCGCTATATCAACAATACCTCAATCGATCCCCCTCCTCACCCCCCGAGGCGCAGGCAAATTATGGTCTGCAGACTGCGGCAGTTATGACTGGGTCGAATTCTTACAGTTCTACTGGCTCGGGATCTGGACTGGTGCCCGGACAGCCTGGCTCACGTCCTCGACCTGGATCGTTGGTCTTGTCACCAACGTCAATTGACGGGCAAGGCGTTGGCGTCCCCGAGCTCAGCGTTATTCGTGTATTCGCGGGAAAAAATCTTCAGACAGAGGCGACCTTCAAAACCGTTCTGTTGAACTCGTCGACAACGTCAGCGGATCTCGTTCGCCAGGCCATTCAACGCTTCAGGCTCCCGTCTGGAGAAGATCAGAAGGATTATTATTTGACGGTCAAGGAAGTCGAAGGGTCTTCCGCGGTGTTGCTTCCAACAGAGAATCCTCTCGGAGTCTTCGAGACCCTCGTAGAAGCCGCTTTGGAGTTGCCAAAAGTCAAGAGAAGCAGTGTGGGGAGCATCAGTTCAGTAGCGAGTAATCTCTCCATGCATCCGGCAATTACGAAACTTTCCATGAACGACTTCACGGACGACTCAGCGGTCAAATTCTATTTGAACAGGAGGGGGCCTGAAGGCGTGGAGGATGGTTCCACGGACCACGAAAGTGACAATGCCACCCCTACTAACGTCTCGATCAACGAGTCTGATCCCTCGTCAAAGAACCAATATCTTACTGTATCCGCCCCTTCGACCAATAACGTGACGCCCGAGCGATTCAGTTCGCCCTCCTTCAGGTTCGCCTTGCAACTGGTGATATACCCCGAGGACCTCCCAGACGACATGGTGTTTGACCCGATGACGGAAGCTATCGTGTTCAAGCACACTCTTCGGGACCGATCGCAGTCGAATTCGTCCAGATCGTCTGGCGTCTCCCAGAATATGAGACGCAAAGTTTTTATGTTTCCCAAAAATGTCACTGTGGCGGAAGCGATCGAATTAGGACTAGAAAGATTTGGTATTCAGGACGGTGTTGTTGATGGTGGAGATGAAGTAGAGGATAAGCTTACGAAGAGACGAAGTTCGACCAGAGTTCGTTACGGTCTTACAGTTGATGCTGGATCCCATGGTTTGTTGAATCCCACTTTTTTGATCTGCTCAGCTGACGGTGGAATGGTCAACAGAACGGGAGCTCGCACCCTCGAGTAAAATTATTGATGCCTATTCACGACCTCCGACCTATCGTGCGGTAGAGCGTCAAATTTCGGACAAGAAAAGGCGATCGGTTGACTCCACTCTGCTTATCGGGAGCCTGGATGATGTCAGCCCAACTGATCCATCCTTCATTCTTCGCCGCGCTGTTTCATATCGTAACTCAGCTACTCGCCACAGAATTTCTGCACCTTTGGACGAGATTGCGTTGCGTTATCTCCATCGCGAGTCGACATCGGTTTCGAGTATTAATTCTGACACGCCAACAGTACCGGTGGAGGATGGCAAGCCGAAGCAAGCATCAAAACAAGACACGGCTGCTACGCAACATCCTACGATGCGGCCTCGTCAGCGGACCGTAATATCTGCGCAGGTGAATTCATCGCGCGGAGTGGACGTATTCCTTCCCGGAAATGCCGTCATCCGGAGTTCGCGGTATGAAGCTGATGATCGGTTGCGGTACTCTTACGTCCAACCCGACGGGGAGACATATGACATTAGCGACCTCATTGAAGAAGAATGGAGTGATAGCAATGTGCAGAAGGACGATCTACTCGAGGGTGTGCTTAACCAAAACAAGGACGCAATTGGTGACAAACTCGACCGGGTTTTGGGCAAGATCCAAAATGAAAAGGGTAATCCTCAGGCGGAAACTGCCCAACTCATGTCCACGTCCTTCTCCGGGACGGAGATCAACGCCAACCCGATTCGGATGATGTCTACCTCGAATTATTCTACCGACGATCGGATTAATGAGGAAGGAACGAATTCACGTGCATCTACGCCAGTATTCATCACGAGAAGTCCCACACCCACTTCCGGTAGTACCCAACGCACCACCTCACCTTTGAGGAAGGCTCCATCGCCCACTCCTGACTCGAAAAACAGACCGTCTCGGACGAACACTCCAACTTTGTTGTCGTCGAAAATGAGTCCTGATCTATCACATCAGCCTTCTATCGCTTCCGTCATGTCTGACTTGGCGGGATACTTAACCCCACCAGGGGCCGGCACACCTATGGGTAGCCCGCGAGAGGCGGTTACACCAAAGCCGCAATCGAGAGGGAAACGACCGGTCAAGATCCCCGAGGACGATTTTGGCATTTCGCATATGATGGCAGTCATTGAATATACAGGGTCAACACCCAAGACCGTCTTACCGCCGTTGCATCCCGTCGACGAACTTTTGTACGGCCCCAAGTTTGATGTTGGATCTCTGCATCCGGATATCCGGAATATTTATGATGATTCGTTCAAGAAACTTGACGACATGGACAAGGCTAGTGTTTCAATGCGTTTGGATGGTGTTCGTCGCTAATTTCCTTGTTTATGCAGGTTCTGGATGAATTTTTAGAGAACACTGTTGGTATTTGGTAAAGGTATTCTGCCTTGTAATGCTTTTTATTTATTTACGTGGGCTTTATCTATTATTGCGCACCCTGAGTGCTGAAACTGAACCTTCTATGTGAGAAAAGGAATCACCAACGAGCACGAGAGGAATCCTGGTCAAGCAGTTTGACCGAGCCAGGTCGGTATAATCACCTGATGCTTTTACACCAACCGCCCTGGAGGTATGACGCAATTATTCCCAAAAAGTCATTGTCATTTTATTGTCAATCGCTGAAAAGCAGCCCCAACTAGTTGCAATAAGGTGTCTGCAGTGTTCACTGCCTCTGCCTCATCAACACGTTTCAGGTAATTGTATTGGTGGCTTTGACTGGTGAAATGTTTGCGTTGTGGCTCAGTGACAGATTGCCGCCCAGAAAACCAGAAAAAGGTTATCTGCAGAAAAAGGCTTGTTGTCCTGATAGCAGCAGTTATTCAGGTTATATCAAGACTTGGTCGTGTTTTACTAACGTTAAAAGTTCTCACCCCCACTCCCAGAAGATCTCGTCCTTCACCCAGAGTCTTTGCATTGGTAAACACAATTCACTCTGTGAGGATCTTGTTCTAATCCCTCCCGTCCACAGAAACAGCTACACATTCTTGATAAGGCACCTAATCCCACCTGCATCCTTTATTGACCATTTTCGAACCACGAAAATCAACTGACACAACCAAGAAACATCAACACTCAGGACCGAAATGGCTACCGCCTCCCTCCTCTCCCTGAATGTCACCAATACTGGCGTCTCTGTTGTGGTACCAGATGATGATATTGCCCGCCTCATGTACTACTTGCGCTCCATCACTGTAGGCGTTGGGCTGGACATCCTGTATGATGACCTCATTGACTGGAGGAACTATCAGCAGCTCTCCACTGCACGCCAAGCACTCGTCTTAAAGTCTGCATTGGAGTTCAGCCCCAATGTGTTTGTAGACAAGCTCATCTTTCGAGATGACGATGGTGATGTTGTAACTGGGACCTCCCAGAACAAGTTCTGTGACATCTCTGTTGCACGTAGCATCGTCTCCCTTCAGCGAGATGTCGTTATCGCTGGGAAGGTGCAGGATGTCACCAAGGTCATGTTCTTCAAGTCCAAGTGGCTCAACAGGTATTACATTGGCCCTATGGCACGCATTGTCTTGGGGTCACAGCATTGTGCACACTGCGAAGGAAAGGATGGTATATGCACCTGTGATGACTGTCCTCGGAGCTCTGACAGCCAGTGCAAGCCCCTCATGAGCATGCTCATTGAGGCTCTGGGGAGCACTTCTATAAGCTCTCCATCTCCTTCTTCTGCACTGGCTGCACCAGCAAACAGCACCACCTCACATCAGTGCATTTGTGATGGGTGTGGCCGGTGGTCAATTGAGGGGACACGTTACAAGTGCACAGTCTGCAATAACTTCGACCTCTGCAAGTCATGCTATACAGCCAATTTGCATGATTTATCACACCAATTCTTGCAGATTGATCGCCCAGGGTCCTCACCCAAACGCCTTGCCCCATGCGCACTATCCCTGGTGACTTCGACTCCTCATCCACCCCAGGCTGCTCCACCGAGATCAACAGTACCCTCCCATACCAGTGCTACTGCTACATCACCTTACTTTTACCACAACTTGACAGTGCCCGAGCTGAAGGCCTACCTTAGAGAGCGCGGTGTCATCTATGTGGATATCCTAGACAGGGAGATGCTCTGTCGCCGGGTTTGGGAGGCACATTGCGACTGCATGAGCATGGATGAACTAGTCACATTCCTAATGGAGAATAACATCTCAACATCCAATTGCCGTGACATTGTGAGTCATAGGCAAAGGCAAAGCAGGCCTTCCAGACCAATCAACCTATGGCCTCGACGTATGCACCTATCCCAGTACTTCGCATTCAGAAGCACAATGTGGTCAGGCTTATGGGTCTTAATCATGCTGAGATGAATGGCAAACAGGCTATGGTTATTCAGCCAGACTGTGGTGACAGCAGAGCAGAGGTCTGCCTCAAAGAATCCGGCAAGACATTCAAAGTAAAGCTCGAGAACCTGGTGGTTGTGTCAAACCACAAGGATGAGTACCTGGATTGATGTACCAGATTTGAGGCTACGCGTGGACTTGTATATCAATTCAATTTCATTATATGTACTGGCATCATACTTTTTTGGGACATGTCTTGTGTATCCTCATAGCAACCTTTTCTCTCTATAACACCCAAGATTGTATGTATCCAGACTGATAATCATAATTATGGAACACTGAGCAATCAGCAGGGATGAGACTTATGTGAGTCTATATGTGCAGAGAAGTAATCATGACATAGTTCCCTTGCACAGATGGCATCAACTGTTTTATGTAGTCCCAATTTGCCAGACAAGTATATTTCTACTATCACATGCAATTGTGTAACTGTCAAGGAAAAACAGTATTAGAGACTGTTGGATGGTGTTTCCCTATACTGTTGTAAGGCAGTCAAGGGGTGGGACTGCACAGCAAGGTCCTAGTCCTGGGTATTGACAGTGAGGGTCTATGATATGATTCTGGGGGTGTAATCTCTTATTCTCTGGTATATTATTTTCGGTGGCTACAGTGTCGAAGTATATATACTGTAAATACCTTTGTGTACCAGATAAGGAAATACTTTGTTTCAGCATGTAGAGTGTTCAACACTCCTACACCATGATGCATTCTACATGCCATTCTGCACTGAACCCTGGCATGGGTTTGTGGACAGTATTCAAACCATCCTTCATGCCAGTACGCAGCTTCACAGCTACTTGGATCTCACCCAGGGCTCTGTTCATGCCAGTAATAATCTTTCCCATCTTTCCAAGGGTGTCAAGTACTGTGACAACTTGGGTGAATAATGAAAATTGTGAAACAGAATGAAAATGCTTACAGGCTCAAAAGACAATCTCAATAAGGTAGTATGACCAGTGTGAGTGAATGTTATAGTTACTGGTGCAACAAATTTTTTTGGAATGAATACTAGGAAACTATATGACCTGCACATCCCATTGTGGCAAATTACCAGATCCTATATGGGGCTGGGCAGGATAGCTAGTTGATGTGGGGGAGGATAGAGACAATTGTCCTACGTGGGTAGTAGCAGTGGGTAGAGCACATGGCATGTTTCGGTGACTGGGGAGCTGTAATGAGAAATCAATATTAGATCGTTAGTTGCTGCTGCTTGCTATTGTGGGTGCCCCTGCTCATGATAAAGGTCTGTGTGGATTTTAAAAAAAATCAAGGAATGAGATAGCTAATAGACTCACTAGCCATTGATAGAAATTGCCTTGCAAGTTTGATTGAGAAAATAGACATAGTATGGGGATTGATTTATGTCATCAAGCTCCTGCTTGTATGCCATGTATACCCTTTGGCAGGCATCCTTTGAGAAAAGAAGGGTGTGATGCTTGCTAGACTCCCACTCCTGGAAGGCATTGAAGAGCTGTATAAGAAAATGAAGTGGCTGTTAACAGCAGTAGGTAGGAGATGAATTGCATAGACTGCAACAGCTGCAAGAGCTATAGCATAGGCAGGAAACTTCAGCACAAATAGATTTGGATGGGATTGAGCAGGACTGCTTGGCAGCTTGAAATATACTTTGTGTAAGAATTTGAGGAAAGTTGGGTGGTTCCAATATGCACCATTACCCTGTAATGATATATTGATACTGTAGGGATGAATGCAATTCTAGCACATACCTCAGAGTTAATGCCATGATGGAGAAAGGTGTTGCCTTTCATCAGACCCAATACCTGTTGCGCAATGTTAGCTTTTTTTTCCTGGTCTGTGGCTTGAGGGATATTGAAATCCAGGTACTGTGAGACCCATTCTCATGCAATCCACTTCATTTGCTATCAGATAGCTATTGTATACTTCCAAATCTAACAAATGGTTTAAAAATGGCTAAGTTTGCATCCACTATAACTATGGCACACCTTGGACAATACTTTTTTTGATACTGCTGTAGCTGTAGGCTGAGGTGTGAGACTGAAAAAAAGTAGTGGATGCATAGCTTACTGGGTAATCCCTGCTGTTCTGCATGTCGATTTGCTGCAGCAAGGGCTTCTAAAGTCAAAGTCTTCTTCTGGTTGTTGCTGCTATCACCAAGGTAGGCATCCTTGACACATATGTCAGTAGCAATCAATGTTCCTGCATAGTCAATATTGGTATGATCATTAGATGTTTCTGAAGAAATAGATGGATATAGGGATAAGTTGGCCATCTTTTGGCAGTGGTAAGTGTGAGACTCTCAGATGAGACCATCTTTACACTGCCAATGGACAAATGATCCCTGAAAAGGGGTAGGATTGCTGCTCTGATAGCTGCTGATAGTTGTTACACTGCTGGCACAATGCAGTGATTGCAGGGCTGAAGTGTAGGGAGCAAGGTTAGCTGCAGTTGGTAAGGAGTGTGTATTGTTATGCTGAGAAGATAAATCAATATGGGAGCCACTAGCTTGGATACTTGTTGCCTCAAGTCACCTTCACAGTTCACTTGCTGAGATAGTTGATGTACTGATTGATGGAGGTGCAGAATGAGTAGTCACCCTTGACAGTCCTGCTGCCAGGGGCATGTGGTTGAGGGTAGTTATTTGCTCAGGCAGAGGGAATACTGCCCTTGCCATAGATCCTCTAATGTGGAGATTCCAGTTGGATGAGACATAGCCAGGAGGTTGAGGTCCCAGGTCCTATGGATTAGGTTGGACTTGATCTGATTTGACAAAGGTTGATAACACACCACTTAGAGTAGTTGAGGGAAGTATCTAAGAGCCGTCATTGGGGAGTGGATCTAGAATAGACAAAGGGTGTTCAGGGGAGGGGATGATGGGGCCATTTGGATTGTGGAACAGGTTGTATGTCAGCAGATAGGAAGAGTCTTTGATGGAATAGAGGTCTTGAATTCTATATGCAATGTTGTTTGGTGTGAGAGTTGTGTTACTCTCATTTTCACTCCATTCAGGTGATGTATGTTCTGGTAGTAGTAGCTGATCCTCACTTTGAGGATGATATAGTAAAGGTTGGAATGGGACTGATGTAGTGGCTATATCTGACAGTAGTTGTACACCTCCTCTTCCACATTGCTTTAAAAGAATATGAGTGGGCTGTTCAATAAATTTCATTGTGCTTACCACTCCTGTCCCCCCCCAAGGTGGGTACTATCCCCCAAACCTGTACCACCTCCCTGACCTATTGTACCACCTCCCTAACCTGTACCACCTCCCCACCTTGCCCACCCTGTACTACCCCTACCCTGCCTGGTATTCATGGTGACACTGCTCGGTTGCTCATCTTGGATAATTGGGGCCCTTGAGGAATGGCAGGTTCATTGCGATTGTTGAGGTTCCTGGTCTAAACAAGGGATCAGCTGAGCACTGGAAAAATGAGGTGAATAAAATACCTGTTTGCATGATGATTGGCAATGAAGGAAGAGGTGTCAGGGCAAATCAAGAGCTTAACAATTACAGCCACTACCATCTACATACAAAGATATGAAAAAACATATGCATGTTACCTGCATGTCCAAAAGACTGAACATGTGTTACCTGCATGCATGGGAATCAGGCTCAGAGAGAAGGTCATAGAACAGGTATATAACAATAAAACTGTCTGACAACAGCTACCACATGACTGTCATGGTCGTAATTTTCTTTTCTTTCCTTTATCTTATCATATGCAAACCTGTCCTTATCTTGGGATTCCCCACACCTCTTCGTTGGGATTCCCCATTACCTTTTTCTGGGATTCCCCACCACTCTATCCATATGCAGACACTTTCATTTCTGTCTATGTTTCAACCCCTTATGATTTGTCATCAATCACAATGACTCATCCTTATCTTTGACTCATGTTTATGTTGCACTGACTCACACAGATAAGTAGTCAGTATATAAAGAGTACCTCCTGTACATATCAGACCTTAAGTCTGATTCCTCGTTAGCTACTCATAACAAGGACTTAGAACCATACCTTCATCTCTTGGGACAGAACACCCGAAGTAAAATGCGTTCTGAACAACCAGTTTATAACAAGAATCAGACTTCCTTCTGGTTCTCTCCCACTTGCTTATCCAAACACTCTTCATCACTGTGATCATCGACATCACCCTTTTGACCTCTACCCATTTCCATCCTGGCTTCTACCGATAACTCTGATGCTGAACAATACGAAGACCCTCTCTCAAGATCAACCTTCTCAGCTACTATCCGAGATCAAGAACCCTCCTTTTCCTCTGATCTTGAAGAAACTCTAGCTGCTCCAACCCCAACTCCCACTCCTGTTCCCCTAGGACCACGAACTCAATCAAGAACAAGAGGACTCTTCTCTTCATCTTCAGCCCCAGTAACAAGACCAGTTCATCAATGGACTGCTACCCCACCAGGACGATATGGTTCCCTTTACTCCCAACTTTCCTCTGCGACATCAACACTAACACCAACAGCTCCAACAACTCCCTTACCTACAACATCAACCAACATGTCAGGAACATCCACCAATGCCCCCACCAACCCCCCTGCCATTGATATCATGACCTTAATAGCCACTGTTCACCAACTCGAACAGACCATTGCTCAACAAACACAGCTGATCACTCAGCTTCAACAACAACAGCAACCTCAACCTCCTCAACCCCCTCAACCCCCTCAACAACCTCCCTTGCCTCAACAACCCGCTCCTCCCCCTATCAAGATTGCCAAACCTGATGAATACAATGGGTCTGCAGCCAAGAGCCTGAACTTCATCCAGGCTTGTCGTCTAGTTCTTGACGACAGCCTATGGTCCAATAGACAAAAGATTACCTACGTCATGTCATTTATGAAGATTGGTGTTGCCCAATCGTGGGCCCGACAGCAGACTCAAGAGTTTAATCATAACCAATGGGTTGGAGCCGACTACAAGGATTTTATGGAAGAAATCGAGGAATGTTTGGGAGATGTGGATGCTAAGGCGATAGCACAGGTCAAAATTCAAAAGGTAACCCAAGGACTTTCTACTGTGGACAATTATAATGTACGATTTGGGGCTCTCGCGGATGAAACTGGTTTCAACGATGACGCGCTCAAAGTTTTCTACTGAAACGGCCTCAACCCCAACATTCTCGAAAAAATCTATGCCCTCAATCCCATCCCCCCTACCCTCAATGCTTGGAAATGAAAAGCTTCCACCTTCAACCAACAACATCTTGAACTTGCACTTGAGCGTCGTGCCACTCCCCAGAGTAACTACTATGCTCCCAGGGAAACCGTGGCTCAAACGATGACCTGAACTCCCTCCTCTGCTCCTGTCGAACAGGAGACAACTTCCTCTTCATCAATATTGCACGTTCCGTGAGGCAACTGCTATCGTTGCGGAGAACCAGGTCATTGGGCGAACAAATGTCCAAATTCCCCTCTCGCCTCTTCTTCATCAGTGCACCCATCGGGTGGTGCCTCTGCCAGATGACAAGGAAAACCAAACACAGGGTGAGGTTGAGGATGAAATATCCAAGGTATCAAGATGGAACAAGTTGATGAAGTGGTTTCCCCAGCTGCTACGGAGGAAACTATTCGGATGGTGGACAACTGCAGGATTGATCGCTGGCCGAAAGAGAGAAAAGCTCAGCTCGTCAAGGAACTGAAAGAACAGGGTTTTTAGAGAGTCCGAACGTTTTGCCTGCCGTTATGGACGTACCTATTCAAGAATGTACCATCACTCCATGCAATCTATTCCGAATTCTTGGTACTATTGAAGAAGGCAATCTCGGACTCATTTTGGACGTTTGGATTGAAGCTACCGATACTGGTTGACATGTTCCAGCCACTGCTCTGGTTGATAGCAGAGCCTCTGGAAATTTCATGGACGAATCTTTCACAACTTGCCACAATTTTACTCTAACACGATTGGAAACCCCAATCCCTGTATGGAATGCCGATGGATCTGAAAACCGAGGTGGACCCATTGAGAACGATATTGATATTTGGTTAGAGGCTCCTGGAGGACACAATGAACGGATCCAATTGGAAGTGACCAATCTCGGATCTAAGACGGATATTATCCTCAGCTTCCTGTGGCTCAAAAAGCACAACCCCAACATCGATTGGAAAGAGGCAACACTGGCTCTGGATAGCAAAGATTTCCCTCTTCCATGATGGATAGTCGATGATGCAGAGTCACCAGGAATGGAATCGGTCATGCTGGCCATGAATTGATGCGTATCAAAGTCGGATGAATCCTGAGCCAGCATGGTGGAAGAAGATATGCGAAAGTTTGTACTGGAGGTATACTGGAAAGACTACTCTAGTATCTTTGCCAAAGAATCCTTCAACCACCTTCCACTGCATTCAGAATTTGACTACGCCATAGAACTGGATGAAACCTTCAAACCAGTTAAAGGTGCAAAATACGCAATGTCCCCTCTTGAGATGGATCACTTATACAAGTTCATCAACGAAAACTTATCCACTGGACGAATACAGACTTCCAAGTTGAAACAAGTCTCTCTGTTCTTCTTTGGGAAGAAAGCCGAAGAAGTAAATGCCAAAGGTAAAAACGCTGGTTTGCGTCCTATCAAGGATTATTGCTACCTTAATGAACACATGGTCCCTGACCATTATCCCCTCCCCCTTCTTCACCAAATCCTCCAACAGCCGAAACTCCTAACAGCATCTCTGTTTACAGTCATGGATATCCGATGGGGATTCAACAACGTTAGGATCAAGGAAGGCGATGAATGGAAAGCCGCTTTTATCACTGAAGCAGGTGCCTTCGAACCCACCGTCATGTTCTTTGGTTTGCAGAACTCTCCAGCTACCTTTCAATGGATAATCGACACAAGATTCAAAGAAGTCCTAGACTCCGGAAACATTTTCATCTATATCGATGACGTGCTCATTTGTGGAGACGATTTACAAGAATTGCGATACTGGACCTTCAAAACTCTGGATATCATGAAGAAACATGGACTCTCATGTAAACCCGTCAAATGCCAGTTCGAGAAGGAAGAAGAAGGTCGACGCTATCATGTCTTGGCCTATTCCAGAAATGGTGAAACAACTCCAATCCTTCTTGGGCAGTGTGAACTTCTGGCGGAGATATATCAAAGGTTTCTCCAAAGTCGCTACCCCCCTCTACGAACTCTTGCACAATGAAACTGTGTGGGAATGGACCCCTCGAAGACAAGAAGCCTTTGACAACATCAAATCCCTTTTAACAAACGCACCTGTCCTTCATATTCCTGATCGCAATCTCCCTTACTGTCTAGAGACTGATGCCTCCATCATCGGGATCGCAGGAATACTCTCCCAGCTTCATGATGGACACTGGAAACCTGTTGGATACCATTGAAGATCTACTTCCCCTGCTGAGAAGAACTACCCAACTCATGATCTAGAACTCCTGGCGATCATCGACTCTTTTAAACAATGGTGCCACCTCCTTGAAGGAGCAAGACATGATATTCTCATCAGGACAGACAGTTTGGCTTTGCAATATTTCTCTAAAAATCTTCATTTGTCTAATTGCCAAACTTGTTGGTCTGAGTATCTGTCTAGGTTCGGGTTCAAAATCAAATATGTTCCTGGTAGGAAGAACAAAGCTGACGGCCTGTCCAGATGCCCTGATTACTTGCCTGGCGTCGAAGCCGATGTGGAGAACGAAGTTCTGATAGCGTGCGACTGATGGATTAATTCAATTGTCAAGTTGTCAAATTCAAGTTTTCTTTCTAGGTTACGCTTCAAAATTCCACTCCCACAGAAGATCCAAGATAAACTCGAGGATGTCTCACTTGCTTGGACCCAAGCTGATGGGCTTGTTCGCAATGTTGAAGGTCGAATAGTGGTGCCAGAGGAAGTATCTTTGCGCACAGACATTATATGACTGTCCCACACCTACCCCCACACTGGCCACCCTGGCATTGAGAAGATGAAGGAACTTGTACTTCGTAACTTTATTTGGGATGGTGCCCCACAAGACATCACCAACTACATTTGATCCTGCCCTGCCTGTCAATAGAACAAGAACTTCCCTTCGAAACCGTCAGGATTACTCCAACCTATACCCCCTTCCATGGAACCATGGAAAGAGATTACTATCAATCTTATCGTCAAACTCCCTAAGTCACAAGGCTACGATGCTGTAATGGTTGTTGTCGATCGTTTCACTAAATGAGCCCATTTCATCCTGACAACCTCCAATCTCTCATCAGAAGGTGCTGCAAAACTCTTTCAGGATCACGTTTGGAAACATCATGGATGGCCCCAAAAGGTTATATCCGATTGTGGAGTACAATTCATGTCAAAGTTCACAGAAGCCCTCAATAACTCCCTAGGAATTATCTCCGGTCTCTCCACTGCATATCATCCCCAAACAGATGGTCAAATGGAACGTACTAATCAAGAACTCGAAGTTTACTTACATTTCTATACCAACTTCATGCAAGACAACTGGTCGGAATGGCTCACTTCTGCAGAATTTGCCTACAACAATCGACAACACTCTGCAACTTCACAATCACCATTCTATATGGAATACGGACATCATCCCCACCTCCCCACGACTATTCCGGATCAAAGCAACATGCCCGCAGCCAATACCTTTCACAAACGCCTCACACGCGCACAGCAAAATGCCAAACGATCTTTACAGAAGACAACAGAATCGATGAAGAAATACGCTGATCGCAAATGGAAACCCTCACCCTCCTATGAAGAAGGAGACTTAGTCTGGTTGGATACCAAAAACATCAAGACGACGCGACCCTCAAAGAAACTCAACAATTGACGGACCGGACCATTCAAGGTCTTGAAGAAGATATCGGACCTTGCTTATCTGATTGATATCCCTGGAACATGGAGACTACACCCAGTCTTTCACGTTTCACTCATGAGACCTAATGTTGGAAATGAATTGCTCCACCCTGATGTCATCGACACATCATGGCCTCCTCCTGATCTGATCGAAAACGAAGAAGAATATGAGGTTGAATTTATATTACAACATTCCAGAGCTAAACGACGACGAAAATATTTGGTCAAATGGAAAGGCTATCCAATCAAAGAAGCCACTTGGGAAGATCAATCAAACATTTTATGACACGCCAAGGAAATTGTGAAGACATATGAAGACTCAATTCAAACAGCGATTTGATTCTATTCATTCGTTTGTTATCATCCCGTCTGCCAAGAATTGACCTCTATTTTTAGAATCACTCCTTATAAACTGCAAAGATGTCTCCACTTTCCTTCACAACAAATACTTCATCATGCCTGCAACACGATCCACATGATCCCCTTCCCCTCAAGTTGCCATCCGACGTGCTGGACGAATCCCTTTGTCCGCCATCCGCTCCCCTACTCCCAGTCCCTCCACTTCTGCCTCTTCCACTCGACAATTACATCAACAAGCTCACACATGTGCGGAAGATTTCTTCAGTCCTACTTGAACTCCGCCCCCCGAGGATCCCACTGTCACCATCTCCCATCTCACGGTCCATAGCAACAGTGTCAGCAACTGGAATCGTGAACTTCGTCAAGAGCGCAAGGTATTACAAGCCGAACTCAAGGTGTCAGAAAAAAGTGCCTTATTTTGGAAGAATCATTGGGATCAGAGTGAGTTGAAAGTTTGGGAGCTCCAGCAACAGAAGAGACGAATGTGGGTTGATTGCTACAATGTCACCACCTGCACCATCATCGCCAAGCTCGTAGAAGAGAGTCATCAAAGCGAACGGCTCACCAGAGAAGACTTCCTTCAAGCTCAACAGGACCTCGTGACAATGGAAACGTTGATCGAATATGGAAAATCAGTCAAGTACCCTATCGACCTCGATTTGGAATATCCCGACGACAACGACGACATCGCGACAGTCCGAGTCCCCTCCCCCGTTGAAGCAACTTCAGAAGCTGAACTCATCGCTTCCCCCTCAGTAGCTGTCGAGGCCCCCACCACTGAGGAAATCCCGACCCAGGCCTCAGAGGATGAAACGACCGACACCGCCCAAGTTTGAAATTCGGGACGAATTTCCTTTGAAGCCAAGGTGTATGTCATGGTTGTAATTTTCTTTTCTTTCCTTTATCTTATCGTATACAAACCTGTCCTTATCTTAGGATTCCCCACACTTCTTCATTGAGATTCCCCATTACCTTTTTCTGGGATTCCCCACCACTCTATCCATATGCAGACACTTTCATTTCTGTCTATGTTTCAACCCCTTATGATTTGTCATCGATCACAATGACTCATCCTTATCTTTGACTCATGTTTATGTTGCACTGACTCACACAGATAAGTAGTCAGTATATAAAGAGTACCTCCTGTACGTATCAGACCTTAAGTCTGATTCCTCATTAGCTACTCATAACAAGGACTTAGAACCATACCTTCATCTCTTGGGACAGAACACCTGAAGTAAAACGCATTCTGAACAACCGGTTTATAACACCTTGTTCATTCATCGTCCCTGCCTCAGTTGGTGTGTGATCTGTACTATTCATTTTGAACAGTCCATTGACACTCTCACCACCTCGTCCTTCCCTCAGGTGGTGCGTGATATGTCCTATTCACTATGAATGGTACACTGACACTCTTGCCGCCTCGTTCGTTTGTAATCCTGTCAGTTGGTGGGTGATTGTCCTGTTTGCTTTGAATGGTCCACTGATGCTCTCGCCGCCTTGTTTGTTCATTGTCCCTCTGTTAGCTGGTGCGTGATCTGTCCTGTTTGCTTTCAACAGTCTGCTGACGCTCCCACCGCCTCGTTCATTCATCACCCCTCCCTCAGGTGGTACGTTGATACGACCCCTCCGTCCCCTGAGCACCGTATATTCAACTATACAAATACTAGACGCCTACCAAGTCCTTCAAACTCGAACTCGAACCCTCCGAATGCTCCCGATAGCTTCCGAACGTCCCGAACAACTTCGAGAATCATCGAACGCTCCGAACGCGATTGAAGCTTTCCGAACGCGAATGAAAGTTTGTATATCAAAGGGAAGACACCATTCAAAGGCATCTGTTCTCTTCTATTTCTCCCTTTTCATTCGATTCCTTCATTTCCATTCACTACTTTCCCCTTAGATCATTAGAGAGGCTCCCCTTTTATCATATACACTCAAAGGGATCCTTGTACTAGAAGATATATATACTGTATGTTGTAGCTAGTGATCTAACAAGTTAGATATTCGCTTCTCTCTTGCTCTCGAGTCTAGATCCTCTTTAGATCTTCTAAGACTTCCTCT
Organism: Porpolomopsis calyptriformis; assembly: GCA_951640195.1. NCBI lineage: Eukaryota > Fungi > Basidiomycota > Agaricomycetes > Agaricales > Hygrophoraceae > Porpolomopsis > Porpolomopsis calyptriformis. Next base: position 2,892,679 of record OX621163.1, read on the forward strand.
TTCGACTTCCCGATCCTTCCGATTCCCCAATCGATCTCGTTCGCGAATGATTGAAGACTTCCTTTCCATGATCATCGATCATAGACTGTGTCGAGACTCTTTATAGTCGTCCTCGCACCTTGTTCTGTGTTCAGTTCTCATACATGAAGCAGACATATCATTTTGGAGCCCACCGTGAGGGCCCACTATTAAATCTTAAAAGATTCCTTCGACTCAGTCCTTCAAACCGCCATTCCTGACGCACAATCGAGTCACTCGAAGCACAACCTTATGAGATAGATTCACTCGAAACATCGATCCGACCCAACCAACACTTCCCAGTTCTCAAATAAATCGAAATTCAACTTCAATCAACAATCCTGACTCCCCCGACGAACCCTCCTCTACCTTATCACTTTCCTCATTATCATCGATTTCTACAATGACTATGACGACCCCACCAAACCTAGTAATGCCCGCTCACGGTCACTCAACCGCCCCGAAGTTCAACCCCGAACAACCACGAGAACTTCGAAGATACTTCCAAGACCTCAGAGGTCTTTTCGCTAATTGTAGCATCACCGATGACAATGCTAAGAAGACCTACGCCTGCAAGTACGTCGACATCGATACCTCCGAACTCTGGGAATACCAAACAGAGTTCCAAGCCAGACATACGTTCGACGAATTCGTCGCCGCCATCTATAAGCTATACCCAGGATCGCAAGACGATCGAAAGTGGTCCATCGCCGACATGGACAAGATAGTCGGAGAACAGCTTCGACTAGGGATTATGAACACAAACGAACTCGGAGCGTATTTCCGATCATTCCTTGCGATTACTAAATTCCTGCGATTGAAGAACAGAATCTCCGAAGCAGAACAAAGTCGCACCTTCGTCCGAGGATTCCAACCCGAACTCTGGACTAGAATCGTCCGACGACTGGAAATCAAGTTCCCCGACCACTTCCCCGACGATCCTTATGGGGTAAACGATATCAACGAGGCGGCTCATTTCGTTCTATATGGAACATCTCCGAACACCTTTCTACCATGCGAAACGACGACTTCAACGACAACTACTACCCCTGCCACGAAACAAGAAGACCTCAGCGTCTTCATGGAAAAACTAATGACTACGTTGGTCAAAACCCTGGACAATAGAGGTCCCCCGAAACGAAACCCGCCCCCTCGAACACCACAAACTTCGGAACGACGACCCAATGCTCCTGACCCATTCGAGCCGAAAACCTGCATTTTCTGTGGAAGTCCCGATCACTTCATCGGAAGCTGCCCGACCTGCCGTGAATATATCCAGAACGGTCGATCCAAGAAGAACTTCGAAGGAAGGATCGTACTCCCGAATGACAGGTTCGTCCCCCAGCAAATGCCGGGAAAAACCTTGAAAGAACGAATGGACGAATGGTACAAGCAAAACCCGACCCCGACCGCTGGAATGATGTACGGAATTTCAGCAGGTATCCAACGTGATCCAGCGACCGAGACTTACCAACTATCCGCCGACGAACGGATCGCTGCTCTCGAAAAAGAGAGTTTCGCGTTAAGGAGCAAGAAGATGTTCGATGGAGTAGAGATAGTTCGGCCTCGACGACAAGAACCGGACAAAGAGAAAGCAACCGACAAACCATCGAGTGCTCCGATCGCGACCATCCTGACTCAACCCGCTAGGACGGAACATCTGTTCGCGAAAGCAAAAGAGTCCAACTACGTACCGCCCCACATCTGGAACTTTGGCTCTCCGATGGCGAAAAGAGACAGAGACCCCTCGTACCACACTCAAGCGCCGATCCAAGATGCCAAGATCGCCTCCGACGTCTATACTCGTTCGATGAAAACCCCTTGCGTCACGCTTTCCCCCGAAGAGTTGTTATCCCTCTCACCCGAAGTCCGATCGAAGGTTCGAGAGGCAGTAACCCCTAAACGAACTCAGCCACCTAGTCAACCGATTGTGGTCAAAACCGTCGAAGTGGAAGCGATTCCGAACAACACCCTGCCTTATTGCGATGACGACGATTGTTCCATTACCGTGCCCGACCCCTACGAATCGTATCTAAACACTCTCTCGTCCGATGAAACCCCTCACACCGTTACTGTCGCAAAGGAATCGCATGCCCTCCGATCGATCGTCATGTTGATCGATCATAAAGAAACGATTGAATGCATCATCGATCCCGGATCTCAGATAATCGCTATGTCCGAAGCCGTTTGTCACGACCTAGGACTGATCTACGACCCAACTATCCAACTCAACATGCAATCGGCCAACGGCGAAATAGAGCAATCGTTAGGTCTTGCGAGGAATGTCCCATGTCAGATCGGCAACATAACCCTCTACCTCCAGATCCACGTCATTCGCGCTCCTGCCTACAATATCCTGCTCAGAAGACCATTCAACGTTTTAGCTCAAAGCCTCGTCAAGAATTTCGCCGATGAAAACCAGACGATTACTATTTGTGATCTGAATAGCGGAAGAACCGTCACAATTCCGACGGTTCCACGAGGACTACCGAAGCACCGTTCAGATTTTCGCTCATCGAGGATTTGATTCCTGATCAAGGAGAGATCGCGATAATTCTAGATTATGACCACGCTACGTCTATGCTATCTGTCAATTCCTGTGTGCCTCTATGCGCAACAAATAAAGTTTCAACAGTTTCCCATGCTTATTTATCCGCTTGTGACCTCCCCAACCTTATCTCTAAATCTCGATTGACTAGCAATCAACATTCCGCTTCCGACCGTCTCAATCGATCGATGGAAATTGCAACCTTCCTCTCATCGAAAAAGAAATATAAACCTGTCTCGAAGAAAGTTCGCTCCGTAGTAGCTGAACTCCCCGACAAATTCTGAATCATTCGGAAAATCCTTGGCGATCCACTCGCGGATATGCCAACACTCGACCCGAACCCCCCCACGTTTACCCCGACCGAACAATATACGATCGAAAGGATGGAGCTTTTCGATAAAGCTCACCCCGGAGATTTTCTTTGGCCTCAGGAAAGGGCTCTCCTTCACGATTTCATGAGAAAGCAAGATCTCGCCTTCACCTGGAACGACTCTGAATGAGGACATTTCAGATCCGACTTTTTCCCTCCCATCGATCTCCCAGTCATACCACATATGCCCTGGGTACAAAAGAATATTCTGATTCCCCCAGGGATCTACCACGAAGTATGTAAAGTTATCCAGCGAAAAATCGACGCTGGTGTCTACGAACCCTCGAACTCCTCCTACCGATCACGATGGTTCACCGTTCTAAAGAAAGGAGGGAAGGAACTTAGAATCGTTCACAGTCTTGAACCACTCAATCAAGTCACAATTCGACATTCGGGAGTGACGCCAATCCCCAAACACTTGGCTGAACAGTTCGGCGGTCGATCCTGCAGCACTATGTTCGATCTGTACGTCGGATATGACGAACGAGTGATCGCGCCTTCGTCTCGCGATTTAACCACGTTCCAAACACCCTATGGGGCTCATCGACTAGTTACCCTACCCATGGGATGGACCAACTCTGTGCCTGTTTTTCATGACGACGTCACCTATATCCTCTAACTGGAGATTCCTGAGTTTACAATCCCCTATATCGACGATATCCCTGTGAAGGGTCCCGCGACTCGATACGTACTCCCCGATGGATCCTATGAAACGATTCCCGAAAACGACGGAATTTGACGATTCATATGGGAACACTTCGGGAATCTGAATCGGATAGTCCAGCGAATGAAATATTGCGGTGGAACGATGTTAGGCTATAAATCGTTCTTGTGCGCAGAAGAAACCACCGTTCTCGGACATCGATGTACTCACTTAGGATGACTACCCAATGAATCGCGTGTCTCAGCGATCCGAAACTGGGGTCCCTGTAAAGACCTCTCTGAAGTTCGAGCCTTCCTTGGCACTATTGGCGTCGTTCGGATTTTCATTCGCAACTTCGCGCATCGAGCGAACCACCTAGTCAAACTCACTAGGAAAGATATGCCTTTTGAATTCGGTCCCGATCAACTCGCTGCTCAAGAGGACCTCAAGCAAGCCCTTCTAGAATCGCCCGCTCTACGAGTACTCGATTATACTTCTGACGCTCCTGTCATACTTGCCGTCGACACCTCCTATATCGCGGTTGGCTTTCACTTGTGCCAATGCGATCCTGACGACCCAAAGAAACGGTACTATAATCGATTTGGTTCGATCACATTGAACGATCGAGAAAAACGGTTCTCTCAGCCGGAACTCGAAATCTACAGTCTCTATCGAGCCTTGCGATCGCTCCGACTCTATCTCATCGGCGTTTGGAACCTCATAATAGAAGTCGACGCTCAATATATCAAAGGAATGCTAGCCAACCCAGACATCGCGCCTCAAGCTAGTATTAACAGATGGATCGTAGCAATTCTCACATTCCATTTTACTTTGGTACACGTCGCTGGTTCGAACCATGGTCCCGACGGTCTCTCTCGACGCCCCCAACAGCCCGATGACCAAGACGACGAAGAACCGATCGATAAAGACTTCGACGATTGGATCGATCGCGTCCACGGACTAATGCACCATATCAATGATTCGCCCGCGCCCCGAACGAAATCCCTCTGAATGCCCACCTCAGTTTACTCGCAGAGTAAACATTTCAGTGAGGAGGAAGACCATATACATTCATGTACCGATTCATACAACATCGTTCCGCGATCGGAAGTAGCTCAGCAAGATGATCGACGACTTATCCTTGTTCGAAAATGGCTCTCAGATCTGGAACGACCGAGCAGCATGTCCGACAGCGACTACGCAAGTTTTATACGATACTACGAAGAGTTCTTTATCAACAACGATCAACTGTGGCGAAAGGATAGACAAGGCACTCACAAATTAGTCATTGATTCGGAATGCCGATTAGCAATCATGATGGAACTTCACGATCGAACAGGCCACAAGGCTATCTTCGCTACCTGATCGATCGTTTCCGAACGCTTCTGGTGGCCCCATATGGCCCCCGACATAGTCTGGTTCATTCGGACATGTCATACCTGTCAGGTTCGCCAAACCACGCAAGCCCTCGTTCCTCCGACCGTCTCCACGCCAGCTCCCCTATTCGCCAAAATCTACGTCGACACGATGCACATGCCCCGATCCGGTCCATTTTGATATATCGTCCAAGGGCGATGTTCCCTCACCCACTATCCCGAATTTCGAATGCTTCGATCGGAAACAGCAAAATCGATTGGCGAATGGATCTTCGAGGATATAATCTGTCGATGGGGCTCCCTTCGAGAAATTGTCACGGACAACGGAACGGCCTTCTTAGGAGCCATAGATCACCTCACCAAGCGCTATCAGATCAACCACATTCGCATCAGCGGATACAACTCTCGCGCGAACGGAATAGTCGAATGATCTCACTTCGACGTACGACAATCGCTATTCAAAGCCGTCAATGGCGATCAGACGCAATGGTCGATCGGAGCCTACTCCATATTCTGGGCTGAGCGCGTCACTACCCGAAAGCGACTGGGATGCTCACCCTACTTTGCTGTCACAGGGTCTCAGCCATTGCTTCCTCTAGATATTTCCGAAGCGACATATCTCCTTCCTGCTCCAGATTCGGTTCTGTCAATGACTGACCTAATTTCACAACGCGCGATCGCCCTACAGAAACGAGACGCTGACTTAGACCAACTCCGATCGAAGGTTCTCACTGCTCGTCTACGATCTGCTGTTCGATTCGAGAAGAAACACAAGAAGACCATTCGCAACTACGACTTAAAAACTGGTGATCTCATACTCATTCGGAACACAAAAATCGAGAAGTCTCTCAATCGGAAGATGCGTCCTCGATACCTAGGACCCCTAGTCGTGGTATCTCGAAACCTAGGGAAAGCTTATATCGTCGCGGAACTTGATGGATCTGTCTTACATCGCCTGATCGCTGCGTTTAGAGTCATCCCATACTTCGCTCGAAGGTCGATCACAATTCCCGAACGATTCCTCGACATATCGACTTCACGACTTAGAGAAATGGAACGTTCGCTAGCTAGCGAACCACTCGATAGTGTTGCGATTGAGGACTTGTAACCTGCCGTAACACATCGCTACGCACATTTTTTCATTCCAAAGTCTTTCTTTCATTTTTTTTAGACACAAAAATACAAAATTTAAAAGAAAAAGACTAAAGGCTACAAAAATTATTCAAGACAAGTCTACAGATGCTCTAAAACCATTTCCTCCTCTTTTTCTTCCAAACCCCTGTATATCTCTTCGAGAATGACGATCCACGCCTTTACGCGCGCTTTCTCCTCCGCGATCGCCGCCAACACCTCTCGCGACTTCTCTTCATCGGCCGCCGTCGCCTTCGCCTTCCCTTTCCGACCCGCAATCGGTCGGGTAGTTTCCTTCGAGCTTTCGCCCACCGTTTCCTCTTTGAGAGGTGGGGTCTCATCGATGTAGACTACTGGACCTATAAAAAGAAGAAATTAGAATAAAGAAAACAAAAGAAAAAGGAAAACTTACGAGAGATGGCCCTCGCCGACTTTCGAACCCCCTTCTTCGACTCTTCAGCCGTCGCCGACTTGGTCGCGCCCTTCAATTCCGCCTTGGGCCGCGGTTTGTACTTTTTCCCCAGCTGATTCTCCCCCTTCCAATAACACCTGCGCTTGTCCGTTATGCACTTGGCGCACAACGGATCGGTGGGGCCGATTTCGCATTCCGCGCCAACCTTTTTGCAGAAATCGCACTACGAATTAAAAGAGTCTGTTAGTAAAAACAAAAATAAGAGAAAGAAAGAGACTTACTTTGCCCTCAACCGGGCGCAAAGCCTCTTCTACCGCCTTTCGCTTGCGGTACTCCCGCGTCGTGATCACAGGGAGCGACCGTCCCTTCTCTGCCATCCTCTCCCGATATGCCACCTTCGACCTCTCGATCTCGTCTTCTGCAGTCAGCGATTGCGCTGCTGCCGCCGATTCATCTTCGTCAACCTGGGGCTGGTGCCCATCCTCCGTCGTCTCCGTCGACGCCCCCGTCGTGTCTAGCATATCTGCCGACACCTCCGCCGCCTTCGTTCCGCCTTCACCCACTGCCTTTTCCGTCTCTCGATGGAACTCCTCCTTGTCAATTTTTCCATCCATGAGCAATTGGAGGAGCCTCTCGTAGGCTTCCTCCATCTGCTTCCAGTCCTCTGCATCTCGTCCCTCCCGTTCCTCTCGCTCCCGCTTCTCTCATACCTCTCGCTCCGCCCTCTCGACCTGCTCGCGCTCCTCTCGTTCCTCATGCTCCTCACGCTCCTCTCATTCCTCTCGTTCCTCACGCTCTCGTTCCTCTTGCTCCGCCTACTCGACCCTCTCTCGTTCCTCCCGTACAGACGCCTCCGCCCTCTCCCTCGCCTCGCGTTCCTCTTCCGCCCTTCGCTCCTGCTCGACCCTCTCCGCCTCCGCTTTCTCTTCAACCTCCCGACGCACCACCTCTGCCAGTCTCGGCATCAACAACTCCCCCGCCCATTCCAACCACTCTCGCTCTTTGAAAGCATCGAAGGTCTCACAGGCCTCTTTTTGCCACGCGACGACCTCGTCGTCTGTCGATGTTTGCTTCAGGGCCTTTACGACCCGATTATATGCGATCTAAAAGATAAATTAGCAGAAGAAAACGATTAGAAAAACAAAAAACTCACCAGTAACTTGCAGAATTGCTGCCCCCAGATCTTGTAATCTTCGGGTTCGGCAACTCCATCCGGGAGCGACCTCATTTGGTCGCTAATCTTCTGTTTCGCGATATTTATGACGTTCTTCAACATCTTGAATGACTTGACACGGTTTTCTTGGCGTTGTGGTGTGCGATTTGAAGACGGTTGTGTCTAAAGATGAATGTGACACGCTGGTCACACTTATAAACGCGCCTCGGCAACTACCGGCAAATCACGTGATTGACTGAGGACAGTCAACATTTCAGTGAGGAGGAGATGATACGACCCCTCCGTCCCCTGAGCACCATATATTCAACTATACAAATACTAGACACCTACCAAGTCCTTCGAACTCGAACTCGAACCCTCCGAACGCTCCCGATAGCTTCCGAACGTCCCGAACGACTTCGAGAATCATCGAACGCTCCAAACGCGATCGAAGCTTTCCGAACGCAAATGAAAGTTTGTATATCAAAGGGAAGACACCATTCAAAGGCATCTGTTCTCTTCTATTTCTCCCTTTTCATTCGATTCCTTCATTTCCATTCACTACTTTCCCATTAGATCATTAGAGAGGCTCCCCTTTTATCATATACACTCAAAGGGATCCTTGTACTAGAAGATATATATACTGTATGTTGTAGCTAGTGATCTAACAAGTTAGATATTTGCTTCTCTCTTGCTCTCAAGTCTAGATCCTCTTTAGATCTTCTAAGACTTCCTCTTTCGACTTCCTGATCCTTCCGATTCCCCGATCGATCTCGTTCGCGAATGATCGAAGACTTCCTTTCCACGATCATCGATCATAGACTGTGTCGAGACTCTTTATAGTTGTCCTCGCACCTTGTTCTGTGTTCAGTTCTCATACATGAAGCAGACGTATCAATGTGATCCATCCTGTTCATTTTGAACGGTCCACCGATGCTCTCACCGCCTTGTTTGTTCATCATGTATCCCTCAGTCTGTACGTGATATATCTTATTCACCTTCAACAATCCCCTAATGCTCTCGCCACTTGTTTGGTCTTCATCCCTCCCTCAGCTTGTGTGTGATCTGTCCTGTTTGCTTTGAACGGTCCACTGATGCTGTTAGGTGTGAAGCAGGACTCAGGTCTTCACTCTGGGAGGCCCAATGTGGGTCTTAGCCAATGCAAATAAGAAGTTGGCAAGTCCAAGTTGTGGTTCAACCTAGAGAAGTACAAGCAATTCCGAGCTGCCTATATTTACCCTAGCTGAGTCCGAAAATGTGATTATGTAATCAATCCATGGAACAATTGTGTAAGCAATGATTAAGTGTAAAAGATAAGATAAGAAAGATAAGAAGGAGTGACAAATGTCACACTTGTGACCGTGACTCGACCGGTCAGGTAACGGTCACGTTGTGACAGCATGACAATCGCAGCATCGAAAATGATAGTAAAGAGAACTGGCACACAGAAAGGAAATAATAACCAAAAAAGAGACTCATCGTAACAGATGCTCTTGCTGCCTTGTTTGTTTGTCGTCCCTCCCTCAGGTTGTGCGTGACCCGTCCTGTTCGCTTTGAACAGTCCACTGACGCTCTCCTGCCACCTGCTTTGTTCGCTATCCCTCCCTCAGTCAGTGCATGATCTGTCCTGTTCGCTTTGAACAGTCCACTGATGTTCTCACCACCTTGTTCGTTCGTTGTCCTTCCCTCAGGTTGTGTGTGATCCATCCTGCTCGCTTTGGACAGTCCACTGACACTCTCGCAGCCCTGTTCATTCATCTTCCCTCCCTCAGATGGTGCATGACCCATCCTGTTCGCTTTGAATGGTCCGCTGATACTCTCGCTGCCTTGTTTGTTGTTGTCCCTCCTTCAGCTGGTTCATGATCCATCCTATTCACTTTGCACGGTCCCCTGATACTCTCGCTGCCTTGTTCATTTGTCATCTCTCCCTCAGTTGGTGTGTGATCTGTCCTGTTCCCTGTGAACATCCACTGATGCTCTCATCACCTCGGTTGTTTGTCGTCCCTCCTTCAGCATGTGTGTGATCTGTCCTGTTTGCTTCTAACAGTCCACTGACACTCTTGCTGCCTTGTTCATTCATCATCCCGCCCTCAGGTGGTGTGTGATCTGTCCTGTTTGCTTTGAATAGTCTGCTAACACTCCTTTGCTGTATCATTTGTTCGTTGTCCCTCCCTCAGATGGTGCGTCATTCGTCCTGTTCACTTGAATGGTCCACTGACACTCGCTGCCTTGTTTGTTCGTTGTCTCTCCCTCAGCCTGTGTGTGATCTGTCCTGTTCACTTTGAATGGTCCACTGACACTTGCCACCTCATTTGTTTTTTGTCCATCCCTTAGGTAGTGCATGATCCGCCCAGTTTGCTTTGAACAGTCCACTGACATTCTCACTGCCTTGTTCGTTCGTCGTCTCTCCCTTAGTCTGTGTGTGATCCATCCTGTTGGCTTTGAACAGTTGACTGACGCTCTCACTGCCTCATTTGTTCGTCATCCTCCCTCAGCAAGTGCGTGATCTGTCCTGTTCGCTTTGAACGGTCTGCTGATGTGCTCTTGCCACCTTGTTCATCCATCGTCCCTCCCTCAGCATGTGCGTGATCTGTCCTGTTTGCTTTGAACGGTTCACTAACGCTCTCGCCCCCTTGTTTGTTCATTGTCCCTCCCTCAGGTGGTGTGTGACCTGTCCTCTTCACTTTGAATGGTCCTCTGACACTATCGCTTCCTTGTTCATTCATTGTCCCTCCCTTAGCTGGTGCGTGATCTGTCCTGTTCACTTTGAACAGTCCACTGATGCTCTCGCTGACTTGTTCATTTGTTTTCCTTCCCTTAGCTTGTGCATGACTCACCCTGTTCACATTGAACAGTCCACTGAGGCTCTCTCCACCTCACTCATTCCTGGCCCCTCCCTCAGCATGTGCATGATCCATCCTGTTCTCTTTGAACGGTCCACTGATGCTCTCACTGCCACATTTGTTTGTCATCCCTCCCTCAGGTCGTGCATGACCCATCCTGTTCGCTTTGAATGGTCCACTGATGCTCTCCTGCTGCCTTGTTTGTTCCTTGTCCTCCCTCAGGTAGTGCGCAATCCATCCTGTTCACTTTGAACAGTCCATTGATGCCCTCGCCACCTCATTCATTCGTTGTTGCTCCCTCAGTTGGTGGGCAATCTGTCCTGTTTGCTTTGAATGGTCCACTGAGGCTCTTGCTGCCTTGTTCATTTGTCGTCCCTCCCTCAGCCAGTGTGTGATCTGTCCTGTTCGCTTTGAACGGTCCAGTGACACTCTTGCTGCATCATTCATTCATCGTCCTTCCTTCAGCCTGTGTGTGATCTGTTCTATTCGATTTGAAAAGTCCACTGACACTCTTGCCGCCTTGTTCATTCGTCATCCCTACCTCAGATCATGCGTGATCTGTCCTGTCTGCTTTGAACAGTCCACTGACGCTCTTGCCACATCATTTGTTCATTGTCCATTGTCCCTCCCTCAGCTGGTGTGTGACCCATCCTGTTCACTTTGGACAGTCCACTGACACTCTTGTCGCCTTGTTCATTCGTCGTCCTTCCCTCAGGTGGTGCGTGATCCATCCTGTTCACTTTGAACAGTCCACTGACCCTCTCGCCACCTTGCTCATTCATTGTCCTTCCCTTAGCTTGTGCGTGATCCATCCTGTTTGCTTTGAACAGTCCACTGATGTTCTAGCCACCCCTGCCCCACCCTCAGCTAGTGTGTGATCTATCCTGTTCGCTTTGAACAGTCCACTGATGCTCTTGCCCCCTCACTCGTACGTTGTCCTTCCCTCAGGTGGTGCATGACCCATCCTGTTCACTTTGAGTGGTCCACTGACGCTCTCGTTGCCTTGTTCATTTATTGTCCCTCCCTCAGGTTGTGTGTGATCTGTCCTGTTCACTTTGAACGGTCCACTGACACTCTCACCACCTTATTTGTTTGTTGTCCCTCCCTCAGTCTGTGTGTGATCTATCCTATTCACCTCCCACTGTCCACTGATGCTTCCACACCTCTTTCGTTTGTTGTCCCTCCCTCAGTATGTCCGTGATCTTTCCTGTTCACTTTGAACAGTCCACTGATATTCTTGCTGCCTTGTTTGTTCGTCATCCCTCCCTCAGGTGGTGCGTGATCCATCCTGTTCACTTTGAGCAGTCCACTGATGCTCTCGCCACCTTGTTCATTCATCATCCCTCCCTCAGATGGTGCGTGATCCGTCCTGTTCACTTTGAATGGTGATACGACCCCTCCGTCCCCTGAGCACTGTATATTCAACTATACAAATACTAGACACCTACCAAGTCCTTCGAACACGAACTCGAACCCTTCAAATGCTCCCGATAGCTCCCGAATGTCCCGAACGACTTCGAGAATCATCGAACGCTCTGAACGCAATCGAAGCTTTCCGAACGCGAATGAAAGTTTGTATATCAAAGGGAAGACACTATTCAAAGGCATTGGTTCTCTTCTATTTCTCCCTTTTCATTTGATTCCTTCATTCCCATTTACTACTTTTCCCTTAGATCATTAGAGAGGCTCCCCTTTTATCATATACACTCAAAGGGATCCTTGTACTAGAAGATATATATACTGTATATTGTAGCTAGTGATCCAACAAGTTAGATATTCGCTTCTCTCTCGCCCTCAAGTCTAGATCTTCTAAGACTTCCTCTCGATTTCCTCTTTCGACTTTCCAATCCTTCCAATTCCCTGATCGAGCTCGTTCGCGAATGATTGAAGACTTCCTTTCCATGATCGTCGATCATAAACTGTGTCGAGACTCTTTATAGTTGTCCTCACACCTTGTTCTGTGTTCAGTTCTCATACATGAAGCAGACGTAACATTTTGGAGCCCACCGCGAGGGCCCACTATTAAATCTTAAAAGATTCCTTCGACTCAGTCCTTCGAACTGCCATTCCCGACACACAATCGAGTCACTTGAAGTACTACCCTATGAGATAGATTCACTCAGAACACCAATCCGACCCAACTAACACTTCCCAGCTCTCAAATAAATCGAAATTCAACTTCGATCAACAATCCCGATTCACCTGACGAACCATCCTCTACTATATCACTTTCATCTTTATCCTCAATTTCTATGACGACCATGACAACTCCACCAACTCTAGTTATACCCGCTCGCAGTCACTCGACTGCCCTGAAGTTCAACCCCGAACAACCTCGTGAACTTCAAAGATACTTCCAAGACCTCAGAGGTCTTTTCACTAATTGTAGCATCACCGACGACGATGCTAAGAAAACTTACGCCTGCAAATACGTCGACATCGATACCTCCGAACTCTGGGAATACCAAACAGAGTTCCAAGCTGGACACACGTTCGACGAATTCGTTGCCGCCATTTATAAGCTTTACCCAGGATTGGAAGACGATCGAAAGTGGTCCATCGCCGACATGGACAAGATAGTCGGAGAATAGCTTCAACTAGGGATCATGAACACGAATGAACTCAGAGCGTATTTCCGATCATTCCTTGCGATTACTAAATTCCTGTGATCGAAAAACAGAATCTCCAAAGCGGAACAAAGTCGCGCCTTCGTCTGAGGATTCCAACCCGAACTCTGGACTAGAATCGTCCGACGACTGGAGATCAAGTTCCCCAACCACTTCCCCGATGATCCTTACGGGATAAACGATATCAACGAGGCGGCCCATTTCGTTCTCTATGGAACGTCTCTGAACACTTTCTTACCACGCGAAACTACAACTTCGATGATGACTACTACCCCTGCCATGAAACAAGAAGACCTCAGTGTCTTCATGGAAAGACTCATGACCACGCTTGTCAAAACCCTGGACAATAGAGGTCCCCCGAAATGAAACCCGCCCCCTTGATCGCCACAATCATCCGAAAGACGACCCAATGCTCCCAACCCATTTGAGCCGAAGACTTGCGTCTTCTGTGGAAGTCCTGATCACTTCATTGGAAGCTGCCCAACCTGCCGCGAATATATTCAAAATGGTTGATGCAAGAAGAACTTCGAAGGAAGGATCGTACTCCTGAATGACAGGTTTATCCCCCAGCAAATGCCGGGAAAAACCCTGAAAGAACGAATAGATGAATGGTATAAGCAAAACCCGACTCTGACTGCTGGAATGATGTACGGAATTTCAGCAGGTATCCAATGCGATCCAGCGACCAAAACTTATCAACTATCCACTGACAAACAGATTGCCACCCTCGAAAAGGAGATTTTCGCGTTAAGGAGCAAGAAGACGTTTGATGGAGTAGAGATTGTTCGGCCTCAATGACAAGAACCCGAGAAAGAGAAAGCAGCCGACAAACAAACAAGCGCTCTGATCGCGAACACCCCAACTCAACCCGCTACGATGGAACATCCGTTCGCGAAAGCGAAAGAGTCTAACTACGTACCGCCCCACATCCGGAACTTTGGCTCTCCAATGGTGAAAAGAGACAAAGACCCCTTGTACCACACTCAAGCACCGATCCAAGACTCGAAAATCGCCTCCGACGTCTATACTCGTTCGATGAAAACCTGTCATGAAATTGGCGTTCACTCTCTTAAAATTTCTCTCTTTTCTTCATTCTTTTCTTTTCTTTCTTATGACAGTTCTTTTGGGAGGGAGGCTGTCTTTATTGACAGCGGAAACTACTTGTACAAAGGGAGGAGTCCATGTCTGACTAACTATTTATACTAGTCCATCTTGGCAATCTCCTGCACTATACTGTCCCTCAAGAACTCTACAAAACTCGAGACTACTTGACCATCTAATGCGGCCAACTTGTTGCCCCAGTAGATTGCCCCATTAGTGTCACCACTGGAGGCCTGCAACTCAGCAGCCTTCCCTTCAACGAAACCCATCACTATCTTTCTCGCTTCCTCACCCAGCCAATCGTTGGTAGGACTCCACAACAAACTAGGAGGAACTTCCTCTTCCTCAATCTTGACGTTAACATTGGTCGACGACAAGGACAAATCTTCAACTAAAAAGATAAAGGATCAGTGGCTACGAAGAGAGCGAGAGAGTTAAGGGCATTACCACTAGATAAAGGACTTAATGGACCAGGGGTCCAAGGACGGAAAGGGGGACTGGCAGCCCAGTCAACTGCCTCCTTCTTGACGGAAGGAAGAGAGTCAGCCCACTTGTCGGACCCCCAATTAACCTGTTCCTCCAAAGGGAGCTGGGAAGTAGGGGGAGGGGCGTCGTCATCCCAAGCTAAAAAGAAGGAAAGCCTATTATCAATAGACATAGACTAACAAAGACAAAACAAGATACATACCAAGCGGATCCTCCATCAAGCCACAAACATGCTGGATTGGCCAGCGAACATACAGACACTTTCTGACCTTATGCTTGCCACCGCAAGCAAAACAAGAGAAGGAGGACCAGCAGAGGTCAGCGTCGGAGGGGGTGCGCTGAAGGTAGTAGTGGAAAGAATCACAATCGAGAAAGACAGGAGCGGTGCGGTGCACCACTCCAGACTGCTTGAAGAATCGGACGTAGTGGCCTTGGTGGGAAGGAGTCATGATGAATGACAAGGATTGAACTGAAGCGTAGGGATACAACCCCACACCTTTTATATGCTCAGACACAAAGGGAAGACCAAAAGGAGGTTCCTCAATCAAAGAAGAGAAACCCGATACGCCGGACAAGAGATAGAAACAGCGGCGATCTCATGACTAGAAGAACAATAGGAACCAGTCATGAGACAGCACAGCCTGATACTGCGGAAGGCTATGCCCAATAGAGTTGAGTCATCAAAACAACACAGCCTTCCGCAGTATGACTAAGAACAATGGCAAACCTTAAACCGGAGGCTGTGAACAATAGAAAATGGGGTGACTGCGGAAGCTGACTCATAGTGACTCCTATTTTAGAAATACTATATAAACCCTGAGGGCGAAGCGGATCATCACTTCGTCCTCCTGTGAGATTACTTGTAGTAGCACGAACGCAATCAGAATCATCAGACTTCTTTTCCATCAGAACAAGAAAAGAGAAACATAAACCCATCACTACTGAGCCAATCGTTCATGCCCATATTCCCTAAACTCTCAGCAGAGGCATGCAACGGATTTAACTCGCAGAACAACTTCTTTGTAGAAGTAAAACTAAACTCAGAAGGAATTATCACCCTTTACGAGGATGTCCCCGTCAGAACTTTCTTCTACATCCTACTAGACTTATTAAGCTCCAAGGCCTGCCTTGTGATTGACAAAAAGACTTGCAACTACAGTTGTGACAACGCTTTCCCCCGAAGAGTTGCTATCCCTCTCACCTGAAGTCCGATCAAAGGTTCGAGAGGCAGTAACGCCCAAATGAACTTAGCCTCCTAGTCAACCGATCGCGGTCAAAACCGTCGAAGTAGAAGCGATTCTGAATGACGCTCTCCCCTATTGCGATGACAACGATTGTTCCATCACCATGCCTAACCCCTATGAATCGTATCTGAACACCCTCTCATCTGACGAAACCCCTCACACCATTACCGTTGCAAAGGAATCGCACGCTCTCCAATTGATCGTCATGTTGATCGATCATAAAGAAATGATCAAGTGTATCATCGATCCCGGATCTCAAATAATCGCCATGTCCGAAGCCGTTTGTCACGATCTAGGACTAATCTACGACCCGACCATTCAACTCAACATGCAATTGGCCAACGGTGAAATAGACCAATCATTAGGTCTCATGAGGAATGTCCCCTGTCAAATCGGCGACATAACTCTCTACCTTCAGATCCACATCATTCGCGCTCCCGCCTATGACATCCTGCTCGGAAGACCATTCGATGTGTTAGCACAAAGCCTCATCAAGAATTTTGCCGACGAAAACCAGACGATCACTATTTGCGATCCAAATAGCGGAAGGACCATCACAATTCCGACAGTTCCATGAGGACTGCCAAAGCACTGTTCGGATTTTCGCTCATCGAGGATTTGATTCCTGATCAAGGAGAGATCGCGATAATTCTAGATTACAACCACACTACGTCTATGCTATCTATCAATTCCTGTGCGCTTCTATGCGCAACAAATAAAGTTTCAACAGTTTCCCATGCCTATTTATCCGCTTGTGACCTTCCCGACCTAATCTCTAAATCTCGATTGACTAGTGATCGACCTTCCGATTCTGACCATCTCGATTGATCGATGGAAATTGCAACCTTCCTCACATCGAAAAAGAAATACAAACCCGTCTCAAAGAAAGTTCACTCCGTAGTAGCTGAACTCCCCAACAAGTTCCAAATCATTTGGAAAATCCTTGGCGATCCACTCACGGACATGCCAACACTTGACCCGAACCCCCCGATGTTTACTCCAACCAAACGATATATGACTGAACGAATGGAGCTTTTTGATAAAGCTCACCCCGGAGATTTCCTTTGGCCTCAGGAAAGGGCTCTCCTTCACGATTTCATGAGAAAACAAGATCTCGCTTTTGCCTGGAATGACTCCGAATGAGGACGTTTCAGATCCGACTTTTTCCCTCCCGTCGACCTTCTGGTCATACCACATATGCCTTGGGTGCAGAAGAATATTCCGATTCCCCTAGGGATCTACTATGAAGTATGCAAAGTTATCCAGCAGAAAATCGATGCTGGTGTCTACGAACCCTTGAACTCCTCCTACCGATCACGATGGTTCACTGTTCTAAAGAAAGGAGGAAAAGAACTTAGAATTGTTCACAGTCTCGAACCACTCAATCAAGTCACGATTCAACATTCGGGAGTGATGCGATCCCCAAACACTTGGCCGAACAGTTCAGCGGACAATCCTGTGGCGCTATGTTCGATCTTTATGTCGGATATGACGAACGAGTGATCGCGCCTTCGTCTCGCAATCTAACCACGTTCCAAACACCCTATGGGGCTCATTGACTAGTTACCCTACCAATGGGATGGACCAACTCTGTGCCTGTTTTTCACAACGACGTTACCTATATTCTCCAACCAGAGATTCCGGAGTTTACAATCCCCTATATTGACGATATCCCTGTGAAGGGTCCTGCGACTCGATATGTACTACCTGACGGATCCTATGAAACGATTCCAGAGAACGACGGAATTCGACGATTCGTATGGGAACACTTCGGGAATCTCAATTGGATAGTCCAGCGAATGAAATATTGCAGTGGAACCATGTCAGGCTATAAATCGTTCTTGTGCGCAGAAGAAACCACCATTCTCGGACACCAATGTACTCATTTAGGATAACTACCAGACGAATCGCGTGTCTCAGCGATCCGAAACTGGGGTCCCTGTAAAGACCTCTCCGAAGTTCAAGCCTTCCTTGGCACTATCGGCGTCATTCGGATATTCATTCGCAACTTTGCGCATCAAGCGCACCACCTAGTCAAGCTCACTAGGAAGGATATGCCTTTCGAATTTGGTCCCGATCAGCTCGCTGCTCAAGAGGACTTAAAACAAGCCCTTTTAGAATCACCCGCTCTACGAGTTCTTGATTATACTTCTGACACTCCCGTCATACTCGCCGTCGACACCTCATATATTGCGGTTGGCTTTCATCTCTGCCAATGCGATCCTGATGACCCAAAGAAGCGGTACTATAATCGATTCGGTTCAATCATGTTGAATGATCGAGAAAGAAGGTTCTCTCAGCTGAAACTCGAAATCTACAGTCTCTATTGAGCCTTGAGATTGCTCTGACTATACCTCATCGGCGTTTGGAACCTCATTATAGAAGTCGACGCTTGGTATATCAAAGGAATGCTAGCGAACCCAGACATCGCACCTCAAGCTAGTATTAACAGATGGATCATAGCGATCCTAACGTTTCATTTTACCTTGGTACACATCGCTGGTTCGAACCACAGTCCCGATGGTCTCTCTCGACACCCCTGACAGCCTGATAACTAAGACGACGAAGAACCGATCAATAAAGACTTTGACGACTGGATTGATTGCGTTCATGGATTAATGCACCAAATCAATGATTCGCCCGCGCCCCGAACGAAAACCCTCCGATTGCCCACCTCAGTTTACTCGCAGAGTAAACATTTCAGTGAGGAGGAGGAGGACCCTATCCACCAACGTACCGATTCTTACAACATTGTTCCATGATCAGAAGCAGCTCAGCAAGACGATCAATGACTTCTCCTCATTCGAAAATGGCTCTCAGATCTTGAACGACCAAGCAACATGTCCGACAGCGACTACGCGAGTTTTATATGATACTGCGAAGAGTTCTTCATCGACAACGACTGACTATGGCGAAAGGATAGACAAGGAGCTCATAAATTAGTCATCAATCCGGATCGCCAATTAGCGATCATGATGGAACTTCACGATCGAACAGGCCACAAGGCTATCTTCGCTACCCAATCAATCATTTCCGAATGCTTCTGGTGGCCTCATATGGCACCCGACATAGTCTGGTTCATTCGGACGTGTCATACCTGTCAGGTTCACCAAACCATGCAAGCCCTCGTTCCTCCGACCATCTCCACGCCAGCTCCCCTATTCGCCAAAATCTATGTCGACACTATGCATATGCCCCAATCTGGTCCTTTTCGATATATCGTTCAAGGGCGATGCTCCCTCACCCACTATCCTGAATTTCGAATGCTTCATTCTCAAACAGCGAAATCGATTGGCGAATGGATCTTCAAGGATATAATCTGTCGCTGGGGCTCCCTTCGAGAAATTGTCACAGACAACGGAACAGCCTTCTTAGGAGCTGTAGATCACCTTGCCAAGCGCTATCAGATCAACCACATTCGCATCAGTGGATACAACTCTTGCGCGAATGGAATAGTTGAACGATCTCACTTCAACGTATGACAATCGCTATTCAAAGCTGTCAATGGTGATCAGAAGCAATGGTCCATCGGAGCCTACTCTGTATTCTGGGCTGAGCGCATCACTACCCGAAAGCGATTGGGGTGCTCACCCTACTTCGCCATCACAGGATCTCAGCCATTGCTTCCTCTGGATATTTCCGAAGTGACATATCTCCTGCCCACTCCAGATTTGGTTCTGTCGATGACTGATCTAATTTCGCAACGCGCAATCGCTTTACAGAAACGAGACGCTGACTTAGAGCAACTTCGATCGAAGGTTCTCACTGCTTGCCTACGATCCGCTGTTCGATTTGAGAAGAAACACGAGAAGACCATTCGCAACTACAACTTCAAGACTAGTGATCTCATACTCATTCGGAATACGAAAATTGAGAAGTCTCTCAATCGAAAGATGCGTCCTCGATACCTAGGACCCCTGATCGTGATATCTCGAAACCTAGGGAAAGCTTATATCGTTGCAGAGCTCGACGGATCCATCTTACATTGCCCAATCGCGGCATTTAGAGTCATCCCATACTTCGCTCGAAGATCAATCGCAATTCCCGAACAATTCCTCGATATATCGACTTCACAACTTAGAGAGATGGAACGTTCACTAGCTAGTGAACCACTTGATAGCGTTGCAATCGAGGACTTGTAACCTGCCATAATGAAACTCGATGCAATCTTTTTTTCTTTTCAAGTCTTTCTTTCATTTTTTTTAGAATCAAAAAATACAAATTTTAAAAGGAGAAGACTAGAGGCTACAACAATTATACAAAACAAAAGTAAAAATCTACAACTGGTCCAAGACCATCTCCTCTTCCCTCTCTTCTAAACCCCTTAATATCTCTTCGAGAATGACGATTCGCACCTTTACGCGCGCATTCTCCTCCGCAATCGCCGCCAAAACCTCTTGCAACTTGTCTTCATCGGCAGCCACCACCTTTGCCTTTCCTTTCTGACCCGCGATCAGTGGTGTCATTTCCTTCGAGCCTTCGCCCACCGTTTCCTCTTTGAAAGGTGGCGTCTCGTCGATATAGACAACTGGACCTGAAAAGAATTAGTTAGAAAGAATAAAACCAACAATAGAAAAAGAAACACTTATGAGATATGGCCCTCGCCGATTTCCGAACCCCCTTCTTCGATTCCTCTGCCGTCGCCAACTTGTTCGCGCCCTTTGACTCCCCCTTGGGCCGCGGCTTGAATTTCTTCCCCAATCGCATTTCCCCCTTCCAATAGCACCCGCGCTTATCCATTACGCACTTGGCGCATAACGGATTGGCAGGGTCGATCTCGCACTCCGCACCGACCTTCTCGCAAAAATCACACTGCGAAATAAAGAAGTCCATTAGTGAAACAAAAATAAGATAAAAGAAAGAAAACTTACCTTGCCCTCGACCGGGCGCAAGGTCTCCTCCATTGCCTTTCGCTTGCGGTACTCCCGCGTTGTGATTGCAGGGAGCAACCGTCCCTTTGCCGCCATCCTCTCCCAATGCGCCACCTTCGACTGCTCGACCAGTTCTTCAGCAGTCAGCGATTGCGCTGCTGCCGCTGATTCATTTTCGCCATCCAGGGGCTGGTGCCCATCCTCCGTCATCTCCGTCGTCGCCCCCGTCGTGTCTGGCATGTCAGCCAACACTTCCGCCGCCTTCATTCCACCTTCACCCTCCACCTTTTCCATCTCACGACAGAACTCCTCCTCATCGATCTTCCCGTCCATAAGCGACTGGAGGAGCCTCTTGTAGGCTTCCTCCACCTGCTTCCGGTTCTCCATGTCCCGTTCCTCCCATTCTCGTTCTTCTCGCTCCTCTCGCTCCCGCTTCTCTCGCACCTCCTGTTCCACCCTCTCGACCCGCTCGCATTCCTCTCATTCCTCTCATTCCTCACGCTCTGCTCGCTCTTGCTCCTCTCGCTCCTCACGCTCGACCCTCTCTCGTTCCTCCCGCACAGACGTCTCTGCCTTCTCCTTCGCCTCGCGCTCCCCTTCCACCCTTCGCTCTCACTCTACCCTCTCTGCCTCTGCTTTCTCCTCAACCTCCCGACGCACGACCTCTGCCAGCCTTGGCATCAGCAACTCCCCCACCTACTCTAACCATTCCCACTCTTCGAAAGTGTCGAAGGTCTCGCGGGCCTCCTTTTGCCATGCGACGACCTCGTCGTCTGTCAATGTTTGCTTCAGGGCCTTGATGACCCAATTATATGCGATCTAAAAGATGGATTAGTGAAGAAAAACAACTAAAAAACATGAGACTTACCAGCAGTTTACAAAACTGTTGCCACAAGACTTTATAGTCTTCGGGCTCGGCAACTCCATCTGGGAGCGACCTCATCTGGTCGCAAATCTTCTCTTTCGCGATGGTTATTACGTTTTTTGCCATTGCTGATTGTCTTGTGTCATGATCCCAAACTGATTTGGTATCAAACTTAACCAAAGATCATGCATTCAGCAAGTAGCATCCATAGCTCAAATATCCTTTATCTTATCTTATCTGATCTTATCTTAGATAAGATATCACTGTCCTTCACACATTATCTTATCTCAGATAAGATACACTACTATCTTTACTTATGCTATCTTATCATGGACAATAGCATTCTTCCCATTGTTCTCTGAGTCAGAATAACTCATATCCCATTTCTCTATTGTTCTGTCATCACTCCATTGTTCTCTGAGTCACTATGACTCATATTAATCTTCCCCATTGTTCTCCTCATTGTCTGACTCATGGTGAGTCACAATTCAAACTCCTCATTGTTCTTTTATCCATTGTTCTTATTTCCTATTGTTCTCATTGCCCATTGTTCTCAAACATATATAAAGGGCCCCCTTTTCACCAGTGAGGAGTTCAGTTGACTTTTAACCCACTTTTACCCCACTCCCCTCCCCCTAGTCTACTCTTCCCCTTTTCCCTTGAACTCACCCCTAGTACTCAGTACCTAGTACTACCCCTTATTGATACTACTTGTCTGTAGTCAATACATCCAATCCAATCTAGTCTATTAAGCTTATACCCTGTGTGATTTCGCCTAAGCCCTCTTACGTTAAGAACCAACTTAGGAATCACCCCTTGACGTATTTCTGTAAGTTGAAGATAGCCACTGAGGACTATCTTATCTTACTTCAGCCCCTGCTTATTCATCACATTCTCTAAGTCTCAGTCCTTATTGGAGAGACCTCACTGTGATACATATTCTTCTAAGTCAGCCGTTGACTTCATTCTTGCTCTCCCAGTCAATACTATCCATTGAGTTTGGATAGCCTGCTCATCTGTACATCCTAGCCAAGGATTACTCAAGCCCCATCAAAGGAGGAAGTGATCATTACCCAATCAACTCACATCTCCCCCGAACAACTAGGACCTACTTGATTGACGTATAACTCCAGTAGTCCTAGAAGTGAAGTATTTATATTTCACCTGATACTTGACGCGGTTTTCTTGGCGTTGTGGTATGCGATTTGAAGACGGTCATGTCTGAAGAGGAATGTGACACAGTTGTCACACTTATAAATGTGCCTCGGCAACTACTGGCAAATCACGTGATTGACTGAGGACAGTCAACATTTCAGTGAGGAGGAGATGATACGACCCCTCCGTCCCCTGAGCACTGTATATTCAACTATACGAATACTAGATGCCTACCAAGTCCTTCGAACATGAACTCGAACCCTTCAAATGCTCCCAATAGCTCCCGAACGTCCCAAACGACTTTGAGAATCATTGAACACTCCAAACGCGATCGAAGCTTTCCGAATGCGAATGAAAGTTTGTATATCAAAGGGAAGACACTATTCAAAGGCATCGGTTCTCTTCTATTTCTCCCTTTTCATTTGATTCCTTCATTCCCATTTACTACTTTTCCCTTAGATCATTAGAGAGGCTCCCCTTTTATCATATACACTCAAAGGGATGCTTGTACTAGAAGATATATATACTGTATGTTGTAGCTAGTGATCCAACAAGTTAGATATTCACTTCTCTCTCACCCTTGAGTCTAGATCTTCTAAGACTTCCTCTCGATTTCCTCTTTCAACTTTCTGATCCTTCCGATTCCCCGATCGAGCTCATTCACGAATGATCGAAGACTTCCTTTCCATGATCGTCGATCATAGACTGTGTCGAGACTCTTTATAGTCGTCCTCGCACCTTGTTCTGTGTTCGGTTCTCATACACGAAGCAGACGTATCAACGGTCCACTGATGCTCTCACCACCTTGTTTATTTGCTGTTCCTCCCTCAGGTTGTGTGTGATCCACCCTGTTCACTTTGAACATTCCACTGACACTCTCCATGCCTCGTTCATTTGTTGTCCCTCCCTCAGGTGGTGCGTGATCTGTCTTGTTTGCTTTGAATGCTCCACTGATACTCTCACTGCCTTGTTTGTTCATCATCCCTCCCTCAGCCTGTGCGTGATCCATCCTGTTCGCTTTGAATGTTCCAGTGACGCTCTCACCACCTTGTTGTTGTCCCTCCCTCAGATGGTGCATGATACATTCTGTTCACTTTGAATGGTCCACTGATGCTCTCTTGCTGCCTTGTTTGTTTGTGGTCCCTCAGGTGGTGCGTGATCCATCCTGTTCACTTTGAGCAGTCCACTGACGCTCTCGCCACCTTGTTCATTCATCATCCCTCCCTCAGATGGTGCGTGATCCATCCTGTTCACTTTGAGCAGTCCACTGATGCTCTCGCCACCTTGTTCATTCATCATCCCTCCCTCAGATGGTGCGTGATCCGTCTTGTTCACTTTGAATGGTCCGCTGACGCTCTTGCTGCCTTGTTCATTCATCATCCCTCCCTCAGCCTGTACGTGATCCATCCTGTTCGCTTTGAATGGCCCATTTATGCTCTTGCCACCTCATTTGTTTGTCGACCATCAGCATGTGCATGCTCTGTCCTGTTCACTTTGCATGATACACTGACACTCTCCTGCTGCTTCGTTCATTTGCCATCCCTCCCTCAGGTTGTGCGTGATCCATCCTGTTCACTTTGGATTGTCCACTGACACTCTTGCTGCCTCGTTTGTTCATTGTCCCTCCCTCAGGTGGTGCGTGATCTGTCTTGTTCACTTTGAATGGTTCAAAGATGCTTTTGCCACCTCGTTTGTTCGTTGTCCCTCCCTCAGCCAGTGCGTGATACATCCTGTTCGCTTTGAACAGTCCACTGATGCTCTCCCCACCTTACTCGTTCATCATCCCTCAGCTGGTGCGTGATATGTCCTGTTCGCTTTGGATTGTCCACTGACACTCTTGCTGCCTCGTTTGTTCATTGTCCCTCCCTCAGGTGGTGCGTGATCTGTCTTGTTCACTTTGAATGGTCCACTGACGCTCTCACCACCTCGTTCATCTGTCATCCTGTCAGTTTGTGGGTGATCTGTTCTGTTTGCTTTGAATGGTCCACTGATGCTCTCACCACCTTGTTCGTTCATCGTCCTTCCCTCAGATTGTGCGTGATCCATCCTGTTTACTTTGAATGGTCCACTGATGCTCTTGTTGCCTTGTTTGTTTATTGTCCCTCCCTCAGGTGGTGCGTGATCTGTCCTATTCACTTTGAACAGTCCACTGATGCTCTCGCTGCCTCGTTTGTTCATCATTTCTCCCTCAGATGGTGCGTGATCCGTCCTGTTTGCTTTGAACAGTCCACTGATGCTCTCACCACCTTGTTCATTTGTCGCACCTCCCTCAGGTGTGTGATCCATCCCATTGGCTTTGAACGGTCCCCTGACGCTTTCGCCACCTTGCTTGTTTGTCACCCGTTCCTCAGATCATGCGTGATCTGTCCTATTCACTTTGGATGGTTCACTGACACTCTCGCCACCTCATTTGTTCGTCTTCCCTCCCTCAGCCTGTGCGTGATACATCCTGTTCGCTTTGAACGGTCTACTGACACTCTTGCCACCTCGCTTGTTCATCGTCCCTCCCTCAGCTGGTATGTGATCTATTCTGTTCGCTTTGAGTGGTCCACCAACACTCTCGCCGCCTCATTCGGTCGTCGTCCTTCCCTTAGCTTGTATGTGATCTGCCCTGTTCACTTTGAATGGTCCACTGACACTCTTGCCACCTTGCTCATTCGTCGTTCCTCCCTCAGCTGGTATGTGATACATCATGTTTGCTTTGAACAGTCCACTGATGCTCTTGCGACCTTGTTCATTCATCGCACCTCCCTCATGTGGTATGTGATCTATTCTGTTCGCTTTGAGCAGTCCAACAACACTCTCACTGCCTCGTTTGTTCATTGTCCTTCCCTCAGTCTGTGCGTGATCTGCCCTGTTTGCTTTGAACAGTCTACTGACACTCTCACTGCTTTGTTCATTTGTTGCCCCTCCTTCAGGTGGTGCATGAACCATCCTGTTTGCTTTGAATGATTCACTGACACTCATTCGTTCATTGTCCCTCCCTCAGGTCATGCGTGACCCATCCTGTTCACTTTGAACAGTCCACTGACCCTCTCGCTGCTTCGTTCATTTGTTGCCCCTCCCTCAGGTGGTGCGTGATCCATCGTGTTTGCTTTGAATGGTCCACTGACACTCTTGCCACCTTGCTCGTTCATCATTCCTCCCTCAGCCTGTGCGTGATACATCCTGTTTGCTTTGAACAGTCCACTGATGCTCTTGCCACCTTGTTCATTCATCGCACCTCCCTCAGGTGGTGTGTGATCCATCTTGTTGGCTTTGAACGGTCCCCTGATGCTTTCACCGCCTTGCTCATTTGTCACCCATTCCTCAGATCATGTGTGATCTGTCCTGTTCACTTTGAATGGTTCACTGACACTCTTGCCACCTTGTTCGTTCGTCGTCCCTCCCTCAGCCTATGCGTGATACATCCTGTTCACTTTGAATGGTCCACTGACACTCCTGCTACCTCGCTCATTTGTCATTCCTCCCTCAGCTGGTATGTGATCCACCCTGTTTGCTTTGAACAGTCCACTGACACTCTCACTGCTTCGTTCATTTGTTGCCCCTCCCTCAGGTGGTGCGTGATCCATCCTGTTTGCTTTGAATGGTTCACTGACACTCATTCGTTCATCATCCCTCCCTCAGGTGGTGCGTGACCTGTCCTGTTCGCTTTGAATGGTTCGCTGACGCTCTCATCACCTCGCTCATTTGTTGTCCCTCCCTCAGGTGGTGCGTGGCCCGTCCTGTTCGCTTTGAACAGTCCACTGATGCTCTTGCCACCTGGTTCTTTCATTGTCCCTCCCTCAGTTGGTGTGTGATACATCCTGTTTGCTTTGAATGGTCCACTGACATTTTCACCACCTTGTCCATTCATTGTCCCTTCCGCTATTTCTGTTGTAGCGGCTGTTAATGTAACACTCGATAGCAACACAACAACATATGTCAGCAACCGCTGTAATACATCCGACTGTTTTGGTGTCTTGCTATTTGATATCCAGGGCCTTGCTTCCAACAAGGGCCACTCCCTGAATGTCTCGAATACAGGCCGCCTTCTCGTCTTCGACTATATGATCGTGAATGACACCGTTTCGCAGTCTACAAGCTTGATAGACACACCAACCCCAACAACTGACCCAATGTCAACTCAGCGGACCAGGTGAATGTTGCCCTGCTTCTGGCCACCACACAATCTCATCTCTATGATGTGCAGGACAAGTGTTGGTGCAATCATTGGAGCTGTCCTTGGAAGTGCATTGGTCATAGCCGCAATTTACTTTTCACTACTATTTTTCAGATGCAGGAAGTGAGTGCAAGGCACAACCAAGGTGGATGTCACATCGGGATCAGGTGTTGAGCAGGCTCCTGTGGACAGCACAAACACACATCTTCAGCCACAGCCTACTGCAGCTGCCATATCCATGGTGGCATTGCCGACTTCACTAAGTGTCAGTAGCAGCATGCAGAAACCATCATCGGATACCACCCCTGCTAGCCAATTTCTGCATGGGATATCCTCAAGCAGGGCCACACCCATGTCACCTTCCCTAGCACCTATCCCACTACTGGTGCCGCATCCTCGCAGAGAACCACCCTCACATAAGGCCACACCTCCCATGTTACCTGCCACTGTGTCTTCCCCAGTATCTGTACCATCATCCATCACACAACCACCCACACAGCCAGACACCTCTGCCTCGAGAAGCGAATTGACAGTTGACCAGGTCCAGCTTGTGAGCAACTTGCATGCACAAGATTTACCCCCAGAGACCATCACCAGTGTTGTCAGAGGGCTGCTCAGTGGGCAGGATAGAAATGCTGAAGGATCAGGTAGTGGGATGGTCTGGGATACCCTTGGAGAACCTCTGACCTACCAGTCATATGATTAACTACCCTTCCCATTCACGAGACAGACTTTGACTCCCTGTTACCCATCCCTGATTCTGTACCATGATGCTTTTCATCTTCCATCATCCTCACACTTCCTTTGCTGTGCCCTAGCTCCCGCTTCCGTGTTCTAGTTCCCATTTTCCTGTAACTAGAATCTTTTACCAATGCAGCATTGGTGTGTACAAATTAGGAAAATTATGAGAATATTCCTGAACATAGCTTGAATATATACGAATCAACTTTGTAAGACAACTTTTCATTTTACGCATTGGCAGAGTCTCCCACAGGCTTACAACTATTGCAACCTTATAAGGAGGACCCGAAACGAGAGTTGAGGACCACTCAGAGGCCGACAGGTCAACAAATGCACAACGCATGTCGTTGACTTGCGCACGGACACAAACAAGCCTCACTGTGGACATTCCATAAGCAGGCATCGCATTGCCATAGTGCTTTTGTCGGAAATGGCTCGAGTGTCTTGCAGATACTTGAGAGCAATGGTTCCAAGGTGATCAATTCCCACTGGTGCTATGTAGCTGGGAAGTTTAACCAAAGAAAGGAGTCTCTGGCGCTTTTCATGATCCACAGTGTATGCAGCAAGGTGAACATGCCACTGCGTAACTTGTAGGAGTAGAAGTACCTCTCGAGCAGTGGCAGGCCCTAATGCTTGGAAAGGCTTGAACTTGGTCACTTCATCGCGCATATAAATGGCAAACAAGTCATCCACAGAAAGGCCTGCAAGGTCAGGGTCAACCTCGAAATAGTGCTGTCCAATGGGAGTGAAAAACGTCTAAAGTGATCCTCTGTGATAACGGAGCTGTGATGCCCAATCAGTCTCATAACCATGCATAGCATACCAGTGATTCTGCATTGTCTTCATTCCTGGGACACAGTAGGTGCAGGCATTGCAACAGTATCCCTCTTTGATCACCTGCAACAGTTCCACTGGGGGTCCTCTTGGCAATGGAGTCTTGATGTCACTGGGCCTTTGGATGATGTGCAACATGCTGAGAAGCAAACCAAATGCTTCTGTTTGCTCTGCAGAGACCTTCACCCCATGTGCATGAGCATGAGAGACACAGTTGTCTGCATGGATAGCCTTTCCACAAACACAAAGCATGACCTTGAAGTGGGTGTGATAGTGTATGCCCATGACATCAAACAGCTGGTGGGTCTGCAGGTATGACTTTGATCCATCAAGATGCTCTGAGATTGGAGAGTCAACTTGCATATCATCATTGTTTTCGAAAGAGCTGGGAAGGTGAAATGGTGGTGATTGAATACTGAGTGTTGGATAGGCAGATGAGGTGGTTTTCGATGAGCTGATATCAGTTTTATATGGATGGTGCCGAAGGTGAGGCATGGGAGATGGTGGAGTGTCAGGAACGAGGATTTTGCTAGTGATTGGAGCAGTAGCAGATGAGGTGTGAAGCCAATCAATGTGCTCTCCAAGACAACGAGTGTCTATGAAGGACTGAACGCAACCAGTTGCAGGGCATTCAATGGGATCAGTTACTGTCCTGCAAATAGCCACCACAGGAGCACCTGTTTTTACATCATCAAATGCAACTATAAGCACAGCACCTAATAATCAGTGTACAAAAAATCTCACCATCAATGCTAACATGATTGTCAAGGCAATGATGACTGAGGATGTGATGGTTCAGTGACTTTTTGTTGCCTAGACTATAATCTGGACAGAAGGGGCAGAGGGGCATTGCTGCAAAAGAGCTTTTGTTGAGGTGTTGACAAAGGGATCAATAGATGATGGTGGTTACAGGTCAAGAAGCAATTGTGAGAAAGGGACTCATGATGCTGCTTATTTACTGACACTTTATCTATTTATATTGATCACCTGTCAAACTTAGATTTGCTGACATTCTGATTTGTCAGCAAGCCCAATTTAGTTGTATGTGACAGGCTGGCTGAGTCTTGCGTGGACAGGGATGCAGTGAACAACTCTGAGATGAACAGTTTCAGAGGGAGAGGCAGATGATTCCCAACTTTGCTTGCTGAGATGAGCCCTAACTTCATTCTGTCTTGCAGCAAGGTGGGCTGTGGTTGAAGGGAAAGATCCTGCAGCCTCACTTGACAACCCAGCATTCACTTTGTTCCCTTTATTTCATTTCATTTATTTCCTCTGCTCGATGGAGTGATGCAACACAATGGAAAAGCTGTCCAGTCGGTCCTTTGAACCTCCTAGCCAGCCTGAAAACCCTCCTGAGTGGTGAAATTGGCCTGCTAACCAACAAACCAGCCATCTGGCCCTAAAAGACCTTTTCCCACTTTTCCGCTCGATTAGGATGTGTGACGTGACATGAAGGTGGCCGACGAGGCCCCCCAGGGCCCCCGAAGGGTGCCTGGTGCGCCCCGAGAGCTATGGCCGAGGTCGTTCCATCCCACCCCCCAAGTGGAGGGGTAATATGGGTAGATAAAGTCCGAGACGATAGATCATAGATGATGCGTTAGCTGGTGATGTTTCCTTCTGTGGTGATGCCTTGCAAGCAGACAGCCATCAGAAAACGTGCAAGAATCATCAGGAGAAACCACCTCACCTGTTAAAACCAACAATGTCAAGACCGCTGTTCTTTCCAAATCAAACATTGGTATCCCAATGG
Organism: Porpolomopsis calyptriformis; assembly: GCA_951640195.1. Classification (NCBI taxonomy): domain Eukaryota; kingdom Fungi; phylum Basidiomycota; class Agaricomycetes; order Agaricales; family Hygrophoraceae; genus Porpolomopsis; species Porpolomopsis calyptriformis. Next base: position 2,923,009 of record OX621163.1, read on the forward strand.
CCAGCTATCGTGATGGACGGCACAATCAGAATACCAGTCAGGGTAGACAAAAGGTACAAGCGCACTTCACCTTGATTCTGAATACCAACGTCGATTTGCCCCCAGTGTATGGACATAATCGTGTTGTATGTACAAAATGCGGTAACTTCGTGGTCTCTTCTTCCTGCCTTGTCTACCATTCTCAACAAATTTCAACACGTGCCTCATCCCAAAAGCTCATCAAATTAACTTCTTTCTTATGAGAAGCGGGAACGGCGGAGAGACTGCATTTGAAGGAGCGATAAATCAAAATCAGTTTTACAATGCGAGATGAAACATCAAGAACGAAACCTTTTCTGTAGGCACTCCTGAGCACTTTCGGTGATTTCATTTGCGGTAGTAAGGTCGCCGGTGGCTACCTTCGCTGCAGCATCCACTGCGAGCTTCAAGGCTTCGTCAGCAAACATAAGAGCTTCCTGCCAATTAGGCGTGCTGGCCCGAGGATGTTTTTGTTTTTTAGCCTTCCTAGTGGAGCGTGTCGTATATGCTTGAATTCCAGTCTTATAAGCCAGTAGGAGAAAGTAGAACATAATCTCGCAGATAGGTCGTAGACTGAGTATGAAATCCGCCCTTGATGTTCCATAATAATTTGCAATGGCGACCGCTTGTGCTGGGGGCGTAGGGATGCGAAAGACACCGCGAGAGAAGGTGGGTGGCGTAGGTTTCCCGTTAAAAGAGAAGAACTCGAAAGTTGATCCATCGCATAATACGCCATAAACTATGGCAGGAGGAAAATTACGACGGTCGTTGGCATAATCGCAGGCTATGAAAGGTATATGAATTCGAGCCGATTATAAGGTTAACGTTTGCATACCGTCACATTCAGCAATTACCTGCGCAATGGCATTAAGACGCTCCTGAGCATTTCCGATTGTGTATTTCACTTCAATGATGAGAAGTAAAAGTCCACCCAAGACGACGTAATGATATTCAATCCGTCCTCTGGTCGCCATGCGGCCAAGTATGACAGATTCCGGGGTATTATGGATGGTTAAATCAAAAAGTCCGACAAGGCGACCAAAAAGCTGGTAGGAGGGTGAGCGCAAAAAAAATAGGCAAAAGCGGAAGCTGCCATTGATCACTCACCGGAGCAAGATACCTTGACCTAGCTTCTTGATTCACTTGCTCGTTAGGTTCTCCGTATTGCTTCATCGAAACTTCAAGATCCTGCACTATCCTTTTAAATAGGGAGGTCGGAATACGAGCGCGGTGAATGTCGAATGTTTGCATGTCGTTACCCATTCCAAAAGGATCTAGACCAACTCTGGGAGCCATCTCATGATATTTAACTTTAGAGAAGCTAACGTTCAGCCCTTTCTCTGCAAGGATCATAAAAATATTCTCAAGATGCATTCAAAGAAGAGTACAGACCTAGAAGAAGACTTTGTAGCTGGTCAAAGTTGATGTCATAGGCGTTAAACAAGTGAAGTATGGCGAGTTCTGCACTGCCTTTATCGGAGATCGCTGAATCCAAGACAGCACGTAAGTTGTTTCCGTCGACCTTGTTTTCACCGTGTCGTCGCTTCCTGTTAGGCGAATCCACCATGGCGGTCTGAGGAAAACGGGTGCGCTATTCGGAGTTTGAAACCCCTCTGCTGAGCGTCGAACGATGTCGCGGCCCATCTAGCCACCAAAACATGGTCTACTAGGTGGTATCCTCTTGTCGAGTTGGCTATAATTGCTGAGTAACCCCGTGGTGACGAGTTTGGCTTGTTTCGTTACATCCATTCTCCATTCTCGTTGAACAGGTCTAGTGTTGCCGCGGTCCAGTCCGGTGTAAGTCGAGTTGCTAACTTGGTTCCAACTCGGTCGGTCGAGTTGACACCGGTGCAACTGGCAAGTTGAATGTACAAGTCGGCATTCCCCGAAGGGCATAGCCAGCGGCTCAAGAAGCGGACGACGAGTTCAAAAAAGGTGCGGAAGGAGACAGAAAGTATGGATTGGACATTTAGATACATGCGAGGTTGTGCTAGCTCACCCTGGGCTGTCCATATTGCAGAGTAGATCCAACAACTCCTCAGATTTTCCTGCCGACACAAGCTCATTGATTGCGGCCTCTGTGGCCATTTCAATGGAATAATCCTCCTCTCTGGCCACCCAATGTGAGGCAAAATCGAGGCGGTCTTGCTTGTAAAGATGCTTCAAGACTTGTAGCACCTCAAGCATGGATGCAGACAAGAGGCTGCGCCGAAGGGCACATGTCTCTTTGCCTGATGAAAAAATGCGTTCGCATGGGACAGCTGAGGCCTGCACTGGTAGGATATTGAGGGCAACTTTATATATGAGGGGGTATACCCTTTCAGATTCCTGTAAAAAGAGCTGAGTCAAACTTCAGTGTGAAAAAAATCAGGCTAAGATATCAATCAATCGAGCCAACAGTTTATTAGCACATGAGAAAGTATTTCTAAGCATACAACGAGTTGCACCGGTGTTGACCAAGCTGGCTGAGTTGGTGTCAAGTTGTGAAATAACCAAGCTGGATCCGATTTGGACTGGTGTCAACTCAGGCAGGCGGCAACACTAAACAGGTCTTCTTCCTTACCTCTTTCATCACCTCACCAAATTCACTGAGCACCAGCTGCGGAAATATGTACTTCCCATCGAGTCGGAATCCCCCGCTGCGTTTTCTGACTCGGGAACATGCATAGTCATACGCACTGTACTCAGCGCTGTCGCCTGGCCATGTTCTCCTCCATCGCTTGGCAACATCAAAAAGCTCACTCGGATCACAACCCTCACTGTCATCCCTTCCTGCACCCATGAATGCACTGTTGGCACACTTTGGCGGTGTATCGCATGCAGAGGTTTTCAAACGGCGTTCGTCAGCACCACATAGCTGTCCCCTCTCCAACCACTCTAGATCTGTCATTGTCAGCTTTGAACGCAACCTTCATCATCATTGCTGGGTGTCGACACTTTCCTCTCATTACTGTTGGATTGACTCAGTCTCTTCCTCAAATCACTAAGAAAGCCCTCACTTCGAGAATGCAATGTCTTTCCCTAGCAGAACTTTCATCTATGGAGGTTCATCAAAAAGGAGCAAACTCCATATGATAATGTGATAAAATCCAGTAAAATCATACTACAATGTGCCCATCCTCGATTTCACGCTTTCCTCGCTGTCCTCGCTCCACAGGCAAAACTCTGTATGTGTTTTGGAGTTTGTTCTCAGTCCCCACAATGACCTTGACCACCACGAGGACCGAATCGGAACCCAGGGCGGTGACAAGGACCTAGGGGAGCGAGGGGAGCACACTGATGATCTAAAATGACTGGAGGGGGAGGCAATCAGCAGTTTGAATGCACTGAAAACGCAGTAGGGCAGTGGCATGAGGCCCAGGGATGATGAGAAGATGAACCGCTGACGAACGCGATTGTGCAAGGAGTCAATACAGGTCGAACATGACAGAGGGACTGGCCAGGTGAGCACAGGCGGTAGGAGTGCCATCCCTTGTTCTATTCTCGCATTTACTAACTGTCCTATACTGTGATGACAGTGGACACCGCTCCACCTACCACCAGTGTCCTATCACCGTCGAGCAGCCCTTTCCCCACATCCGGCTATCAGTACTTGATGATTGTGGCGAAATACCTATCTAGCTGCGCCCCCCACTCAGCTCCTAGACCGGTGATACGACCCCTTGGTCCCCTGAGGTCCGGAGGACATGTTCCACATATCTACGTGATCCTCCAGACGTCTACTACACTACTACGATGTCCCCGACTACGCGATTCGGCTTCCTGTCCAGCGATTTATCTCCGAACGCTTCGGATTTCTGCGAATTTCTTCGAATTCTCTGATCCTTCTATTCGTGATTGCAGCTCATATCAAAGGATGCATCTGATAGCCAGACGTCCATTGTGTAGATCCTCATCGTTCCCATTGACCCTTTCACTGGTGGCTTCGTTCAGAAGTCTCATCCCTTTACTATATAGCATATAAAGGGATCTTTGTTTTTACAGATATATTTACTTGTAGATATGTTTGTATCATAGAGAAGGAAGATAGATCCCATCGTCCCACGTCTAGTCCTTCATGTTTGAGCCTCTTCGACCGCCTCTAGCACTCTAGAGAGTGCTCCGAATTTCTGATTTCTTCTATTTCTTCGATTTGCACGATTTCTTTGATAGCTCCTTTCTATTGTGCCTCCCACCATCTCTTGGGGCAGATCCCAGAGCTCAGACAGCTCCACATCGCATCACCGGGCTGATCCCGGAAGGGCATCCCTGCCTCTTCATGTCCTTTTCGTACCAATGAACGCTCTTCAGCATCCACCACCACGAACTAAAAGGAGCACGGTTCCCTTCACCTGAGGATAGAGTGGCTCACATGCACGACAACACCAACCTCGAGGGATGCTAACATTGGCAATGGGGACAAATTACGTGTCTCGGCACTTCCTCTCCTGAGCCCAGATGTGATGACAAAGACTTGCCAAGGACAACCAGGAAGTGTGCAGACATCATGACGATGAGGGCAGTGGCCATGCCGGCAACACCAAGCAGCCATGGAGGGACACAGGACATAGACGGGACCTCCCCGTTCTTTCCTGGTGAATACGACCACCTCCCCAATGATGGCAAAGACACACCATTGATGACGACAACAATGGCGTCCAGTCGCCACCAATTGCAGTTAGTTCTCACCTACCCTGAGCTGATGGCAATGTGCCACAAGCGCATGCAAAGTGGTTAACAGACTTTGCCCTGAGATGCACGGCGACGGTGGTGATGCGAGTGGTTGACGAGGTGAGCTCCCGCAATTCTTTATATCTCTGTTAACTTATTTCTGCTTTTAGTGTTTGACAATGACTACTCTTTGTCACCCACCACCCCAGCACATTCTGGAGACTCAAGAAACTCAACAGCGGAGGTGCAAAGCTTCACATTTATTTGTCCCTTTCTCCACACTCACACCAATACCCAGCAGTAATGCGTATGCCAATCGCGACTTTCGGACTCCAAACGCAAAACCATCTGAATCTAGTGATATCATGTGATGATTCAACTGAGACGCGTAACCCAGCATGACCTGCACACTATGAGGAACGAGGTACATCCCATCAACTTGTCCAAACTTGCATATTGATTCCATCATAAAGAGATATTGCGGGTAAGATGGAGAATCTTTCAGAGAGAATAGGGATCAGAAATCGTATATGAGAATTATACAAACATACCATCGACCACGAATAAAAAAAGCTTTGCGAGATGCTGTCTTTCCACAGATTGCCCATGCTCTCCCCCGATAAGTTGTGCAACGGTCTACAGCACTCTCATCTATGAAGACCAGCTGGTCTGGTGTGTAGGTTCCAATGCGGGCTTTGAAGACAGCCTGTTTCTCCTCACTTCGCTCAATTGCAAGACGCGTCATCTAGAGTGAATATGAAATCAGTAATATGAAAAAATAAGATGAAAAATAAATGTACTTTCTTCAATGTGTAACCCCCCCTGCAAAGTGATCTCCATACTGTTGAAAGAGATACTGCTACCCCACATGTTGCTTCTAGTTCAAAGCGCAGTTCATCCAGAAAAATGTCTGGTTTTTCACCAACAGTCTTGAACATATGCTTGGTGACGATAGTGTTTAGAAATATATGAGATTCTGAAATATATATGTTCATCGCACCTGAACATCATAATCACAAAGCCCATAAGAGACAGGGACATCTGATTTCTTCTTGCCCATGATTTCACCAGTTTTCTCAAAGTGAGCAAGAATCCGTTCCACAGTGTGCTGATTGACATCAGCATACATGCAAACATCTTGGATAGACATTGTTTCACTGAGCTACTGCCACTAAAATCTTCTCCATATTGCGGTGGTCTCAGCCAGTACACTGCTTAAGCAATGAGATGCCTTGCAGCCAATGCTGCTTACCCACACAAGGTTGAAGGACTGAAAGCCAGAAGTCCAGCTCCAGCCCCCCCATGATATTTATGACCCATTTGACAATGTGATCAAAAAAGAATTTATGCAGACCATGTATAGCATTGTGGGTCAAAAAGATGGAAGGATCTGTGTACAGCCAATCCAGCCAAAAGGGCTTGTGTAAACCACTGAGGCCAAGGGTTTGGCAGATCTTGAAAAATTTGATAATGGAGGAAGGGTCACCTTGAGAGCAAGCTTCCAGGATGAGTTGGAATGTGTGATCATGAGTTCAGCAAGGATGCTTGACACCAATACTAAACTGATAGATGGATGTAGTAGATATAGGAGAGTGGTTTTGAGTAATGCATACAATCAGGTGTTGTTCAGGAAGATCTGTGATCCAGGATACCAAGGGTAAGTGAGCCAATTGCTTGCAGCTCCATAGATCTATCATGACTATGCCAGTCTGTGTAGCGGTTTTCAACCAGCTTGCAGATGTGCATCCCACAAGCATTACCTCAACTAAAGGTAAATCCACGGCAGCGCCCCTCCCCAGCCCAGTCAATGCTCCCTCCCCACCTTAGTTGATGCTCCCTCCTCAGCTTAGTTGATGCTCCCTCCTCACCTACCCCTCACACCCATCCATTCTGGTTCTCGAGAATGTGTCCCTCAACCCCCCGCACATGAGACAACTTTCATCATCAGCAGTCTGGATCTGTGAAGTTGACAGATGAATACGGCACAATCCAACTCACTATCATTACGGTTGTCGTCACCTCATTTGCAGGCTTACACCCCCAGTTTTGATTATGGGTCTCGACTTACTTCCATTGATTATACCAGGCACAGTATCAACCTCCAGGCTATGAGTAAAGCCTTCATACCATGCGACATGATGGTGTTGATCCATCTACAGCTCTTCCAAGCACTGTACTTGATGAATTCCAGACTAACAGGATGCGCAAATGGGACTTACGGGTAAGCTGTTTATAAGTATACTGTGGCTTTATTCGACTTACTGATAACCCACACGGGACATATTCAGCTATGTTGTTGGATTCAGTGGTAATCAACATGGTTCTCGCTTCATTCAGCAGAAGCTGGAAAGTGCTACTAGTGAAGAGAAGCAGAGAGTTTCCGACGAAATCGTACCAGATACCACAACTAATCCAAAGATGTTTTTGGTAACTATGTACATATTGGTGCACCCGGTATTGATCTTATCTTACCATAGGTTGCCCAAAAGTTATTCGAACGTGGAACACAGGTGCAAAAAACGATTTTGGCACATACCATGGAATGTCGCGTTCCCTCACTCTCTCCAAATGTATGGCTGTTGGGTAGTCCAAAAGGTGTTCAATGGATTGGTCATCTCGCTTTGCCTTTTCCTGATGGTTTCATTAGGTGGTTGAATATATCCAACCCAACCAGCAAAGCACTTTTATCAAAGAGCTCGAACACCATGTTCTCAAATGTCTCAAGGATGCCAATGGGAATCATGTATGACTGCTTGCCCAAATATTCATTCAGTCATCCCGCTCACATTAACTCAAGGTTATACAAAAGCTAATTGAATGACAATCCATCCTCGAACACAGGCAAATCCTGCCAATGGCTCACCACAAGTTTGTGTCAAATGTCTGCAAAATGCCCCTCATAACTGGGGATCCTGAAAACCATCAAATCCTGATCAATGAGATCATAACGCCAAAGCCAGGATTGAGTCCAAAGGTGGATGCATCACTGGTGCATGTGAGAATGATCTGCCTTGTCGTGCATCCCCCAATTGGTCAATAGAGGTTCAGAATGAGATAGGCTTACATGTAGATTCACGTAGGATGCAATTTTACTTTAATCGAGGAGTATGAGATGCGCTCAAGTGCCTGAGAGTTAGTTAGCCATCTGATTAGGTATTATCAACACTCAATGTGAATGATCACCATCCATGGGTCAAGGCAAGGCAATCTTGGAACCTGTCCAATGGATCATCCTGCGAGTGGGTGGTATTGCAGATGATGTTCTGTGTGCAATCTGCACTCTCGTAGAATTCATATTTCTTGCTCAAAGTCTATTGATTTACCTGGAAACCATCCATGCTCTATGTGAAGCACTGCACAAGTTCCATCACTACAAGACAAGCATTATTTGTAAAGGTGGCTGCCTCAGAAAGCATGGGCCAATCTTTCACTTCAATATTCCAAAATTAGAAATGATGCAAGGCATTGCTGAAAGCACCTGCCTGATGGGTGCACCTTATTAATAGATGTCTGATATTACCAAGTGCTACCATATCACTCTTATTAAGGAACCATATTGCCAGTCAAATTATTCCCAATTTGAAGAACAGTGTTGCTGATTTATGGATCACATTGAGAAGGCATATCTCTTCAGACTCTTTCATTCTTGGCAGATATTCTGGCAGTCTGTTGAACAGGGTAAGGATGTTAGCACAGGTGTATTGCTGGATGAGATGGTATGAGAAGCAGAGGAGATGGGTTATTCAAGCCCTGAGGAAGTTTGGATGTTGTGGTTGCTTCCAGGGGAAAGAGATATCTTCATTTAAAAATCAAAACCTTCACTATTCAACAAGGTCCAAAGCTACATCTCTGGCAACAACCTCATGGCAATCTTACTCAAAGTCCAACCTGATTATCTGAATGTTCCTATTAGCATGGTAGAAAGTTCCTTCAATTTACCAGACTTTCAACTATCCCTCAGAGAGTTTTACTTAGGTAAAACCTACACTCAACATCAAGGGCAAAGATGGAGTAGACCAGATTGTCCTCTGCTATTTGAAAGCATCAACATATGGTATAGTTTCTGCATCCAACAGCATTCCATCCAAGATACCTCTGTAGTCCAACCCCCATAGACAGTGCAGGCTCTTCCTCCATTGCCTACAATGCCTTTTGGAAGAGCACACACTGTCCTTGTCAACACTCTTGCATGCACCAATGAAGACAGTGTCAGTAAGTAAATATTTTTAATCTCGATATTCTATTCAGCATTAAGTAAATTTTAGGCTGTAGTGTTGTTCAGGTTCACCTGGTTTTCTACCCTGTATTCATGAACAACTCACAGAGTGATACACTCTTCTACAGTGAGTTGTTCCCCTTCTCCACATTACATAAGGATTCAACTGGTGCAGTGTGCCCTGCCCTGGGTATTAATATGTTTTTGGTTGAATGTCAATTTCGCGCAAATGGAGGTTGCATTGGTGATATCTTCCCACTGAGCCACATCTGCCAAATGGTTCAACTTGTGCTAAAATTTGGAAGGGCTGCAGATTGTTATCTCCATTGCAACAATTCTGTTATAAACTGGTTGTTCGGAACACTTTTTACTTTGGATGTTCTGTCCCAAGAGATAAGGTATGGTTCCAAGTCCTTGTTATTGGGTAGCTAACAAGGAATCAGACTTAAGGTCTGATACGTACAAGAGGTCCCCTTTATATACTGACTACTTATCGGTGTGAGTCAGTGTGACATAACATGAGTTAGAGATAAGAATGAGTCATCATGATCAATGACAAATCATAAGGAGGTGAAACATAGATGGAAATGAAGTGAGTCTATATATGGATAAAGTCTTGGGATAAGGTAATGGGAAATTCCTGGGGAATCCTGTGGAAAGGTTATAGGGAATCCCAAGATAAGATAAGGGTTCACATGGAGATAAGGAAGGAGAAAGATGAAAAATTATGACTGTGACATACACCTCAGCTTCAAAGGAAATTCATCCCAAATTTCAAACTTGGGTGATGTTGGTTGTTTCAACTTCTGAGGCCTGGGTCTGGATTTCCTCAGTGGCGGGGGCCTCAATGGCCACTGAGAGGGAAGCAATAGGATCAGCTTCTGAAGTTGGTTTGACTGGGGAAGGGCTCTGACTGTCGCGATGTCATTATTGTCATCTGGGTATTCCAAATCAAGGTTGATGGGGTACTTGACCAATTTCCCATATTCAATCAACATCTGCCTCATCATGAGATCTTGATGAGTCAGGCCTTCAGTGGATGATCCAGCCAAAACTTCAGACTCTCAGAAGTCTTCTCTTGTGAGCTGTTCAGCTCAATAGCAGTCTTCCAAAAACTTGACAATGTGGGTGCAAGTGGTGACATTGTGGCAATCTACCCATGTTTGCTTCTTTTGTCATTGGAGCTCCCAAAGTTTGAGCTCGCTATTGTCCCAATAGTCCTTCCAAAATTGAATACTGTTTTATAACAACTTGTTCTCGGCCTGTAAAGCATCACATTCTTGATGAAGCTCTTGGTTCCATTAGCTGATGCTGTTGCTATGGACTGTGAGATGAGAGATGGTAACAGTAGGGTCTTCAGGGGGAGGGGTTTGAACATCTTTAAAGAAATATTTGGTACAGGCATGGGCGTGTTGGCATAGTTGTTGAACAGAGGAAATAGTGGTGGAAGGACCAGGTGTAGGGGATCAGAGGTGGGATAGGGAGATTCATCCAGCACATTAGATGGCAACCTGAGGAGAGAGGGATCGAGTGGTAGGCATAATGAAATTGTTGTGAAGGAAAGTGGAGATGTCTCATAGTTTATAAGGAGCGATTCTAAAAATAGAGGTCAATTCTTGGCAGTTGATATGATGACAAATGAATGAATAAAGTCAAGTCACCATTTGAATTGAGTCTTCATATATCTTCACAATTTCCTTGGTGTGTCATAAAATGTTTGATTGATCTTCCCAAGTGGCTTCCTCAATCAGGTAGCCTTTCCATTTGACCAAGTATTTTCATTGTTGTTTGGCTCCGGAGTGTTGTAATATAGATTTGACCTTGTATTCTTCTTCATTTTCAATTAGATCAGGTGGAGGTTGTGATATATCGATGATATCAGGGTGGAGTGATTTATTCTTGATGTTGGGTCTCAGGAGTGATACATGAAAGACTAGGTGTAGTCTCCATGTTCTGGGGATGTTGATAAGATAAGCAAGGTCCAATATCCTTTTTAGAACCTTGAATGGTCTGGTCCATCAATTGTCAAGCTTCTTCAAAGGTTGTATCATCTTGATGTTCTTAGTGTCTAACCAGACTAAGTCTCCTTCTTTGTAGGAGGGTGAGAGTTTCTATTTACGATTAGCATATTTCTTCATTGATTCCATTGTCTTCAGTAAAGATCGTTCAGTATTTTGTTGTGCATGTGTGAGATGTTCGTGGAAGGTGTTGGCTGCTGGTACATTACTCTGATCCAAAATGGTTGTCAGGAGGTGGGGATGACATCCGTATTCCATATAGAAGGGTGATTGTGAAGTCGCAGAATGTTGTTGGTTATTGTAGGCAAACTCAGCAGGAGTAAGCCATTCTGACTAGTCATCTTGCATGAAGTTGGTATAGAAACACAGATAAACCTCAAGTTCTTGATTAGTATGTTCCATTTGGCCATCTGTTTGGGGATGGTATGCAGTGGAGAGACTGGAGATGATTCCTAAGGACTCATTGAGAGCTTCTGTGAATTTCGATGCAAATTGCACTCCATGATTGGAAATGACTTTTTGGGGCCATCCATGATGTTTCCAGATGTGATTCCAAAAGAGTTTTGCAGCACCTTCTGATGAGAGATTGGAAGTTGTCGGAATGAAATGAGCTTGTTTGGTGAAGTGATCAACAATGACTATTACAGCATCATAGCCTTGTGACTTGGGGAGTTCGACAATAAGATCAACGGTAATCTCTTTCCATGGTTCTGTGGAAGGGGGTATAGGTTGGAGTAATCCTGATGGCTTCGAAGGGAAGTTCTTGTTTTGTTGACAAGCTGGGCAGGATCGGACATAATTAGTGATGTCTTGTGGGGCACCATCCCAGGTAAAGTTATGAAGGATGAGTTCCTTTGTCTTCTCAATGCCAGGATGACCAGTGTGGGGGTAGGTGTGGGACAGTTGTACAATGTCTGTGTGCAAAGATACTTCCTCTGGCACCACTATTCGACCTTCAACATTATGTACAAGCCTATCTGCCTGGGTCCAAGTGAGAGAGGCATCCTCAAGTTTATCTTGGATCTTCTGTGGGAGTGGGATTTTGAAGCATAACCTAGAAAGAAAATCTGGATTTTACAGCTTGACCATTGAATTAATCCATTGATTGCACACTATCAGAACTTTGTTCTCCACCTCAGCTTTGATGCTGGGCAAGTAATCCAGGTGTCTGGATAGGCTATCAGCTTTATTCTTCCTCCCTGGAACATACTCAATTTTGAATCCGAACCTAGACAGATACTCAAACCAATGAGTTTGGCAATTTGACAAATGAAGATTCTTGGAGAAATATTGCAAAGCCAAACTGTCCGTTCTGATGAGAATATCATGCCTTGCTCCTTCAAGGAGGTGGCACTATTGCTTAAAGGAGTCAATGATCACCAGGAGCTTTAGATCATGGGTTGGGTAGTTCTTTTCAGCAGGGGAAGTGGATCTTGAATGATAGCCAACAGGTTTCCAGTGTCCATTGTGGAGCTGGGAGAGTATTCCTCCAATCCCAATAATGGAAGTGTCAGTCTCCAGGCAATAAGGGAGATCTCAATCTGGGACATAGAGGATGGGTGCGTTTGTCAAGAGGGATTTGATGTTGTTGAAGGCTTCTTGTCTTCTGGGGGTCCATTCCCACACAGTTTCATTGTGTAAGAGTTTGTAGAGAGGGGTAGCGACCTTGGAGAAACCCTTGATATATCTTTGCCAGAAATTCACACTGCCTAAGAAGGATTGGAGTTGCTTCACCATTTCAGGAATAGGCGAAGATATGATGGTGTCAACCTTTTTCAGGTTAGTAGCAATTCATCCTTGGATAGGACTACTCTGAGATAGATGACTTCTTCCTTCTAAAATTGGCACTTGACGGGTTTATATGAGAGTCCATATCCCTTCATGATATCCAGAGTATTGAAGGTCCAGTATCGTAGTTCCTGTAAATCATCTCCACAGATGAGCACATCATCAATGTAAATGAAAATGTTTCCAGAATCCAAAATTTCTTTGAATCTTGTATCAATCATCCATTAGAAAGTGGCTGGAGAGTTTCACAAACCAAAGAACATTACAGTGGGTTTAAAGGTGCCTGCTTCAGTGATGAATGCAGCTTTCCATTCGTCACCTTCCTTGATCCTGACATTGTTGAATCCCCATTGGATATCCATAACTGTAAAGAGAGATGCTGTTAGGAGTTTTGGTTATTGGAGTATTTGGTGAAGAAGGGGAAGGGGATAGTGGTCAGGAACTGTATGTTCATTGAGGTAGCGATAATCTTTGATAGGACGTAAGCCAGCACTCTTGCCTTTAGCATTCACTTCTTCAGCTTTCTTCCTAAAAAAGAATGGAGAGACTTTTTTTGACTTGGAAGTTCATATATGTCCAGTGGATAGGTTTTTATCTATGAACTTGTATAGGTGATCCATTTCAAGGGGAGACTGTCACGGATGTAAATTTTCATTTCCACTCTATGTTAGTCATTACTGCTTAGTCAGACAGGTCTTATCTTTACTTGGGATTCCCCACAGTTTCGTATCTTTTCATATATCCTAGATAAGACACATTTCATTTCCGACAATCATGTTTCATCCTTTCACATGCTCTGAGTCCTTTATCATGCTTATCTCTACTCATCGCATGTATTCCTCATGTTTACACTGACTCATCCACAGTAGCATAGTCAGTATATAAACCCCTAGTTAGTTGTACTCAGACTTTAAGTCTGATTCCTCATTAGACAACCCAATAACTAGGACTTGAGATCTTATCAATGTCTTGGGACAGAGCACTCCGAAGTAAAACCATCTCGACAATATCCAGTTTATAACAAGAATCAGACTTCCTTCTTGCTCTCTCCCCCTTACTTGATCCACCCTTATCTTCACACTGGATGATGATGACGAGGACCTTTATGATCCCTCTGAGCAGAACAATCCTCTTTCTCAATCACTCTACTCACAAACTCGAATCTTCCCAGACCCCAACGAGGAAGCTAGTCAAGCTTCTCCTTTGCCAAGTATCTCGCAAGCTCTAGGAAGAACTTGAAGTGAAACAACTCGCTTACTCGCCGCTGCCCAGTCACAACATCCCATCACTCCCCCTACTGTTAGATATCAACCCTTTCCATTCCAACAACCTACTCGACCTTCTTCACCTTCACCATCACCAGATCTAATGGGTTCTCACGCTAATCCCCCTGTTCCCAATCTCAACAAAATCCTCGCAGTCATGAATGATTTGTGGAGAGAAATGGCCAACCTTCAGGCTTCAAATGCAAACCAGGCGGCAGAGATCCAAGATCTTCACCAACAACTTGCTACCCAAGCTCAGCAGCAACCCCCACTGGGACCTCAACCCCAACCTCCTGCTGCTCCCACCATCGAGATAAAGATGGCCAAGCCAGATGAGTTCACTGGTTGATAGCAAGATGTCGACAAATTTATCAATAGCTGCAAGTTGTATTTCATGGGAAAACCATACCACAATGAACACAAGATCCCCTTCGCCCTTTCTTTCATGAAGGGAATGAACGCTCAGACCTGGTCTGAGAAGGAGACAAACAACATGAGGACTGTCAATTGGACAGGCCCGACTGCTACTTGGGCCGCATTTGTGACTTGATTCTGGACAACGTTCGAAGGAATCGACAGACAGTCTCGTGCTCATAACGACATCAAGAATCTACACCAAGGAAGGAAGAAGATAGAAGATTACAACCTGTGCTTTGGTGCTTTACAGGTTGATACCGGTTTCAACGATGCCGCCCTCATCGATCTTTACTAAGCTGGACTCGATTCTGAGTTCATTGAATATGCCTACTAACTCCCCGCCATCCCAACCACACTTCAAGAGTGGAAAGACGCCACGACACGCTACCAACACCAAAAAGACATTCTTGCTTCACAGAAACAGTCCTCTACATCCCGACCCCAATACTCCAATCCCTTTCCTGCCCGAGGATCGTACGTGGCTGCAACGATGACCTGTCAAACATCAGCAGCCCCCACCGTCAAAAAAGAAGAGTCTTCCTCTTCTACCCTTACGATCCCATACGGAAACTGCTATTCCTGCAGCCAACCAGGGCATTTTGCGAACGCCTGCCCAAACCGTGTCGCCGGTGATGCGAAGAATATACCTGATACCTCTTCCTCACATCGAGGAGGATACTTTTGAGGTAGAGGCAGTTACCGAGGACGAGGTCGAGGTTGAGGTCGCGACGTACGTATCGTTACCACTGAGCCCCATGTGGAGAACATCAACTTGCCCCCTACACTGGGAACGAGTGAAACTCCGTCGGATATGGTGAAATCTGGTATACGCAATTGGTCGGATGATCGAAAGAAGAGGCTGGTAGCGGACTTGAAGTCCCAGGGTTTTTGAAAGGTTTGGATGATATGCCCTACGTTATGGACCATACCACTTGATGTACCATTACACCAAGCAATCCATTTCGAACTCTTGGTACTATCGAAAGGGTGATTCAGGACTTACAATGGACGTTTAGATCAAAGCTTCAGACAGTGGTCGACATGTCCCTGCCACGTGTCTTATTGATAGCGGAGCTTCTGGAAACTTTATGGATGAGACTTTCGCAACTCGTCACGAATTTACTCTTCAGGATTTGGAAACCCCAATCCCCATATGGAATGCTGATGGGTCAGAGAACTGAGGAGGCCCGATCGTTTTTGACACAGATGTCTGGATAGAAGCTCCAGGTGGACACACTGAAAGGATCCGTTTGGAAGTGACCGACCTCGGATCCAAGTTTGATATTATCCTCGGCTACCCATGGCTCAGAGCTCAAAACCCTAGTATTGATTGGGAGAAGTCAACACTGGCTCTCGGAGGCA
Source organism: Porpolomopsis calyptriformis (assembly GCA_951640195.1). Taxonomy (NCBI): domain Eukaryota; kingdom Fungi; phylum Basidiomycota; class Agaricomycetes; order Agaricales; family Hygrophoraceae; genus Porpolomopsis; species Porpolomopsis calyptriformis. The sequence continues at coordinate 2,938,743 of OX621163.1, forward strand.
AAGAGACTTCTCATCAGTATTGTAGTGGCGAAGCAGAGTCCTCTGTGGTAGAATCGGTCTCACTGGCAATAACAAGTATTTCAAAATCGGACGAATCTCGAGCCAGCACGGTGGAGGAAGATATGCGAAAGTTTGTACCAGAGGTCTATTGGAAAGACTATGCTAGTGTCTTTGCCAAGGAGTCCTTTGATTGCCTTCCACCTCATTCCGAGTTTGATCACGTCATTGATCTCAAAGATGATTTCGTACCCCAAAATGACGTGACTTATCCAATGTCCCCTCGAGAGATAGACTTCCTAGAGAAGTTTTTAGAAGAAAACGTGGCTACTGGACGAATATTCAAGGGATCCTCACCTCAAGCCACTCCCTTCTTCCTGAGCAAGAAAGCTGAAGAAATCAACGCAAAAGGACAAGATGCTGGATACAGACCAATCGAAGACTACCATTACCTGAATCACTTTACCGTTCCTGATTGATATCCCCTACCACTCCTCCATCAAATCATTCAGCAACCAAAGTTACAATCTGCTGCGCTGTTCACAGTCGTGGACATTCGTTGGGGATTTAACAATATTTGAATCCAAGAAGGCGACGAATGGAAAGCCGCTTTCAACATGGTCAAGGGACTCTACATCCCGAGAGTGATGTTCTTAGGTCTACGAAATTCTCCAGCTACTTTCCAACGGATGATTGATATGCGATTCACTGAAGTATTGAAATCAGGTTGTGTTTTTATCTATATCGATGATGTTCTCATCTGTGGAGATGATCTAGAAGAATTGCGTTATTGGACGTTCAAAACCCTTGACATTATGAAGAAAAACAAACTCTCCTGTAAACCCGTCAAATGCCAGTTCGAGAAAGAAGAGGTGATCTATCTAGGGATGACCTTGATGAAAGGTCATATCGGAACCAATCCTAAGAAGATCAAAGCCATAGTCGAATGGCCTGAACCTCGAACCGTGAAACAACTTCAATCCTTTCTCGGAAGCGCAAATTTCTGGAGAAAATACATCAAAGACTTTTCAAAGATCGCCCAACCACTCAACCAATTACTCCGTAAAGATACTGTATGGGAATGGACTCCCGAATGACAACACGCCTTTGATCAACTGAAACACTCCCTCATGAATGCCCCTGTCCTTGAAGTGCCGGATCAAGACCTACCATACTGCTTGGAGACTGACGCCTCTGGCTTTGCCTTGGGAGGAGTACTGTCTCAGCTGCACGAAAATGACTGGAAACCCATAGGCTTCCATTCAAGATCCTTGACCCCTGCTGAAAAGAAATATCCAACTCACGACGCCGAGCTTCTAGCGATAATAGACTGTCTTAAAGCATGGCGACACCTTTTAGAGGGTTCGCGACATAACCTTCTGATTCGTACCGACAGTCTCGCCCTCAAATATTTCAGTATCGCTCGCGTGTTATTTGGATGACGTGCTCGTTGGTCTGAGATTTTATCAAGATATGAATACAAAATTGAATACATCCTGGGGAGAAAGAACAAGGCTGATGGGTTATCTAGGCGCCCGGATTATTTTGATGAGGGTAAAGGCGAGGTGGAAGACGAGATTTTAATCGCGGATGAACACTGGATCAATTCGATCGTCAAACTTTCAGAACCGAACTTTTTCGCAAGATTACGCTTCAGATTGCCGATACTGAATGAGATCTCACAGAAAATCAAGGATGCCTGATTGTTTTGGGACCAAGTTGATGGGTTGGTTTGCAATGCTGAAGGTCGAATTGTGGTGCCAGAGGAAGTATCTTTGCGCACAGACATAATACGACTGTCCCATGCCTACCCCCATGCTGGACACCCTGGCATCGAGAAGACGAAGGAGCTGGTGCTCCGAAACTTTGTTTGGGATGGCGTCTCTAAAGATGTTATCAACTACATACGATCCTGTCCTGCTTGTCAACAAAACAAGAATTACCCTTCGAAACCGACAGGACTCCTACAACCGATACCCCCCGCTACTGAACCATGGACTGAAATAACCGTTGATCTCATTGTTCAACTACCTGACTCGCTTGGATACGATGCTGTGATGGTAGTCGTCGATCGCTTTACGAAATGCGCCCACTTTATTCCGACGACCTCCAATCTTTCATCAGAAGGTGCTGCCCGACTCTTCCGTGATCACATCTGGAAACATCATGGATGGCCAAAGAAGATCATTTCCAACCGTGGAGTACAGTTCGCATCAAAGTTCACAGAAGCTCTTAATAAACTCCTAGGAACCATTTCTGGACTGTCTACCACTTATCATCCCGAAACCAATAGTCAAACTGAGCAAACGAACCAAGAACTCGAAGTCTACTTACGATTCTACACCAACTTCATGCAAGACGACTGGTCCGAATGGCTAGCTTCCGCTGAGTTCACTTACAATAATCGACAACACTCTGCCACGTCACAATCACCCTTCTATTTAGAATATGGCCGTCATCCTCATTTGCCGATCACAATCGAATCCCCGAGTAATGTCCCCGCAGCAAATACCTTCCATGAACGTCTCACGCATGCTTAGAAGAGTGCTGGCGAATCACTATCACACGCTGCAGAATCAATGAAGAAATACGCCAATCGAAAATGGAAACTTGCTCCCTCCTTCAGAGTCGGAGATTTGGTTTGGTTAGATACCAAGAACATCAAGACGACTCAACCCACCAAGAAACTGGATAACAGAAGAACTGGACCGTTCAAGATCCTAAAACAAGTATCGGATCTTGCGTATCTTATCGATATCCCTGGAACCTGGAAGCTCCACCCAGTTTTTCACGTATCACTCCTGAGACCGAATGTCGAAGATAAGTCGCTCCACCCTGATATTACTGATACATCTCGACCTCCCCCAGATCTGATCGAGAATGAAGAAGAATATGAAGTCGAATCTATTCTTCAACACTCCGGAGCTCAACGGCAACGAAAATATTTGGTCAAGTGGAAAGGTTATCCGATTGAGGAAGCTACTTGAGAAGAACGATCGAATGTCTTACGACACGCCAAGGAAATTGTGAAGACTTACGAAGACTCAATTCAAACGGCGACTTAACTCGTTTGTCATCATTCTGGCTGTCCATTTTTTGAATTCTATTTTTAGGTCGAGTTGGCGTTTATAAACTCAGAATCGTTGATACAATTCCATCCAATCTTTTCCCACTTTCGACGAACTTACCCAACACTATTGTTCCCAACACCAACGTCGTTGAACCATTATTCACAATGCCCGCCACTCGATCTCCCTCTCCTCAAGTCGCCATCAGATGCACTGGACGAATCCCTTCATCCACTGCTATCCGTTCCCCTACTCCCGGTCCCTCCACCTCTTCCTCCTCCACTCGGCAGTTACGCCGACAAGCTCGCGCACGCGTGGAAGACTTCTTCAAAGAATATCCTATGGAAACACCTCCTCCTGAAGATCCCGCCATCACTATCTCGCACCTTACGGTTCATAGCAATAGTGTCAGCAAGTGGAACCAAGAACTTTGTCAAGAGCGTGACGTTTTGAAAGCCGAGCTTAAAGCATCAGAAAGGAGTGCCCTATTTTGGAAAAATCGTTGGGATCAGAGTGAGTTGAAAGTTTGGGAACTTCAACGAGAAAAGAAGCGTACATGGGTCAACTGTTACGACATCACCACCTGCGCCATCATCGTCAAACTCGTAGAAGAGAGTTATTGAGCCGAACAACTCTCCCGAGAAGATTTTCTTCAAGCCCAACGAGATCTTGCGATGATGGAGACTCTAATCGATTATGGTGCGTCAGTTGAGTACCCCATCAACCTCAACTTGGAATACCCGGATGAAGACGATGTCGCAACAGTCCGAGCCCCTTCCCCCATCGAAGTGGCCTTGGAAGTTACCCCCACCGCTTCCATCTCAGTGGCCATCGAGGCCTCCGCCACTGAGGAAATCCTGACTCAGGCCTCAGAGGACGAAACGACCGACACCACCCAGGTTTGAAATTCGGGTTGAATTTCCCGAAAAACGAGGTGTATGTCACAGACATAAATTTTCATTTCCACTCTATGTTAGTCATTACTGCTTAGTTGGACAGGTCTTATCTTTACTTGGGATTCCCCACAGTTTCGTATCTTTTCATATATCCTAGATAAGACACATTTCATTTCCGACAATCATGTTTCATCCTTTCACATGCTCCGAGTCCTTTATCATGCTTATCTCTACTCGTCGCATGTATTCCTTGTGTTTACACTGACTCATCTGCAGTAGCGTAGTCAGTATATAAACCCCTAGTTAGTCGTACTCAGACTTTAAGTCTGATTCCTCGTTAGACAACCCAATAACTAGGACTTGAGATCTTATCAATGTCTTGGGACAGAGCACTCTGAAGTAAAACCATCTCGACAATATCCAGTTTATAACAGAGACATTGTGTATTTCATGCCTTTGGTTAGTTTGAAAGTTTCATCCAATTCTATGGTGTGGTTGAATTCCAAATGCAGTGGAAGGCAGTCAAAGAATTCTTTGACAAAGACACTAGAATAGTCTTTCCAGTAAACCTCTGGTACAAATTTTCACATATCCTCTTCCACCATGCTAGCTCAGGATTCATCTGACTTCGATACACATTGATTCATGGCTAGCATGACTGATTCCATTCCCAGTGACTCCGCATCACCATCTATCCATTGATGGAGGATCTCTTTGCTATCTAGAGCCAGTGTTGCCTCTTTCCAATCGATGTTGGGGTTGTGCTTTTTGAGCCATGGGAAGCCAAGGATAATATCCATCTTAGATCCGAGATCAGTCACTTCCAATCAGAACCATTCATTGTATCCTCTGGGAGCCTCTAACCAAATATCAATATCATTCTCAATGGGTCCACCTCAGTTTTCAGATCCATTGGCATTCCATATGGGGATTGGGGTTTCCAATTGCATTAGAGTAAAATTGTGGTGAGTTGCAAAGGATTCATCCATGAAATTTCCAGAGGCTCCACTATCAACCAGAGCAGTGGGTGGAACATGTCGACTAGTGTCAGTAGCTTCAATCCAAACATCCAAAATAAGTCTAAGATTGCCTTCTTCAAGAGTACCAAGAATTTGAAATAGATTGCATGGGGTGGTGATACATTCTTGAGTAGATACATCTATAACAGCAGGCAAAACATTTGGACTCTTCAAAAACCCTGTTCTTTCAGTTCCTTAATGAGCTAAGCTTTTCTCTCCTTTGGCTAGCAATTGATCCCACAGTTGTCCACCACTTGGATAGTTTCCTCTGTAGTAGCTGGGGAAACCACCTCATTGACTCATTCTGTCTCAATATTTCATATGTTTCATCCTCATCCTTGTCCTGCATATGGTCTTCCTCGTTTTCCGGCAGAGGTACTACTCAATAGGTGCACCAATGGAGAAGAGGCAAAAGGGGAATTGGGACACTTGTTTGCCCAATGACCTGGTTCTCTGCAGCGATAGCAGTTGCCTTGCAGAACTCGCAATATTGATAATGAGGAAGTTGTCTCCTGTTTGATAGGAGCAGAGGAGGGAGTTCAAGTTACTGGTCAAGCCATAGTCTCCTTGGGAGTGTAGTAGTTACTCCAGGGAGTGGCACAATGCTCAAGTGTGAGTTCGAGATGTTGTTGGTCAAAGATAGAAGCTTTTCTCTTCCATGCAGCAAGGGTGGTGGGGATGGGATCAAGGGCAAAGATTTTTCTAAGAACCCCTGGGTTAAGGCCATTTTGGTAGAAAACTTTGAGTGCGTCATTGTTGAATCCAGTTTCATCCGCAAGAGCTCCAAATTGTACATTATAATTGTCCACAGTGGAAGATCCTTGAGTTACCTTTTGAATTTTGACCTGCACTGTTGCCTTAGCATCAACATCTCCAAAGCTATCTTCAAGTTCCTCCATAAAGTCTTCATAGTCAGCTCTGACCCATTGGGTATGATTAAACTCTTGGATCTGCTGTTGGGCCCATGATTGGGCAACACCAATCTTCATGAATAACAAGACATAGGTGATTTTCTGTCTGTCAGACTATTGGCTGTCATCAAGGACTAGACAACAAGCTTGAATGAAGCTTAGGCATTTGGCTGCAGACCCATCATATTCATTGGGTTTTACAATCTTAATGGGGGGAGGAGCAGGTTGTTGAGGCAGGGGAGGTTGCTGAGGTTGCTGAGGGGGTTGAGGAGGCTGAGGCTGTTGTTGTTGTTGGAGCTAAGTGATCAGCTGCATTTGTTGAGCAATGGTCTGCTCAAGTTGGTGGACAGTAGCCATTAAGGTTATGATGTCAATAGTAGGGGGGTTGGTGGGAGCATTGGTGGATGTTCCTGACATGTTGGCAGATGTTGAGGGTAATGGAGCTGTTAGAGGTGTCACAGAAGAAAGTTGAGAATAAAGGGAACCATATCATCCTGGTGGAGTTGCAGCTTGTTGATGGATTAGTCTTATTGTTGAAGCTGAAGATGAAGAAAAGAGTCCTCTTGTTCTTGATCGAGTTCAAGGTCCTAGGGGAGTGGGGGCAGCTGGTGTTTCTTCAAGATCTGAGGAAAAGGAAGGTTCTTGTTCTTGGATGGCAGCTGAAAAGGTCAATCTTGAAAGAGGATCATTGTACTGTTCAATGTCTGAGTTGTCCGTGGAAGCCAGGATAGGAATGGGTGAGAGTGAGAGGAGTGATATTGATAATCACGGTGATGAAGTGGGGTTTGGATAAGCAAGTGGGAGAGAACCAGAAGGAAGTCTGATTCTTGTTATAAACCAGTTGTTCAGAATGCATTTTACTTCAGATGTTCTGTCCCAAGAGATAAGGTATGGTTCCAAGTCCTTGTTATTGGGTAGCTAATGAGGAATCAGACTTAAGGTCTGATATGTACAAGAGGTCCCCTTTATATACTGACTACTTATCAGTGTGAGTTAGTGCAACATAACATGAGTTAGAGATAAGAATGAGTCATCATGATCAATGACAAATCATAAGGAGGTGAAACATAGATGGAAATGAAGTGAGTCTATATATGGATAAAGTCTTAGGATAAGGTAATGGGGAATTCCTGGGGAATCCCAAGGAAAGGTTATAGGGAATCCCAAGATAAGATAAGGGTTGTCACAACTGTAGTTGCAAGTCTTTTCATTAATCACAAGGTAGGCCTTGGAGCTCAATAAGTCTAAGAGGATATAGAAAAAGGTCCTAACAGGAATGTCTTCATAGAGAGTAATAATTCCTTCAGTGTTAAGTTTGACTTCTACAAAGAAGTTCTGTTGTAGGTTAAATCTGTTGTGTGCCTCTGCTGAGAGCTTAGGGAATATAGGCATGAACAGTTGGCTCAATAGTTTCGAGTTTGTGTTTCTCTTTCCTTGTTCTGATGGAAATGAAGTCTGATGATTCTGATTGCATTTGTGCTACTACAAGTAATCTCACAGGAGGACGAAGTGATGATCTGCTTCGCCCTCAGGGTTTATATAGTATTTCTAAAATAGGAGTCATTATGAGTCAGCCTCCACAGTCACCCCATTTTCTATTGTTCACAGCCTCCAGTTTAAGGTTTGCTATTGTTCCTAGTCATACTTTGTGAGGCTGTGTGCTTCTGATGACTCAACTCTATTGAGCATAGCCTTCTGCAGCACTGGGCTGTGTTGTCTCATAACTGGTTCCTATTGTTCTTCTGGTCATGAGATCGCCATTGTTTCTATTTCTTGTCTGGCATATTGGGTTTCTCTTCTTTAACTGAGGAAGCTCCTTTTGGTCCTTCCTTTGTTTGTAGGTGTATAAAAGGTGTAGGGTTGTATCCCTATGCTTCAGTTCAATCTTTGTCAATTATCATGACTCCCTCCCACCAAGGTTACTATGTCTGATTCTTCAAGCAGTCTGGGGTGGTGCACTGCACTGCTCCTGTTATGATTCAGTAGTTGAAGGTTTTACTTCTCGCATTGGAGGGGCTGATAGGGAATAGAGATTTGACTAAAAAGTGAGGAGCTAACTAGGAATCAAACTTAATCTACTGACTAGAGGTCAGGCTTTATATACTAACTACCTGAGTTACCATGAGTCAGTTGTAAGGATGATTACAAAGCAGAATCTGGAATGTGACTGGTGAAGAGTCACGAAAAGAATAGTGGAAGTGGAATGTGACTTGTGAAGAGTCAGAAAAGGAATACATGTGACTCATCTCTATATATAAATCGGTAAGATGGAAGGGTAAACAGAAGTGAGACTAATCAAATATCACTAAAGGAAAAAAAGGAAAAAGTACATCCATGACAATGACTCATCCATAGCTAGGACTCATATGTAGTTGCTATAACTTATATGTAGCTAGTATATAAAGCCAGCAGTAGATAGACTTAGGATAAGTCTGTTTCTTTCGTTAACACCCCCAATCAGTAGTCTGCCAACCCTTTAAAAACCCTACACTCAGAGCCTGAAGTAAAACCTTGTGATCAATCCTAGACTGCCATCTAACACAGTTACATGATGGGAGAGATATAACTGGTTATTTTGATGGTCATGAGATTTAACCTGGCAATGACTACTTGTTTATCAAATTGACTAGGTTGCATCAGCAAATTCACATCCTCTTTTTGAGCCCTTTTCCCCCTTGTACAACAATGAAAAGGAGTAAAAAGGAGCAAAAAGGGTAAAACTTGAAAAGTAGATCTACCTTTTATAAGACCAGTCCACTTACTTATAAAACTGTCCACCTACTTATAAAACTGATAGAAAAGTTGAAATAAAAGTAAATATAAGTTCACTAAAGAAGTTGAATGTTAGAGTAACAGCCACGTCAGGTGTGAATGACATTACAGGATGACAGGGATCCATTGCAAATGCGCAATGCACAAATAGAGTTCAGCTGCATATGTACAGTACTAGTTATGTAAGCCTATGTCGAGCTCAATATTTCGACACACCCCCTCAAGTGAAGATGTAGGTGGGCATACCACCCCCTTAAACTAATAACATGTGTCATCGCTGTCCTCAATGGCCAAAGCCGCTGTTCCATGTGATTTTGTGCTGCGTATTAGTTCCTCCTTGCAAAATGCCTGAATGTGTCCCCTCTTTCCACATCGCCAGTAGGCACATGACCCTTTCAATTCATCAATGCCAGCAGCCATGGCCTCCTCGGTTCCCTCAACGAGAAACATTTCAGCCTGTGCCGCGACATTCTGCTGTCTCATTTCTTCATTGAGCAATCGCGAAACAACATAGTCGGCTGTGAGTGAATCTGTCAGTGTGCTGTCAAGTGAGATCACGAATGCCTCGTAAGATTTATCCAAGCCCATTGTAAGCGTGAGGATCCAATCCTCTTCTGAGACAACCACATCAATACTTTCCAGCTTGAATGCTGTCGACTCAACTCAACCAATGTATGCCAGCATTGATTCTGATTTCGCTTTCATCATTGTAAGAAATGTCTGCCGCAGCACAAGCTACGTTGCCAATCCACATGCTGTAAGGCAGTCAAGGGGGGTGGGACTGCACAGCGAGGTCGTGGTCCTGGGTATCGACAGTGAGAGTCTATGATATGATTGGGGTGTATAAATCTCTCTTGTTCTGGTATATTATTGTCAGTGGCTACAGTGTTGAAGTATATATACTGTAAATACCTTTGTGTACCAGATAAGGAAATACTTTGTTTCAGCATGTAGAGTGTTCAACACTCCTACAGCACCTGATGGACCTTTGCAAGGGCCTCCCATACAGTCATAGGGTCTGGGTTCTGCATATGCACCAGCTGCCTGCAGTCCACCCTTATGATCATTTCTGCCCTCACCTCCGCCATTTTCTTGGTGCTGTGTTTTGATTTTACCTTTGCCACCTTGGCCACTATCTCAGTTGGGTTCTTTCCATTCGTATCTACCTCGCAGAAAACCATCTCCCTCAGCCCCTTTTGGGTGAGCTCAGCCTCCATTCTTATAACCCATTCCAAGTAGTTGGAGTTGTTGAGCAGTGGGAAGTGGCATGATTTTTCATTGTCATTGGACATAGCGTACACAGTGAGACCGAAAACTTTAGATACAAATTGAGACTAAAAAGAGAAGGACAGCAGTCAAAAGTCTGCTAGAACCCAGCGTGGGCCTGAAGGTACAGCAAACAGATTTGTTGCGCATTTGTGTTGGAGTAACAGCCACATTGGGCACGAATGACATTACAGGCTCCTCCCAATAACAGGGATCCATTGCAAATGCGCAATGCACAAATAGAGTTCAGCCGCATATGTACAGTACTAGTTATGTAAGCCTATGTCGAGCTCAATATTTCGACACTGAAAACTTTGAAAAAAGGGTAGAAAAAAGGCCAAGTTCATTCAAAAGGGCCTGGATTTCCTAATATGGGTGGCTACTGTGGATAGTCTATTCTAACGCAATTCCCATGAAGGTAATTAACGTGATCGTAAAAGTGCATTCCATAAGTCAATGAACCATCAGTCTCAACACTTTTAGCATGACGGGTAGGGTTCAACTCAGATAGATGTTATTGGTAAGAAACCACCCTCCAGGCTATACTAATCTTGCACTCATCAGATGCTGTGCCATGGACATGGACGATTGGTTTGGCAGACTATATAGAAATGAAATGATGGTAAGAATATGGCAAAAGATGAATGTATAGACCCTACCTTTGTCGAATCCCAATTGTTAGGAATAGGATATTCACTCTGGACTTCAGCAGGTGCAATTAGGGCAGGTTGATTATAAAACTTGACCAGCAGGCCTTTCCAAGACTTTGTAGTAACTTCTGCAACAGTAGGGCGGTGCCAATGATCTTCACGTAAGAGAAGATTGAAAGTGACTATTCTCTTCTCTACCTCCTCTTTCCTTACAGGTCTGAAGTATATGTTTTCAGTGTATTTGATATGAAGTTGCTGCATGGAAACAAGTATCGGTAAGATTATCACGAAAGGTTTAGGCAGTGGGTACATCGTTCGGTAGGGCAGGGGGCCATTCCACAGTGGGGTGTGTTATTGTTGCGGCGGCGGCAACTGCAAGGCTAGCTAAGATGGCCAGAAGAGGACGGAAAAAATGCATTGTGATTGAAGACTATGTCAAGACAGGTTAGATCAGTTGCTGGACGACTGCCAGGATGGGAAGGAAAATGTCCGCACTGCAGTCTTGATGAAGAAGGAAGAAGGGGGGAGACCAGCTCTGAGAGAATGAGAGTGAAAATCAAGCAGGCTTTATGGTGAAAATGATCAGACAAATTTACTGTCCTGGCCCTTTGGCTATGTTGGTGATTCCTGGAAAAATTCAAGCCAGATTTCCAGGGGCAATTTCACTATGAATATGTTTACATGCTTCAGTGTTAGGAGCGCGCATCAGCATCCTTAGGCTGGGCCAGGATTGGGGAGCCTTCAGAACACCTTGAGAAGGTGAGTCCAGGGGTTGTCGCTAGACAAAGCGAAACAGAGTTTGCCATTTGAAGTCTGATACAAAGCAATTTCCAATTGGAGTCTTCCTCCAGTTTGAGTTGATTAACAATGGATCTCTCAGGAGGGATTACAGTGTGTAGCAGGAGGGAGCAATGAGACAGTGAGTGAAAGATCATATGCTGCACAATAAAGTTAGCAGGGAAACTAGTCATCTTCATGTTGAATATTGGAATTACTAGGCTCGACTGAGTATAACAATGGCAGGAAATTGGAATGAGAGCCTCAATATTTGACTTTGAGTTCAGTTTGTTTCATGCATGCAGCATCGCCTTGTTGATGGCAGATTGTATCCGCGATTACTGATGGTTATAGCCGCAAGTCACCATTTTTACTCTTCTCCTCATCCATCCGATATGTCCAATCTCTCCCCATCACTCAATTCATCAACCTCTCCTCTGATCACCACTGTAACCAATGTCGCACTGTTTGGAACATAATCCAGAGCTATTTAAAACAGTGTTAGCACACACTTGGGTTGCACTCCATATGAACATTCTGTTAGACGGCAGTCTAGGGTTGATCGCAAGGTTTTACTTCAGGCTCTGGGTGTAGGGTTTTAAAGGGTTGGAAGACTACTGATTGGGGTGTTAACGAAAGAAACAGACTTATCCTAAGTCTATCTACTGCTAGCTTTATATACTAGCTAAGTATGAGTCATACTGACTACGTGTGAGTCGTAATGACTATGGATGAGTCATGTAGATAAGGAGAGTGATGGTAGACTAAATATAGATATGGCTTGGTCACCTTCTATTACTAAGCGGAGCTTGGGTAGCTAAGCGGCTATTGATGTAAACTGTCTGATGTAAATAGAGATAGACGAGCAAAGGAAAAAAGAAAAAATATATCTCTGACATTCACCTCCACAAAAAGGAAATTCGTCCCGAATTTTGAGGAGACCCTTCGAAGCGAAGGAAGGGTGTCAAGGGGAGGTGTAAAGGGATGGTAGAGGTGGGTAGAGGGGTGATGAGATGGGTAAGCGATGAAGAGGAGGGATGAGTGGATAGTTGTCGGATCAAAGACTATCCACTAGGTATACTTTTCCTCAACTCTCCAGTAGATATCACCTTCTCTAACCACACATCCAGAAGGGAGGCGTAAGGAATACTGTTCGTTCGGGAACAGCATCCGGTCCCTAGGTTGCGCCATCATAAACTGGGGGTTGAAGCAGGTGTCCATCTGGGTCAAACCAGTGGTAACGGCCATCCAACTCCCGGGCATGTTGCAACCAAGTTTCACCCAGCTCCCTACATATCACAGCATTCTCCTCCAGGTCAAGGATCCTTTCGTACTTGGCATCCATCATCAAGCGGTACCCGTTCCAGGCAGTATAGAGTTGGTCGGCAACGCGATGGATGCGGTGCGAGATGGGGTCTTCGGGGATAGTGGGGGTGGTGACGTCGGATTCATCCTGGTCCGGTATAACCATCAAAAGTTGGTGCCCAACTTGATACGCCTCCAGCCAATCTTCGAGTTGATTCTTCTTGTCGTCAAAGTCGCTGTCCTTGTCGAACGTGTACCAGTGACGGTCATAGTTAAGTTCACATCGATGTGCTCCAGAGATAAAAGGGACGTAGGTTTCGGGGCACCCAGATAGGTGCTCGACCTTGGCAAAGGGGAGCCCTCAGTAGTTACGGTTTCGTCCTGGCTTGTCGATAGTATCGGTATGTCGTTTTGGCTTCTTGAACCATTGGGTAACCAAGACACTGTCGGACGAGGAAGAGGAGGAAGAAGAATCAGGGGGGAGGTTGGAGGTAGAAGTGGTGGGGTTCCCTCGAGGTGGACGCCTCCCAGTCGACTTGCGAGTATAAAGAACTTGGCGGGGCATTTCGTGCTTCTTTTGATGATTGTCGGGAAGGGGAAGTCCTTATAATCGTCGGAGATTGAAAAGGAGAAAAAGAGGCTCAACGATCGTGATGTCGGTAGTATTTGTGAAAGAGAGTTAAATCGCTGCTTGAATAGACTTTTCATAATTCATTAAGATGTCTTTTGTGTGCTTGAGGTTCCATCGTGGTTCCCAGGTGGCTGCCTCTATCGGGTAGCCTTTCCACTTGATTAGGTATTGTCGGTTCCGTTTTCCTGGGGTGTGATTGAGAATACGTTCCACTTCATACTTGGGCTCTCCTTCGATCACATCCGGAGGTGGTCAGAGATTGTCATCTTCTCCGATCGGGGGGTGGAGATCGAGATTCTCTTCTAGAGCCTTGAGTAGTGAAACGTGAAACACGGGATGAATCCTCCATGACAGCGGTAGCTTTAGTCGGTAAGCCACAGGCGATACTTGTTTTAGGATTATAAAAGGTCCGAGCCGGCGGACATCCAGTTTCTTCGCGGGCCGGCCAGTTTTCAAATTCTTGGCATCAAGCCAGACCCTTTGTCCTTCATAAAACGTGGGTTCCTTTTGACGTTTTCGATCGGCATAGAGCTTCATTGAGTTAGCAGTCTTTTGGAGAGACTCTTCAGCGTTCTCTCTAGCCCTAGTGAGCTACACATAAAACTCGTTGGCATCGGGATTTGAGGTTTGGGTTGGAACTGATAAGGGGGTGTGAGGGTGTCGGCCACATTCAAGCTAGAAGGGGGATTGGTGAGTGGAGGAATGTTCTCAGTTGTTATAAGCGAACTCCGCCGGAGCTAACCAATCTTTCCAATTGTCTTGCATGAAGTTAGTGTAGAGCTGTACGTACTGCTCTAACTCTTGATTGGTTCGTTTGGTTTGTCCGTCTGTTTGGGGGTGATAGGCGGTAGAAAGCCCAGAAGTGGTTCCTAGGAGTTTGTTCAATGACGTAGCGAATTTTGATGAGAATTGGGTTCCTTGATTGGTGATGATCTTCTCTGGCCATCCATGGTGTTTCCAGACATGTTCTTGAAACAGCACAGCAGTTCCTTTAGCAGATAGGTTTCCAGTTGTTGGGATGAAGTGAGCCCGTTTGGTGAATCTGTCCACCACAACTAGAATAGCGTCAAATCCTTTTGAATTGGGGAGTTCCACGATTAGATCAGCAGTGATCTGTTGCCATGGTTTAGTAGGAGGGGGTAACAGTTGGAGAAGTCCAGTGGGTTTCTGTGGGTAAACCTTGGTCTGTTGACAAGCAAGGCAGGACTTCACATAATTGGTGATATCTTGTGGGGCACCTTCCCATGTGTAATTACGGAGGAGCAGTTCCTTCGTCTTCTCAATGCCGGGATGGCCACCAGTGGGTGTGTCGTGGGTCAATCGAATAATTTCTGTGCGCAAAGATACGTCCTTTGGCACAACTATACGATCTCCAGCATCACGCACAATGCCATCTACGTGGGTGTATCCGGAAGAGGGATCTTCAATTTTGGCCATGATCTCGAGAGGTAGGGGGGAATGAAAACAAAGCTTGGATAAAAAGTTGGGGGACGATAAACTGATAATCGCATTGATGAAAAGCGCATTGACAAAAAGTTCTTTTGGCAGAAGGACCTTGTCCTCCACCTCCTCATAAGACTCCGGGTAATGATCTGGATGCTTGGAGAGTCCATCAGCCTTATTCTTGATTCTAGGCTGGTAGCTGATTCTGAACCAAAAGCGAGCTAAAAATTCAGACCATCTAGCCTGGCGCCTGGAGAGTTGATGACTGGTCATGAAATATTGGAGGGACTGGTTATCAGTCTTGATCATAATAGGCTGTCGTGTCCCTTGTAGAAGGTATCTCCATTCATTCAAGGCAGATATGATGGCCAAAAGCTCTTGGTCATGGGTGGGGTAATTTCGTTCAGCTGGGAGGAGGGTCTTGGAGTAGAAGCCAATGGGATGCCAATCTTCTTCGTCATTCTCTTTCTGGGTCAAGACTGCACCTAGTGCAACACCAGAAGCATCCGTCTCCAGAAGGTAAGGAAGGTCTGGCTTTGGGGTCCTCAAAACAGGAGCAGAGGTAAGCGCATTCTTGAGGGTATCAAAAGCACGTTGTTGCTTAGGGGTCCAAATCCATTCTTGATCCTTTCGTAGGAGCTCATTAAGAGGACGAGCAATCAGGGAGTAATCCTTGATAAACCTCCGCCAAAAGTTGGCAGTGCCAAGGAAGGATTGGAGATCTCGTTTCTTCTGGGGGATAGGCCAGGTTCTGATCGCCTCAACCTTCTTGGGGTTAATAGCAATGTGGCCTTTTGAGATCATCATCCCCAGATAAATCACTTCCTTTTTCTCGAACTGGCACTTGACGGGTTTTCAGGACAGTTAATTCTTCTCCATGATCTCTAGAGTTCGTTCCGTCCAATAGGTGAGTTCAGTGAGGTCCTTTCCCATGATCAGGATATTGTCAATATAGATATGGACCTGCTTGGAATCGATAACCTCTTTGAAGAGAACGTTGATCATTCGTTGGAAGGAGGCAGGTGAGTTTCGCATTCCAAAGAACATAACGGTGGGCTCGAACAGCCCTTGTCAAGTGTTGAAGGCTCCTTTCCATTCGTCTCCTTCTTTGATACGAATATTGTTAAAGCCCCATCGGATATCCATGACTGTGAACAGTTCCGCTTCTGATAACTTGGTCTGTTGAATAATCTCAGAGATGAGAGGTAAGGGATAGGCATCTGGGATTGTGTGAGCATTCAGATAGCGATAGTCTTGGATTGGACGTAGTCCAGCATCTTGTCCTTGGGCATTAACTTCTTCACCTTTGGCAGCAAAGAAGAACAAGGCAGCTTGTTTGGAGTTTGATCGTCGTATTCGTCCACTTGCAAGTTGTTCCTCCAGGAATTCATTCAGCTTTCCCTGTTTGTACTCAGTGAGTTTGTACACCTTTCCGATCTTGGGTCTAAAGGTAGGTTCGAGATCGATCGCATGGTCAAATTCTGGTCGTCGTGGGGGAAGTTCATTAAAGGTGGTCTTCATAAACACCTCCCAGTGCCTCCAGTATTTCTTCAGCACATACTTCTTCATATCTTCCTCCACGGTAGTGGGTCTTGCATGGTCTCCCAGTGAGACCAATCTGATAATCTTGGCGTAGGAGTCACCATTCAACGTAGAGCCTACTCGTGACACTATCACTCCAGCCTGAGAAGTCTTGGTTGGGGCCACAGTCTGATGTGAAGTCAGTGTTCCAGCCTTCCAGTCAACCAGGGGATCGTTACGTTTGAGCCACGGGTAGCCGAGGATAACCTGTATCATATCTCCTAAATTTGTCACTTCCAAATGGGTTTGTTCCCTAGGAAAATCCGGCGTCTCCATCCACAGGTCTACAGCATATTCGATGGGAACTCCTCAGTTGTCTGTCCCATCTGCATTCCGCACAGGGATTGGTCCTTCCAATCGATAAAAAGGGATATTGCGCTCCTGCACAAAATTCCAGTTTATAAAGCATCCAGAGGCGCCAGAGTCTATCAATGCACTGGCGGCAATTCGTCTACCAGTGTCTGTGGTCTCCAACCAAAGGGGTATGGTTAAAGCTTCTTCGCTCGAATCAAGTGCACCAAGAATTTGGGAAATAGATTGCATAGGGGTAGTAGTACACATAGAAAAGGAGTCCGCAACGCACGAGCTATTGTCTGGACTGTTCAAAAACCCTGTTTCTCCAAAGCTCTCTTCAGCTCTTCTTTCCTCTTAGGCTCCCAGTTGACGATACCACACTTCTCGAAGTCTTGACGAGAATCTTCATTGGAGTTGACCTCCTCAATCGAGGCTGAGGTCTCCAGAACTTGAACATTTCTTCCTCGACTGGGTTTCTTTCCTCCACGACCTCTAGCTGCTGGGGTGAAGGGGCAGCTTCCAGAACCAGAAGTACTCGTCCTAGGAGCATTGGGACAAGAACTGGCAAAGTGGCCAAATCGTCCACAGTTGAAACATGCTCCTTTGGGAATTCCTCCTAGTGAAGCAGGCTTTTCTTCTTGTTTGATTCTGGGGGCAGCAGGGTTGGAATAGGTGGAGGGACCAGCAGGTGGTCCTTGTCGGTAGGGGGTGTTGGTGATGCGAGTGTTGCGAGTCTGGGGCTTAGAAGATGTTCTAGCCAGAAATTCTCGATGTCGTCTGTCAAGTTCAGCAGCATGAGACTGCCATTCAAAGAGGGTGGTGGGTTGACGATCTGAAAGGTAGATCTGTCGCAAAAGGGAGGGGTTGAGTCCGTCTTTATATAAAGTTGTCGAAGCTTCTTGTCCGTATCCAGTATCATGGGCCCATCGATTGAAATTGATGTTGTACTCCTCTGCACTCTTGTTGAACTGCTTGACATCCTTGATCTTCAGTTGAGCAGTTGACTTGGGGTCCAAGTCTCCAAAGTCTCGGGTGAGGGCTTGTTCAAAGACAGCCCAATCGGCACCAACCCAGTTCAACATTGTGTAAGCGTCCACTTGATGCTCAGCCCATGGTTCTGCATTTCCTCCGATCATAAACGACAAGGCATAGATAATCTTGTCGGCCTCTGAGATTCCTGGTTGTCCCAAATGGTTCAGCTTCACTTGACGCAGGAAATTGCGAAGCTTGGTGGGATCACCAGAGAATTCGTCAGGAGGGTTCATTTTGATCTTAGCGGGGGCAGGGGCAGGGGCAGGGACAGGGGCAGGGGCAGGGACAGGTTGGGGGAATACTGGGGGTACTTGGAGAGGTTGTGGGAATAGCCCAAGAGGGGCAGGGACAGGTTGGGGGCCTATGAGGTTGGCCATCAATACTTGGAGTTGTTGTTCGATTCTATGACTCGCTTGCGCTTGGTCTTGTTGGACCTGTAGCAATTGTTGATAATCCTGCTTCATGATCTCGAAGGCTACACGTGGATCTTCTTCTTCGTCCTCATCATTGTCCTCAGCTTGACCTTTCCCTTTTGAGTGAGAGGGACCTGCTTGTTCTTCTTCTTCTTCTTCTTCTTGGGCAGGGTCAACCGTCTCGTCATGGAAGGGAGCTGGGGCAGGAGGGAGAGAGTCTTCCTGGGAGAGAGGGATAGCAGGGTGAGGGATAGTAGATGATGAACGAGTCAAAACCATTGGTGGAACGGTGGCAGTTGGATATTGGGGGGCTTGACGGGAATACAAGGGGAGAGAGCAAGCCTAATCGATGTTAATGTCTGGGTGGTGAAATTGATCTCGTGGGTGAAGACCTTCAGCACTGGCCAGACAGAGTAGGGGTTGTATAGCATGGAGTGAGCAAGAAGGAAGTCTGTTTCTTGTTAGACGGCAGTCTAGGGTTGATCGCAAGGTTTTACTTCAGGCTCTGGGTGTAGGGTTTTAAAGGGTTGGAAGACTACTGATTGGGGTGTTAACGAAAGAAACAGACTTATCCTAAGTCTATCTACTGCTAGCTTTATATACTAGCTAAGTATGAGTCATACTGACTACGTGTGAGTCGTAACGACTATGGATGAGTCATGTAGATAAGGAGAGTGATGGTAGACTAAATATAGATATGGCTTGGTCACCTTCTATTACTAAGCGGAGCTTGGGTGGCTAAGCGGCTATTGATGTAAACTGTCTGATGTAAATAGGAATAGACAAGCAAAGGAAAAAGAAAAAATATATCTCTGACACATTCCTAGCCTGGACAACTTATTGTTTACAAAAACGAAGCACTGTATTGGTGTTATGGCAGAACTTATTATGTTGTTGGCAATGCAGCAGTGGTTTGCTGCTGGTGGATATGCGGAGCAATACAAAGGCATGTCTTGTCATCCAGTTCACATTTGATTGTTGACACGATATAGGTGGATGTGAACACATGGATTCTTTGCCATCATGGGAGGTTTCGTGCTCACCGGTTGGCATCGCAGAACTTGAAATCGCGACACTCGGTTTTGCATCCCTTAAACTGTGCGACGTACCTACTCTGGTTGGACAATCCGCTGACTGTCCGATGTGCTGTCCCAGTGCAGAGAAGATTATCATGTACGAAAGATGGGCATGTCCAAGGTGGAGGCTCGTTCAGCCATAGGGCTATGGAGGCAATCGAATCAGGCATAAAATGTCTTCCTGATACAATTCAAGGCTTGGTTCACAACCTAATCTGGCACCTTTCTTCCTTTGCAATATCCAGGATTAGCTGGTTTCACCTCTCGACTTGGACAGAGCAACCACTCTGGCGTATTTATTCAATCGCGATATTTGGTGGTCCAGTGTTTATAGTCTAGTCATATCCCTTCAGTGGATCAAAGATTTTTGGTAAGTCCTTTTCACTTCAGTGCATCTTCTCTCAACTGGCATTGCTGATCATTCACCTTGCTAAGGTCTGGAGCCTATCTTCATTCATACCCCACATGTAGCAATAATTTCCTACCAATGTATTCGCATGTATGCTCTTGATTCTGGTTTTGGATATACGACCATGGCAGATTATTGCCCAAAAAACCTTGCAGATGTATATGGAACCCTGCGGGCATCCACAACATCTGCAGTTATCATATATAAAGTATAAACATTCATGGTACAGCCGTAAGTCACCATGTTCGCTCTTCTCTTTATCGCCCTCTACGTTTCCACCCAATATGCCTAACCTCTCCCTATTAGTCCTCATCTCATTGACACACGTTCCTCTGCTGACCATTGTGAAGATCCTAACCAATGTCATAGCATTTGGAACATCGTCCAGAGCTGTTTAACAACATTGTTAGGGTGTGTCTGGGTCACACTCCATATGAACATCCCTGGCCCAGACAATTCGTGGCTTTTGAGAATGAAGCACTGGATTGGTGTTATGGCCTATACACTAATTGCTTGTTAGGTTCACAATGCAACAATGGTTTTCTGCTGGTGGAGTGGCAGAGCAATACAAAGGCTTGTCTTGTCCTCTGATTTCACATTCCATTGTTGACATGACAAGTGACAGGTCTCCAGAATATGGTTGGACATGAATGCACAGTTTCTTTGCTATCATGGGAGGTTTTGTGCTCTATGATAGTGATCACCCTATTCGCACGCTCAAGCTAGGACAACTTGGTCCCTAGAAAGCCATGAAATCGACATCACTAAGAAAGAAATTAAAGACAAAAGCAAAGGTGACATACTGTCGAAAACCATTGTGCTGGTCCAGGCAGGCAGGTTCATACTCCAGTGTATCGCCCACCGAATTGAAGAGTTGCCAATCACAGAACTTGAAAATTTCGACAATCACTTTTGCAGCCCTAAACTTTGCGATTTACCTCCTCTGGCTGGACAAGCCTCTGGGTGTCCAATGCCCTGTCCCAGTGCGGAGAAGATTGTCACCGACGAAAGATGGGAACATCCACCATGGCTCATTTGGCCATGGGGTCATGGAGGCTATCAAATCGGGTGCGTACTTCCTGACGCCATTCGAGGCTTGGTTCGGCACCTCAAAGAGTATGGATTATGGACTATGTGGTTGAACAGGTTTCTTCAAGTGATTGACAGTGACAGTGAGGACGAAAAGAGAGCTTCCATGTTCTATACAGGAGACCTGCGACTGGGAACCACAGCTTATATTATGCTCATGGGAATAGCATGTGCAATCATCTTTGGAGGGATTTATTGCATCGCTTGGTCGTTCCACTTCCCAACCTCAACAGAGCAAGTCCTCTGGCATATTTCTTCCATTGAAATCACTGGTGGGCCAGTCATTATTTGCATTCTTAGTGTTATCATTGGTTCTTTGATCAACGACTCACCTAACTTCTTTCATCTAGATTGATTTTTTACCATTCTCTTCTTCTCAACCAATTTTCTTTACCCCTTCTCTCACCTGGCCTTGCTCGCTATTTCATTCACCTTGTTAAGGTCACTCCCTTCTGGAGCAATACCAGACTGTTCATTGGACGACATTTATACCTCATCTGTAGTACTCTGTGAGATTCTTGACTGGTTTCTTTCCCAATAACATACCTCTAGCATCCAACAGGCAATCACACTCACAAGGTAGAGAATGCAGTTCTTCCCAAATTGAAGGGTATTCCCCAGTCGATCATTCCACGCAACTAATCCAAACTGTGCGGTCGGGATCACCGCCTTCATTTTCCACAAACAGAAACCGATCATTTTTTGATGTTAATCCCACCTCTCCGTCTGCTCCCTACTTCCCCGTTTTTTTTTTTCTTCTTCCTTTTTCTCTTGCAACCAGCGTACATTAGAATCCTATATGCTGATCCGTCTCTTCTCCCTTCTCGCCCTCGCCCTCCTCCTCCCACCCACCTCCGCAGACCAAAACGTGACAGTGACCGATGACCAAATCATCTGGCCCTCCACGCCTCCTCAAGGTCCCTGGTCCCCGACATCCTCGATATGCAGTCCAGAAGGCCTCGCCCATTACGCTCCCAACATCGGCATGTCCGTCAATTACACATTCACAGGCACGCACCTTCTTCTCTCCCCCATTTATTTTCACTCACCCCTCCAAAAACTCCAGGAAACGCTTTATACCTCTCAGTCAGACGCGGCAGTTCCACAGGAACCTACTCCGTCACCGTCCGTACCCTCCCACTCCGATCGTCCACACTCACTCACGCCCTCCCCCACTCACTCACTCACCACAGATCGATAACGGCAGTCCAGTCCTGATCGACGGCTTCCACCCAGACCCCAGCCTATGCGACATCCAATTCACCCAGACCGGTCTCCCCCTCCTCCAACACACCGTCAACGTCACCCTCACCGGCCCTTCCCCACAAATCATCAACCCTCCGCCCGGCACCTCCGTCAATCTCGAGGTGGACGGATTCATCGTAAGCTTTGACACATATCTTACCTAATCGATCGCTCGACAAATCCTTCCTGAAGTTCACAATACCCGATGAGGCAGCCTCCGTCACGCCGTCTTCATCTCCTCCTTCATCTGCGCCCACGCCTTCCCCCAGCAGAGCCCCTTCCTCATCTCCAGCCAGCCCCTTGCGACATTTCCCAACTACACTACGACATCTACTGACCATCGCCATCTGTCTTTGTCCTGTTGTCATTATTAATATTATGCCATAACACACACACACACACCACCGCTCATTCATCAAATATTAAATTTTTTTTTTTGGGCGCGGTTCCATTGTCCTAGTGACCAAACGTTAATCCAGAAAAAAAAAAACAAACAGCATATATATATTGATTGATAAATCGTTCCGGTAGAGTCGGAAGGTTGTTGGCACAACAACAACAGCAACCCTTGCTCAGGGTTAAGGTTATCACCCCCGCCTTCAACGGCCTCCCCCCCCCTACCACCAGGTCCTGCCATCTATGATCCTAGTCTAGACCTAAATTCCATCAAACCATTTTATACCTTTCCTTCTCCCAGCTCCGCCACTCGAAAATGGGTAACGGGTGCGCTTCCGTATTGAATACATACTTGTTTTCCGGCCAGGGATCCTGATCCATCGTCAGGAGATACGCATACTTGATCGTTTCGGACAAGAAATAACTGTCGTCGTCCGTTTATTCGTTATTCGTAATCGGCGGTGTGAAACAAACCATCGCGTACCTGGGCATTGAATCTATCTTGTAAGGCTCACGCTGATCAACATTCATCACGCTCGCGTAACCGTTCGGCGTTTTCGTCTTCTCCTCGATCGCTTTCCAAATTTGCCATCCCCGGTCTCGCCACTTGACGTCCCGAGTCGTTCTCCACATCACAAACATGCTTTCCAGCGTCTTCAACCAAAAAAACTCATTGAAGAAACCGAAAAAAAAAAAAAGACACTGCCACGCACCTCAGGTCTCGAAAGGTACGTCGACACTCTCAACCCATAATCTTTCCTCTCACCCGCTTTCACAGGCGACGCCAAATCCTTAACACCCGGGGGCTTCCCCCCAGGCCGTCCCGAGCGCTTCCACGTCTCAACATGCTTCATCCACGCCCCCTCCGCCTTTCCATCGCCCGGCCACAGATCCATGATGGCCAGCTCCGGCCCGAGCCCGCTCGCCTGGTCCGCGTACATGATCCAGCAGCTGTGCGCCAGGCCCTCCGCCGCCCACATGTGCAGCTCCCGGTCCGACTCGGACAGGTCCAGAGTGGACGCGCCGAGCGCGAGCAGCCCGGGGAAGAAGCAGGCGAGGTGCTCGAATTTTCCGGTCAGTCGGCCGTTTTCAATGTCGGAGAGGTAGAGTAGTTTGCGAGTGGGAGAAAGGAAGAGTAGGTTTTGGATGACTCCGTTCGCGGCTTTAAGGTCTGGAGGAAGGGGATAAGAAGGTGATGTGGTGATCCAATGAATGGCACTTTACACATGTCTTTCAGTCTAGTTTCAGATTTATGTGTGAGTAGGTACTGTTTGAGAACATATTCGTACTGGGACAGGTCGGTGTGAGTGAAACAAAAGAGGAAATGACTGTACTGCACTGTCTGCCCAGGCGGCTACTCCGACATGGTCTTGAAGGCGATTAGAGAAAACGGAAGGGAGTAGAGATTGAATGTTACTGACTATTGAATTGCTTTCCTGTTGTGACGTCCCATACGGTATTCCATAATCCATTGGGTAGCTGGCCATCCTGCATTAGAGTGACGATGTGGTCGACCTGTGGCAAATTGAGATGAGGATGGGCGGGACATGTGGAGATTAGATACCTTTTGAAAATATTCCTCTCTGCCGGTGAGGTGAGCTAAATACTTGTATTCTACCTGACAGGAGGCCATTTCGGCGAGAAGGATGCGGCGTATGCGATCGGAGGAATCGTTTGTTTCGCCTCTAGACGAGAGTCACTCTTCATATGGAAAAGTGTAAATGATGTTTACTTGCGTGACGGTATTGATACCAAAGGAAGGAAGACCGCTAGGGGAACCGAAAGTGGGCAGCAGTCTCCTGCCTAGGTCGTCGGCGTGGGCGAGAAGAATGGGTTCGCCGGAGAGGGCGTATGCGGAGAGGAAGCCACCCAAGTATCGGATGACTGTCTCGAAGAAGGGGGCATGGCGATGCTGGAGATGAATGAAGAAGGGAAGAGGGGAAGAGAGAGAGATGGACGAACGGGATCCATGGTAAAGTTGAGAGTGGCGACCTGGGAGATGGCTCTGTCGAACTCGGCGGTAAAACCTTGGGTGGTGATTAATGGTAAAGTCAGATTGAGAATGATGATAATAACCCATAAGCCACATGGTGTCCAGCGAATCGACTACTGTGACACCCCACCCGTTGAAACTAAAGAGATAATTAATTTACTGAGAGAGGAAGGAGAGGGCGAGCTGACTTGCGCTGGCCCATTTTCGAGATGGGCATGAGCTCGTCATCGGGGAAGGTGGTGTGCTTTTCGTAACCACCATAGGCGTGTTGGAATGCGCGTTTGACGGAATTGGCACGCAGGACCCAGACGGGGTCGACGGAGTCATCTGTCTTTGTGGGCATCGGAGGGAGGGGGTGGGGAGTGTATCTCGGCCAGAAGAAGTAGAGGAGGAGAAAGAGAAAGGCGACGAAGCAGAGAACGGTCCATCTGAAATGACGGTACAAGAGGGAGGTGAACCCTCTGGAATGGCGGGCGAGATGTGGGGACGACTTTCGTCTGTGTATGCGTCGTCCGGACTCTGAGTCAAAGGGATGTATTTCGAGCAAGTCATCCTGCTCGTCGTTTACGTTCATGATGGAGATGATGAGAGAGAGTGACTGATCCGAATGACAATCGTGGGAGTCTTAGTCTTGGTCTTGGTCTTGGTCTCGTTATGTTTGTCATTATGTTTGTCTCTCGTTATGTTTGGTGGCTATGCACGATTTTGTACCCGTGGGAACATACCTTTTATGGCAGTTTTAGGTCTGCTAATTCGCTCTGAAATTGGATGAAAACTACAACACTGCCCAATTACATAATTATTGTTTCCATCACCGACTCGGACACACTCATGGTAGCATCATCGCTTAGTGTCTTTTTTGTTCCCTTTCCATCATCAACACAATCGCTGGACCGGTTGTCGAATGTTACCTCTTACGCTCATCACGCTCGTCCTCTGCGCTCTTCTTGAGCTGTCCATCGCTGACACCAATGTCACCGTCGGGGATGCCCAGATACCTTGGCCGACGAGCAATCCCCCTTGGTCTGGCACCAACACCTCATGCAGCCCATCGGGTCAGGCTCATTTTGCCTACGAGGCTAGCATGACTCTTTCGTATCCATTTCTTGGCAAGTTTTGTTGTTCCCACTCTTCTACCTTGTCTGACTTTTGTTACAGGCACGGCCATTTACATGCAGGTTCTGCGGAGTAATGTCACTGGTGTTTATACCGTCTCGGTCAGTCGTCGTTTTCGGTTTTGATACTTGGTCTGACGAATGGTCTAGGTGGATAATAATACCCCCGTTAACTTTGACGGGTTCAGTTCCACGGGCTTATGCGATATCCAATTCGGACATTCCGGTCTATCTCTCGCCCCGCACACGGTGACGGTGACGTTGACCCAACAATCTCCCCAAGACACCCGGTCGGCAGGTAATAATTTTTACCTGGAAGTAGACGGTTTTATTGTGAGTGCTTCGAACCATGTGATTTTTTGTATTCACCATCGGACAGGTCACCGTTCCGAGTAATACTACTTCAATTGCACCACCCACATCCACATCTACATCTACATCTACATCCTCCACCTTATCCACATCCACATCCTCCACACCATCGGCATCAGCGTTACCTGCCGCCATCGGCTCCAAGTCGTCATCACTCCATAGCTCAGCCATCACCGCAATCGTGGTCGGTGTTGTGCTCGGTGTTGTTGTGATTGCAGCGATCGCGTTCCTTCTTCGCCGACGCAGACGTAACCGTCCCCAGCGTCTCGAGCTCGCCACGAATAATCTAATGAGTTCACCCCACACGATCACCCCGTTCTCGATACAAGAGAGCGAGTCCCAGACACCGTACCAGAGTGGATCGAGTCATGGCAGACAACCTTCGTCTGTCGCACTCCTTTCTAGTTCCGGGATCGTACTCTCACATCGACCACCCGGATCAGACTTTTCTACATCAGACTCAAAAGCAGGAATGAGTATGATGAGTGATGAGCCACCCCCTGATTATAATAGCATCCAGTGATTCACCTACCCTGTACTATATTTATCTATATGACATTTACATTTTCACCGAGAATCTGTTCTGTTCTCGAACTTTTAAATTCGTTATTACTCAAATCACGTGTTTATCTTCTTCACTCACCTTTCCATCCTCTTATCGTCTTAAATCAACAGAAAATCACCCTCTTTTCCCCTTTACTCCCTTTATTCCTCACAAAATCCATTTATCATCGTTTATCATCACTGAAACGTTCCGGACGAAACTCTTCAGTCACATCATTTATTAATGAGTGTTCGATCATTTAATTTCATTTTCTCATCCCCGACTATCTCTTTTCTTCTTCTCCCTTCCATCACTTCCCCCCCCCCTCCAACCTAACCGAGGCACCATGCTCGCCCTCGCCCTCACATTCCTTCTATCCCCTCTCCCCCTCCTCTCCCTCGCCGACAACAATGTCACAGTCGGGGACGCTCAGATCCCCTGGCCAAATAACCCCCCCCTTTGGTCCGGCACCAACACCGTCTGTAGTAACACCGCCCATTTTGCCTACGAGGCTAATATGGCAGTCTCCTATCCATTCGTTGGCAAGTCCTCCCTTCCCCTTCCCTTTCCTAATCTCATCCCCCCCCCCTCTAGGCACAGCCATCTACCTTCAGATTCTCCGCTCTTCCGTCACCGGTGTATACACTGTCTCTGTCAGTACTCCCCCCCTTTTCCCTTCATCGTCCCTCACAGCCCTCTAGATCGATAACAATTCCCCCACGACAATTGACGGCTTCCATTCCTCTGGTATATGTGATACTCAATTCGGTCGAACAGGTCTCTCTAACGCCCCCCATACGATAACCGTCACCCTCGTCCAACAATCCCCCCAGGACACCAGGCCCCCAGGTGGCAACTTTTACCTCGAAGTAGACCATTTCATCGTCAGTCCTCTCCATTATTTACATCTCGATTCTAACACACCATCTCGCAGTACACCGTTCCAAGTAGTCCAGCCTCACCTCCTCCGGCCCAACCACAGCCCCCACCTCCACCTCCACCTCCACCCCCATCTCCAAATTCATCTCCAAATTCACCTCCCACTTTATCCATCCCTTCCCCTTCATCTTCACCTTCCATATCTTCCAACTCATCATCTTCAGCCATCACACCTCCCCTTTCCTCCTCCCCATCATCATCATCACCACCATCCTCAGCCATCCCATCCTCCCATCCATCCTCACCCGCACTTTCCTCCTCATCCTCCACCTCAACCCCTCCCTCCGCACTCCCCGCTTATATCCAACACAAACCCTCTCTGAAAACCGCAACCCTCTCAGGCATCGTCATCGGCGCCATCATCGCCCTCCTCATCATCGCCCTCCTTCTCTTCTTCTTCCTCCGCCGCCGCCGCCGCCGTCTCCGAAACCGTCCCGCCAACCCTTCGCCCCCCCCCGGCCCAAGCGCGATAACCCCATTCTCAATACCAGACGCCGAGTCTCAGAATCTTCATCGCCAGCAGGCGCAACAACCTCCAACAGGCACACCGTCATCCAGTGCCCCATTGCTTGCGGGCCCCAGTCCTACCCGTTTACCGCCCAGTTCCGACTTTTCAACCCTAACCGGGTCGGGTAAAGAGGAAGGTTTCGATTTTGATGATCTACCGCCTGATTATAACAGTATCCAGTGATCCCTCACCTCACGCTTTCTTGGTATATTATATGTATCTATTTAGTTTTTTTTCATCACCTCGCCTTTTTTCATTCCTTATTTTCTCAAAACATAGGCGACAGAGTGCCAGTTTGCGGGGACTTTTTTTTTATTTATGTACTCTTATCTTGAAAAACCACACGATGTCGCAGGCGTTTGTTCATAGATTGACGTGGATCATGACTGTTTTGAAAGAGGGACTACTACGGTTGAGATGTTCGCAAAATGCAATCGGTTTTTTGAAATGTCGATAGGACTATTGGCAACGAGTATTTTGTCTATTTCAGGAAAGTTTCCTGAGCTCAAAAATGCGTTAAAAGCGCAAAAAAAAGGTTGAAGTTCTCCCCAAACATCATGCTGGAATTTGCATTGAATACCGACGATATATCAGTATAATCGTACAATAGACCGAAGTTAAAGCAATTGATCTTTGCGCTGCTATTGCAGGAGCAGCGTCTCGGAGCCCTAATCTGACCCTTAAATATCTTCCGCCAAGCCATTGAAATGCATTTCTTCCCTTCGCGTCTGTTGTGAAATTATACCAATGACCTCTCGGTGCTCAGCTGATGCATTTTCTGTGAAATTGCAGGCTATATTCAGGGAGATATAGCCTTTTCAGAGCTTTAATACAAATTTTTTGCAGCACATTTTTTTGAGCTCAGCAAACTTTCCTGAAATAGACAACGTATTTGCCCGCAGATAAGATGTAAAGAAGTAAAACCATTTTTAGTCATTCGATGAAGCTGGCCAAACCGTAGGACGCTACAGATGTGGTATAAACGTCGTCCAACGAACAGTCTCGTATGCTCCAGAAGGGAGTGACCTTAACGAGGTGAACGAAATCACGAGCAAGATCAACCGAAAGACAATGTAGACAACGGCATAAGATGGAAGCCAGAGTCGGAGGTTTGACTCCTCCGAATCATCCGTGTTGAACAAGTAGCCGATCGCAAAGCCCAGAGACCCAAGCATCAAAATAACTATCGGCGCGACCGTTATTATAATCGCCGCCATTATCCACAGCGTTTGCTCTGTCCCGGTCGGGAAATGGAACGACCAAGCGAGGCAATGGATCCCCCCAAACACCATCGTCACCGCCATCCCCATAACCAGAACATATCTCCCAGTTCTCACACGCAGATCCCCCGTATAAAACGTGGAAGCCCTCGTCCCAACCTCGCCACCGCCGTAGATGACGAGGCTAATCCCGTCCATCGCCCAGAGGAACGCAAGGATAACCGATTGGACGCGAAACAGAGCTCGAATCGACCCAGCCAGACGTTTCACACATCCGATATCAAACCCACAACCGACCGAGCTCCTCCGAGGCTGAACGGTCTCGTCTCTCGCAAACGATAACCTTCTCTGCAATGCGACGGCACATTGGACGTCCAGCGGTTTGTCCAACCAGAGTAGGTACGTGCCAAAATTGAGAGCGGCGAAAGCGAGTGTCGCAATCTCAAGTTCGGTGATCGCCAACCCCTCCACCCCGCGAGCGATACACTGCAATATGAACCAGCTGGTCTGGACGAGCACCACCCCTTTCGACAGTATGTCCCCTTTGCTTTTATCTTTGATTTCTTCCTCGGTGATCTCGATCTCGTGGCGTTCTAGATAGGCACCGAGCTCCTCCGGTTTGAGTGTCCGAACCGGTCGATCACCTTCATACAACACGAACCCTCCCATGATCGCAAAGAATCCATGGGTTCGCGTCCACCCATACTCTGTTCAACCCATCTCAACAACGAACACTGGAAAACTGTCGGAGGACGAAGGACACACACCCGCCTTGGTATTGCTTCGCGTATCCACCGGCGGCTAACCACTGTTGCATGGCCAGTGTGACGATGAGTTCGGGCGCGATTAGCGCGAGTGCCATGACGTTCATCCGCCGATTCGTTCTCGCAAAAAATGAATCGTTCGGGCCGGGGATGTTCATATGCAGCGCGGCCCAGGTGCACGCTAACACCGTCGTCAGACAGCTCTGGACGATGTTCCAAACGGCGCGACATCGGTCAGGATCGGCGCAGTGGTCGGAGGAAGAAGAGCGCGGGTCGATGAAGGGTGTGGTGGGCTGTGAGTGGGCATATCGGGTGGAGATGTAGAGGGCGATGAAGAGAAAACAGAACATGGTCAGTTGGGGCTATACTGTGGATGTATGTGCATTTTATGGACCACAGGGATCCCTGCAGGGTCCATATTACCGTATATATCTGCACTGCACTGCACAGTTATTTGGGCGGCAATCTGTCATTTGAGCCATTTGTTCCTTGCTCGTTTGCACCTCAGCGTTACTTCCATATATCAATAGTTAGGTCGTGACCACAACATCGAGAATACTCACCTTTCAATTTCGACTCTTCCTTCTGACATTCCGTATTCATGTGAACCCATCTTCACCAACCTCCGGTTCAGCCTGGTGCTGTTCCTGTTGATGGTCAACAAGTGTCGGTGCATCATCCACGCCACCTCCGCTCTCAACCATCCCTCATCGATCTCAACCTTTACCCATGCATTCAATTGCCTTATCCGCGACCTGCTCAAACCTAAGGACCATATCTGTTCCCGGATATGGATACAGACACCGTCTTCAGTGACAGTCTCTGCGGTCGCGCCTTCCAATGAATCTCGAACTCATCCGCCATGACCCGAAGCAAGAGCTCCTTGATGTAGGCAACATCGGGAGCAGGGTCCTGCTCCTCAAAGGCATCCATGATCACGAATGCGAGCCATACCCGCATTTCGAGGTCTGTGGGACCCTAGCCTTGTTCGATCGCGAATCGGAGGGCAGGCCAGATTGTTAGCTGATACTCAATCTTGTTTGAACGTGATCGTGGTTCAGGAGGTGCGTCTTCAACTCGTGAGTGTTGACCGGGGGCATCAACAAGTAGAAGTGTATTCTCCTATGGGCTTTGACACGTAGGATGACTGGTCTGTACGGTTAGGAAGCGAAGAGAGACTCTCTTCGAGGTGAGGGTCGGACCTAAAGAAGCTGACGGAGTTGTCGATAAAGCTTTTGACGTGTCGAGAGGATTATAAAGAGTCCAGAGTACCGCAAGGGGCTGTTCTCCCGGAGTCAAGTGTTTTGTGAAAGAGGATGGTTGACAAGACCAATGTTGCCAAAATGCAAGCCAAGATCATTTTCATACTTGGAAAGAAACCCGAATGAGCACAAAATCTCGAAAGGTACTACAAGTGTGGTATCAATGTCGTCCAACGAACAGTCTGGTATGCTTCAGAAGGAAGCGACCTTAACGAAGTGAATGAAATAACAAGCAAGACCAATCGAAAGAAGACGTAAATAAAAGGTGTTGTGTAGAGGAGAATGGGTAGAAAAGAACACATCAAAAGTATGAAAGCAAATATCGGGTAACTAGATATTGCAACAGAAGAAATTCGCCAGAGTAGTTGCTCCATCGGGGTTGGGAAGTGGAATGACCAGGCGATGCAATGAATCCCTCCAAAGAGCGTTGCAAAAGCCATCCCCATGAACAAAACAGTGAGATGACGTTCTCCTGCAACCCCCGTATAGAACGTGGAAGCTCTCGTTTCAACTTGACCATCACCAAGTACCACTCGGTCAACCCCATCCCTGTCTTCAAAAGTGCACCAGAATCCATGCACTCTGAACTCCAAAGCCAAGTCTTGAATCGTGTCTCGTGCACATTCGATACCCGATTTCATAGCCTTCACGACCCCAGGGCTGAATGAGACTCCACCCTTATCTCCCGTAAATGACAATCTTCTCCGCAATGGGACAGCACATTGGACACTGAGAGGCTTGGCCAACCAGAGTAGGTATGTTGCAAAGTTAAGAGCCGCAAACGCGAGTGTCGCGATCTCAAGTTCTGTGATTGGCAACCGTTCAATACGGCGAGTGATACACTGCAGTATGGACCAGCCTGTCTGGACTAGCACAACACCTTTTGACAGTATGTCACCTTTGCTTTTGTCTTTGATTTCTTCCTCGGTGATGTCGATTTCGTGGCTTTCTAGATAGGGACCTAGCTCCTCTGGCTGGAGCGTGCGAACAGGTTGCTCGCCATCATAGAGAACGAAACCTCCCATGATGGCAAAGAATCCATGGGTTCGTGTCCAACCATATTCTAGACACATGTCACTGTCAACAATGAAACGTGAATTAGAGGACAAGACACGCCTTTGTATTGCTCTGCATATCCGCCAGCAGCCAACCACTGCTGCATGGCCAATGTAACAATGAGTTCCGGTGCAATTAGTGAAAAGACCATGACACCAATACGTCGCATCGTTTTTGTGAACAATGAATCGTCCGGGCTAGGGATGTTCATATGGACTGCGACCCAAGTGCATGCCAACACTGTCGTTAAACAGCTCTGGAGGATGTTCCAAACAGTACGACATTGGCTAGGATCTTCACAGTGGTGATTGGGGGAGCGTGTATTGATGAATTGGGGGAGAGGATGGGCATATCGAGTGGAGAGGTAGAGAGTGATGAAAAGAAGAGCAAACATGATGACTTATGGCCCTGTGGATGTGTGCACTTATGTATGATAACCGCGGATGTCGATGCCTCCAGGTTTTTTGGGCGTCAATCTGCCATGAGGCATCACGCAGACATTTGTTCCTTGCACAGCACATACGCATTCGTTTACACCTCAGCATTTACTTCCACTCTGAGTATCTATATCAATCGTTAAGTCGTGATCACAACGCCAAGAACATTCACCCATACCTTTCATTTTCGACTCTTCCTTCTGACATTCCGTATTAATGTGAACCCATCTTCATCAACCTCCGGTTCAGCCTGGCGTTGTTCCTGTTGATGGTCAAGAAGTGTCGGTGCCTCTTCATCATCCATCCTATCACCGCCCTCGTCTTCACTAGAGGACTCATCCTCTTCCTCATCGACCTCGACCTTTACCTGCGCATTCAATTTGTTCTCCTTCACCTTATCCGCGACCTCCTCAAAACTAAGCACCATATCCTGTTTCCCGCACCGAGCCTGTTCCCAGATACGGACAACGTCATCCGCAACGGCTTCCGAGCTTGCATCTTCCAATGTGATCTCGAACTCGTCCTCCATGACCTGCAGCAAGAGCTCTTCGATGTAGGCAGCGTCTGGAGCAGGGTCCTGCTCCTCGAAGGCATCCACGATCACGGATGCGAGCCACGTCCGTTTTTCGAGACCTTTGGGACCGCCCCATCCCTGTTCGATCGCGAGTCGGAGGGCGGGCCAGACCGCTAGTCGGGCTATGACGCCGCGGGCGAAGAGAACGGATGTAGCTGGCGGGGGTGTAGACTGTGCTGAGGGTTCCATACCAACGAACGAGCTTGAGAAAAAAAATATTTGTATTTATTATTATTTTTAGTCACGGCCATGTTGAGCGCGATCGCAGCTCGGAAAGCGCGTCTTCAACACACAGGTGATGTCCAGGAACCTCAACAAGTTCAAAAGGTGCCTACGCCATCGCCATCGCCATCACCCAGCCCACCTTCTTCAAGGACAATCCTGAAGCGAAGGCTGGGGGCTGGTTCAAATTCTTCAAGGAAAAAGAGGAAAGAGTCTCATTTAGTTCAGCCAAAGAGGTATTTTGAAGTTCAAGATGCACACGGAGACGAAGAAGATGGGATTGGAGACGACTCCTCTTCCGCAGATGATAACGAGGATGACGCGGAGCAAGTTGACACTTCGCAGCATACACCGGTGCCCTCGCCAGGAGAGCCGCCTCCTGCTATCCCCTTGAATGATTCTTCGGATGAAGGAAGTGACGCCGTGGTGGACGAACCAGATGTCCTGGATTTTCCTGTGGAACGGACAGCACCACATCCACCGTTTTCCGTCCTCTCAACCTTCCGTCCTGTTCTCGATAAAAATACATTTCGTCTCTCCATCAGCGAAGTCTCTCACTTGAATCTACACCCACCCGCCGACGACACGCTCTCCCTCCTCGCCATGGACCCAACAGAAACGCTGGCTCTCCTCGGGACGTATGCCTTCATCGTCATCCAAGGGTCCGTTTCAATCTCTGGGGTCACCCTGACAGCTTCTCCGACATCTCATCGCGTGTTCGCTCCGCGGTCCGCGCCTATACCCGTCTTGCAATCTCTTTTGCGGGACGGAGGGGCGGGCGATCGGCCACCATCGTTCCTGCCAAAGCGATTTCACTCGTTATCAGAACGTGAAGGTGCCGTTCTCATTCTACACGGGCTAAAATCTGGGGTGGAGGGGCTGGGGTGGATATGCAGGACGTTTCACGGTATCTTCGAGCCTTCCTCTCGGCGACAAATTGATAGCGACTCACCCCACCTGCTTTCCGATGCCTATTTGGTATGACTTTCCCCCTTCTTTCCGCTTGGTATCAACTCAAATGTAAATTCAGCTCACTCATGAGAACAAGGGCATTCAACCTTTTTTACTCCCCCAGTCCTGGGAAACAGCACTAACCGAGATGTCTTCACATCAGAACGAATCTACGAGCAACGGACCTGCCGTCTACCTTGTGAAAGGTCCAAAAAAATCAGGAAAAAGCACGTTTGGCAGGACTCTTCTGAATCGCCTTTCAACTCGGCAAATTCATTCCTTGTGGGATGGTCTTCTCGAAATCTGATTTATTCTCGCATTCTAGGTACCGGAGAGTGGCTTTTCTCGAGTGCGATCTCGGCCAATCAGAGTTCACACCAGCCGGGATGGTAGCACTAAACATCATTGAGCACCCCGTATTTGGTACGTTCGACCTCTGATATTCGTCAAAGAATCCGTTTAACTTCGTAACAGGCCCACCGTTCACACATCCGTCTATCCCAAACTTTGCTCATTACATTGGGTCGACGACACCGCGGTCCTCCCCCTCGCACTACATAAGTGCCATCCAAGCATTGCTCGAGGTGTATCGAATGAACATCCAGTCACCGATGATCCTTCCCGGCGGCGAAGATGAGCCCGAAGACGAACGGATCGCTGACGCGATACCGCTTGTCGTGAACACGATGGGCTGGACCAAGGGTTTGGGAGCTGATTTGGCGCTCAGAATCGAGGGTCTAGTCCAGCCAACGGATATCTTCGAAATCAAGCGGATGTCTTCAAAGACAGCTTGGTCAACGGCGATGGCGGGGGACCCTGCATGTTCTTCTGACAGCCATACAGCGCACCCCTCCAAACGGCATCTGTTAGAACCAGCGCCAACTTCGGTTCTTTCCACGAATTATGCCCCGGCCGATCATCGGATGTTGTCAATCCTTTCCTACTTTCATGCTGTGTTTCCGGCGGCGCATGCGCAGGAGGAGGAGCTGCGGCAGATGTCGGCGATCTCGTGGAACACGAGTCTGCCCCTCTGTGCGCATCCGCCGTACGAGGTGGACTGGTCGGTGGCGGTTGACAAGGTTGTGCTTGTCGGAGCAGGAATGGAAGATGTCGTTCCGGAGGAGATTGGGCGGGTGCTCAATGGTGCTGTAGTCGGCCTCGTGAGCTGTGATCCTGGGTCGATGGACACATCCACATCCACATCAATGGTGCCATATACACGGGAAGCACCTCCGCCTTCGCCATTGACATCGAACTGCTTTGGACTTGCTCTGATCCGTGCGGTGTCACCTACCTCGACTCACATGCATGTTCTTACGCCATTACCCTCGTGTTTATTGGAACAGAGCCGGGTGGTGGTCAAGGGCGAGCTGGAACTTCCCGTCTGGGGGATGCTTGATTTTAGGATTGATTATGGTAGTGATGGTGGCGGGGTGGAGAAGGGGAGGATGCCTTATTTGCAGTGGGGAAAAGGGGAAGGTTTGGGAGGAGAACGGAGAAGGGTGAGAAGGAATTTGATGAGGAGGGGGCAAATGTGATTTGTGAGGTGTCTTTGCTTGCGATACTTTATCTAGCTGGACTAATAGAATAATCAAGTCCACAAGTCCAAATCGGTAAGAGAGATCAGCAGGCCTATACACTGCCTTGGCGTCGAGCATTCTTTGATTCATCCCACATCCATCCAGTCTCTCAATGTTCCGCTCTCTCAGATCAAAATTGGATAACAAAGCAAGGTTGAAGCAGGCGTGTTCTACTGCTGTTAGCGATTTGCAAACAACTCTTCGAATAGTGGACCAAGCTACTGGGGACGCCGGTTTGCCCAGACTCCACACGGCCATAGATGATCTCCTTTTCGTGCTGGATGTCATCAAGGTGGATTGCAACCGTTGTCTATGTTACGCCTTCTGATGAGTGAAGCAGAAGACATCTCACAATGCAGAGGATTTCGAAAAACTTTCAGACCAGATCGTAGGCCTTAATCGACTGCTTGAAACTTCCAAGAGCCAAGGAGCAATTTCTTCGGTGGCAATCAGCCAAATAGATCGTCTGTTTATGTGCGTCGTCTTCAAAACTAACAATGGACTAGCCTGATCTATGTTTCCATAGCACATCGACCACATCACTGGAAGAACTACGAAATATGGCTCCCCGTAATGCCCTAACGCGTTTGATTCACCAGGTTGATGATGCACGATCAATCAGCAGTCATATTCGGACAGTTACATGGTCAATCCAAAGCTTTACGGTATGCCTACCGACCTGTTTACTTCTACCTTTGGCTGATATGGATCGGTCTTGCGTTGTTGATGTAGGTGGAGACTACACTTGCCATTGAATTCGGACTTGATGTTCGTTGATTCCATGCAGCCTCAATGATATCAACACTCATGTACTCCCAGGGACGTGCCACCTGGATCCGAGAGGGCATCAACAATCTTCGGGAAACGACAACTAATGAATTTCAGGTTTGCTTTGACAGTCTACTAATCGTCATGACCTTTCCACTTACTTCCTACCTTCTAGCAGCCGAAGGCGAAATTAGACATGAAAGGTGATGAATAACTAATTATCGATATATGATATGATGACTTAGGGGCCGTAGACGGGCACCCACCATACGCCATCGATTCCTCGTTTGATCGCAAAAATCGAACTGGGTGTTTGGAAGGAACGAGGACAGATATCCTTGATCGGATCTTTGACTGGATTGGATTTGACGATCCGTCAGCCCAAGATGCTCGCGCGCTCAAGAGCAAGCGACGAGCGGCTGATACCGTTGCGGCAAATATCTCCATATTTTGGATCAATGGATCGGTCGGAACAGGGAAAACAACTATCGCTTATACCGTTGCCAAAGCTTGCAGGGAACGTGGCGTTCTTGGCGCAAGCTTCTTCTGCTCGCGTGACGACGCCGAATGTAGCAACCCGCATCTGATCTTCACTAGCATCGCCTACCAACTTGGAAACTCCAGCGAATTGTTTAAAGCTGAGGTTACTCGGGTCATGAAGTCAAACCCCGATATTGGCTATGCCAGCCCTTCATATCAACTTGAAGAGCTTATCGTAAAGCCTCTTCGCACGCTCGGGAGCTCATTTTCTCCATGTGTTATTGTCGTAGATGCACTCGATGAGTGCAAGGATACCGGGACCACCTCAGCCATCTTATCATCACTCTCTCTTCACGTCAGCGAACTCTTGCCATTAAAAATTTTGATGACCAGCCGGCCAGAAACCCACATCACTACAATCTTTCAATCCAGCGATCTGGGCCCTGTCACTCGACGATACATTTTGCATGAAGTTGAACTGGGTGTCGTTCAGAGTGATATCGAACGCTACCTTTCCACGAAACTGGCATCGATGAGGGTGATGTACCATATTAAAGACGAATGGCCCACTGCAGAGGATATCCATTCCCTGACATTGTTGTCTTCTGGTCTTTTCATCTATGCGTCCACCTCAGTCCGATTCGTCGAGGATGGAAACTATTCCAATCCCAGACGTCAACTAACACGTCTTCTGTGCAATGCACCCACAGCGACAGAGCCTGCATCACCCGAGTATAGTCTCGATCGGTTATACAGTCAAGTATTGAACCATGCTTTCCCTGCGATGTCTTCTGAGCTTTCTGGTCGGTTGAAAACGGTTCTGGGGACTATTGTTTTTCTTCGAGACCCGCTGGCTTCAGTTGATATCGAACGATTACTAGGTGTGCAACCGGGAGCAGTTCAAGAGACACTGTGTCATCTTCACTCAGTTATCATGGTGCCATATGATGATAACCAAGTCATTCGAACCATTCATCCATCCTTCTTTGACTTCATATCAAACTCAGCTCGATGTCAAAATCCGAAAATTCTTATCAACTCTGGAGTGCAGCATACCCTACTTGCTCGTGCCTGTCTAGATGTTATGAAAGGGCTGAAGCGAGATATGTGCAAAATAAGAAACCCGTCGATGCTCAATAATGAAGTGGACGACCTTCCGGCACGGATCATGACATGCATTCCACCTGAATTACAATACGCATGTCGTCACTGGGCTTGGCACCTGTCAAATGCAATGTTCTCTGACATTCTCGTTGACCTCCTGAAGGAGTTTTGTTCGAAATATCTACTGTTTTGGATTGAAGTACTGGGTCTGATGGGAGATCTTCGAAATGGCTTGCTTGCATTGGACGCGGCACAGCAAGTGATTGGTGTTCGTTATTTCCCTTCTATGAAATGGGTAAAGCTGATCAGGTTCTACAGAAAGTTGGCAGAGACGTGACTGATAGCAAGATTTTGCTTCGTGATTGCGAGCGATTCACCCTCGAATTTTTCACGATGATCAGTACTTGTTCTCTTCAAGTATACCACTCCGCGTTACTGTTCACTCCCGAGGATACCTTAATTAAGAAGACGTATAGGAGAGAGTTGGACATCCCGATAAAAGTGTACAACGAGTTGGATGAGCAATGGGATTCATGCATACGGACGATAGAAGGACATTCCAATTTGGTAAAATCGATCGCATTTTCTCCCGATGGCACGCGTATCGTTTCTGGATCCTCCGACCTAACTGTTCTGCTGTGGGACGCAGTCAGCGGTGCACATCTGAACACTTTCCACGGCCATTCCGATGCAGTAAAATCAGTCACTTTTTCCCCCGATGGCATGCGTATCGTTTCTGGGTCTTCCGACTGTACTATTCGGCTTTGGGACGCGGTCAGCGGTGAACATCTGAACACTTTCAAGGGACATTCCGAATTGGTAAATTCGGTTGCTTTTTCCCCCGACGGCATGCATATCGTTTCTGGATCCTTCGACTTTACTCTTCGGCTGTGGGCCGCGGTCAGCGGTGCACATCTGAACACTTTCAAGGGACATTCCAGTTTGGTAACTTCGGTCGGATTTTCCCCAGATGGTACGCGTATCATTTCTGGATCCTTCGACAAAACCATTCGGCTGTGGGATGTAGCTAGCGGCGCACATCTGAAGACTTTCAAGGGACACTCTGATACGGTAAATTCGGTCACATTTTCTCCCGATGGCGCGCATATCGTTTCTGGATCCGACGACCGTACTATTCGGTTGTGGGACGCACTCAGCGGTGCACATCTGAAGTCTTTGAAGGGACATTCCGAATTGGTGAATTCGGTAGCATTTTCCCCTGATGGCACGCGTATTGTTTCTGGATCCTTGGACTTCACTCTTCGGCTGTGGGATGCAGCCAGGGGTGCACATATGAACACTTTGGAGGGACATTCCGATTCAGTAAATTCGGTCTCATTTTCCCCCGATGGCACGCGTATCATTTCTGGATCCTCCGACAAAACTGTTCGGCTGTGGGACGCAGCCAGCAGTCCACATCTGAACACATTCAAAGGACCTTTCGGTCATGTGAGATCACTCGCATTTTCCCCAAATGGTACGCGTGTTATTTCTGAATCCTACGGCAAACCTCTTCGGGTGTGGGATGCAGCCACTGGTGCACATTGGAACCCTTTGACGGGAGGTTCGGTATTCGTAAATTCGGTCGCCTTCTCTCCCGATGGCACGCGTTTTGTTTGTGGATTCTCCGACCGAACTGTTAGGTTGTGGGACGCAGTCGGCGGTACACATCCGATCACTTTCAGTGGACATACCGGTTCCGTAAGATCAGTCGCATTTTTGCCCGATGGCACGCGTGTCGTTTCTGGATCCGATGACCGAACTGTTCGGTTGTGGGACGGAGTTAGTGGTGCACCTCTGAAGACTTTGAGGGGACATTCCGGTTCTGTAAGATCAGTCGCATTTTCCCCCGATGGCACGTGTGTGGTTTCTGGATCTGACGACCGAACTGTTCGGATGTGGGACGCAGTCGGCGGTACACATCTGATCACTTTCAATGGACATTCTCGTCCTGTAATATCAGTCGCATTTCTCCCCGATGGCACGCGTGTCGTTTCTGGATCCCACGACCAAACCGTTCGACTGTGGAACGCAGTTAATGGTGGACGTCTGATCACTTTCGGTGGACATTGGTCTACGGTGGAATCGGTTGCGTTTTCCTTGGATGGCACTCGTATCGTTTCCGGATCCGACGACAATACCCTTCAGCTGTGGGATGCAGTCAGAGGTGCACTTCTGAATACCTTCCAAGGACATTTTACCAATGTTGACTCGATCGCGCGATCTTGTAATTTATCTGGCGACTCGTTATCTA
This sequence comes from Porpolomopsis calyptriformis, assembly GCA_951640195.1. NCBI lineage: Eukaryota > Fungi > Basidiomycota > Agaricomycetes > Agaricales > Hygrophoraceae > Porpolomopsis > Porpolomopsis calyptriformis. The sequence continues at coordinate 2,979,156 of OX621163.1, forward strand.
CCGATGGCGTAAACCCATCTAGTCCAATATTTAGTTATATCGCAACGGACGGCTGGGTACACTCCCTCGCTTGGAATCGACGTATTTGTTGGGTTCCGGTCTCCTGCAGACCGTGTATGTTGGCCGCAGGAGGAAGCCGTGTAGCTTTTGGCACAGAGGATGGTCGCGTTATTATCCTTGATTTTGAAGGCATGGACACCTATTTTCGTAACCTCTAACTTCTCTTAGCTCATCATTCTATGGCCTTGTTGTTAACAAAAATTTGTTATCCCCGAGTTTGTTGTTATCAAAACTTTTGTAGAACTGTTTTTCTAACTTTCCGGGCACATCTTTTACAAACCATTTTTTTACATTGAATGCCAGCTTCGCCTTCAACCGTCTGCGCGGTAATCTCGCCATCCGTTCCGTCACGATCCTGAGAACCGAGTGAGGATAAGGGACCCAGTTTTGCTGATAAATTTAGTACTTTGGATGAGGCAATTCCGGGGACAGGAAAGTGGAGGCGGTGGTGACGTGGTCGTGGCCAGTTGTTCAGAGCTCACGTTCAAATTCTCTATCAATGTGATACATCGCCAGTTGGATGAAAAGAGGTAGCAGTGAGTACTTTGTCCCCTGCCTGAGTGGGAAACTCACTCGCAGTGGTGCCGATTCTGCTTCTGTTCCTGCAGATTGCGGTCTGCGCAGAGATGGTGGGGAAGAAATTGGTGATACTCTAGATGAGGCAGACAGCTGTTTTCAGAAACAGCTGGCATTGGATCCCGATGTCGGCGGGATAGAATGTAAGGGCTTGGACACGTAGGATGGCCGGCCTGTATGATTACGAAGGGAAGGAGGTGAAATACTAGCTGGAGGCTTGAGGTGAAGGTGTTGGCGTGTACCCGCTTTCGAGAAAGATTAAAGTACCACAGATAACACCAATGCCAGTTGCTGTTGCTGCGGCCAAGTGGAAGCCAAGATGGTATGAAGGACGAAATCATTTTCATACTGCAGAACTAAAAATCCAAACGAGTACCATGAAAGATCCAAAGCACTACAGATGTGGTATAAATGGTGTCCAACGAACAGTCTGGTACGCACCGGGAGGGAGCGATCTTAACGAGGTGAATGAAATAATGAGCAAGACCAGTCGAAAGAAGGGGTAAAGAAAAACTGCTAGACCAAGAATGTAAGCGACAAACTCGAACCAAAAAGAGAAAAAAGGGTTTTCAAGGACATCGCCAATGCGCGGTCGGTGATGGTTGCGGCAAAGATTAATGCACTCGAGAATGAAACTGCAAATGAAAACAAGCATGAGAGGAAATGTCACTCCACCAGTTATTGCAATGGAAGAAATGCGCCAGAGGAGTTGCTCTGTCGGGGTTGGGAAGTGAAAGAACCAGGCGATACAATGAATCCCTCCAAAGATCGTTGCACAAGCCCATCCTGTGTCAAAATCAGGAGCTTCATTACCTTGCACGTTTCCTGCATAAAACGTGGAAACTCTTGTTTCAACCTCACCATCACCAACTCCCACTGGACTAATCTCATCAACATATTCAATTTCTTCCTTCCGAACCAAGCCTCGAATTGCATCAGGAAGACGTTTTACTCCCGATTTGAGAGCCCCCGCGACCCTATGGCTGAAGGAGCCTCCACCCTGGACATGCCCATCTTTCGTAATCGACAAGCTTCGCACCGGGACAGCACATTGGACGTCAAGGGGTTTGTCCAACCAGAGTAGGTACGTCGCAAAGTTAAGGGCTGCAAAAGCGAGTGTCGCAATCTCAAGTTCCGTGATTGGCAACTGCTCAACACCGCGGGCGATACACTGGAGTATGAACCACCCTGTTTGGACCAGCGCGACACCCTTCGAGAGTATGTCACCTTTGCCTTTGACTTTAATTTCTTCCTCGGTGATGTCGATTTCATGGTTCTCTAGATATTGACCTAGCTCGTCTGGCTTGAGCGTGCAAACAAATCGATCATCATCATAGAGCGCGAAGCCTCCCATGATGGCAAAGAATCCATGGGTCCGCGTCCACCCGTATTCTGAACACACGTTACTGTCAACAATGAAATGGAAATTAGATGACACAACATACCTTGGTACTGCTTTGCGTATCTACCAGCAGCAAGCCGCTGCCGCATGGCCAATATAACAATGAATTCCGGCGCAACAAGAGCGAGTACCATCACACCAATACGACGTGTTGTTTTTGTGAACCATAAATCGTCCGGGCCAGGAATGTTCATATGGAGCGCGACCCAAGTGCACGATAACACTGTCATTAAACAGCTCAAGATAATGTTCCAAACAGTACGACATTGGTTAGGATCCGAGCAGTGGTGGTCAGAGGAACATGTGTCCATGCATGGAGTAATAGGGAGAGGTTGGGCATATCGAGTGGAAAAGTAGAGTGCGATGAAGAGCAGAGTGAGCATGGTGACTTATGGCTGCACTATGGATGTCTGTACTTGCGCGCGATAACCGCCTTCCTGTTGGGTTTTATATAGCGGTCATTTGGGCGGCAATCTGTCATTGGAGCTATCCCACAGGTGTTCCTTACACAGCATTTGGGCGTTTACGCCCAGGCTGAGCATACACATCAAAAGTTGGGTCATGATCACAACATTGAGAACATTCACCAACTCTTCCTTTGTTCGATCGCAAGTCAGAGGTCAGGCCAGATCGCTGATCAAGTGACACCATGGCGAAGAGGGCAGCTGTAAGCTGTTCCGAGAGTTCCAAAGACGAGCCTCGCCATCCAAGTTGGGCATTCAGAGCCAATGCCGTCAACGTGGATACATAGTTGAATGTGCATTCCCGAAAGATGTCCTCGCGGGCGGTGCAGAGCGCAGTACTGCGTTGAGTAACCCTCCCAATGAGTTATTGCAGAAAATACATTACAGGTGTGGTATAAATGTCGTCCAACGGACAGTCTGGTATGCATCAGAAGGGAGAGACCTTAAGGAGATGAACGAAACCACAAGCAATGTCAGTCGAAAGTAGATGTATAGAAGAGAACACATTGGCAAACAGCCACGGATCATTCGCTCGGACGAAAAATCCAGTTTGAACAAGAAGCTAATACTGACTGCGACCATCGACGCAACCACGGAAAAAAGTAACGGCCCACTGGTTATTGCAATCGAACATGCTTGCCAGACTAATTGCTCTGCCAGGGATGGGAATTGAAACGACCAGGCGATGCAATGAATCCCTCCAAAGATCATCGCACAAACTATTCCCACCAGGAAAACAAAGTATCCAGTACCTCGCATGTCTCCCGTATAGAACGTGGACGCTCTCGTTCCAACCCTGCCGTTACCATATATCACTCGAAAAACCCCACGGAACATCTCCGGAGTTCGATCCTTTGTGAAGAACCGAAACACATCAAGAAGACATTCCCCGCATTCTTTGACACCCTCCACGACCCCACGGACGAAGGGGGTCTGATCCTCATCGCTCGTATATGACGATCTTCTCTGCACTGGTACCGCACAGTCGATGTTGAGCGGTTTGTCCAACCAGAGTAGGTATGTCGCAAAGTTAAGGGCCGCAAACGCGAGTGTCGCAATTTCAAGTTCTGTGATTGCCAACCGCTCGATACTGCGAGCGATACACTGCAGTATGAACCAGCCTGTCTGGACCAGCACAACACCCTTCGACAGTATGTCACCTTTGCTCTTGTCTTTAATTTCTTCCTCGGTGATGTCGATTTCATGGCTTTCTAGGTATTGACCTAGCTCCTCTGGCTCGAGCGTGCGAACAGGTCGATCACCATCATAGAGCACGAAGCCTCCCATGATGGCAAAGAATCCATGGGTTCGCGTCCAACCATATTCTGGACGCATGTCTTCATCAACAATGAAACGTGAACCAGAGGACAAGACACACCTTGGTATCGCTTCGCATATCTACCGGCAGCCAACCGCTGTTGCATGGCTAATGTAACAATGAGTTCCGGTGCAATTAATCCAAGGAGCATGACACCAATCCGGCGCTTCATTCTCGAAACCTTCGAATCGCCCATGCCAGGGATGTTCATATGGACCGCGACCCAAGTGCATGCCAACACTGTCGTCAAACAACTCTGGATGATGTTCAAAACCGTACGAGATTGGCTAGAGTCGGCTGAAGAACGCGTGTTGATGAATTGGGGAGTAATAGGGAGAGATTGGACATATCGCGTGGATACGAAGAGGGTGATAAAGAGCAGGGCCCACATGGTAATTTATGGACCCATATCGTTAAATACTTTTAAATACTTTTCAACAACAAGGTGCACTGCCGTCGAACAAGGGCGCTATGTCAAGTATGTATTTTTGGAGCGGCAATCTGTCAAGTAGACATTTCACTGGTTACATAGCCAAAACCAGAATAAAGACCATCTATGCCAATACCCGGAAATTCATGCTCCTCCTTTTGGTGCTGGCAGGAGGCTGATTAGCCTGACCATGAAAAGAGAGTGGGGAGACGCCGCTTCAAACTCAGACCAGTGGAACTGTACCATGGTCGATTACCCTCTTGCGTCGTATCCCCTAACGCTCTTGAAGTCGATGGGTGAGCAAGAGGACGCCGCGAAAAACCCGCCCCTGGGGATCGCAAAACGTGTTGGAGCAGAAAATTCAGCGTTCACCGTCGCGGCACACCGCCTCCTGGAAGCCGTGATCGAGTACTCCCCATCTCCAGTGGTGGTGGCGCAAGAATTTCTGGTAGAGCTCGGAAAGTGTGGAATTCTGGTTGTGAAGGAATCCGGTGAGCCACCGTTCTCCCACCAGAGCAGATCCTGTTTAACTGATTGTCAAGTTGACGCCTTGAGCAGCGCTCGCACGATCAGTCCAGATGACTGGGCCGCAATAGTGCATCAAGAAATCAAAACTCATGGTGGAGACCTTGGCCATCTCACAAATCTTGGAAGTTATTACTTGTCTCACCTGGTCATCGCATGTAAGTCACTTCTTGGTTGAATGAAGACGATCCTTAATCTGAGGCTTCATTTCACCAGTCAGAAATCCTGGTGGCAAAAAGACCCCACAAGATAGCATCCTTCCCACCCCAAATCTCACCCGCATTGAGGAGATCAATCAGTTGTTACAAAAGGCCACTATCCATCGGAGTCAAACGGCTTTGAGAGATCTGGTATATTTTGACTGGCTGGCCAACCGACAATGATGCTAAACCATTGTCGTAGGTCTTTCACCGAGATGGGGTCAATTGTCTTGTTACCCGCGCACCCTTCACTGAGGATGGGGCAGTGATTCCCCGTTGCGCCCACATCATCCCATTTTCTGTACATTCAAAGGTATAAATGCATCTGTCGGGTGATATCGTTTGACCCTTTATACATTATTCAGACCCAAACACATCGTGCGATTGAAACTTTCACAGGCATCGCCTTGAAGGCGGATGACGTTCAGCAATATGTCAACCATCCCTGTAACGCCCTGAATCTCCAAACCGATGCCCACGATTCTATGCATAAGCATCTGGCCTGGGGAATTGAAGCGAAACTCTGCGACAATCAAGTGAGTCTGTCAATGCATGTCCTGATCGTGAATTGACATTATCACATTAGTGGAGATACTTTTTCCGAATTGTCCGAGAGAAAAAGATTCCTTATGTTGTTCAGCTCAAAGATGGGGATGAAATCAGGTTTGGAGCAGGTGATAATCGTGGTGGAATTGCAGTTCCCGAGCCTCGGATCTGCAACCTTCATCTGGCAATCGCACGGGTCTCAGCTGCTTCTGGGGTTGCAGAAGTGTTCGATGAATTTCTTGATGATGATGATGATCACGGTGATGGATGGCAGCTTCCTGTATATTTTGGCAGTCCATTTGTATCAGACGATGTGCTCATGCGTAAGCTTGAGGTGTTGGTTAGTTGAGACTGTACTGCTTCTTCTGTCGGCAGGATTGGATGAGAGTCTGTAGCTGCCAATGTAAGCACTGCTGACCCCCAGCCACTTAAAAAGCAATGACGAAAAACTCACTGAATGTCTCGTTTTGCCATGCAGGGCATATTCCAACTGCATCACTCCCTATGGTGAAGCACAAGTGTGATTAGACATCAGTGAACAACATTTTAAACCTGATTAAAACCATTTAGCATCATTTAGCATCATGCAGAAACATTTAAAATCATCTAGAAGCATTTATGGCTGCCTTACATTGGCAGCTACAGACTCTCATCCAATCCTGCCGACAGAAGCAGTACAATCTCAATTGACTAACACCTCAAGCTTACACATGAGCACATCGTCCGATACAAATGGACTGCCAAAATATACAGGAAGTTGCCATCCATCACCGTGATCATCATCATCAAGAAATTCATCGAACACTTCTGCAACCCCAGAAGCAGCTGAGACCCGTGCGATTGCCAGATGAAGGTTGCAGATCCGAGGCTCAGGAACTGCAATTCCACCATGATTATCACCTGCTCCAAACCTGATTTCATCCCCATCTTTGAGCTGAACAACATAAGGAATCTTTTTCTCTCGGACAATTCGGAAAAAGTATCTCCACTAATGTGATATGTCAATTCACGATCAGGACATGCATTGACAGACTCACTTGATTGTCACAGAATTTCGCTTCAATTCCCCAGGCCAGATGCTTATGCATAGAATCATGGGCATTTGTTTTGAGATTCAGGGCATTACAGGGATGGTTGACATATTGCTGAACGTCATCCATCTTCAAGGCGATGCCTGTGAAAGTTTCAATTGCACGATGTGTTTGGGTCTGAATAATGTATAAAGGGTTAAATGATACCACCTGACAGATGTATTTATACCTTTGAATGTACGGAAAATGGGATGATGTGGGCGCAATGGGGAATCACTGCCCCATCCTCAGTGAAGGGCGCGTGGGTAACAAGACAATTGACCCCATCTCTGTGAAAGACCTACAACGATGGTTTAGCATCATTGTCGGTTGGCCAGCCAGTCAAAATATACCAGATCTCTCAAAGCCGCTTGACTCTGATGGATAGTGGCCCTTTGTAACAACTGATTGATCTCCTCAATGCGGGTGAGATTTGGGGTGGGAAGTATGCTATCTTGCGGGGTCTTTTTGCCACCAGGATTTCTGACTGGTGAAATGAAGCCTCAGATTAAGGATCGTCTTCACTCTACCAAGAAGTGACTTACATGCAATGACCAGGTGAGACAAGTAATAACTTCCAAGATTTGTAAGATGGCCAAGGTCTCCACCATGAGTTTTGATTTCTTGATGCACTATTGCGGTCCAGTCATCTGGACTGAGGGTGCGAGCGCTGCTCAAGGCGTCAACTTGACAATCAGTTAAACAGGATCTGTTCTGGTGGGAGAACGGTGGCTCACCGGATTCCTTCACAACCAGAATTCCACACTTTCCGAGCTCTACCAGAAATTCTTGCGCCACCACCACTGGAGATGGGGAGTACTCGATCACGGCTTCCAGGAGGCGGTGCGCCGCGACGTTGAACACTGAATTTTCCGCTCCAACACGTTTTGCAATCCCCAGGGGCGGGTTTTTTGCAGCGTCCTCTTGTTCACACATCAACTTCAAGAGCGTTAGGGGATACGACGCAAGCATCAGCAAAAGTGCAGAAACGATGCCTTGCAAGGTGGTCACGGTAAAGTTTAGGGTTCCTTACCCTGACTTGGCTGGCTCGGTAATCTCTTCCTCTTCTAGTCTGTGCTAGATATTGTACAGAAAGCTTGGTGGTACTTTGACATGAAGTGACAACTAGGGATACATATGTAAGGTTTTCACCAGAATGGTAACGACAATGTAAGGTCCCCATAATCTTAGGGACACCTTACCTTGTTTGGTAAGGTTCAAGTAAGTTTACCTAGCCATCCCAGTATCCAGTAAAGTGAAGGGGGCAGTGGGGAGCTGTCTGCATGCGTGAAAAAATATATGCTCCCCATTTTGGACACTTGTATTATTGATAACTTCATTAACTTATGGTCTTTTAGTCTAATGGTAAAGTTTTCATGCGTTGGTTGCTGACGCTCCAACTGTGAGGGCGAGGGTTCGAATCCGTTAAGTAACTGGTTATATTAGAATTTAAATACACTCCCTTGGAAAATCAGAAATCAGAAATCAGCCAAAGCTGACTTGGGTGGTAAAATGGCCTGGGCTTGCATTGTTTTTACTTCCTTAGCATAAATTATCATACATTGTAAGGTATTACTAGGTAAGGTTCCGGAAATCAGGTCAATTTATTAATACCTTACCATACAATGTCTGGATATTAAGCGAGGTTCTGACAAGGTAAGGTAGGTCTCTAACCTGGTGAACAAGGTCAACCTTGTCAACCTTACCTGACATTACATTGTTAGTCAATGTTTCTGCACTTTTGCTGATGAGAGGGTAATCGACCATGATCACCAGTGCAGTTCCACTGGTCTGAGTTTGAAATTTACAAGGGCGGCGGCGCCAGGCCACGCCAGCGGCAAGGTTTGACCACACCGTCTCCCCACCAAAAGGAGGAACATGACCGCCGTCACCTCTGGACAGACTTATGTTACCTCGGAATGCCCTACAATATTTGGGGTAACCAAACAAATTGAGGTTTCGCTGATGACATACTGTATGAATCAGCCCAAGTCCGGTGGACCAGCAAACAACTCATCTGGGCCCGATGCGGAGAGCAGCCTAGGTATACCGGTCGATCTAACGTTGCCATACCTGTTGACTGAAAAAGGCAAGTACGCCGCGATGATTTGTTTGTGACAATAAATCGTGACGTTCCCTCCAACAATGGAATCTCAAACCACGATGAGTACCACGTGCCAGATGATAACGATCTCGATATCTCGTTCTTTGCCCGCAAGTACAACATTCCTAGCATTAGATCAGACGCGTCTCGGTGGAACCAGGAATGGGAAAAGATATTACAATCTCTCTCGTCTGAAGATGTCTATCCCGCGTTGAGCATGGTCTGGAAGGCGGACGATTGGAAGTCAACTGACCTCACCGAAGTCGCTAAGGAAATGGAGATGCAGTTGTGTAAGTACCAGGAAATGTTGGTGGAAGTATGGGACAAATTGGGAGAGCTGGGGGGCCACGTTGTTACAGCCTGGCTGCTATTGGAGGACGGGGAGCGCAAGCGACATTTGTTAAACGGATTAAAACAGGCATGTGAACACGCCTCATGGCGCAATGACTCGCGTGCGCTCTGCCCTGAAATTACGACGCGCGCCCTGTTGAAGAAGCGGGGCCAGGCATTTCTTGATCTTCTCGACGATTATTCCAAGGGGAAAAAAGACGCGGGCGTGGGTACTGTTTATTTCCATCCAAGTGAGTGGTGGCAGCAGGCAGCCAATTTGTTTAAGCCTCCATCGGGTGGTACCGACCAAACGTTCCTGCTAATGAGCTGTCAACGAGAGGTGTTTATTGGTGGGTACGCCACATATCCCCATCTAGGTTTTGATGGGTAATTTTCTTGCACAGCTCAATTTCTTATTTCCGCTGCTCTGTCTGTCATGCATGACTTGACCTACGGCAGCCCGAGTATGGATCCAATTATCAACATGATGCAATCTGACGGACACATGGCGCGTATCTGGAGCAAGGTGATCGCCGATAGACCCGAAAAGCCCAGTATTCGCTGTCAGAACTGCACTAAAAGCCCAGCTGAGATTGGAGATGGCGTGAAATTTATGGTGTGCAGTAGCTGTAAGGCGAAGCTCAAGTTCGATGTCCATTATTGCTCACAGTAAGCGTTCATTATCATTGCCACTTGCATAATTTTCATCGTTTTCTGATTACAATTCGGCAGAATTTGCCAAAAGGCAGACTGGAGGTACCACAAAAAGTATTGCGGTAAGGAGAAAGTTGTGAAACAGCTCCGCGGCACTGCTCAGGATCCATTCTGGGCGTGGCCTGACCTCCCGGACCACGTCCGCTCGACTATTGGGGTATCCTCACGAAACGGTAATGTCCCCATTGCGGCTATGGGCTTTGGAACCCCCCACCCTTCCCGCTCGTATTCTCCAGCTCTCGAGAGACAACTCTCCCTCATCACAGGTGACAAGGAGGCGGACTACTTTCTCTTCGATGAAGTGGACCGTCCGATCCGCTTTTCCCTCCGAGACAACAGCCTCAAAATGATGTTCCGCATTCTCCGCGGGGATGCGATGTTCGCCTCTGAACCGAAAGGGGTTGAGGCCATTGCCGAGTATCTCATCAAGGTTATGGGCCAGAGGCCGGGATTGAGTCGGGAGAGGATTCTGGCGCAGTTCGACAGAGAGTACGGGGCGGGCATCTCAACCATGGTGACTGAGTTTGAGAAAAAGGCGGCTCAGAATGGGTATGAACCGGGGGCTACGTTTCTGGAGGTGATGAGTAAGAACCTCACCCATGCTATGCCGATGCTGTTAAACACGAGGAGCTAAGGGGATCGAGCGTTTGGGTTATGTGCGGATTCGTGGTTTCATTTCAGATTCTTGGATTCCCAAAGTCTAGCTGATTTGTTTCTACATAAATGGATGATACGACGCGTTCAGGGGAATGTCACGTGCAAACCATCAAAAAAAAAAAACGGAAATGACTCGCAGCTCAAATATCCGTAGCTCGTTGTGAGCTATCGTACATGCTCCATTTTTTCTGTGCGCGACGGTTAAAAGGACATCATCTTCGTTTGTTCTCTTCGGTCAAACCCCTGACAGATATCTGGCCAATCTCTTCAGTCTCCAAACCTTTTCATCGCCTATCCGCAAAAACACCACCGGAACGCGATGATCATCATCGACTTGAATTCGCGCGCATCAATACTTTACTCCTGTCTATTGATCGGGTCATACGATCCCAGAATCATTCCATCACTCTAGAGAAATATGTTCTACAAAGCTTTTCATCACCCCAGTTCCAGAATCCCTCTCGCTGTCTTGCGTTCAACCAAATCATCCGACTTCTCCTTCGGCACCGTCAGTTCAAAGCAGCCTGCTATGTGTACGACCAAATGATCGAAGAAGGCATCTTAGCTTCTCCTCAAATCCGGCTCAAAATGCTCGCTATCGCTCATGTGTGGTGCAGCGATGGCAAAGACCAGATGATGTCCTCTTTGGCAAAGGTTTTTCTTAACCAGGAGTACGACGAGTGCTGTCTCCACGAACTCTTGGACTTTCTTGCCGAATCGTACCATCCTAAGGAGGTCATCGAGAGCGTCGTCCATCTCTACGCCAAGCTGCGCAACGATGACCATTTTCCGTCCAGCAAGTTTACCAGCCGTGTTATCGACATGCTCGTGCGCGGCGGACTCATGTCATCTGCGAAGGAACTTCTTAACATGCGCGTCCATGCTCTCTCAGGTTTTTATTCCAACAAAACCGTTCAGGAAGACGTCCCGTACCCGTACATCACCTTGATAAAAGGTATTTCGGATACACATTATTCCCGCATGACAAAAGGCAAGGCTAGCCGTGACGGCACCACGTACAATGCGCTCATCGCCACATGGACGTGGCGACGAGGGTATGCCGTGGCATTCGAGTGCTACCGTAGGTTTCGGCACGAATCGCAGGAATTGGAATCGATGTCCCTCCGACCTGATGCCCGCACATTCAAAACTTTGTTCAAAGCGCTCCGGATTATGCCTGGTTCGAGGCAATGGCGGTGGGACACTCGCGGGGAACTGATAAGGCATTCCTGGCCGCGCGCCTTGTATCGCGATCTTCTCTCGTGCCACCTGATTGAGACCCGGGGGCAGGTCATGAGACGTTCCTCTGTAGTCAATCCTGCCGTTCTGAATGGTGCCCTGCGAATGTTCATGGTCACCAGAGATTACCCCGCCGCGTTTGTTGTCGCCCGCTCCTTCAGGTGTTTCAAAGTGTTGCCGACATTGCACACATACCAGATTGTGCTCAGGAGTCTGATCGCGGGGATCCGTTTGGATGTCAGAAGGAGAGGGATGCGCGCCGTGACCACTGGAGTGGGGGGGATGTTGGATATTGGTCTTGAGGAGAAGCGTGGTGTCCTGTATGAAAAGCTGTTGGAGCTTGGGAAGAAAAGGGCGCGATGCTCGAAGGGGGAAGAAAGTGGTCAGAATCGCAACGAAGAAAACCAGCAATTGTCTCTAGTCAACTCACGATCGCGTCCTTTACCCACCTTATCAATGCTAACTGGCCGTGAACCCGTGCCACCCATGGCGAAATTTGATTCCGTCCCATTGGAGCGCATATTGAGGCGCATTATCTGTGCTGCTGTTGATCAAATTTCCCTATCCGTTGACTCCCCCACTGAATGTCGCAGCACTGGCTCTGTCGTGGAGAACCATCTATCTCTACCCCAGCAGATGCAGCGAGTGCTCGTGCATGCTAAATTGGCGATGATTCCTGGTCTCGCAGAAAAGCGCAAACTTCATCCTTCGGATGAAAAGAGATATGAAGCCAGTAGATTTCTGCCGATTCCTTAATCGATGACACCCTGCTCGGTCATCTCCCCCCCAGTGGCCGCTTCCGACACACGCCCCTATTGGTTGTCCGGACGACGCACGAAGATGACTGACCGCTTTACGATGAAAATATGGAATGACGATGTCGCCGGAGTTACGGCGTCATGTTTACACAGACTGACAACCAGTAGTCATACTTGGCTTCCGCGATCCTTATATCTCGGGGCGTCCCGTTGACTGCATGTACTCCGCGTTTTTCGGGAACAAGACAAAGTCCTCCGAACAATCCTCACCAACTAAACACTGGTACCTTTTCCATACGTCCATCCAGCTTGTTTACTCGAGCTGCTACTTGCTAGTTGACCCTAACCCTACGGCGTGGCTTAACAGACAGTAAATGTCAAAGTCAGCCAGAAAAATAACGCATTTTGGGCTCCAGACTGGTTCAAGATCACCAAGGGTCTCGGCGCTTGCTTTGTCGCCTTTGAACGCACTCTGCAGTCTTTGTCTATGTGGCACAGAGAGCAATATCCGTTTAGAGAAGCATTGCGATAAACTTCTCTCTCACTTTCTCGTCGACAAGGATTTTCTTCCCTCGAGTCTTCTCTATTCCGGAGCCCGGAAATTTATATAATCCGTCACGAGGTGCCATCCTTTTCAAGGCAACCTCCCAGGCTATGTGGAGGCTTCCTTTACATCCATCACCTTCCTGGAAGTGCTGGCCCTGTTTCAGCGACTTTGTACTTTAACAACGATGCACGCTGCCAGTGTGTCGGTACTCTGTTGTCTTAAAGCTGTGTTGGATGGGATACGACCTGCCTCGCGCATAGTCCCTGACCGTTCTAGATCGGGGGTACGGCCCCTGCCGGGCGCTGGCGTTGCGATGCTTCGACGAGTCATTGGGTAACCCGAGATCCACGACGAGTGTGAGCAGAATTCACGTTTCCAGATCTGTTTGGGTGCACAGGTTGATACATCCGTACATCTTGCGGAACGGCGCACCGACGAATAAAAAACCTTCAAATTTTATCGAGATCGATGGGATAGGGGAATTGCCGAGAGGGTGAAATACAAGGAAGACGAAGGCTGTGTAGATGTGAATGTGGTGGCGTGTATGCCTTTAAAAAACGTTGTTCGAGTTCTGTGATAGCGGTGCCGCTGTTTTGTGAAAGAGTCCTTGTTTGGTCTGGCCCTAACCCTAGTCGTGGGTTTCACGCCTATATCTGGTAATTTGTAAGATAACCGATCCTGCCAATTTTTTTTTTATTTTTTTATGGGGCCATATAAATATACCGGGTTGCATTTTCACGTCGCGGAGCTTTCTCTCTTTGATCCCATGTCGACGATGATACGCGAATCTGACTGCCCCAGTGACGCTGAGTTCGTGCATGATGCGCCACGCTTCGTGCAAGATCCGATACACGGATACAGTGCGTTTGAATAGACGACCTCTACCTTTGGCTAAAAGCGACTTCTAATCTTACAGTTTGCATCCGTCCACGCTTGAAATCATTCGTTGACACGTATGTTTGACACCTTTATCAAGTTCTGTTTCGCCACTCACTTCATTCTTTGTTGCCCTTCTCCAGGAGACAATTTCAGCGATTACGCGCCATAAAACAACTAGGAACATCTTATTATGTTTGGCCAGGAGCTTCCCACAATCGTTTCGAACACTGTTTGGGTCAGTTCACAAACGGGTTCGTTCGTCTTGTTCTCACGTCTATAACAGGTGTTGCGTACCTGGCTCGACTTATGACCGAGCACCTCCAGAAGAACCAGCCCGAGCTTGGTATAACAGACAGAGATATCGATTGCGTTGAAATTGCGGGCTTGAGTCATGATTTGGGTCATGGACCTTGGAGTCATGTTTGGGATAATCATTTCATTCCAAGGGCACTGTGGGTTATAATTTGCTGGCCTCCACGTTTGTTCATTAAAACGCTTTCTGATATGATAGGAATGGACGCAAATGGAAGCACGAAGACGCGTCGGAGATGATGCTCGACTTCCTTGTCAAAGAGAACGGTATTGATATTACTGCCGATGACCTCACATTTGTCAAGGCACTTATAGCCGGCGACCCTGAGCGATGCGGGTGTGTTTTGCGTCACCTAATTTGGCTTGTGAAATTAACTTTCGATCATACAACAGCAACAAAGAGAAGCCGTTTCTCTTTGAGGTTGTGAACAATCGCCGGAACGGAATTGACGTTGATAAGTATGTCTCTTAACCTACTTTTAACCTTGTCGACTTACTATTCTCAGGTTTGACTACATCTCACGGGACACTCATGCAATTGGCGACAAGGGCAACTTGTCGCTCGCTAGGTGTGTTCGACCGACAGTATAACGTCCTCAATATAATCTCACACTTGTTCAGGCTGATAAACTCATCGCGCGTAATTGATAACCAGATTTGCTACGACATTAAAGATGCCAATCAAATATACGAACTTTGCTACACGCGATTCAGTCTTCATAAGCGTATTTATAACCACAAGACCGGTATGTCTCCTATGTCACCGGTCTGTCACCAGTCCATTTATGTCATCCTTGACCCAGCCAAGGCGATCGAATACATGATAATGGACGCACTTATTTCTGCTGAGCCCTACTTGAAGATTGCACAGAGGGTGGACAAACCAGAAAAATACGTTCATCTTTCTGATGACATCATGCCCTGGATCGAGTCTTCCACGGAACCGGTAAGTTCATTAAACGCTCTTCCCAAGACAGTTTATCTCTTATCTTTCGTGCCTCATCATCCAGGAACTTAAAGATGCCCGTGAACTTCTAAATCGTATCCGCACACGTGACCTGTACAAACTTGTCGACTACAAAGTTGTCGATTGGGAAAATCGTCAACATTACCAAAAGTACATTACCCCCGACAAGATCGTAGAAGCTGCAAAATCGCTGGTCAGCGCCGAACAGGCGGATCCCGACGGAAGCACCCGGAAGAGCAATGGTGAATTGAACCCGAATCACGTCATCGTTACCTTGTGTCCGATGCACTACGGCATGGAAGATCGGAACCCGCTGGATCACATCAAATTTTATTCCAAACGCAAACCGAATGGTAAAATCTACTTTTTCCTTATAATCCCCTTTTAGTTTATCTTATCTCCCACTATCGTATAGAGTGTTCGTCAGCTGGCAGAGGTGATGTCTCGCTCTTGATGCCGGCCTCCTTTGCGGAAGTCCTTTTGCGGGTTTACACTCGTGACCCCCGGTATGTTTCGTCCCGTCGAATCCCTATTGGCCAATCTGACCAGATCGGCCGCCACACACACAGGTACTACGGAATTATACAAGCAGGTTATCGCGCCGTGCTAAAGACCACCTACGAACGCCTTTGTACTTTGGAAATACTCGAATCCGGGAGCACGGTATCCGAGCCAGCGGCAGGACCGCTTCCATCACGATCTTTTTCGCGAGCAGTCAGCTTCAACGATCCAGCAGTGTTCTCAGACAACACCTTTACAACGGTATCTCAAACTTTCGTACCGTCGTCTCCGACACACAATCGGGAGAAATAACTTTATTGTGTATATGCTGATGCATGGAATACAAGCTCGAATGTTCGCGGCGACGACCGATTGCAAGTACATACTGTACATAAGTAAATAGTACGGCATAATCTTTGCTATATGCTACAGTTTAATGCTACAAAACCGCCTGTTAAGAGAGTGGAAATCAATTCGATTATGGACCGGGTAGAAATGAGCGGGGGGGGGGGGGGGGGTCCACTAAATCTTTTCAGGTGTTCTCCTGTTTTCCGGGGAAGCCGCCTGTCTAGCTAGAGGTTTTCATATAAGAGATCGGAAGAGGTTCGCGTTATACAAGATGAAGAAAAAATTTTCATAGGCGGCCAGTGTGAAACCTACGGAGTCGGCCAATTGCCGGGAAGGGCATTAATTTGCCCTATAGTATCCCGTTGCGAGTCAGCGACCCATCTGTTTGAGCAATGGATTTAGCTCATACCATTTGACACATTCGGTGAGGGGACTGGCGCCGCAGCCGGAGTATCTGAGGGTGCTACAGACCGGAATTAGGCACAGCAGCGAAAAAGTTGAAAGGTGGAATATCTCCCGACCTTGCGGATCCGCCGGACTTGACGAAGAACGATTCATTGAATTGGCTACCACCCCTTTGGTCACCTCTTCTTCTTCCTCATCAACTCGCGCGGCTCTCTCTTCTTCCTCTTTCGGTCGTTCTTGTTTTTGCGGTGTCCGTTGCTCTCGTTCCGGTGATCGACGGACCGATCTGGGCCGAGCACTGGCAGGGGCGAGCCCAGGACCAATCGACTGGTTCTGACTTGGCTTAGTCTTCCCAGCCGGCCTGCCCTCGACCTGCCTCACAAATTCCCCCCAAACGGCGGTCTCAGCGGCACCCATCGCGACGAACCGCTCGACCAACTCGGGCTCGGCCTTCCTCCAAACGCCCCGATGCCGGCACACGGTCGACTTGACGTACCGGCATCCAAACACGCGCTCGAACGCGGTGCGTTGGACCACGGTCGGCGTCTGAGCGATGAGAGAGTCCATCATTCGGAAGCCTACGACGATCTCTGAGACGGTGTAGTCATTCGGCCAGCGTTTAAGTGGCGGGTGGGGGTGGTATGGTATGGGCCCCGTGGCGCCGCGGGGGGAATTGCCGTGTGGGTGGACGGGGGTAGGCGGGTCCGTCGGAGAGTGTTTTATCGGGTTGAAATAGATATAAGTCGGGGAGGGGGGTTGGTTAGGACTTGAGGAGGAGGAGGAGGAGTGGGGGAGTGGGGGAGACTGCCTCAGTGCGGAATGGGGTGAGATGGGGGATCCGATTGGGGTAGATAAGCTTTGGGGATACGAAGGGCTGGTGGGAGATCCAAAGGCAGAAAGTCGGGTTTGGTGTCCGTCGATTATGTAGTATTTGTTGACCGGTGGCATGTCTGGCAGATCAGACGCGGAGCGTTTCATGGTGGGGTTACTGGTGCATATAGACATTCGCTTTGGAATGGTCTGCGCGTGAATCGACTGCCTGGGCCTTGGCTGCATTGCAAGCTCCTCTTTCAGGTCTAAACACTCATCCTCATTTAAACCCTCCAGAAGGCTTTTTCTTGCACGGTACAACAGTCTTTGCTCTGTCTCAACGACACGCACTGTGGTAACCATGCTTTGCTCCCACCGCCCTGTGTTCGGGTTGTAGGAATCGATGTAGGATGTAGGTGAGAGGCCTAGATCAGATGCGAGGGACGAGAATGTCGATAGTTGGAAGTAAGGGAACGTTGGTACTGTGTGATGGAGACGAATGGGATCGCTGTTGGGCTATTTGGGTCGGTATCGTACTTAACGTGAGCCGAATGGCGAGGGATAAAGGTACGACAGAACTGGCCTTGTGCCAAAACACAAGAGTCACTGAACGCTGCATGGATTGTTCCAACTGGGCCTGCATGTCCTCGTTGGTCACGACGACGGTCGCGCCACTCCCGTTCATGTTGCTGTTTTCGGGGGGTGCGATCCCAGTTCTCAGAAACGAACTTTGATGATCGGACGGCAGGCGTCTAGGACTGAGGCTTCGGGCGATAGGCATTGATAAGTAAATCTAGCGCGTTGAGCATGGACGTTGGCAATGGCTTGTCAGGTTTCCCTAAGTTTGGGAATACTGCTTCACATACGACGAAGTCCGACTGCCGTGTCCAGCGATGCGCAGGTGAATAACGTACAGCAGCACGGGCGTCACCAAATGCCGAATCTCCGTGCCGGATGTGGAATGCTTTTGACTTTACGATAAGGAGAAGCGTTACCGTGGTGGTTGAATGAGAATTTGTGCAAGCCGACTTACGCGCAATGGAGGAGGCTAAGCCTTCCAAGCCAAGTTGAAGCCGACCGACGTCGAGGACCGACTTGATGGTGCAAAGGACTCCGCTTCAATCTCAAAACGATATCAGCTTGGCCTCTCATTGGGACTACCAGGAACATGTCCAAGGATGACATTTCTCGACGAATGCATTCTGTGCACTCGATTCTCGTCATCTGTACCTGTCCCCGATTTCGTTATCGCTGTGGTCGGGGCACTAGATCCTCATTGTGTTCGTGCCATCGCTCACCTTTCCCGACCAAAAAAAAGATTGAGGTTACTGGCTTGGTTTTTCCACCAAAGTGGGGCGGGATTATTGCCACAAGAAGACAGCTCTCCTATCACACCCATCCGCGAGGGTTGCCAGCTCCCTCACCAAATATGGTACGCATTGTTCAATATTCAAATAATTTTCTCTATAAGTAGGGTTGCTTGCGTAAGACCAGCTACTTGCTCAACGACTCGATCCCGACCCTTTGTACGGAACTGCCAGCGCCCCGGGCCTTCAATTCTAGCAAAGATGTCCGCTATATCTCTTTGTCAGTATGTTCCTCCTCGGGTGCTGAGACTGGGCACGCGGGCTTGATGTTTCGCGCTGGCCGGAAGGTTTTTGTTACTTCATTTGATGGCTGTGTATCTTTTTTCTCTCGGCTGGCGTTTCTGATTTGGCGTGTACCCCGGGAATTGTGCCTCCATCTTTCCCTTTCTGGTCAACTCAACTATGAAACCTCGCCGGCGGAACTAGCAGTGCTCAGACCCAGGCACGGTTGAGGAAGGGTTCTCGTCATATCCTTGCGGATTTTTGTAATCCCATATACGAATAATGGGATTGCTGGCGCCCAACATGCGGCAGACTCTTTGCTATCCGTGTAATCATCGACTGAAGCTTCAGTCAGGACCGAGCGACTAATCTGACGCATTTCTTTCATTGCAATAACTGGTGAGCCACTATTTGTGATAGAACCCATTGATGATTCGTATAAACCTTTGTCATTCTTCCGATAGTAATTATACCCCAGCCTAATCTGATTGGCGCTGCCATCTTGCTACCATCTTGAAGCTTGAGCTAAGTACTGTCTTATCGGTGAATTTGCAGGTATTTGCATAGGGGGCCTTTACTCTGGTTTTGGATGTGACTAACCAGTGATGATCCTCTTGACAGATTGCCGCCCAAAAAATACAAATTTGGCATGGCACACTTGTTCGACGGCAGTGTACCGTGTTGGAAAGTATTTAAGTGTGTTTAAGGCTATCGGTTCATAAATCACCATGCTCGTCCTTCTCTTCGTCGTCTTCTACGTCTCCACCCAATATGCCCAACCTCTTCCTGTCACTCCCCAATTCATTGACAACCGTTCCGCCACTGACCACTGCGAGGATCCCAACCAATGTCGCACTGTCTGGAACATCATTCAGAGCTGTCTAACGACAGTGTTAGCATGCACTTGGATCGCACTCCATATGAACATCCCTGGCCCAGATGATTCGTTGTTTTCAAAAACGATGCGCCGTGTTCGTGTTATGGCCTTTGCGCTAGTTGCACCGGAACTTATTGTTACATTGGCCATGCGGCAGTGGTTTGTTGCTGGTAGATACGCGGAGGGATACAAAGGCATGTCTTGTGGTATAGCTCCCATTTCATTGTTAACAGAGACATGTGTCTAGAATATGGTTGGACGCGAACCCATGGATTCTTTGCTATCATGGGAGGTTTCGTGCTCTATGATGGTGATCGACCTGGTCGCATGCTCGAGCCAGGGGAGCTACGTCCCTATCTAGAAAGCCATGAAATCGAAATCACTGAGGAAGAAATTAAAGACAAGAGCAAAGGAGACATACTGTCGAAGGCTGTCGTGCTGGTCCAAACAGGGTGGTTCATACTCCAGTGTATCGCTCGTGGCATTGAGCAGTTGCCAATCACAGAACTCGAAATTGCGACACTCGGTTTCGCAGCCCTTAGCTTTGGGACATACTTACTCTGGTTGGACAAGCCGCTGAGCGTCCAATGTGCTGTCCCAGTGCGGAGAAGATTGTCGTTTACGAAAGATGGGCATGTCCAGGGCGGAAGCTCATTCAGCCATAGGGTCGTGGAGGCTATCAAATCGGGCGTAAAAGGTTTTCCTGACGGAATTCGAGGCTTGGTTCGGTACCTGAAAGAACTTGAATTTGTTAATGGGATTAGTGGAATGATCTTTGGGGATGGTGTGGTTGAAGCGAGAGCTTCCACATTTTATACCGGTGACCTGCAAGCTAATCAAGCTTCTGTTTTTGCCACGGGACTGGCTTGTGCAACGATCTTCGGAGCGATTCATTGCATCGCCTGGTCATTTCACTTCCCAACCCCGACGGAGCAACTACTCTGGCGCATTTCTTCCGTTGCAATATCTGGTGCACCAATATTTTTTTTCATGTTTGGGTTCATTGGCGCAGCCATCGAAAACACTTTTTACTCTTTTTTGTTAGGATTTGTTTTCTTTCTCTTATTCTCAACATATTTTCTTTACGCCTTCTTTCGGCTGGTCTTGCTTGTTATTTCATTCACTTCGTTAAGGTCGCTCCCTCCTGGTGCATACCAGACTGTTCTCTGGACGACATTTATACCACACTTGTAGCGCTCAGGTATTTCTTCCATGTCGCAGTTCCTTGAACGGTACTTGTTCTTGGGATTATTTACTCCTTCTCTTTTCCACCAAGTTCCTCTTCGTGGTGCTGGATAGTCGCGACTGGGTACACGGAGCTCGCTCTGTTTACTTGGCAATCGGCAACCTATTTTGAAATTTCTCGTTGGCCGGAAGGTTTGATGGCTGTTTATCTTCTCTCGGATGGGATTGCTGGTCGTGCCACCTACCCCGGGAATTGTGCAGCTGCGTTGGGAGGTCCCTTGTTCGTAGCGGCTAATCTTCGTGGCGTTATTATTATTATTGGCAGTGCACTGCATGACTTGAATGACGTAAACCGACTTCATCCTCATGGTGGAAATTTTCCGCTTCTATTCCAGGCATCCGGGCAATTGCGGTTACCATCATACATAAAGTATGGACATTCACAATGCAGCCGTAAGTCACCATGTTCGCTCTTCTCTTCATTGGCCTCTACGGCTCCACCCAATATGCCCAATCTCTCCCTATCACTCCCCAATTCATCTACACACGCTCCTCCAATCACCACTGCGAGGATCCTAACCAATGCCGTACGGTTTGGAACATCATCCAGAGCTGTTTGACGACAGTGTTAGCATGCACTTGGGTTGCGCTCCATATGAACATCCCTGGCCCAGATGATTCGCGGCTTTCAAGAACGACGCGTCGTATTGGTATTATGGCCCTTGCACTGGTTGCACCAGAACTTGTTGTTGTACTGGCAATGCGACAGTGGTTTGCTGCTGGTAGATATGCGGAGCAATACAAAGGCACGTCTTGTGGTCTAGTTCCCATTTCATTGTTGACAGGGACATGTGTCTAGAATATGGGTGGACGCGAACCCATGGATTCTTTGCTATCATGGGAGGTTTCATGCTCTATGATGGTGACCGACCTGTTCGCATGCTCAAGCCAGAGGAGCTAGGTCCCTATTTACAGAGCCATGAAATCGAAATCACTGGGGAAGAAATCAAAGACAGAAGCAAAGGCGATATACTGTCGAAAGCTGTCGTCCTGGTCCAGACAAGCTGGTTCATACTCCAGTGCATTGCTCGCCAAATTGAGCGGTTGCCAATCACTGAACTTGAAATTGCGACACTTGCCTTTGCGGCCCTTAACTTTGCAACGTACCTCCTCTGGTTGGACAAGCCTCTCAGTGTCAAATGTGCTGTCCCATTGCGGAGAAGATTGTCGTTTGCGAAAGATGAGAATGTCCAGGATGAGGTTCCATCCAGCCGCGGGGTCGTGGAGGCTATCAAATCGGGCGTACGACATTCCCCCGACGCAATTCGAGGCTTGGTTCGGTACTTCGGAGAGCGTGGATTTTGGGGCACTGTGTTTGATGGGATTTTTCGACTGATACGTGGTAACGGTGATGTTGAAACGAGAGCTTCCACGTTTTACACAGGGGACGCACGAGAAGCTGAACTCTCTGTCGCCCTCATGGGATTGGGTTGTGCAATGATCTTTGGAGCCATTCATTGCATCGCCTGGTCGTTTCACTTTCCAACACCAACAGAGCAATTACTTTGGCGAATCTCTTCTGTTGCAATAACCAGTGAGCCGATGGTCGTTCATATGCTTCATGTTGCCGCCCATCGATCCAACATCCTTTTCTTGAAAACCTTTTTTACCATTCTCTTCTCCACCGCATCTTTTCTCTACATCTTCTCTCGACTCGTCTTGCTCGTTATTCCATTCACCTCGTTAAGGTCGCTCCCTTCTGAAGCATACCAGACCGTTCGTTGGACGACATTTATACCACATCTATAGCGATTCTTAATCCTTCTGTGAGATTTTATTCAAGTCTGTGCTCATTTAGATTGATTTTTCTTTCCAGTTATTCGAGGATTCATAGTCTTGTCGGATTGATGCTCACAAGACGGTGGCAAAACATGAATGTGTCTTAACTTCTTGTTTATAAAACCGCCCCCGGACGCATCGACATTAAATTCATACCTGCTCTAGAATATTTCGACCCCCTCTCCTTCTCCATCAGAATTGACTGCAAAGACGATCGTGAGCTCGAATGCGATTGCGAGGATACCAAGCTGACGCAAGGAAGAAGGCGTGTTCATCTTTTCTTGTTCGTTTCTGCGAAAATGAAAGATCCGCAATCTCGACGCGGCGGACTCCTTGTTATCCTGTAGTCATCGACCCACTCTTTAGTTAATCAATCCAACCCCAGCAGAGAAACTACCTGGTCGCATTTCTTCCATTGGTGAGCCAATGCCTTTTTCATTATGAGAGAACCTATTGATGATTCGTATAAAACCTTTCTTATTATTCTTCCGGCAGTAACTATACTCCAGCCTCATCTGATTGGCGCTCAGGAGGCAATGCCGCACTTTCTGGAGCTCTCGAAAATCTGGACACACTGTCGCTGAGTTTGGTGGTTTGTGTTGGCACCGAGGACCAAGAGATCCGTCATTTTTTCTTGACTCCCATTGCATCACTCCCTCACACAGCATACCAAACGGTTCGTTGAACAATATCTCTTGTAGTCATAATTCCTCAATCACTCCAACTTCATCGCATTTTGCTCTATGCTGCCTCCATCTTCACCCAAGTACTGTTCATCAACGAATTTCCAAGGATTCGCATAGATGGCTCTCCTTTCTGGTTTTAGATGTGGCCAGTGTGAGATTCCGGACAGATCTGCGTGATGGCTCCGATGACAGATTGCCGCCGGAATAACCTTGCGGAATCCTGCAGGTATCCACCAGGCCTGCTGTTATCATACATACATGCACAGCACAGCCGCAAATCACCATGTTCGCTCTTCTCGTCGTCGTCCTCTACGTCTCCACCCGATTTGCCCAATCTCTCCCTACTACTCCTTCATTCATCGACATACGTTCCTCCGATCACCACTGTGAGGATCCTAACCAATGTCGTACTGTTTGGAACATCATCCAGAGCTGTTTAACGACAGTGTTAGCATGCACTTGGGTTGCGATCCATATGAACATCCCTGGCCCGGACGATTCATGGTTTACAACAACGAAGCACCGTATTGGTGTTATGGTAGTTGCGCTGGTTGCGCCGGAATTTATCGTTACATTGGCGATGCAGCAACGGATAGCTGCTAGTAGATATGCGGGGGAATACCAAAGTGTGTCTTGTCCTCTAATTTACATTTCATTGTTGACAGTGATGTGTCCAGAATACGGTTGGACGCGAACCCATGGATTCTTTGCCATCATGGGAGGTTTCGTGCTATATGATGGTGATCGACCTGTCCGCACGCTTAAGCCAGAAGAGCTACTCTTCCAACTACAGGACCACGAATTTGAAATCACTGAGGAAGAAATTAAAGACAAAAGCAAAGGTGACATACTGTCGAAAGGTGTTGTGCTGGTCCAGACAGGCTGGTTCATACTCCAGTGTATCGCTCGCGGTATCGAGCGGTTACCAATCACAGAACTTGAAATTTCGACACTCGCTTTCGCGGCTCTCAACTTTGGGACATACCTACTCTGGTTGGACAAGCCGCTGAGCGTCCAATGTGCTGTCCCAGTGAAGAGAAAATTGTTGTTTACGCGAGATGAGCATGTCCAAGGTGGAGGCTCGTTCAGTCGTAGGGTCGTGGAGGCTATCAAATCGGGCGCCAAATGTCTTCCTGACGCAATTCGAGACTTGGTTCGGAACCTGAAAGAAATTGAATACGTTGATGGGATCGATCGAGTGGCTCGTGGTAATGGTAGGGTCGCAAGAAGAGCTTCCACGTTCTATACAGGAAACGTGCACAGTAATCGAGTCTCTGTTTTTGCCGCAGGACTGGCTTGCGCAATGGTCTTTGGAGGGATTCATTGCATCGCCTGGCTCTTCCACTTCCCAACCCCGATGGAGCAACTACTTTGGCGCCTTTCTTCCGTTGCAATATCTGGTGGGCCGATACTTGTTTTCGTGATTACTTTGGTTGATCCTCTGGTTGATGCTGACTCGTGTTTTTTCGGATCCTTTCTTTTCATTTTTATTTATCTAACACCTTTTCTTTACACCTTCTCTCAACTGGCCTTGCTCGTTATTTCATTCACCTCGTTAAGGTCGCTCCCCCCAGGTGCATACCAGACTGTTCGTTGGACGACATTTATACCTCATCTGTAGCACTTAGTAATTTCTTCCAGTTCCTGTTCTTATCTACACTTTCCCTTTCCAAGAATGAGTCACACTGACTGACAGTTTCATTTCATGCCTTTATAACTTTGGCATCTCCTTGTTAATGCCTTGGACATATTCATGGTTGGACTGGCCATGAACGACCTTCAGTATTCAGACGGTGACATCGTTCTGATCATCGCCGAGCATCGATATGTAGTCCATAAAGCTATCCTTGGCGCTCACTGTGGCGTCTTTGCCGACATGTTCACAATGCCAGCACCAGTTGGCCCAGAAGAAATACCCGTCGTTCAGATTCATGACGAACCGGAGCCATTTACCTTGTTCTTACGCGCACTATACGGTCATTGGTACATGTTTACCCATCTTCTCCCCAACATTTGACGTTTTGACCTGCAATCTTAGTCTTGACCCGCACCTCCCAAAGGGCAGGAAGGACAATGTGACCCTAATCTCTGCGGTCATTGATCTGGCCGATAAATACAACGTTTCCCATCCCGACATGCGCACCCTATTCCTTCCGTTCATTCAACGCGACTGGCCAGAGACACTCTCCGCCTGGGACGAAAACGAAGCTTGTATCGAGCAGCTCCGAGCAGAATTGCGTAAAAAAAACAGGCTAGACACCCTCGACAGCTTACTCCCCGAGCCAGCCTGTGTCATCCGCTTCGCCCACGTTTACAAAGAGTGCGAGAAGCCCATTCAACCCATCCCAAAATACCTCCCCGCAGCGTTTTATCATCTTGCGCGTATACCTCTATGGGCAGACTCGGATAGTGGGGTACCGCCTCCTCCTGCTTTCAAGGAGGGCTTGCGCAGGTCGAAGCATTCGTTGCTCTCCCACCAAGATTTGTTGTGTCTCCTTCACGGACTGGACGATCTCCAGGCCCGAACAGCTAACATTGCGTTTGCCAGCTTCCCGAGAGAAGCTAAAAAATTTGAAGGGGCTTCGACCAAGGAGCGGGAGGCGATGATGGATTGGTGGCGGCGCGTGGGGGTGGAAAGGCTGGTGGGTTGTCATAGTCGGGATCCGCTTCACGATTTGAAGGTCTTGATTGATGCGATGGGGGAAGCCAAGGTGGATGATGTGGAGTTACTCGCGATTCGCCGGGAAACTGGCGCGCCGTACAGGAAGGCTATTCAGGAATTTCTGGAAGGGGAAAGGCGAATCCTTTGGGATTCACTTGGTTATTTTTTCAGGCTCTGGCGTTTCTTTTACTAGTCCACAACCAGGTAAATCCCACACCTCTATTCCCCACATTCTCCAAGCTGATTTTATCTCTGAGGAAGCTACACCTGTCAGGAGACGAAAGGCCTCGAACTTCTCAATTGTCCGTCACAAACCCGCTCTACGATATACGCCGAAGACACACTCAACAAAAAGAACTCTTGGGATAGGAATTGTATTCCACTCTAGAGGGGCCCATTCGCTAATGCATCCTTTCCATGCGGAACAATTTTGGTTGGGTCAGTTCATCCATACGCCACGATGGATCTTAGGCGAGCAAAGTGGCCATCCGGCTCAGGTGCCAATGATGTTGTATTCGAATTCGTGATATACAACGGTACCAAAGCGAACGACACAGCTTCAAGTCAATATGCTTCTCTCCGTCACAATATATTCATCAATCGTCATCCCTCAACCGACCCTGCGATACCCTCGACAGATACCACATTCTCTGGGAAATCATCCGAAGCTGTTTACCCGTGCGCTTGGGCTACCCCCCGTATAAACGTCCTATACCCATCCTGTCGAGCATGGAAAATGGTGAATATTGCAATAATGAGGGCATCAGAGGATGTTGCTGCTGCGAGATTTGGATGCAAAAATTTCGGCCAGACCTACATTCGATAATGAAAAGACGGCTAGGAATGCCATTTGCCTCGATCTTTCCTTGATATTTAAACAGACTCAACAGCAAATACCGCAGTGTTCAGACTCACCAATGATCAATAACATCCATTGGATGGAATACGTCGAGTAAGAACCTTGTAGTACTCATCTGAAATGGCGGAGAGAGTAAGACTTAGCGCGAGCCTCGGGATGGGGTGATCTGGATTGGCCTAGTTCGTGCCCCACTCGCGCTCATGAAGGTGACAAGAATGAACTGGACCCATTTGTCCTATTTCAGTGCACTTGGGTGGGGGATTACTTGATGCGGATTTCCACTCTCACACTGGGAAACCATGAAGACGTTACCTACAGCTAGGACCGTGATACTCTGTAGGCCTTCCAGTATTCATTCAATTCATTGAAAGCTCACCTTGAATACTTTCTAAGCGTTCATCCTCCTTTCAGCAATCACAATCATGGGAATGAGCCGCTGGTTAGTTGGCCAAGACGGTAGGGCAGGGTCAAAGGCAATAGGATTTCCTATTGCCAGAGTATTAGCTGCCGCAGCTACCATGATTGTGGTGGTGCTTGCTGCCCTGTAAGTGCAGATCGAAATATCGATAAGAGTGACCACTAACGCGAAACCCAGCTTCAACTTCGTGTCCCCGATTTGGGTCGAGCTCATTTGGCTTAGTAAGTAGTCCAATTTCAGTCTCAACAACGTCCAACGGAACCACTGCAGGTTTTTTATGGATATTCTGGCTTATCGTTGGAGTCATTGGAATTAGTATCGAGCTATCGCTATGCTGTCAGACCCCCTCTGGCCACCGTTTGGGTATATCCAATCATTTTTCATTAATTGTGCGTGGCTATTCTTAGATAACTTGTATTCTTCGGCTTTAGGTCAATCTATATTGTCACTGGTCAACTCAGCCTTTCGTAAGCACACCAACTGTTTCCATTCACATCCTGACATTTCTCCTGGTCATATCAGTCTTCACCTACTGGGCTGTTGTTCTTACACTAACCCTTCTCGCAAGGAGACATGGCAACCAACTGTGGACATCCACTGTTCAGGATGCTGATTTTTATGCTGTTAGGCAAATACATCAACACCAATTAGTCACTCGATAGTCCCCTCGCTTTGACAAAAAGCAAGTGACGCTTGACAAATGGTTCTCTGAAGGTACCAATTTTATATTGATATTAGCACTCTGAAGTGGTGTTCACCAATTCGGGTTGCGACAGGTCATCCGTTGCTAACGTCCATGACACTGGTCTTCGACTTATGATAATTTACAAGGTTCTCATGTATGTATGGATATTGGGGGGCACTCATTGTCTCCGCGTCTCTGAAAACCGGCATCACGGTGGCCTACAGTTGTGTTGTCGCGTGCTCCGAAGCCTTTGGACATTCCAGTCGGCAAGAGAGGATGCTCGCAAGAAAAATGGGTGGAATACGATGAGTCTTCCGACACTGCTGTGATGTTTGCTGGGAGAATGGTGCTCACTGCAACATAACGTTGTAATTTCCCAATGCGGACCTGCACTTTGACGTTCACGCAAGGCACTAGACTTTTAACATTCGATCTCTGCTGGACAGCTTCAATTGTGAGGTGTGGATGCATCCTATGTATCTCAATTTCGCATACCTTATTGCGTAACATTTCTAGCTCCTTGTTTTTGGATCTCTATTTCACTACAAGAAAACCATCAAGAACAGTTTCGCTGGCCCTCCCGATGAAGGGTTTCCATCTGCTTCAGCAACGCAAGTGCCTTGTCTATACATCATGAATCCGACATGTTGAAATCAACGACAGCATAAGGGACTGGTATCCCAAGCACAACACTTTTCAAATACTATTTGCCCTGACATCTGGTCCGTTCACCCTTGTCTCTCCAAAGTTGAAATTTCTTTCAAGGCCCACGTATCGCGCTCGTTTCTCGGTACAGGGATGAGGATGTCGTGGAGTTGCTGGTTGCGCGCAATGATATTCGCAAGACTTTGAAAATCAAACGCCACTTGCCTATGCGGCTCTGCATAGGCATGATCCGTGTTCCAATTCGGTTCAATCACTTGAGGACCTCGTTCTTCCAGCGAGGACCTCAAGTGATTGAACTGAATTGGAACATGGTTGAAGATGCTGGTCGCGAGTACAGATGTTGACATACATTCGAAGGAATCAGATGGTCCAACGCCACCTTCCTATACTACCAAGGATCGGTATGGTTTCCTGAAGTTGGCGGCCGAAAGAATAAAGACCAACACTAAAACTCCAATCCATCTCTTATTCTGTCAACTACCTCATCCATCTACCTTGTGGAGAGCGACTCCGTATACGTCTACACAACTCCACAACAACAAAGCCATTCTCGTCTAATTCACACTAACTTCTTCAACGCTGCGGTCCTCTCCGCACCCCAAGAAGTAACCCTCTTCTCATTGACAGGTTCCTTGGTCTATCCTCGCTCTTTGGTGTGCTTGTCGTCAGCCAGATCGGCAAGGCACAATGCTAGGGAAATGTGATGAGGTATTATTAAATCTGCTCACCGGGCGTTGGGAAAGTGCCGACGAGAAGCCCATGACACGTTGAGCTCCATCCAGCGTGTGGTCGCACTGTAATTAGCCACTCAGTACTCGGTCGTCATGGTCAGCAGTTGCCGGAGACATACGTGGTGGGTAACTTTTTCTTGCTGGTTTGTGAGTTTCAAGGGCTATTGGTCGCTATGATGTGTCGAAACCCAACTCAGACATTCTTGATCTTCACTATTGCATCGTACTTGCCTTTTTTTGTATATGGAACTCGGGTTTCTCTTCCGTTTGTTGCTATCAAGTTCTTTTCCAATAGTAGAAAGCACGTAGCAAAAAGAACATCCTATTGAATGAAAAAGAAAAACTTTGTGCCAAAACAATAAAACGACGGATCCATAGATTCCTGTTACAATAACTGCGCAAATGCGCAAATCATAAACCGATACTAGGCATGCCATACACTAGAATCATAGAAGCAGCTGGTCAATATCGCTACGAAGATGAAAGGGGCTGTCAATAAATCACAAGAATGAGCGAGATACCATACTACTCACAATCCCTCTGAGAAAACACCAACGTTTCCACCATACCAACGTGTAGCACGGACAGTGACACGACTGCAAAGTATTGGCAATCCAGTCTTGATCAATGAGGCCACCTGCTCGACATTCCCATCAAAAACCATTATTTCAACCAGCCGAAGGTTGGACCAGTGATGTTGAGTGAAAAGGTTTTCAATCAAACTCCAATCTGTCTTCTCCAATTGGCAGAAAAAGCTTGTGGTGAGTACGAGCGATACATATTTCACACGAGATGAGGTGATCTGAGATAATAACGTGGACATCCAATCCAGAGTAAGAGAGTTTATCCGCATATTGGCTGTCGGGTTGTCTAGGCTGACTGAACGAAGATTGGTGTTGTGGGCGAGGTTTATATGATTTTCACGGGCTGTGGGACCAATCAAGTCAGATAAATCACTAGTACAATAAAATTATAACCTATTGCACCGATATAGCTCATGTTACTGAGTTTGAGATGTTCAAGATGCGAGCCTAGTGTCTTGAGCAGTTCACCCATTGCTTTGACATCCTTCAGATCTACCCATCGGAAACAAATGGTGGATACATCAGGATGTGACTCGAGATGCAGAAGCTGATTGAAGAAATTCGATTGTGGGGAGGGCAGGGAAATAAATTTTAGACTGCGGGGTAGGGGGATTACTGGATTGTTGTACGATTTCCAACCCATCTTGCGACAGATAATGGTCGTCAGCGATGGAAATGACGAAATAAATCTGTTGGCTTGTTCTGACGTCCCAAAGGAGCCATAGATCTTGATTTTTTCGACCTTTTGAAAGCCTGATAATATCTTGTCTTGCGCGGAATTACCAAGGGTTACCCAATCCAAACCACAAAGGTCAAGTTTAGTGACGTTGAGCAGGTGTGTTGCAAGAAGCGGTAATGTTTCCTTGAGAAATAGAGGGAGGGACTGGGGGGCACCCTCACTTTCACACACGTAGAGGTCGCGGACATATGTGCAGGGGCTTGTTGGCGAATCCGCCAAACATATTTCATCAAGGAACTGCCAGGCTTCTGATTCCCTCAGGAGGGAAATATGATGAAAGATGTGATACCTGCTGGGGTGTAGGAAAGCTCTGCAGGTCAAGCTGCAAGCACGTAGGGTAGCCATGTCACCGCTGAGGTTATCGATAATAGATTGCCACAATTCAAAAGGAAGGAAAACAGATATGGTTGTTGTCGTTTCGCAGTCTTTGGGTTTGACTTGGTCTCGTAGGACAACCTGGTCATCCTTGAGGTCATCGATGATAGGATTGTGCGACCCGAAAGGAAGAGGAGAGGAAGTAGTTGAGCATTCCTGGAGTTGGGGTGGTTCCCGTTTAGTATTCCTGTTGACATGTTTTAGAAAGGCCATTTCCGTCCCGAGAATCTGTTGAAATTCATCAGGGATCTGGATATTGAAGGTTGGATCTAGGGATTGTAGTCGACTTCGATGACACCACCTATACAGCCGCTGTCACCATGAGTATCTGCCAGATGAGATGTTGTTTGGCACACTGTTGCTGGTGTCCTTAAAGTTGGATGTCTTCGATAAGGATGAGCGCTGCCAGTAGATCAGCGCGCAACCACAGACATGGAAAAAAATGAATAATAAAGAAGATGCCAACACTAACCTTCGTGGTACTTGATTTGGCGCCAGAGATGTTCTGGATTGGCCTCTGTCAGAATTCTATTCACGTCGTTGCAGAACTAAGGTATCTACAGTTTGTAATCGTATGACTATGCCGAGCAACACGTGATTGGGAGTAAGAGGGAACGATTTCTTGACAGCCTCATACCTCACTAAGCAAGAAAAGGGAACGAAATGCGATGTAACGCTCAAGCATGCTCCCACGCAGTGATCACCTGTCATGAACCCAATCATTTCAGTGGGGGATGTCTCGACGAGCGTTTCCTTCACTTGGAATCAGTTGAAACCATGAATAGGCTAGCCAATGCTAGGACCTTGATACTCAGTAGGTTTTCCAGTGTCCATTGGTTCAAAGTCATCAAGAGCTCATCTTGATTCCAGGTGGTATCCTACTTTTCTTGGTCCCATTCTTGGGAGTGAACTGCTGGAATAATTGTCCAAAAGAATCAACGGGGTCTAGGAGCAGGAGCTAATATTGTCGGCGTGGTAGCCGTTGCAACTGCCATGATTGTGGTATTGCTTTCCACCTTGTAAGTGCGGATTCAAATATTGATAAGAGTCGCCATTAAGATAATTGTGAAATCCAGCGTCGAGTTCATGTCCATGATTTGGGTCAAGCTCATTTGGCTTGGTAGCTAGCCCAATTTTACATTTTAACAAGAAACTAATGCGTAATAGGTGCTCTTAGGATATTTTGGCTTATCAATGGGATCCTTGCTATCATCTTTGATCCATGCTGCAACGGAATGCCGCCATCGGGGTCAAATGGGGCCGTTTTTGTATTTGTGTTGTCCATCCCCACCTCCATCTTTCGTAAGCACGATCCTTAAGCTGCATTGCCATCCTGACATTTCTCTTGGTCATACCAGTCGGCATCTATTTGGTCATCGTTCTTAGACTAACCCTTCGCGCAAGGAGACTTGGCCACCAACTTTGTCCATCCACTGTCCGGGATGCAAATTTCCATGTTACTCAACCTCGACCTACACCAATAAATCAGCATCAATTGAACACTCGAATTTGACAACTGGTCGAAGTATCTTGACGTGGCGTCTGACGAATGGTTCTCTGAAGGTACCATCCGAGCCTTTATATATATTGTTTGGCTCTGAAAAGGTTGTAACCAGTTCGGGTTGCGATATTGCTATTGTCGATGGCACTGGTCTCTGGCTGATAATTTACAAGGTTCTGTGTGTGTGTTGACATTTGGGGGACTTGTTGTCTTGGTATCTTCGAAAACTAGCACCCTAGTGTCATATTGTTGGACTGTTGCATTCGGAGCGTGCAATAACCCAACAGTAGAACGCCACGGTGCTAGTTTCGTCTCAGCGTTCGACCTCTGCTGGATGGTTTCAGTTATGAGGCATGGATTTCATTTTTCATTCTGCAGCTGCGAAGCGCGAAGGATTGCTCACGGCCAAATGGTAGCAGCCATGTCGTCCCCAATGGAACCGTTGGTCTTGAGTGCATTCTGCGTGTCTCGAGTACACATGTACCTTGCTTGCACGGCATTTCTAGCGCCTTCTTTTTTTGAAGTCTACTGCTACAAGAAAATCGTAAAGAACGGCGTCGTTGGCTATCCCGACGAATGGTTTCCATCTGTCTTAGCAAGGCAAGTTCTTCGTCTATGCTTCATGAATCTGACATGTTGAAAGCAGTAACATCCAACGACAGCATAAGGGACTGGTGTCCTGAGCGTAACATCTTCCAAATACTAATTGCCCTGAGGTATGGTCCATTCGCCCTTGTCTCTCCAATCTGTCAGTGAAGTTGAAATTTACCTCAAGGTCCACGTATCACACTTGTTTATCTCCAATGTCACTTAATACACTCACCTTCCGCTAGCATACCATCGGCGCCATCAGGACACTGTCGTGCGGTGGCTGGGTCTATATCACCTCCAATGATGATCACGACGCGCATGATTTCCTCATGCTGGTCTATGGATGATCGGCGGGATAATGTGCACCCCCGAAGCTTTGAGCAAGTGCGAGGAAAACAATGGAAAAGGGAGTTGGATATGCGTGTTTGTGAGCCTTTTTTGCACCCTCATCATTTGTGCTGACGAAGACATAGACGTCCCTGTTAAGGTATGCCAATCACTCAAACAATCTAGGTGCGTGTAGTATACTTCATTGTTACGCAGCAGTGCTTTGCTGGTAGGTCAGCGAAGCAGTGTGAACATGGTTCTTTGTGTTGCGTTTCATGTTTATTAACGCTACGCTTTGCGCGAGTTTCTCGGAAGTTCCATGTTCTGGTGACGGTCGATCAGCTTGCTCGCTTGATTTGAGAGCCAGAACCCGATCTCGAGAGCTACGAGATAGAAATCACCAAGGAAGTCACCGAGCGCGAGCACTGGAGCAATCGGTGAGAACAGTGTTCACTCGATTGATGGCAAAGTCAAACAAGTTCTTG
This sequence comes from Porpolomopsis calyptriformis, assembly GCA_951640195.1. Lineage (NCBI taxonomy): Eukaryota > Fungi > Basidiomycota > Agaricomycetes > Agaricales > Hygrophoraceae > Porpolomopsis > Porpolomopsis calyptriformis. The sequence goes on from OX621163.1 coordinate 3,013,117, forward strand.
CAGAAACTTCCGTTCCAACTCAATATTGTACATCGACGGTGGTGATAGAAATGGTCAGCGCGGTAGTCCGTCCATAGAGAAACGAATACAAGAAAACTTGGCCTTGTGAATTGAGGACCTATAGAATGCTGAAGCTCCTTCGATTGACGAAACTCAGTCCTCCATCGCAAGCCAAGCGGCAACTACATGAGTTTCCTGGTCAACGGTTAGTGTCTCGAGTTGCGGGCAAGCTTGAATGATTGCACGAGCGAGACGCAACCGCGAGGCCCTGCCGTGTAAATAATAATACACCTTTACCAGACGCAATGCGGGGAAGTGTGAGAGCCAGTTTGGGAAAACTGGTATCCGCTCGGCTTTCAATGGGCCAGAGACGAACCTTGCACCGATTGTCAAGCCAACGACGCGATCTAATGAACGCTCAATCTTGGCCTCATCATTGACATCCACACGAGGCCATGCAAGGAGAACGTCATCATCGTAATTAAAATCGAGGGATAGTTCAATCTTGTTAGGAAGACGCTCCACGCATTCCAACACGTTGTTCATCAAAATGGGGTCGAACGGGGTGAGACAGTTACACCTAAATTGATTGAGAGAGATCTCACGAAGATAAGGGAATGCAGTGACATCTTCCAGAATGTGTACGATGGATTGGTAGCATGAAGTCAGTTTGGTAAGTCGGGGAAGAACAAGTTTCGAGTGTCGACGGTTGTCTTGAAATAAACCCTGACACTGGAGAGAAGTGATGTTTTGATGGCGAGCAAGAAAGGTGGCGACAGAAGAGAATCGGAGTTGATGGGAATAGTCCCAGATAGCAAATTCAGAGAGGGTGGTGGAACGGATAACTGGAAGGAAGTCATCCCAGGGGAAAGATGTTGGATGCTCGTTTTGAAGCAGAAGAGCATTGATAGGGGAGGCATTGATGAGTTTGGCGATCCATCGGAGAAATGAGCAATTGAAATTTGAGAGTGAAGTTATCGAAAGACGTGACAACTTGGATGTGTCCGGCAAGTCAATGTCCTGAATGGCTTTCTTGGCTGTGTTTTTTTCGCAGCCTGTGCCACAGTGATGCCATGAAACCTGAAGAGGGTTTCAACCAGCGAATATCTTGCTCTTTCACACAAGTAATCGACTGTGAAGGGCCTCGAAGAAAGAACCTTCATCTGGAAGCATATCCTCCAGGCGAAGGAAGGCAGCCGACACAGATGATAATTTGAGCACTAAACGTTCCAGACCGCGGAGTTGATGGCAGTTATACACACAATCGCAGAGAAATGGAGTGGAGGTGAACAAGATGGAGATCCTGAGAAAGGGTAGGATATGACAAGTTGGACTATGGTGACTTGTACTGAAATGGATTATAGGCGTGTTTGAGTTAGGTAGACCGCAGCGAGAGAGGAAGCAGGATGTCGCGATGATATTCAGGTGTCTGCAAGACTTGGCCAGAACGAATAGATCTGCTATCCCCAGGTTCTCGAATATTCGGAAAAGAAGTTCGTTGGGGAGCTTTAGGAGCATGCTCATCGCCCGCTTTGGTACAGAAACGAACGTTAGTTATCCTTGTCATACAAGTGCAGGTCACTCACGCTTCGGCAGCGACAGAGCAGGCCGGCACATGCCGATCACTCATTCCTCTCGACATTACCATTCTCCGTCAGTATCCCGCATGAACGAGCGATTCTAACCTGGAACCATGGAGGTTTGCCGAATGAACTCGCCAACTCATCCGAGCTTCTAGACTGCCTCCCGCAGTGAAGGACTTGAATCAGTAACTGTGCGGTATATTTTACTGTGAAAAATGCATTCGAAGCTATCTTAGCTTGAGTCTCTCACTTCCCATCTGAATGTCTCCAAATCATTAAAGGAGCCATCGGAAAGGAGCCATCGGAGCCTGTTTGAAGCAGATCAGATAATCTGTCCCTTCTGTCATGAGTCAGTACGACTCTGTCACTTATGGCCACCAACTTCGACCTTCAATACCCGGACGGTGATATCGTCCTTGTCATCGCAGAGCGTCGATATGTAGTCCACAAATCCATCCTCGGCGCCCATTGCGGTGTCTTTGCCGACATGTTCACGATACCGACGCCGGTTGGGGAAGAAATCCCGGTTGTTCAGATTCACGACGAACAGGAGCCGTTTACCTTGTTCTTATGCGCGTTGTACGGTCAAAGGTGCTTTCTCCCATCGTATTTATCAGTCTTTCATATTGACCTTTGAGCTCTTAGTCTTGAGCCGCATCTTCCAAAGGGCGGTCAGAGTAACGTGGCCCTGATCTCCGCAGTCATCGATCTGGCCGATAAATACAATGTTTCGCAACCCGACATGCGCAGTCTGCTTATCCCGTTCATCCAACGCGATTGGCCAAAGACCCTCGTCGCCTGGGACGAAAACGAAGCTTATATCGAAAAGTTACGAGCAGAGCTCCGCAAGGCTAACAAACCAGACACTGTGGACGACTTGCTTCCAGAGCCAGCCTGTGTGATCCGCTTCGCCCACGTCTACAAAGAGAGCGAGAAGCGTATTCAGCTCATCCCAAAGTTCCTCCCCGCTGCGTTTTACCATCTTGCGCGTATACCTTCCTGGGCAGACTCGGATAATGGGGTGCCGTGTTCCCCTGCTTTCAAAGAGGGCTTCCGAAGCGCGAAGCGTTCGTTACTCTCCCACCAAGACTGGTTGTGTCTCCACGAGGGACTTGACAGTCTCCGATGTCGGGTGGCTGAGATCGCGTTTGTCGAGTTCCGGAAGGAAGCGAAGAGATTTGAAGGGGCTTCGGACAAGGAGCAGGAGGCGATGATCGGTTGGTGGCAGGATGTTGCGGTGGAGAAGCTGGTGGGTTGTCATAGCCGGGATCCACTTCGCGAGTTGAAGGTGTTTATGGATGCGCTGGGGGAAGGCAAGACGGGTGAAGTGAAATTACGTGCGATTCGCAGGGCAACTGGCACACAGTACAGAAGGGCGATTGTGAAATTTCTGGAAGGGGAGAGGCAGAACCTTTGGGAGTCGCTTTCGTCTTATTTTAGTCTTTGGCGTTTCTTTTAGAATTTAGCCGATCTGAGATTCACTGCGGAAACGAAAAAATATTTTCTCGAAACACACTCTCAAAAAAAACCACGTCTCATTACATTCAGAAACGGTTGTGAACGAAAATATAAAGGCACGCGGAAAGCTCAAGGCAGAGGATTGAGGCAAGCCAACATAGATGCCACTTAGTGGATGCAATCAAGTACCGGTAAATGTCGGATGAGTAAAAGATGGATGGGGTGAGAAACGGTAATGAAAACAATGAACGAAACCAGGCTTTGGTGGAAGAACGGCCAAATACAATGCAGAGGTATCGGCGCGGACTCTAAAACATAGTTACTCAGTAGTGAAATAGGCCTGCTGAGCACTGGTAGTGTTGTCGGCCTGTGGACATAGTTATGCTCAGACATCGAACATCCCGACTGTCTTTCACATACCCAATCATGAAGAAGGCCGAGGATAAGAGCTAGGCCTTCAAACTGTGGGCCAATAGCATATTCGTTTGAAGAAGAGACGTGTCCTTTGTCATCGTCCCTCTTCTCGTAAACAAAGAACACCCACTGTTCTCCGCTTGTGATGCAACCTCGCATTACTGGTAAACTTGGAAACGATAAAGAATAAAGAATGAGACTATGAACACGAGGGACAAGGAAAGATTGTACTTATGCTGTTTACAATGTGATACGGCGGCAACGACAGCTTGGGGTAAAGCCGCTCGCACGTTGTCTCGCTTTGCTTCAAAAATGTTTGATGTGACGATTCCCTTGATTTCGTCCGTATTGGCGAGTATCCCGGTAGGATCGGCGAGCAGAAATTCTGAAGGAGAAGGGTCAATACTCCGCGTCCTGAGCGACAATCCAATCCCCACCGGTGTACTTCTCAGGTAGCTTTGTCAATAGAAAATCGACAACACCGCCGAAGGAACGGTTCCCAGGAAAAATGGTGTTTGCGATGGGAAACTCGGGGATGATGTTGACGTCCATGTGATTAGTCGACATGGATGATGCAACGCGGAGCAGTATGAGATTGATCAGCACACGGCATCCAGCCTCTGTCTGTGAAAGCGGCAATGAGTAGAACGACAGGAACTGTGCACATTCACTCACAACAACAGAAACATGGCGTCGGACCAAGCTAATCAGCTGTTTCAAGACCTCCATCGTGAGCGCCTTGCCGTCCACCTCAGCAGACCCTAGCTCCTCCACCAACCGTCTTGTTCCTGGAACCAGGAAGAGTGGACCTGTCTTGATGCCTATCTGGATTAGGGTGATAGCATCCACTTTGGAGAAAGAGACGTGCTGGGAGAAATCATCGGTTAAGTCCCAACTACTGAACATCCCAGATGTTGTTGCACACCTTGATCGCCTCAAGCTTTGTGCGAAATTCTTCAAGGGCACTGAGAAGGCCGGATGGAAGATCTTCGTCTTCATCATCCAGACTGCTTTGAAATTGGTTAAGGGCTTGCAGTAGGGAGTTCGCATCCCCGTCAGTGAGAGCGGATATCTTTCTCTTCTTTTGAGGCATTTGTTCCCACGGTCGGTGAAAGGTATGACTAGAGAGCGGTGAGAGCGAAGTGGGAGGAAAGACAATGAATAGGATTCACTATTCATTGTCTTTCCTCTGAACCACATCCATTTCGACGGTCGAGCTAGCTAATACATCCAGTACAGAAGAGCTGACCTAGCTACCACATTCGACAACTACCGAGAGGGTCAGGCTATTTTTTCGTTTCCGCAGTGATTGAAGGTCGCTTGAAAAAACATTTCGTCGTAGCGAATGTCGACCGACGCAAGGACGGGACCTCCACCGAAGCGTGTTAAACTCAATGACACGCCCGGAAATGCACCAAGGTTTCTTAGTGTGGGAGACATCCGTGCCAGTCTCCGAATACAAGACCAGCATCAGTTAACGGACGGTACGTTCAACACAATGCTCGAATCTTCTTCCTTTCTGAACGTTCACCAGCATTGACGGCTTTGCGCAATCAACTGACGATTAAGTTGGGTGAATCCCCGGTCTCACCCCAGGACGATCGTTTACTCTTAGCGCAACACTGGTTGGAGTCGGTTCCCGGAGCTCACGACCTTTTTGACATTTGGGAAAACCAGAGTCAGGTCAGTCATACCGCCCGATCATGGGAAAAATAAGGCCATTAATCCACGTCTAGCGTCATACATCTCTTGCGGTAGCCATCATCTCAGTCTTGTCCGCCCTGTTGACATTGCTTTCGTCCCATTATACGTTCCAATCCTTCGGTCATCCCATACTCAAAACCTTGCTGTCCCCACCATGGATCCGCCGGTTGAACTCTTATCTCGGGGGCTCCCACACCGAGCTGATTCTTGTAACACTCAAACTCTTCAACAGCATGTCTGCATTTGCAAGCGGGAGCGAGCGTAAAATGATTCTGGAATCGTTTGCATGGGAGGCCAAGGTGCACCTCATCCGTCCAGATCATGCTTTCTGCTTTTTTTACTTCCATCTCTCAGTCTCATCCAAAACTGCTGCACATGCGGCGAAAAGGAAAGAATGAAAATGTCATGAGTGGCCTAGCCCGCCCAGGTCAACGCTTATACATTTTCGGTGAAAGTTTTTTACTCATCCTAGACAGACATCAGGACCTTGTACCTTCTCTTCATCCTCTCTTTTGTCGACGTCGACAGTTCCACTTCTATCAAGGCAACATTCATAGAGCGGCACCGTGATGTATTCCTCTCAATTTTCAAAGGCCTCATCCAGGACTCGTACCCTGTCGTCCGCAAAGTCCTCGAAGTTTGCTGGGCTGGCATTTGGTCCGACTCGAAGCTGAAACGGACACTTAAAATAGGCTTATTCAACGAGTCAACCCTCATTCATGTTTGTTCCCCCAATTATCTTCCCCCACTGTTTCTCAAACGTTTATCCTCTAGATCATCAAACTATACGATCGTGGTGGACAGGAGGGTACGGACCCCGACCACATTCCAGCGGATCTGGTGCATCATTTTCTGCTCGCTCTATGTACGCATCCTGGCACGGGTGTATGTTTTAAAGATCGCGGATGGTATCTCCGGGACTCAGAGGCTGATAACGAAGCCGCGGACGCAGGGGAGTCAAAATTCCAAAGAGGAGGAAGGATTCACAACAAGATTTTAGCAAACCTTTTAAAAACCTTGAAGGTCAACGAAGATCTGCGGCAGCAAGAGTTGGCCCTGAAAATATTGTCAGCGTGTCCGGAACTCGTTTCTGGGTGAGTCGGCCTTTCTCCGATACCCACACTTCTCGATAAGTCGTGTTCGATAGATACTGGACCGGGGCAGCCTTAATACTAGAGCCTCGGTTATCATCAAAATGGATTACAAACATCTCATTCTTTGGGACTATCATCTCACTTCCCGTGCCATTGTCCTCGTTCTTCCTCCCAAATCACACCGTATATCACCCTACTCCACCACCACTGACCAACATCATCGAAAACATTCTTCCGTCTATCAACACCAAAATTCACTTGTCCAAAGGCCTACAGTCACCATCGCCTCTTGTGCAACACTGCACGGCCCTCGCCCTCGTAAAATGCCTTCTCAAGTACGAAAATGTGATACGTATATTCCAAGAAGTCGTACAAGCCCTTGAAGAAGACGAGGATGATGGGCAGTGGTGCAAAAGACGGAAGGAAATTATAGCGGAGGTGCGTAAGCGGGTACCCGATTTCCAGGTGATCGTAGGGTTTGTGCAGCAGAGGGCCCACGATGGTTCTTCTGTTTTAAATCCTTCTCTTCCAAAAGCCAATGCGGTCAAGACAGCATTATTAGCTGAGAGCGCGCAACGTTTGTTGTGGCTTTATCGTCGGTGCCTGCCTTCAATAGTGGCCGAAACACGCTTTGACCTCGGGAAGCTACTCCAACACTTTTCGGATGCCCAGGTGAAAGACAACAGTGAGCTGATGGATGCCCCTACTAGGCTCCATACTATCAGACAGCTCCACGTTCTAAGACTATTGAAAGAGAGTGATGAATTCCTATGGTCTGGAAAGCCGCGTAGGAAAATTCACTCCTGGACGGTCACTCAATTGTACTGAACAGAGGGTCTCTCGTTACAGCGTCATCGCCTCACAGCTATCTTTACATTCTTCTCACGTCTTACATCTCTACCGATATTCCGGCAACACGTTTGGCTCTCAAGGCTTTTATTTGCAGCATCCTTTCCACAAGCATCATGTTCCAGGAGAATGCGGATGAGCCATATCTTTGGCTCGCATCCCTCCCAACCACACAGCGTGCCGCAGATGCGAAGGCGCCAGACGGAGCCATGCTCACGAATGAAGGCGAGAGTGTTATCACCTTTTTGGACGACTGTGTACAGCGCTGCCTCAAGACGCCGTACCGCTATGTCGACGATATGAGTGCCCTGTGGAACAGTGAATCAGATCACGCATCGGACGATGGAGACCTTCCTGTGGAAGGCCCGAACGCGTATCTTAGTCCCCTTCTCATGACAGTTATCGAACAACTTGGTGCCAAAGTGACAAATAAACTTTTGACTCCGTCGGATATCCTCGCGTTAGCAACCTTCATTCGCAAATTGGTTTTTAGTCTGTCGACCATGCAGCAAAACCTGAAGTTCTTGCGTGCTTTTGTCGGAAAGCTTGATGCCTGTCTGCATTCCGATCGGCTAGCGTTCCCATACCCGGTCGTTGCTGCCGCCATTCGACGCGAGGTCTCCATCGTTCGATTTTGTCTTGGAGATGTAGGGAACTCTCTTGTTCCTCGGCATGGGGGGAATACACGTCAAGCTTTCATAACCTTTTTGGATCAAATCGAGGCATGGCCCATACGTGAGTCCCGTTTCTCCCCCCCCTTTCTCTCTCCGAGATTCTCTTCTCATCCTCAGGGGCCATTTAGCGGAAACAAAACCCGCATGGGTTGTCTCTGCCTTTCGGATCGTAGACTGGTTGCGGTTGGTGGGCCATTCGGTGTCCCCGGCGGAGCTGAGCAGGCTAGCGGCAGTTGTCGAAAGCTATCATAAACCAGCTCTCAAAGATCTCTGTGAAAGCCTTCATCCTTCCCATGCCCTCCTCTGGGAGGGACTGAATGTTTCAACTCGATTGTCGCAATTACGCCTTGAGTAAGTGAAACATGATTGTCTCTTACTTACCCCTACTGAGAGTTTTGGAAGGCTTAGCTTCGAATGGCTGTTTGTCCATTCTCCTCCGATAGAGGATGCGGCCTGTCGGGACATCTTGGTTGAGCTATTATTTGCAAACGCTGCATCGAGGGTCCAAGTGAAACGAGCCCTGTGCCTCGTCATTCACCATCTGTCATTCTCCAAGGGCCAAGATATGCACTCCAGAAATTTGTTTTTCCTGTTGGGTTCCATTATGAAAAGAGCGGAATCTTTACTTTCATCGGTCGACGTGGACAGCTTGAAGGAATACATTTTTCTTCACTCGCAGGTTATCACAGGTGTTGCTTTCTCCGAGGGTTTGTCAGATGTAACTGTTGAGGGTAAATTGCCTCCTTTCTGCTCAAGTGCTTTTCAGTTTTCTAATGGGCGAGATCAGGCTTGGCTTGCTTCGTCGAGAGCACCTTGGACTCTGCCCGTGCGATCGATCGGAGGTTCGTTTCTCACATATCGGCACACTGGTTGGACGTGTTGAAAATCAACTTCGAATCCGGTCTCACGGATCAGGCGAGTATTGAGGCTGTCTGCAGCCGGACTGAAATTGACCCAAATAACTGTTAGGTGGCTCTCATCAAACTCTGGGTGAAATATCTTGAAGCAGACGACATGTTTGGCCTTTTGGACCTTTTTAGCACCGAGGTCGATGTCTCAAATCCCCTTGCCGTAAAGCTTTTGATGATCATTCTGCATTCCTTGCGACGGGCGATGTCGTTTGAATCACGGTTTAAAGTCGCTCTGCAGATGCGTTTGAAGCAACTGCTCGACCTGCGTCCCCTGCTCGGATATGATCCAACCCTCGAAGACATGATAGCGGCCGCAATAACTGCCTGCTTGCCGGTCGGCCACACCGGGTTTTCACAGGATGATTCGGATCCCTCTCGTTTGATTTCTCGGTGTGCTCTCGCGGGAACGCCGTGGTTTCACCCTTTCGAGGTCGTCGTGGAAGAAGATCAGTTCTACTCATTTCTAATCCAGGAATCCTGGTCGACTTCCTCTGTTCAGATTATATCTGGCCTGCTTTACAAACTACCCTTTTGCAAAAGTGTCTTCCATCGGTGGCTGGGAACAGAAACTTGTATAAGCCGGTCTACAACCGATCTTGCCTGCGTTTTCTTTGCGTTTCTGGACTCGTCGCTCGTCCAAGGTGGCGAGACTATCGACCTGGAGAGCGAGAGGTTAGCGGCTCTAGTTTCGCGACTTTTTGCGAGCACTGTGGACTCTGGGACCCCTTCAAAGTTGCGGACGATATGTGCTTCGTGCATAGTTTTAATGACTACTTTGATGCCTTCCAAGCGATCTGAGCTCTTTGCTTTCCTCGAGTCGAAGGTTCAACAGTTGCCGGTCAGCAGTCTCACTCCACAAGTTCTGGTCATGGGCAATCAATTACATTCCGTCGTGCAAGCGAATAACTTGATCTCCAGTCTCGTCGATCATGGATTGCAATGGTCTGTGCGACACCTATCCGATGGCGACGACGATGACGATAATACTCAAGATATTTTCGACGAGCTCAGTGCGTCTGTTAGACTTGTTTGTAAACGAAAACTGAACCAGCAGCATCCACAGTTGCCTTGGTGGCTTGTGCTCCTAATATCAAATCCCACCTCGCCGACACCTTTCTCACTGCAGCGGTCAAGAACGGCTTGTCTAATACGACCGTCCTAAACCTTTTAAACATTTTAATGAAAGCTGCCCCCCTAAAGGTAAGTTTCTCCATTTCGTTCGAGCTCAGCCTTACTGGATGGTTTCCCCTCAGCCCCTGATTATCAACCGTCACCTACAAAGCATCTTGCAACACCCCAAATTCTTCAAAGTTTGCGAAATCGCTGAACCCGGAACGTCCACTTCCAGGGATGCCATAGTTCAACTTGTCCACGTTTTGTTTAACATCCATCCAACCAACACTTGTCACCCAACACACGTTGAGCCGCTGGTTCACATCTATGGAGGAACTACCTCAGTGTCGGATCGTAAACTACTGTCGATCTTCCAGCTCTTTGAGCGTCAGCGGAAGACCTCTGTAGCTTCCTTAGTCTCTTCCTGGTCCCCTTCCAACGTCTCCTCCTCAAATGTCCTCGACGCAGTACTCAATCTCGATTCTGCCAAGGTTCTAAGGACTTGTCTTCTCTTCCCAAAGTGGCGGCGTTTTTCGTACTCGGTTCAAGAGAAGGAAGATAATGCACTCGATCTGCAATTGTACGACCCTATCTTTTTGATCCTTCTTTTTGCTCGTGTGCTCTCGGAGAGTCTGCCTACATCCGCCCTCTCATGGGTTGAGCTGTTCAGAACTCACATCGTCTGTCTGCTCATTCGGTGCATGTCATCCAAAGATGTCTATATCCGTGAACTCGCGTTGTCCCAAATTGTGGCTCTTTGGAAGTGTCTTGAGGTTGGTCGTCTTTTCTGCCACTTGAATGATTTCGTTTACCATCTTCAACTACGGCAGACCGTGGATATGCAGGAAAAACCTCATGTAATTTACATCTTGAACCTCCTCAAGGATACCCTTCCGCCTCCGTCAGAGGAAGAACCACCATTACGATTACCATCGTATTCGTCTCTCATCCTCCTCCACGCTCTGCGAGGGGTTTTCTATCCCTCCAATTTCATCTACCCCTTGACTGCAAACTTTCTGCTGCAGCGACCGCAGCTCGATGCGAGTGACGTCCCGATGTTGTACGCCATGCTGTACAGCAGTTCGAATGATTGGAGAAAGGAAAGGGGGTGGATTATCAGGTTTTTATCAGACGGTATGGTTGGTTCCGATGATTGGAGGGTGCTCAAGAGACGCCATACATGGGACCTCCTTGCCAGCCTTTTCCAAAGCTCGGAGAAAGATCAAAGTTTACGGAACGGTATACTGGAGGTGTGTGTTTTCACTTTTCCCCTGTTGCATGTTATTCACATTGATTTTTCCAGGTGCTCGCGAATCTGACATGTAATTGCCAAGCTACAATGTCCTTGGTTCTCAAGTCTGGGCTTCTGGTCTGGATAGAGATGCAATTGATGAACAACGTTTGCGGGAACGAAGGCCTGGCATGGCTCAAGATTCTCCAGAACGTCATCACCACTGTCGATCGGATCAGACTTGAATCTGTCGCTAACGGCGAATGGCGGGCGGTCATATCTAGATGTTTGTCTCTTCTGCTCAATCACTACCGTTCGTGTGCGTACCTTATCCGTATAATTTAGTCGAACTTTAACATTTTTTCCCCTGTTCATTAGCGTACATGCCGTCTATTCTTGGGTTGGCAGCTCCCATCATTTGGCAGCTAAGTCTGTTACCTGGCGTAGCGACATCTCACCTCCCATCACTCGTCGTGGAGGCCTTCGATCATCTCAAGCGATTGGAAGATTCGGCGGATATCCACACCAAGGGGAATGCATGCCAGCCGTGTAGCGTCCTGGTAGCACTACATGCCGCGCATGGTTTGCATGAGCATGTCGCATTCGATGATCCCTTACAGTTGTGGGGAGTATCTGTGGAGGCACTTTGGCGAGCAGTGATGAATCTTGAAGTGAAACATTCTGCCTGGGAAGGATTGACATGCAGACTGCTGGTGTGGCGGATGAACGTGGGGGAAGCAGGTAGTTTCGTCGGAGAATGGGCACGGAAAGAGGTGGTGCGAAATCTATGTGTGGGTCAATTGAGTAGAGGTGCATGATGACATGGTTTGGTAGCGATCAGGTTGTCTATGTGGAAGTATATCATCGAAAAAAAAAAGAGACTATGATCAGAGCTTCGGGTGTATTTGAGGGGGTACGTTTCCGACAAGGATGTTGAATAGGAGTGTTCCAAGTCGTTCCGGGACTTGCTGTGGGACCTGCCAGAGACATGTTCAGTTTGCTGGGGTCTCGTTGACAAAGAGATACTGTGCGTACCATGTGGCCCACATTCCTGAATTTTGTAATGGAGGCATAACGCCGCCCTGATTTAGGGTCGATCAAAGCGTCATGAACTTTTCGTGAACTAAAGGAAACATCCACGTGTAAAGATGAGCGCGTGGAGTGACCGACTGAACATACACGATATCGTTGATTTCTCCAAAGACGATGTGCACGGGCATCTGGGCACACGCTAAATTTAGATCGGCGACAGGCTTTGTTGGACCGTCGACATCCCTATACATAGCCTGAAGACCACCCTCATGAGCTCCGTGGGACGGACGATGGAGGATTACTGTACTTACGGCTTCCTGGTCGCGCGTGCAAGCGAGCGAGACACCATTATACGGAACTTCGGGGAAATATGAGCCGGGATGCGGGCGAAGAGCGTACTTCTGTCACGAGATTGTGGGTAAGCTTCGCCCATGAGCCAGCCATTGTATCTTTTTTTTTCCCCGCGGAGATGATGGGGATGGAGAAGAAGAAAAAGAAAGACGTACGACGTAAAGCTTGAGAATTTGGGGATGCCACCTTGAGGTGCGGTTTCTCGTCTTGAGTGCGGCTAGAGCGTGCTCGCGGTCGGGCCATACGTCGCGCCGTTCGTAAGCTTTTTTCAGCAGGACTCGACGTAGGTCGTAGAAGTACTGCGGCCCTCCTGGGCTGAGCATGGGTTCGATCAGGATGAGGGATGTAAACGGTAGGGCGGGTTGAAGTTGTGAAAGGATGGTTCTGGCGTTATCAGTTGGTAAGCAATCACAGAGAAAAACAGAGTTTTTGGACACTCACATTGCTACGCCTCCTAATGAGTGACCTATGCCCAAAAGGTTCCGGGTTTTGAAGTCAACACGCGCTCCGCGCTCGGGCCCAGCCAGGAGGAAATGATGGACGCCTTGAGCGTACTTTTCACATGTGACTACTCGTTTTCGATCAACAGAATGATAAAGCGGAACGGATGAAAAGACGGACAGTTGTAAAGGAATTCGGGCTGTTGTAATGCCTTCTCGTTGAGTTGGGCAGACTCGCCATGATTGGGGCAGTCGACTACCCAAGCTTCACGTATCTTGACTGCGCTGCCGTCTACTGCAGCTAGACTGAAGAGTCGTTCGACCGTCGGCTCCCAAGTTTCCTTGTGAAAGCTGGTGGCGTGAAGGAGAATCAAAGTGAGAGCGTGGGGATCGTCAATGAATGCCTCAAACTGAGGCAGCCAATATCGTTTGGCGGTGATGTAGAGCGAATATCCAGGCTCGCGGTCAGGCTCGAGGATCACCGACTGCTCCAACATGATAATCCCGTCGTACGAGACATTCGTGAGTAATAAACGGGGAGGTAGCTGACTTCCATACCGAGTTTAGTGCCGAAATTCCATCCGACTTAGATAACCGGATAAGCTCAGATCTGATTAGCCTCTGTTCAATTATTGGCTAACATGTAGTTCTCCCCCCCTTCCGTTTCAAGTCTTTCCACTTTCCCTAAAACTTCTTTCTCTAAACCTTTCAAATATTCATCCATAGCCCCGATGAGATAGGGCATGCCAGTGCTGAGAATGCGAACCGCAAGAAGCCCAGCATTTGTGGCATTATTGATCGCAACAGTTGCAACCGGAATTCCTCGCTTTTAGCCGGTTAACACTCTGAGGGGGGGGAAAAAGATGAATGAATGAATGAAACCTACAGGCATTTGCACGATACTATGCAACGAGTCGACGCCGTCCAATGTGCTCCCTTTGACCGGCACACCAATGACTGGCAACGGTGTCATGGCCGCCACCATGCCGGGTAGATGAGCGGCACCACCCGCGCCAGCGATGACCGTCCTCAGCCCTCTGGGAGCTGCGGAACGTGCATACTCGAACAGCCTGTCAGGTGTACGGTGTGCAGAGACGATCGTCAGCTCGTACGGGACCTCGAATCTATCGAGGATACGGGCAGCAGGGAGCATCACAGACAAGTCAGAGTCAGATCCCATTATAATGCCTACCAATGGGTACTGGTGGGATCTCGCAAAACCTGGGGTCGGGGGGGATGGAGCATAAAGATCAGTCTCCTTTATGGAGCTTGAAGGAAGCGCTTGGAGGAGAGGGCGCAAACGTTGCCGGAGTTGAGCGTCGGAATCGGCGACGATGGTGATATGGCCCATTTTGCGGCCCTTGCGACACTCGGACTTGCCGTACAGGTGGACGGTAGCCCCAGTGATAGTTAGTGCGACCTCCGCCACGTTTGTGAGTTCTGTCATGGAAGAGGAAGTACCAATAAGATTGAGCATGGCTGCCGAATGAACTTTGAGAGCGGTCGAGCCAAGCGGTAGAGACAGGATTGCGCGGAGATGATTTTCGTATTGAGAAGTTTCGCATGCCTCGATAGTGTAATGGCCCGAGTTATGTGGTCTCGGCGCTACTTCATTCACGTATAGGGTTCCTAACCGAGAGAGCGTTCAGAAATAAGGTCAGGACAAGAATTCGAAAAAAGGTGCTTACCATCCTCCATGACGAACATTTCGACACCAAAGACACCGGCACCTTCAAACCCTCGAATGGCATTCTCCGCGGTCGCTTGAGCCCGGGCGCATAAGGAAGCATCACGACTCCGCAGAGGCACAAAAACCAGATGACATATACTATCCTTGTGGACGGTTTCGACCGCAGGATATGATTGAATGCTTCCTGATTCCGACCGAACAACGATCACTGAGACTTCTTTCTGAAATGGCACCCATTTCTCTGCATACTTCGGCTGATCACCAAACGCCGCAACTGCCTCTGCATCTTGACCCAGCTCGCGAAAGACAAAGTTCCCTCGGCCGTCATACGCCAAAGTCCGGCTTTTCAGCATCAAAGGCAATCCAAGTTCAAGCGCAGCATCCTCTATCGATTCCTCGGTGGACTCCACTAATCGGAAGGGGGCGACGGGAGATCCATGCGAACGTAAATGCACCTTTTGTACAAACTTGTCTTGGATGATTCTGATCGTGGATGGGCTCGGATGGACCACCACATTATGCGTATCCTGTACCTCTTGGAGCGCTTCAACATTCACATGTTCGATTTCGACGGACAACACGTCCACCCTCGACGCCAGGTCGCGAATCTTGTCCGGATCGGTAAACGACCCGTCGACGTGGGACGAGTGGGAGACGATCTGCTTCGCTGGGCCGTCCGACCCCGTATCCAGGATCACGACCTTGACGTTTAACAGAGAGGCAGAGGCGGCCAGCATGCGGCCGAGTTGGCCACCGCCTGGAAAGGAAGAAAATGAACGCGGTTTAGAACATCAGAAATCAGTCGAGGGATCTAAGGATCACATAAATATCATGAGGGGTTATCAGAAAAGCCAAGGTCGCGCTCACGCCCACCCAAGATTCCAACGACTTTACCGTTCATGCTGGTTTTCGAATAGATTTGATAAATTACATAACGTTACGATTTACAGTCTAAAACGACGGAAATTTCTAATCGTCCGCACCCTCCCAGACAACTTCAGCAGAACTCGACCGTTTGTATGTCGAAACTTTCAACGCTCTATGATCCTTCCACCCAGCCCAAACACTAAGCAACAGCCCTAGCGAGCATGCAGCGATCGTAACGTAGAGGCTATCAACATAACACGCTCGTCCCTGCAGACACTGGTCTTCGGATGTCGCACTGGGAAGGCTGGATGTCTGGTTACCCCTCTGTGGAGAGTGGGCGTCTAGGTTCATGCCGAAGGCAAGGGAGAGTATATTACTTCCAACCATGGGAGAAAGCGACATGCAGCCCCAATTTTCTGAGAAGTGCGCTGTGAAAGTTGAGGGAATATTGAGTGCCCATGTTGTTGTGTGTTTCCGAGAAAAAGAATCTCACATAATCCGAACCATTCGATGATCATAGTTGGGAAGAGTCCAAAGACACTGCCGTAGGCTAGGCCCAGCAATGCTGAGGCCTTCCATAGATGATTAATATTATCTATACTCGCCGTGAGGACTTGCGAGGCAATAAACAGAAAGGCGACCAGGGAGAGACAGTAGGAACGGGGAAACCCAAGATAATTTTTCGTAAAGTCTGATGTGAGGCCTGCGTAAAAACACACAGGTATATGTCAATGATATCAGCGAAAGACCCGGATGATTCACCTATAAATATACGGCCGGAAAAATTCATGATGCTGAGTGTAGATACTTGGGTGGCCTGCCATCGCGCAGCTAAGGTTTTATTGTAGGAGGGATCACCTTTGGCGGATAACGCCAGAGACATGGATCCTACATTGTTGATATCTGCGGGTCTACTATCAATAAAAGGTTTTATGCTGTTGTAAAAGTTAACGGACACATCAACCCTGTTCCGCTTACTGATGCCAAATTAGCCCATCGATGCGATCAAGGAAGAAAAAGAGAGAAGAACGCACATAAGGCAAGGATGGCGCCCAACAACCAAAAATCTCCTGATATCCATAATGCTTTGCCGTGCAAGTTGGGCAAATGGTCCAGTGGCTTCGTGGCCTCCGCACCCATGTTAAATCTTCCGTTTGTGCTCGGCGAGCGAGTAGATGTTACGTCCAACTCCAGAGAATGTCTCTCTCGCAAGACGCCGTAATCGGTTAAATGTTCGTCTTGCTGGTGGATAAACGGGGAAACAGGTTGTTCTTCGATATCAGGGTGTGAAAGTAAAGGCACTCGGCTACTGTGTTCGTTCATGAATGCAACAGAGACCGCAGAGACATTTGCCTCTGCATTTGAGGTGTCGATTCGGCGATCCGGAGCACGTGTATGATCGGACTGCGGTAGTGGAACGATCCGTATAAAAAGCAAGCCTACGATCATGGGTAGTGATGTGCCGAGAGAGAGCAGCAGCAGGAAAGACGAAATGTTGTCTGCGAACGCTGTATGCGCAATAATGGAAAAGAAAAATGCTGACAAGCCGAATCCGGATAGAACTATTCCTGTTGAGGTCGCACGCTGGAAAGACAGACAAAAACGTTCATACTTGAGACGCGTTACTGCAGTATGGCACGTACCGCTCTGTCCGGAAAACTCTTTGCCGTAGCATTGATGGCACCTACTAAGCCTGCGTTCCCTCCCGCACCACTCATAATACTACAAACCACCAGCGCATAAAAAACTATTGATGATCCTGCCATGCCGGAGTTATACAGGCCCCGAATACCAGAATAGCCAACAAGCAGCAAAACAAAGGCGGCAGGAAGAACGGTACGGGGACCTCGAGAATCGGCAATCTTCCCCCATATTGGACCAGTACCATACACGCCCACTAGCAAATAAAAAATGTTACATTGGGTGCAAGTGAGCCGCGGCAAGGGTGCTCACTGTTTCCGCCTAGGGCGATTATGTTTAGTTGTGTGTGAGAAAGGTGCAGACGCGAGCCCAGTTGCGGGGCGTATGCTAACGGATATAAAATCCGTCAACGAGTGAACTGCGAGGTCACTTTACGAGAGCAGCGAGAGCCAACAGATATATGGTTGGAAGACGAGCCTCGAAAGTTGACCTTGGAAAGCAAATAATCTCCTTACCAGAGTAAACCTTTCGATACAATATCAGTGCCTTAGGCTAGCCCTGGCGTCGACAACGTACATAATTTGTTCCCGACCCAAGTGCGACCAATAATGACGCCAAGAGAGTAGTGACTCTGGGAAAACTAACCAGCCCAGGAGTTGAATGTGTCATGGTCGACGCGGTGATATTTCAAGCAGCAAAGACCACTCGAGGAGGATTGTTGCAGGTCGCAACGCTTAACCCTAACCCTACCAGATTTTTGATCTTTAAGCCGTTCCCTTTCTGGTTCACTCCGAGAGTCCCCGCGCGATCAGAGGAATCAATCATTCAATTCGAAGAATGGCCCCTAGACTGAATAAACGTCAAAAACGCGAACTGGATGAACTTTCGGTACTGGCCAATCAATCCAACGATGGCCCGTTATCAACTGACGACGAGGCGCCAGTCAATGCAGCTGCCCCAGGATTCTCGGCGGTAAGTTTGGAGGCCGTTCATCTTACCCTGTCCCAGAATACTAAATATTGATGTATGGTGCAAGTTATTCATACCAGAAGATGATAGTCCCGACGAGGATTCTTTGGCGTCTGCTAAAATTCGGAAAGTGAGCATTGCAAAGTTAGGCCATTGAGCTCCGATCTAAGCTCGACACAGTCAAAGAAGAAAAAGAAGAAACTTGCAGAAGATGCCGACTCTCCCGGACCATCGGTGTCGCCTGCAGCTGCAAAGCCTACCCCTCATGTCCTCCAAGGGAAGAACGAAAAGAAAGCGATCAAAAAAGCAAAGGCGAAGGAAAGGAAAGCCGGCTATGAAGAATTAAATCAAGCGCTTGCCGAACTTTCTGTACAGTACGTTTCGTATTCAGTTCTCTAGTCTCATCTTCCTCTCTGAAAATCTCATCATCTAATTAAGGTACCCGGAACTACAAAGCAATTCACCAGAGAGATCGAAATTATCAACGCAAAATAATAATACACTCTCCGCCTTACTATCAGTATCCTTGTCCCACCTCGATAGCGAAGCCGAATTGCGGAAGTTCTTTGGTTCTAAGGTCGTCGCAGCCAGCAAGACTACCGCAGCCGGGTCATCAAGCGCTTCCCCACGCAGAAAGCCCGCAACTCAACGATCGTATCTAGCACACGCGCAACCATCTTCGTGGGGTTCGAGGCTCCATGAAGGATTATCCATTGCACCATTATCGCAGGATCAATTGGAAGATAAACTGGAAAGACACTCGTGGGATCCGATTGAGGATGAGAAGTGGTGGACGGTGGAATACAGCAAGAAGTACAAGAATGCTACCCTGTCATTCATGAAAATTGTTGCTTCTGGAGGTAAGTCCTGCACGTTGGATAAGAGATTGGAATTCAAGTCGACACTTCGACAATCTCAGACCCTGACGGCTTTTGGAATTTGCTTGGCAAGCTACCTGGTCATGCTGACACACTGCTGCAACTATCAGAGGTCTATCGATATCGAGAAGGTGATTTGCTCCCTCTGTCTTTTACTTTGGAGTAACGAGTTAATGGCTCATAGAATACACGCAGGCTGCGACTTTCGTTGAACGCGCACTGTTCACTTACGAGGGTTCCTTCCTTGGCGCGTTCACCTTCACCACTGGGCTCAACCGTCTCGACTTCGACCGTGTGGAGAATCGTCCATTTTTCCTGGCAATCCACCGACAGGTAACGTACGTATAACTTTACCCAACCTCTCTTCTGTAGGTCTCATGTTCCATGTTCAGCGACCTTCAACGACGAGGATGCATTCGTACTGCCTTCGAATTTTCCCGTCTTTTGTACTCCCTTGATCCATGGAATGACCCGTATGGCGCACTGTTCCATCTTGAGTACCTTGCTATCAAGGTCGGCATGACTCAATGGCTACTCCACATTTTTGATTATTTTACTGGATTGAGAGAAAGCGGTCAATCCCGTAAGGCGCGTATTGATCCTAGCTTATTGCCTGGATGGCTGTACAGCAGGGCATTGGCGATGCGAATAGACGAAGATAACGGGAACGACAAAGGGAAGGTAATGGCATTTCCTATCTCAACGATTTACATTACCCTCATATTCGATTGCAGAGTCACGAAAATAGTACCGCTGCTTTGAAAGAGGCCATACTTTCCTTCCCTTCCGTTGTGCCTCTGTTAGCTGACAGGCTGGAGATCTCGCCATCTTCCCATCCATCTTTTCGTATAGAAACCTCTGCTGGGTAATGTGATTATCCTTTCATGTATCACTCATTCAAACTGACTCTTTGCAGTTCTCTGACAACACAGGGGGCTGCCCTTCACCTATTGTCGCATCTCTATGCTCAACGCTCATTTTCCCTCTGGAAGGACCCCGTGCACTGTGCATGGTTTGCCAACACAATAACTAACGTATGCGCTTCCTCCCCATCAGCCTTTCCTCAGCACACTCGGCGACTCAGCTTCTTGGAGCTCTACACCCTCCCTAACCCAAGGTACTCGTTATACCGCCATATAATAGTCTTGGACGAGAGCTATCGCCGATTGTCCGCCTTCATTCCGACAGAAGTCGTGGAACCCAAGATGCTAAATTGCGATCCCCTGCCACCACCGACATGCGTGAGCAGATACGACGAAGAATTTTTCAACGGGGCGGAGGATCTGTTCTCGGTTAACCAACGAACGAGGCGGGAGCTTGAGGCGGACCAGAGGTTACTTGAGAGGCTTCTTCCGAATCCTTTGTTCCGTGAGCAGCTGCAGGTGACTGCCTTTCTCCCTAATTCCGGCCAATCCCCCCAATCGCTCACTAGATAACGGTCTCTTGCCTTTCTAGGCTTTCTTTGACGCAAATCCCCAATTCGCACAAAGGTTTCCTGGCGGGATGGTTCAATTCGCACTCCTTGCGGAACATCTGCCAGAAGATATGGTTGGTGAGTTTATGCTCGCTGAGGTGGAGGCTGGCGGGGAAATGGATGGATTAGGAAATGGGGGTATGCCTGGACAGATGCCTGAGGAGGATATGGTGGCTGTAAATTTCGGAGATGATGAAACAAATGAAGTACTTATAGTTGGAACGCCACCAGCCGAAGAAAATATCCTTCTGCCAATTACTGATGGAGATCAAGACGGGGAGATATCTGATGAAGAGGAAGATGAGGATGTTGCAGTATGTCTCATTTTCGACATTTAAATGCCCCTGACACCCTTCTCGTGTCCTGTCGCAGCCCTTCCCCTTCCGTGTAATGAGGAATATCGTGAATCGCTTCTTGGGACGAGACAACAACGCCGACACAGATGATTCCTCTGGCGAAGGGGAGAATGATGGTGGGATCTTTGATGAAGCTGGCGTTGATTGATGAAGTTAAGTTTTAGACTTGTAATGTGTATGGTGATCTTCCGCGATTCTTTGACACAGTAAATCTGTTATGGAGTTTTTTTCGTGCAATGCACTGTTCAACTGCCGGAATGAGTGCCGGAATCTGCTTCACCAAGAAGGCAAAGAAGAATCCTTAGACTGAAGTACTTCACACTGGTGTGAGATCTTTTGTTTCTTGTCAAAGCCTGGCACCCTCCCAGCTACATCCTGTGGTTGCGGTGAGTTTTTGAGGTCTCATTCGGGATTTCTTCATTCAGAGTGATCGACGATGATCGATGGCGGTCTATGTATGGAGCATGTTAACCCCTATCTTATTCCCGATCAAGGAACTTGAATCACAACCAAGGTGATTCTGCCATCAAGATTTGTCCCCCAATTAGCCACACGCACTCAAGTTGACGAGGAAAGAAACCACGTCGTGTAATGCCGGGGCTGGATGTGGAAGGGACATTGAAACCTGTGCGGGTTTTCCTCCAACACACTCCGCGTGTTACCTTTAAGGGCGGTTCCGTCCGAGACTCGAAGACCAGATCACCACAGATGAACACTCCGACTCCCTTATAGTTCTGAGCTATAATGGCGACCTTCCATCGAGTTCGACTCTGACTTGGTTAGATATTTAGGGGCTGGCACATGGATGAGCAGCCCGCATGCGGTAAAACCGCGCCCGCAACCCAGGGGCCAATCAAAATCCCCGAGGACGATTTTGGCATTTTCGGATATGGTATTGTATTATCTAGGGTCAACATTCAAGACTGTTTTACCTCTGTTGCATTCCATCCGGAACTTTTGTACCGACGCAATTTGGATGTTAGGCCTGGATATCCGAAATATTTATGATGATTCGTTCAGGAAACATCCAAGCCAGTTCTTCGATGCATTGAGATGATATTCGTTGCTAATTTCCTCATTCCCGCAAGTTTTGGATGAATTTTCGAAAACATTGGGTGTTTGGTAAAGCGTTTGCGTAGGGTACTATACTTGACTACATAGTCCTGAGCTTGATTGGCCAGCTTGGAGTTAGGCATGGTGTCTCCGAACTTGATATACTGCACGACAACCCATCATGTTTCTCGCTGTCTCTTCAGTCTGGGCCGCCAATGTCTCCCTTGCGAATCAGTGAGTTTGATACCCCATTTCAACAACTTCTCCGCCCATTTGTGCCAGTAGTCTTTCGCTATTTCGCGCCTGAACACGCAAAGGAGATGAGCAGAGCTTCCAGGTGCATGTATATACGACTTACTCATTCTTTGGCCACTCGCACGCGGTACATTGAATTTCAACTAAACCCAGACAGTTCCCTGGGTCAAGGTTGGCGAAAAAGCTACCACCCTCTATCGAGCTAGGGATGTGAAGTTGAGTCCGATTTCTTGTCCAAGTGAAATTTTAATGATTGAGCTTGCCTATTAACAACAACATGCAATTTGATTTTTGCAAGAGAGCGATTTGGCTTCAGGGAATGAAGGATAGATGGGTTGAGCTTGGATAACCACGACGAATCACCCAAGGTCAACAGGGTCACGTTTGGGCACACGTCTGTTATACGGGATGGCAAATTTTCGAAGCCTAGGAACGTCAACTCGCGAATTTTGGTCCCATGTAGGAAAAGAAAATGAAATGCGTCTGGTACGTAATAATAGAATACAACAGACGACAAAGATGGTAACCTAAAGCAGCGGTAAGGGCAAGTATCGCAGATGAAGGCAAATACGCACTCTAGATATGATAGCAATTGAAAGAATGATGTGTGGCAGAGCAGGAAATGAACACTTTTCAAAGCTGGAAGAGCGGCAGATGAAATAAGATCCGGGTTGATGTCGAATTCGATATTGCTACGCCAGCGGAGGAAGGAAAGGCTGATGAAACTGTTGAGAACTGATGGCGACTGTGGCAGTGACTGGCTGACGACCACAATATCGTGAAATGAAAGAAGTGTGGAACCTGAGGTTCGGGCCAAGATACTGAATGACTCCCAATCCATGCGGCAGATAGTATGCAACTGGGTGTCTATGCCGCAGAATCGGATCAGGCTTGTAGTCATAGAAAGAATATCGTGGGCGGCCTTCATCACTCCTGGATGCTGACCATCCCAAGCTATCGCCGAGATGAAGCGTATGAATAACGCGAGTGACGGATTTGAAATCAGTCGATCCGCAAGTAACCTCAATGCCTCGTGTCGAGTTATGACGAGGTGACAATAAAGATGAGGAATCGAAAGTCTCTGGCATGTAGGGTTAACAAAGAGTGAATCCATTTTGACAGGGAAAGACTCACGTGAAACTGTTTTGATACGAGGGGGAACAATGCTCGACCGGTGCGGATGTATGTACGCTTGTGAGGGGTGATAGAAAAAAAGGGTTCCATTGCAAATTCCAGTATTCGGGACCATATTCCATCTTGAATGGGAGGTATGATGGATGTCACAGAAGGGACACCTGAGTTGATCATAGGAAGCGCGTTGGATGAAAAGCCGTGGAAACTGGGAAGCTTAGGGACAAACACATCCGGGCGCGGTGATGATTTGTATCGAGCCAATTCCTGGAGTTTGGGATGAACGTGTGACATCGTTTGAAATGAAGGAGATGGCCCGTTAGTTATGACTTCTACGACCTTGAGGGATGGTGGGATGTCTGCAATCCCAAAGTTGAAAGAAGCAAAATCGTATTCCGAAACACGTAGTATTTCAATGGTCTGAGAGTTCCTCAAGATCTCGGCTGGAAACGGCCCCGGAAGCTCAGGAAAGGAAGAAAATTGGAATATTTTCTGGAACCACTTGACATTGAAAACGTGGCAAAGGAAAAGTCATGATAACCGTTGGCTTACCATATTGGACCAGAGCTTCATGCATTCGCATATTGTCTCACGCAGCCGGCGTGTCTGCCTGTTCCTCATTCTTCCAGCATGCTTGACAATGAGACAAGAGGGATTTAAAAAAGGAAGACCATGAAGCAAGCCGACTGTGCTATCATTAGACCAAATTGAAAGCGAGAGAAATAGATCGGTAATCTTTGGCGCGGCGAGCATGATTTTTTCGATGGAAGCACCGAATCCTCCCTCTAGACGTAGTTTTCTGATAAATTGACCTAATTGGTGGTTCTTCTTAAGAGCGACAGCAAGCGCCTGGGCTTGGGCGGTAGATCGCAGAATGACGACATGGTAAAGAAGAGGGGTGGCAACGCGAAGCCACTGTTTACACACGACGATAATGGAGGAATTTGAATAATCCCTAAGTGAGAATGGGGATAGAGCACCCATGTCCGCGAAGGATTTATCATCGACCTCGAGCACAGGAGCAAGAATCTCGACCAGGATTTCATCAGGCAATTTGTGTGCCATGGCTGAGTCGGAGGCCACAGTTCTGTGCCCGTCAACCCTTATGCAGGACAGAATATCCTGGAATTGAGAAATAACGCCCAACCTAATACGGCGGCAAATATGACGGTGGCATACAGGCAGTGTCGGAGATTCAAAGGTGCGATCCAATGCAAATCTCCGATCGAAGAGGATCGAGAGAAATCTTCACATGTTGCAGATTTTACATTCTCAGCTAAAGAACTGCTTTCAGATCATCTACCGTTTCGCATAGGATATTGAACAAAGAAACATCTCGATGACTCGGAGCATATGGTAGAACAGATCAGATGGATTCGAATGAGATGAACGTCAATATACGCGAATTCATAGGCGGTTCCGCGTGCAGCGCACACATGCCAGCATGGAACAATTTACGCACATCTGGGTGTGAATCGCATTAGAGTATGCTCGGACGGAAAGAAAATCAGCGCCTACCATCAGAAAGACGGGCAAATGACGGCGACATTCGGTGCAGGTCCCCCCGCCATGTCTGTATCTCCAATTATGGTTGATACACTCATGACGGACACGGAGTTCAGCCATCCTTTCCTGGATTGTATTCCACATGTTGAAGGCAGCTGGACGAGCCGCCACCGGTCGCATTTCCAATTCATCTGCCACCCGCTGTTCCGCAGCGTTATACAATCGCGACTCGTCCCATTGCGGGCACGAGCAGTTCTTCCACGGCACCGCACACAGATAACAAAACTGCGTTCGACATCGGCATACCATATGATAGCATCCCTGGGTCAGCTCGATGATGCGATGGCAGCCAGGACATGTGGCCCAACGCATCGAGCGTGCGAGCTCCTTCACGGCTATGGTCGAAGCGTTCTCGGCGCAAGCTTCACCTCTGTGCGCAGCGTTTTTGCACGAGGAGCAAACGGCCGTATGACATTTTGCGCAGATGAGTTCGCGACTTGAATGGTCTGAGCGGCCAAGAAAGGCTGAACACGTCGAGCGGGGGCAGTAAATGCGGTCATCAGGGGGTGTTTCGAACTCGATGACTCTGGAATGGAAGGCGGAAACGAGGCTAGCCTTGAGATGGGGGATCACGACCTCAGTTGCAAATTGCTGTTTGCAACATCTCGGTGGGAAAAGTGTCTCATCACGTAGTGACGCCTCTGCCAGGGCCGAGAGACACCCCCGACAGTAATGGTGACCACACGGCGCCTGGATCATGGTTGATGCATTGAATATATTGAAACAAACAGCGCACTCATGCTGCAGTCTGTAAAGTAAGGTTACAATGACGGTAACATAATGCAATTGAGAACAGACGTGCCGGCGTTTGCTAATGGCATCAGAACGAGGGGTCACCTCAATTGATGTTCTGCTGCCCTCGGGCCGATGATTCATTCGGGAAGGACGGACGACGTCCTGAACTTCAACTCTGCAATGCTGCGATCGATAACACCAGCGGACCACAAAGAATCGATAACTTACGATACCACTTGAGGTTGTAGGCGCTCAAGTTCTCGTTGCGATTGGGAAGGCGGGGGCAAAGGAAGGCCTTGGGACAATGCAATGGCTACTCGATGGTCATCTTCCTCTGCCTGCGCAACGACAGAGTGTGTCCTCAAGAATTCGTGATCGGCTTCAAGAGCCTCATCAAAACTTTTGGCGAATCGATAGTTGTCTAAGGTGTTCAATAGGTCCTTCAAGTCGTCAGCCTGTGCCCTCAGAGCAAGCTGCTCATCTGAGAGAGGTGCATCAGCCCTCCCTTTATTCTTCCTCGAAGCTTCGATTGTGGAGAGGTCTTCAAGGTAGAGGCTCGTAATAAGCGTCCAGTCTATTTCGAGATCGTAATCTTCCAGCACCATCGGGGGGAAAAGGGGTGGAGTATGAGACAACCAAGCGGCAGGACCCCTATTGAAATGGGCGGCTGTGACAACATGAAAACGTCTTGAAGGTGAATCACATCAGTATGACGGCCGATCGCGAATCAGTATTCCAGATATACCATATATAGATGACAACGTGAGATACCTAGGCCGAGCCAGACAAGGGTATTACGGGCAACGAGCACCGGATCGCACAAAATCCACGATATCACTCCACGCGTCTCACGCGCAGCGGGACCCTTGCCCCTACTTGCCCGGCTACCTTTGGTCTCACCAATATCGACTGGTGCTTTTCGATCTTTGTGTCTGGCCCGTCTGGGAATTCGAAAGTGTAGTTCCGGATGAGGACAGACAATGCTGCCTTCAACGATGCTCAGTCAAACCGGCAAAGAAAAAATATTTATTTAAGCCTGACCTTAAATTCGGCCAAGGCGAAGCCCTTGCCCAAACATGTCCGTGGACCATCAATGAAGGTGAGCAAGTGCCGATGACCTTGGATATCCTTTGCTTTCACTACTCCCGCATCATCCAACCATCGGGCTGGGGTAAAGCTCTTGGCATCTTCACCCCAAAATGTTGTGGAGCGATTCATACAGTGGATGGGAACAGTTACGGTGGTGCCTTTTGCAATAAAGATCCTGTCGACCGTTTCACCGGAAAGTGCAACAACGGGGTTGGAAAGGGGTATTATATCATCTTCTGATGCCTGGAGAAAAAAATGTATAAATCGGTATTTCGGGTTCTCCAAATGTCTTAGTTACCACGCGAGTTGTCGCACCCACAGCAGGGTGCAGTCTCAATACTTCATGAACCACAGCATCGAGATAAGGCAATCCATTAGTCATTTGCTCCCATGTGGGATCAGTGCCAGAGAGTCGGGACAATTCTTCTCGCAATTTAGTTTGTTCAGCTGGGTTCCTTGATAGTTCGATGAGAGCCCACTGCGATTCAGTCAAGCGTCGATCGATGCAGAAAATCAATTCAAGTTCGACTCACCGTTAGACTGACTGTATGTGAAAAAAAATTGAAAGTCTGTTAGTCACAGCAATGATGGGAATTGAGGATTGGGTACCCACTCGATGTTGTCTCATAACCAGCTAGGAGAAGGACATTCATCTATGCCAATCAGACTTAAGACATCACGAAGACCTGACCAGAGGAGAAAAGACCTTTTTACCTGAGCCTCGACTTCTTCTTTCGACATAGGAAGTTGTGAACCCGTGCTTTCTGCTTTGACTACGTTATGAAAAGGCAGAGGAATAGATGATCCTCGTGTTCACTGTAACCAAGAATTTGAAAGCTCACTAAGAAGCCCTATAATCGACTTTTCTTCTGCTCGCTGGTCCACCTTGGCCTCCCTCTCGACTCTACTCCGTTCGAGCAGTTCAGTCGCAATCTTATTGAGAGAGGCACGAAGCCTTCTCAGAACATAGTTTTGGGCGGTCGGGAGGTTGACCAAAATAGGAAAAACCACGGTGAGGAGCAAAATTACTCGCGATGTGGGTTTGATCTGGTTGAAACTGTCAAAGGCATCCACTACGGAAGACTGCTTGCCATCTAAAGAAGCGAAGTTGTGCGAGAAGCCTGCAATGCCAATGCTATCCAGTCTAGGACAGGAGAGTAGTGAACACGGTGGGACGACGAGTAGAGAGAGACTTACGAGATACGGTTCATCCTGTGGAGTATTAGCGACCAAGAAGTATACGAAAGAGTCACCGACTCACCATAGTTGAACATCGATAATAATATCATTGGCTGAACTCGTTTCAAACATGGAATCCCATGTCGTTTTCACCTAAACAACAATTAGTATCATGCATGACCCGGAGTGAGAAATCTATGAACTTTGTATGAAGAATCGAAAAAGACAGACGTAAGCTGACGGATTGCTGCATTAGTAAATGCAGGGGTCAAAGCTTTGCGCTGTCTATGTGAATAACCATAAGTCATAGATAATCCGAGGGCAATTGCTT
Source organism: Porpolomopsis calyptriformis (assembly GCA_951640195.1). Classification (NCBI taxonomy): domain Eukaryota; kingdom Fungi; phylum Basidiomycota; class Agaricomycetes; order Agaricales; family Hygrophoraceae; genus Porpolomopsis; species Porpolomopsis calyptriformis. The sequence continues at coordinate 3,041,185 of OX621163.1, forward strand.
GAACCCACCTTCTGTGACTCTCCCTCTCCGACCATAATAACCCACGCCCAAACTGAATGTATTGGTGAGTGATGGGTATTCTATACACATATAACGAAGGTCACATACCAAGTTTGCAATGAACCTTTTGGTAGATTTGGAGTATAAATATACGAAGGTTTCCTTTGCGTAAAAATGTGTGATGGCTTTTGGGTCACAAAGGACGACGCAGGTGGAATTGAACCATGATTTCACTTGGTAAACGGGACCATACTCGTCCGCCCACTTCTCATACCAAGCCGTCGGATCTGCAGAATTGCGGAGAATGCTGCCCATGCCGAAAACAAAACTCTCATTCGGTGGACCCCTTAGCAGCGTTGTGTGCATACGACGGGCGCCACGAAGCACTACATAGAGTAGCCATAGAATGATCAGGAGAAACCCAAGATCGAGTGGGCTAACGAGTCGCATCGGCTTATTGATGGGGTGCTGTAGAAAGATGAGATGACCAAGCAACACTTAGGCATTATATATGTAGGGGGATCGTGCCGACGGGACATCCGCCGGGACACACTGGTCCGGATCCCTCAATGGAAAGCGAGAGGAGCAGATATTGCTGTGGCACTTGAACCTCTTGTATGACACGAGTGTAGAAACGTCGCTGAATATCCCAAGTAAGCGCGAAAGCTCGAACTGAAAAAAAAAAAAAGCATCATTACTACGCTGAAAAACTTGAACGTTCAATTTCATAGCCAAGGTCTGCATCGTGACGCACATGTGGGTATCCCCAAGGGTGGGGTAGGCTGTCGACTTTGGTATTGCTGTTGGGTGAGATTGAAGAGCGCTTTCAAGCTGGAGTGTTCGATCAATCGCTCCCACGAGTCTCTCACCAAGTAAGTCCGTCGTCTGTTCGCTCGCGTCCTTGCTAACCAGTTCAGTGCTCGATACATCTAACGAAATCCAGATTCTGAAGGTCAGTCCGGTTTTATCTCCAGCTTTCAGCTACGAACATTTCCTCGGGCCACTCTCAACCAGGACGCGATCAAACAGTATGGTGTCGTAAATGACAATGGTACCAGCAGCGTTTCCTACGGCGTTTTATTCGACAAGACTGCCAACACTCGTGAGTGAATGGCAAACCTGCCGCACATAGTGTTGAATGCCTCGGTCTGTCACTCAGTCGAAGCACTGAACGGGACACTTCGGGCAGCGAAGAGGCAGAAGAAGGTACTGTACATCCAATCGTTAAGGTGAAAGTTGAAGCCTGAGAGACGCCGCATTTTTTGCAGGTACAATTTGACGCAGAGCTTTTGATGATGCCAAAAGATAAAGATGTACAGGTCACGCTGTTGGAGGCGTAGAGTGCGCGATCGATCGTGCTTCGTTGATTGGACTGTAAGGTTAAAGCCGGTATATCGTCTTTGGAAGCAATTCGATTATCTTGCTCCGCGCTCAACTTGACGAGATGGCCCGGGAAACGATGACACGGAAGAGGGTCTTCTGCTGGCATTGAATCATATGCGTGTACTTGGTAGGCTCATACACCCTGCTCCAACTTTGTTTTGTCTTTTTCTCAGATGTCTCTCGCGCTTGTACTTCCCAACTTGCCCTTCGAGTTGCATATCTGAGAATTAAACTTTCATATAATGAAAAGAACGACGCCTACCAATCGGGTATCAAACGTTAATGCAGGCATAAAAAACTGCGAGTGGGTCGATTGCGACGTAAAGAGCGCGAAGTTTGCATTTTCATCGCACCTTTCATGCTGCGCGAAGGGTCTGTAGCGATGGTATCCTAGAACTGAACACCGTTGTTAACTTCGTGGATACATAAAATTTACCCTACTGAGAGTAATGTGATGTGGATGGATCCGAAGCAAAGGCGAAAACCGATGCAATTGGCTCACTGTCAAGTTCCGGTGAAAAGTCAGATTAATCTGCAGAGTGGAAAACCGACAGCTAGCGATAATCCCTCACCCTTATGAGACGAGCTATAAAATGGAGGGCGCGGTGAGTGCCTCTCCAACAGACAAGTTTACACAGCTGTTTTCACACCCAACCTCCACTCCAAAAACTCCCCAATAATGAAACGCGGAAATGGTGCAGGTGAGTACTTGTGCGCATATAATTGTTGTTGTCTCCCCCGTCATCGAGTGTCGCAAATTGGATGAAACGCTGACGATTACGAGTGCAGTCACCACAGGCGGAGCAGCCAAGACAACCTCGAGTTCCGCACGACCGCAGCCTACGCAGGTGGGTCCCGACTCCCGAAGCTACCGATCCAGTAGTTTGCTGATTGCAACTGATTTAGAATAAGAATGCGGTGAACCCCCCCGCTGCAAACACCCCCCCTGCGACTGCTAACGACAGCAAGGCGACAAAGTCGAAATCCTCCAAGAAGAAATAAAGATCGAGTGATAAGGTGTTTGCGGGGTATGAGAGGAGGGGTGCTTAGCTTAGTCAGCCAATCTCATGTCTGGACTTAACCTCAATGCCATATCCGACAATGCTTCGAGGCTTGGTATGCGGCTGCAGGAGACGTTCTCTGAACATACCAGAGACTTTCCATTCTCTCTCAAGTCCGGTCATCTCTACTTGGACCCTTCGGACGAGAAATTAAAAAATCTCGGCCGTCAACTTGATTCTAACAGTGATAGGGAGAAGCTGGATGCCATGAAACGTCTCATCGCGGTATGCACTCTCGCCTACCTATCTCCAGATATATAGACGTGTCTCTAGTTTATTTCCAAGGGTCGCAATGTAACCGAGTACTTTGCCCAAGTAGTCAAGAATGTCGCTTCGCAAAACCTTGAGATTCGGAAACTGGTCTATATTTATCTCCTACGCCACGCGGAGCATGAACCCGACCTTGCACTATTGTCAATCAATACATTCCAAAAGGATTTGACTGATCCAAATCCTCTCATCCGAACTATGGCTCTCAGAGTTTTGAGCGGGATCAAGGTGCCCATGATAGGAAGTATCGTCATCATAGCCATCAAGAAGTGTGCCGCGGACATTAGCCCGTACGTTCGCACAGGAGCTGCGCTCGCCATCACACAGTGCATCAAGTGAGTCCTCATCCACATCGATGATATAACGATTTTCAAATAACGAGACACGCAGGCTAGACCCAGGTCATCTACCAGCTCTCACTAATATCATTTCAACCTTACTGCGCGACCGGTCACCATTATGCATCGGAACCGTGGCCATCGCTTTCGATACCGTTTGCCCAACCAGACTAGATCTCCTTCATCAGCAGTATAGACGACTGTGCCGGATGTTGGTCGACGTGGATGAATGGGGGCAAGTTCATTTGTTGAATTTGTTGGCCAGATATGCGAAAACCATGCTGCCCAAGCCCATCGTGATTACGGATGGTCCGGACTTGAGAGAAAAACTCGATCCGGACTTGCAATTATTGCTTACATCTTCAGAACCTCTCCTCCAATCTCGGAATCCCGCGGTAAGCAGGTTACATCAATCAATCCACTACGTTTGTTTCAACGCCTCCAGGTTGTCCTTGCTGTAGCCCGCATATTCTATTATGTTAATACTTCCTCTCAAATACACAAGATCATCCATCCCCTACTTCGCCTTCTTCGCATATCCAAGCAGGTCGGACGTGTTGTGTTCACATACATTCACGTCATGACAAAGAGCATTCCCGTGGGCCCTTTCGTTCTCTCTATTTACGAACGCGACGTAATGCACCATGTCCCAGTATGCATTTTCCCCGTTCTATTCCCGTTTTTTGATTCGAGCCGACGACATGTGGCCAGTCAAGCAAGAAAAGATGAAAATCTTGCTCAACATCCTCAATCACGATAATTACAAACCGATCTTACGAGAATTCATCGTCGGTATCAGATTGTCTATATACATTTCCCCCACTCAAATAATTTCAGGATTATGCCGATGACGCGGATGATCGGCTTGTGGCAGAATCCATCCAGGCTATTGGTCGATGTGCACGCCGCATTCCTGACTGCACTCAGCAATGTCTCACAGCATTGATGGCAATGATAAAAAGTAGACTAGGTAAATCACCCTTTGCGGTATCGTCGAAGCTTTTACTCAGCGCCTGTTGTGGCTCCATCAGAAGTCGTGGTCAGTAACGCCATCCTCGTGCTAAAACATCTCATCCAAACTCCCTCAAACACTCTCACCACATTCACCGGGCCAACCCACCAATCCCTGACGATCATATCCCATCTAGCCCGCAGGATAGACGACGTTCACCACTCTCAAGCGAGAGCATGCGTGCTTTGGCTGGTAGGGCAATATTCTGCATCTCCATCACATCAAGATGGCCATGGCATAGATGGTGTTGTTGAATGGGCGCCCGATGTATTACGCAAGTCAGCAAAGCTCTTCTGCCAGGAGGTGCATTTCTGTGATCGCCTGATCCGTTGGTAGTTTTGCTGATCTGAACATATCAGACTCCGATTGTGAAACTTCAAATCATCACATTGGCTGCCAAACTTTTTGTGCTATGCCCAGCCGATCCTCATTTGGCACTCTTGAGTCAATTCGTCTTTTCACTGGCCAGATATGACTTGGACTATGATGTTCGTGACCGTGTGCGCATGCTCACTTCGCTTCTGGCCTTCCTGTTACCCGGCCTTGACGGCGAAGATCCACGCGGCGGTGTTGTTTTAAGACGGGAACAAGCCAAGCTGGTCTTGTTCAATGGGAAGAATGCCATCACAGATGATAATGGCCCAGGTTCGTTGATAATTTTCTCGATTTGACATATCTGACGAGGCTCTTTTTTTTTTTTTCTTTCTTTATGAAGATCATGAAAACGCTGTCCTCGGTTACCTGGGGGCGTTCACGGGTAAACCTCCACACAGAAACGCGTTTTCACTTGATTGGCCAGAGGAAGGAACAGAGTCGTCGTTGAGGGACACTGAGGAGGATGCTGAGCGGACAGCAAACATCATGGCTGTGACAGCGATACAACGGCCCAAAACATTTTCCGGTATGGCCACGCCTCCCGGTGCACCACATCAGGTATCGCCGAGGGTTGGCAACCCAGAAACAGATTTGGAACTTTTCTACGCCGAGAATGACGCCGACGACGATGATGACGAGAGCGAAGACGGGCCATCCACTGAGGATGAAAAATCATCTGTTGAGGCAGAAGGTGGAGTTGAGGGAGGTTAAGACCAAACAGGAAGGACGAAAGTTAGCTCGCTATGTCGGAGAACCTGCCTAATTCATTCAGATGATAGAAGTATAACAATAGGTCAATTTGTTGTAAGATCTACATAATTGTCACAATATGGCGCCGTCCGGGATCTTGTAGTAGAGTGGCTGAAAGTACTTGTCAGGAAGAGATTTGCAGCATGCAACATTAGACACACCGTGTCAAAGACATGGTAATAGTGACCGTTTACGCCACCACGTTCCTCACTACCATAGTATTTCATAGGAAGCCACTTGCGGAGCCAGGTCAGTCAGCCAACCAGTCGAAAAAAAAATGTTTTGTTTTCGAATCGCTCACATGATGTTCCGGGAGAGCTTCTTTCCGAGATCGAAGGTAGCGAGCCGCTTTAGTTTCATTTGTCACGCCATAACCATACCGGGGAAGAACAAACTGTCCGATCTGTAACTCCGTGTCCGTGACCGTCCCGCGCGACAGGCGGGCATAAGCAGTGCGATACAAGCCGCGGTACAGAATGTATTCGCACCTAATTCAATCATTGGAGGTTTTAGTCAAATTTATACAAAAACATAACAACACTCACCATCTATCCCAATCCGAGCTGTCGATATCATGCATCTGCCCATCGGTGACCAGGATCTCATATGGAGCAGCTTCGGTAACATCGGTCAGCGCAAACATAAGTGAAATTGAGTGCCTTTGCGACTTACGTCGTTTATCTAACGGTTTCGTGACCACGTAGCCGAGAAAAACGACAGGCCTAGGATGAGAGGCAGCCATTATGCGAGCCAATTCCTTGCTCTGAAGCTCCCGGTCGATGGGATCTTCCTCTGAAAGGAAAAATATAGCTTATTGAACACAATCTTTGGAACGGGCAGCACCTTGGCCATTATGTGCAACTACTATGGTCACTGGAGTTCCATACACATCAAGAATGGCTTCGATTGCGGGTGCGAGCTCGCCGCGAGGAGAGGGAAGTAAGTGGTGTGTCGAGTTGATGATAGGGAACTGCGGCAATCAGGCTGGTGTTAAAAGACGAAAGTGGAAACAAACCTTTGACAATAAAGTAGCACCCCAGGTATGGGAATTTGGTCCTGGGCCGAGATCTACGTGCTTGGACAAATGTCAGTCAGGGATATTGAACTTCCATGAAAATGCATCTACATAACCCATCTCCGAGACTACCCGTGTCCTGGATCACGAAAATTTCAGCAGATGAACGATACAAAAACCGCTGAAACGTACAAATCGCGATTGCCGAACACGGTACGCTTGTCAAGGTCAGCCTAACAATGCCAAATTCTAATCGTAAACCTCACATGCAAATCTGTTTCTAGCAATCCTACAACGTCTAACTGCATATCACTTGCCAATCATTTCCACTTTTGCAAACTAACCGAGGGCTGAAGAGTACGCACTTGATAACATCTCTCACTCCGCGTTGGCTATCCCGCCCTTCGTTATCGATCCCAAAATGCAAAGTCCATATTCCCGCTGTCAGCATGCGAGGCCCAGGATTAAACGGTCGAGGAGATTCAACCGGTAATCTGTACAACGTTACCAGAACTGACGCAATTGAGATTGAAGCCAATAGAGTCGCGGTGTAAGACGCGGTAGATCTGGGCAGAATGAAAGTTATGGATCGATCCTTAAGCCGTGACCAGCCGTAGAGTATTCCAATGGATAGCATTTGGGCAGAGAGGATCCTTTGTTGAACTCAACTTTAAATAATCGATAACTATTTCAACTGACTCACAAGTCTGTGCGTTCCCTCAGATAAATCCCCCCAGGCACAAAAGCATAAGCGACAGTCCAAACGCTCCCCAAACTCAGGATACAGTATACAAGCCACGCAGCAAAATAGGTCCTGCCGACATCACCCGTTTGCGCTGCATGTTGCAGAACAAAGGGAACAATCGACATGAAGAACAAGGAAGTTTGTAGACCACCCGAATATCCGATCCAGTTTCGATAGTTATACATGACAAACGAGCTGGCAGCACCATAAACAAACCAAAGTGGATGTTCCAGCCAAGAGCTTGATGTAAGGGCGATTGATTCCAGAATAACAGGAATAGCGATACCAATTGATTGTGTGAGGATGGTAAGTGAGCCGTGTAGATTCGCAACGGGGCCATTGGCGTGGCCATTTTGGAACCCAGTCCAGGACCACGCTATCAAGGTGCTTGAATCGGAGAGAAGAGAATGTAGGCTAAAGATCAAGCTGCCCAAGGCCACTGCCGGTATAAGCCAATCCCACATAACTTTGACAGAACTAGGAATAGCATGTGCTTTCTGTTTCACCATTGGTGTGGCCGGATTGTGAGTTGAAGAGGGCCGCGTATTAAACTCGTACAATGCCAGCAGAGCTAGAACGATACCGGTTTTATTGTACCCACCCGACTTCCCATTGACCATTGGCCATACTAAGGGCGTTAAGTCGCCTATACGGTGGAGGGTATGCCATACGTACCTGGATTGTTTGAGTGATTGGCATGCTTCGACAAGGACGACAATATTAGACCACCTCCCATCACTTTTTCATGTCTTCTTCGTCAGCGCAAATGACGAGGGGACGGAAACGGCTCACAAACACCCTGGTATCCCGCTCCCTTTCCATCTATGCCCGCCCAGTCCACAGTCTGTCTTAATACTACGAAAAAGTTGGCGAAGGCAACCACAAACAGCCTATGGAGTGGCTGGCGCAATGCAAAAGCCGCTAATCCTGAGAAAGACAAGAGGTGCAACGTGTTGCGACCACCGCGAGTACCAGCCCAGGTTAAGACCGGCGACACAGAAAGCAAGATAGGCGATAGGGTAGAAAGGAGAGCTAGCTCGTGTCCTGCTATTCCCAGCTCCCAGACGCTGAAGTAAAAGAGCGTTGGAATGAGGGAAGTAAATATCGACCAGAAAATGTACGCTGGTATATTCAACGAGAGGTTTAATAATCCATTATAAGGTGGAATGGTTGCTCACAGAAATACATATCAGACACGAAACTCGCCAGAGGTCTCCAATCTATGGGGATCCTGGCCATACCCCAAGATCGTCGGGTTCCGACGGATTGTGCGGGAGAGTCAGAGCCAGAGTGCTTTGGGGTGCTTTCCGTTGAAGATACGGCAGACGGAACTGTTGGTTCCAACTCTGATATTCTGCATCGGAACGGTCAGTAACCATAAGTTTATCTGTGTGAAACAGGAGTACTTTGAACGTAGAGTCGGTGCAGGTAGGGACGTTCCCAGGGAAATCTGGCATTTCAAAGTTCACGTCAAAAGATTTCTCAAAGGAATCTGAGAGATCGACAGACCTGTAGATTCGCTTCCTTGAAATCAATTGCTGTCAAAGAATCATAGTAGATGTCAAGGAAAATGAGGGCCCATTCAAAAAAGCTGTAACGCGTGTAAGCTAGGCATGCCTGATCGTCAAATCGGATGAAGAAACGTTCGAGGCCACAGACTGACCACCAGGAACTTCATGCACCTTGTGTTGGACGAAAAACCAAATCATGGGAAGGATAGACGTAAAAAAGCTGAACAAGAAATGAGATTTGCAAACTTGGGCTTAGACAATGCAACTCGCGCACGCAATCGCAACATAACATCTGTGTGAAGAAGAGCTCAATCGCCCTGCTCCATTGAATTCAAACTACAAGACGAACCGTTTCCTTCGCACTTGCTCTAAGCTTCGAGGGGTGCACACTATCCCGCCGATCATCCACGGAATGTTGCTCGCAATGTAGACCAGCATAAGGAAGTCATGCACGTCGTGATCATCATTGGAGGTGATATAAACCCAGCCACCACACGAGAGTGTCCTGATGAGGCCGAAGACAAATAAAACGGGTGGTATGCTCGAGGAAGGCGAGCTTGTTAAGTAATATTGGAGAGAAACGAGTGCTATCCGTGGGCCTTTGGGAGGAATTTCATCTTGACTGACAGATTGAAGAGACAAGGGTGAACGGACCAGACGTCAGGGCAATAAATATTTGGAAAATGTTACGCTCGGGATACCAGTCCCCTATGCTGTCGGTGGGTGCTACTGATTTCAATATGTCAGATTCGTGAAGGATAAATAAAGAACTTGCGTTGCTGAGACGGATGGAAACCATTCGTCGGGATAGTCAGCGACGCCGTTCTTAACGATCTTCTTGTAGTGGAGTAGACACCCAAAAAAGAAGGCGCTAGAAAACGCCATGCAAGCAAGGTATGTGTGTAATCGAGACACGTAGGATGCACTCAAGACCAGCGGTTCCACTTGGGACGACATGGCTGCTACGATCATGAATGTTATGTCATCAACCCTTTGCACTCGCAACGGAAATCCACACCTCATAATCGAAGCCGTCTAGAAGAGGTCCACTTCCTTGCGTGTAGTACGAGCTGCATCCGCATTGAGAACTGGTTACAAGGTTATGTTTCTTTCAGTGAAGGGTATGATCCCAACCCCTTCTCCAAGCAAACATAACAACAGTGTCGGAAGACTAATTGTATTCCACCACTCATTTTTGCGAACATGCTCTCTCGCCAATTGAAATGTCCAAAAGATTGGGAGCATGCAACAACACAACACCAAGACGAGTCCTGTCAACATCAATGGTAGTTGCAGCAACTACCACCCCGACTGCAGGAAATTCTGGACCAATTCCCCAGTCCATCTCATTGACAATTGACGAACAATTCACTCCCAAGAGTGCGACGGCAGAAAGTAGGGTACCTAGCTCAGAGATCGTTCAAGGTGAGCTCTCAATGACCTTGAACCAATAAACACTGGAAAACCTACAGACCAAGTATCACGAACCTAGCAATGTGTAACCAATTCATGGTTTCGACTGATTTCAAGGGACATGGTCATCGAGAAATCCCCCACCCAAGTGCACCGAAATAGGACAAATGAATTCGGACCATTCTTGACAGGTTGTCACTTGCGCGAGAGCATGCGTGAGAGCTACTTTGCATCTTCCCTTTTCTTGCTTAGCGAGGCACGAAGAATCGTGATGCTGGCGCTAAGTCTCGTTGATACCATACTTCTCCGCCATTTCGCATAAGTACCACGAAGATTCTTACCCACCTGAACGTACCCCAAAGAATGGATGTTATTGATCATTGCGTGTCGCTTATTCCTCTCCCATACCTCAAGCCAGCCTTCGCGCTTTTCAAACTTATCTGGTCTTCAGCTCAGAACGTGCAAATTTGCAAGCATCAACTCCATGCTCTGAGCGTGTCTCTCGGTCAACTGCTGACAACTCTCGATGAGCACTACCGTTCGGGACGAATTTTAGAAAAAAACACATCACAGACTCTTGATGACTTGACTCAGTGAGTAATTTTTGAAGCAAGTGCTGATCGGGACTGCTTCCTCTACATTATGCAGACTACTCTGCGAGATTGCAGAATTTGTGCAGACCCAGTTAGCCCATAATTTTCTCCGAGCCCTGTTTGCCAAAGAACAAAGAATCGCAATAATCGAGGCCTATTATCGTCAGCTTGCTACCACAATTTCCTCTTTCCAGGTTCGTTGAAATCGATCCTCGAAATTCACATCTTGCCTTAATGATTATTTGCCAGATGTCAGCGCTGCTAGATATTCACGATTGGCAGTCGCAGAATGACAAAGCTCGAGAGGACGATCAACGTGTTTTATATTTACGGCTTAGCCAACTTGAAGCAAACCAGGGCCAGTTGATGGCAGCTCTGGGTAAACAACCTTACCCCGTATAGCACCAAAATCAATTATCTGACTCACCATGTAGATGCCTCGCAAAATAACATGATGGCCATGATGGCCTCAATTCAACGACGGCTCAATATTTCGATCGGAGAGGATCGTGAGCGGCAGTTCTTCTTGCACAGCCTTCAGTGCCTCTCCATTGCCAGTGGGTCTGTTGTGGAACTTGACAGTTGGACCATTACAGCATTCGAGGTTGAGTTTGGTCCAAAGATTGGGTCCGGTGGTTTGTGCGAAACTTCATTCTTTCTGAGATTATTCGCCACCGACAGACTCACTTTCATGCACAGCGGGGAAGTACTCAAAGGGACTTGGAACCAGACACCGGTTGCACTCAAAGTGCTGAAGACAGATCAAGGCATCAGTCCGAGCACTGCAGTATGTGTTATACTTGCTGTTTGAATCTATTTTAACGTGTAAATACCAAGGCTATGCGTCGAGAGATCGAAGTCAATGGCACTCCTATTGCGAGTTAGCTGTCTTTTGATCATTGAATGTAGATCTGGTCGAAACTTTCGCACCCAAATATCCTCCGTAAGTTTGCAATAACTTCCTCCAATACCATTATTGTCAAGTTCACCATTTTTCATGTTCGACAGAATTCTTAGGCGCAAATGTCTTAGATGACAAACCGTTTATCGTGATGCCTCTTTTCAAGAATGGAAATGTACGAGACTATCTGCGCACTCATCCAGATCGTGATCGACTTCGGATTGTGCGTTACATACTATGAGTAAGACCGTAAAGATTTGACCTCCCTTTCTAGCTGATCCACATCTCCCGTGGCATTGCGTACCTTCACTCAAGAAAGATTGTACACGGTGATCTTAAAGCGGTATTCTATTATCACTCATGTTCAGACATCCTTTTGCATTAAGACACTCTTTTGCAGATGAATGTGCTTATCGATGACGCACGAAATGCTGTGCTTTGTGATTTTGGGCTTTCTCGTATCAGGTCTGATGTCTCTAGTAGTACATTGGGCGCCAGTGCCATTGCAGTTTTGGGAAGTCGAAACTGGATAGCACCTGAACGATTAATGGGCGGTTCGCTAAAGAAGCCTTGCGATATCTACTCATTCGGTATGACAATTTATGAGGTATGGCAGGTACCCCTCTAGCTTTCTTCCGGATGCTGAATGCACTGCACCCTAAGATTTACGCCGGCGAGACCCCATTGAGCCAAATCAGCTACACTGAATTCACAGACCTGGTGGCTCGCGGAGGTATTCGGCCTGAGCGGCCTGAAGATGAAGACGCCCCAGAGCTCTCGGATGAAATTTGGAGACTTGCCGCCCGTTGCTGGGCTCAAAACCCTCTTGAAAGACCCAACGCTTCCGAGATATGTGACCTTATATCTCAATTGCATCCTAATCGGCCATCCCATCCTCACCCTCTGCGGCTACCCGATGTTTCATTGACAGACCTACCCCTTGCCCAACCAACAGAGCTCCCTCCTTCACCTCCTATGTCAGGCGAGGTTGGATCTATTTTTACAAACCCATTCAGGAGGAAAAGGACTACCCAGTCAATGCCAATACCTGGATCGACGCCTCCTTCAGCTCCTGACAGTGGTCCCACAAATAATTTGATCCCAACTTTCACCTGCTCAGTGGAACTAAAAGGAGACAGTAATTCGATTTCCTCGGTTTCAATCTCTCCTGATGGCAAAACAGTTGCGTCGGGTTCCTATGAGGGAACGGTCAGGGTGTGGGACATAGAGTCGAGGGAGCTGAGCTGTGGGCCTATTGAAGCCAATTCTGGATTCGTCAACTCGGTCGCATTTTCCCCTGGTGGCAGACGACTTGCCTCTGGTTACGAAGATGGGACAATCCGGGTTTGGGACATCCAGAACGGCGCTCTCGTTCTTGGCCCTCTGAGTGGGCACACCAATTCTGTCATGTCCGTCGCGTTCTCCCCCAATGGTCAATTAATCGCATCAGGCTCTCGCGACTGTTCTGTCCAGATCTGGTGTGCTGACACCGAGTACAACAAGCTGGGCGCCCTATCTGGACACGAACATTATGTGACGTCGGTTGCCTTCTCTCCCAATGGGGAGAGAGTTGCCTCAGGCTCGTTTGACAAGACCATTCGAGTATGGGATGTCGAGCAAGGACAGGTTGTTGCAGGACCATTTCGAGGAGATGCCTCGTGGATTTTCTCTGTGGCCTTCTCCCCCGATGGTACGAAGATTGCATCCGGTTCTGAAGATCGGTCAATACGCATATGGGATGCCAATACAGGCAATCTCATCTCTGGGTCACCGCATTACTTTTCAGGACATGGTAGTACCATCAACTGCGTAGTTTATTCTCCAGATGGCAAGTGGATCGCCTCTGGTTGTGGTGACACGATCACCCGTGTCTTCGATGCCGAGACAGGGAGTCTGGTGATGAGACCTATCAGGGAGCGATCTGCCCCAGTGTCAATCGATTTTTCTTCAGATGGTAAGAAAATGGCTTCTGGTACTTTTGAGCCTGATAACGCTGTTCGAATTTATCATCTCGGATTTGCGCCTGGCGTAGAGTAGGGTAGCCACTAACAAAGTCCTGAAGCTTGAGTCTTGTTCGACGTTAATAATGTTCCCACTTGGGGCAACATGGCTGTTAGGATCACGGATGTTATTATATGTCATTAACTCTTTGCACTTCGCAGCCAATGCTGCGGAATGGAAATAAAATCCACACCTCACAAACTGTCCAGCAAAGATCGAACGCTGAACGTCAAAGTGTGGATTGGTCCACTTTGAGAAAAGATAACAAAAGTAAGACACACACCAGTCTTTCTTGCGAACATCCTCTCGCTGATTTGGAATGACAAAAAGCTTCGGAGCACGCTATCACACAACAGTAGGATACCCACAAGTGCTTTGGCATCGGAGCATGCGATAATGCATGGTAGGACACCTGGTTTTACACAAAGACAATGAGCTCTTCCCAACAGTGCTGCAACCATTACCGTAAGACCATATGATCTGTCGTAACATGTACTGTAACCACTATTTTTCAGTGTGCTGATCAACATGTAAAGGCTAGATTGGTACCTCTAGAGAACCACTTATCAAACACTACTGCCCACAAAAGCTCGGTCAGAGCGAGTGCCTAGTCGGTGCTGATATATTGGTCTGTTCCCAAAAAAATCAGCGTCCCGAACCGTGGATCTCCAAAGTTTGCGGCCAAGTATTGTCGCACGAAGAGTTAAGATAAGGACAATGGCCCAATAGATGATGACTGTTATGACCAGGAGAAATGTCAGGATATGGATGGCAACGCAATAGCACCGTGCCTACCAAAGGAGGAGACGACGATCTGTAACACAGAGACAACGAGTGCCTCTGCGTCGGGGGAGCCCCAAAAGATGGCAAAGGTTCCACTGATAAACCAAAATATCCATAGAACACCTATAACGCATATGCATTGGTCTCCGTCACGATGTTGAGAGTGCGGAAACTGGACTACTTACACAGCCAAATGAGTTCAATCCAAATCATGGACATGGATTTGACACTGGATTTCACGATCGCAATTCATGCTACCCTTATCGAATCTGCACTTACAAGACGGAAAGCAATACCATAATAATGGCAGTCGCGGCAGCTGATATGCTGACAATCATTCCTGTTGCCAAATCCTCAAACCCTTTGGTGATTAAATGGATGAGGATTCCCACAAGCACGACTGCAGAAAGGAGGATAATCCCTAGCTCGGGAATCAGCTCTCAACGGTCTTGAACCAATAAACACAGGAAAACTTACAGAGTATCACGGTCCTAGCAATGGGTAACCATCTCATGGTCTAAAGAAGATATAATACACTGCTTTTAATAAACATAATAAGATATTAGGCGGAGTCTACGATAATACCATCCCACCAGTGAAGTAACCCTACAAATGCGAATAGTTTATAATGGTAAAAAAAGAGTGGGAGAGGAATATGAAAGCAAAGAGCTCTCAAATCAGCGCTTGGCTGACGTAAAAGTCATAAGCGTCGGACAACAGACTCTCTTGATGTTCGATCCACTTCAGTCCCACTTCCGCTTTGACCTTCGCCCTTACATCGTGTCTGATAGATTTGATGGTCAAACTGAAGCCAGCCGAAATAGGACGGTGATCGGAGACATTCGCTTCGTAACGCTCGTAGCTGAGTTGCTGCACCCGAGAGGGTACACACGATCGCCACAAGATGCGATCACACCACGCCGGAACCCGACTCTTCTCAGAGGTGTCGTATTCCGATGATCGAGGGTCGTACTTGTACGTCGGCGCAAAGGTAATTGGGCCCTCCGTGAACTGACGCAATCGGAATCCGCGATTGTGCTTCATTTCCTTCATGAGTTGGTCGTGCGTCAACAAGTTCTCGTAGTTGCCCGTGTAAATAGCAGAGATGACGGGCTCTCGACGTTGGTCGATGCGATAGTTCAAGTCCCCGCTGAGCTGAAACGAAAGTCAATGAATGTGAGGGGATGAACTTGAAGCGATTATACTCACAAAGACGATTTCGTGATCGAAGACCATCGACCCGTCTCCTCCCCCAGCGTATGCGACGGCATCTCCGGACGATCGCGTGACAGGAAACGCAGTTTCTTCAAGAATACCAGCGAGGTCTGCGTTCCGTTGACGAACATGATGTTGTCCAGCAGCAAGATGACAATTAATGAGGCATATTGATGAATCTTCGATCATGAAACGGGCAATTATCGCACCCTGGGTATTGTTTAGTGATTAAATATGGAATGTCAAGCTTCGGACCCCAGTGCCTACCTTATTGCCATATCGACCACCCATCCCTCGCTTGGCAGTAGTGACAGCAACATCCTGTAATGTCCCACGTTCCGTCTTTTTCATCAATATACAACTGAATAATCCCACGAGACTTTCGGTATGAGTGACGGTATAAGGAACATCAGGAGGCATCGCTAGTCGTACCGCAAGTAGAAACTGATCGTGCCATTTCTTGTATCCGCTGGTCACCTTCTCCGAAAGGCCGCCATCTTCCTTCTTTTTTGAACCAAGGAGTACGTTTTTGGCAGTCATTTTCCGACTCTCGAGGTCAATCACTTCCTGAAGACCAAAGGCTATAATGTCCGGAGAATCGACGCTTTGGAGTGCTTTCTGGAGGAAGTCAACGTTAACGGCGCCTTCCTGCAAGGACTCTGGTCTACCCGCATCCACGTTCCACGAAATAATGAGAAGCGTCAAGTTGCGGAACCGGCTGAATGATGCTTCTCGCTTCTGAAGCTCTTGATCTGAAAATCTCGATAAGGTTTGGGAATGTTCTTTGCGAAGGTGATGCTCACCAATCCACACTTCCCCAAGCAAACCATCCCAGAATCTAATACGCTCATCCCTACCAACGCTGATGACACGCAACCTGCCCATCCTCTGTATCCCATAGTAGTCTATAAATAACTTCATTACCGGCAAATCGTCGTGCGCCATCCAGCAATTTGTGACCACCCATGGGCGTGGGGCAACGTCATAAGCAGTGATCGTACCTTTCCTCCCCCCAGCCCACAGTCGATCGTTGACGCCTTCCAAGCTTAGTACATCCGAAATAGACACTTTCACGACCTCGATACATTGGGGAAGTCCATCGGTCGTATCAGTCGCCCACAATGTGATAAAACCGCTTTCGTGGCCCAGATAAACATATTGGGGTTGGGAGGGAAGAACCGTGCCAGAGGTTACAGCACCGACTTGCTCCGTGGGAGTCAGAAACCTGCTAGCACACCCAGGAGAAAAAATATCATATAAACGGATGACCGGTGACTTCCCCATGGTCCCAACACCATTCATATCGGATCGTGCAGATGTCCACAATCGCCCGGCAAGTATTTTAGCGAACTCTTGCTTCTCCGCAATCCGGCATACTTTTGGTTGGGTATATGCCAGCCACACGTCGTCTATACCGTCGGGAGTAAAAATCAGAACTTTCCCGCTGAGGTCAAGGGTAACCATAGAACGGCCGTGGCGAAAGATGTGTGAAATTGAGTGCGAATGTGCAACTAGTTTCGTTCCAACCACACTGAATGTCCGAATGTCCAGCTCAAACAGATGTCCTTCTTTCGTTCCCAACCACAAGAAGAACCCTTTCTCGGCAGGCTTTGTGGCATGCCGAATTTCCAAGCATGTAGTTTTCAGGTCCTTGAAACCCAGGTCCTTGCCATCCAAACTATGCACACACGAGTCTGACTTGAGCAGGTTAAACAACCTCAGGTGGTGCTGTGTCGCGACGACTACATGTTCACTGGAAACAGCGACATGGCCGGAATACGCCGGTACTTGGATCTCTGACTCGGTGAATTCGTGGATGGAAAGCACAGGAGGCCTTCGAGACGAATGGCTGCTGTCAGGTAGCGAATCAGCCAAACGACTCTTCGGATCCTCCTCGTCGCCAGATTCTTCACCCGACGATGGAGACATCGGCCGACGGACGGGCGGGAGTTTATCGCCTGGTGCGATCACACGGGTTGGGGGAGGAGGCAGTTTGGTTGCGCCGAGAAGTTTCGGTGAACGGCATGGTGGGTCATGTGCATTACCAATGGCAGGAATGACAAGTGGCCTGATAGGAAGAGGGGGGGCCGCGGTCATTTCTTCTACAGTTGCGTTGGGGCTACGGCGGATGGGCAGGGGAGGAGGGTTAGATGATGCAACGAGATAGTTGGGAGTAGACAAGGCCGCTTGTAATTTGGGTCTTGGGGGCGGCCGAGGGGGCGGAGGGACACCTGGGCGCGACTTTAGTGAGGGGCGACTGTAACTTTCGCTAGAATTACGGCTCGAGCCACTGGACTGGACTTCGAGATCTCCTGAAGATGATCGTTGGTGATTACCATGCTGCGCTACCACAGTTCCACTACTTCCGGAAGCCAGAACACCATCGGTGTCAGAGTCGCCTATATCAAATGGACTGTGGAGACTGGGGTTTGAGATCGAGGGAGAGCGAGTTTCATCGGTGGTGACATGAGATAAGGTGAGAGGAGATTTGCGGGAGGTTTCAGGCTTCTTAGAAGGTCGCGGAGGTACGGCGGGAGGATTTTTATTTGCAATTTTCTGTTCAGACTGGAAGGCGGGATGTTCTTCATTGCTGTTGGGTTGTGGAGCATAGTTTCTCGAGAGGGATGTAAAGGATGAATTTCTAATGAAGTGTACAGTATGGTCAGTAACCCGGATAGAGAAGGGACTGGTATCGAATCATCCACATAGTCAAGCGAAATAAGGTGGGCCATGATTGCTCACTAAGGAGTACGCGTTTAAACTTGACTGATACCCAGAATATCAGTCATGAAATCCTTTATAAACGCTTTACGATATTTGCACTATGTACCGTTGGTGATGACCAACACAGAAGAGATGGTCCAAACGGGATGGGTTTTGCACCACACCTGTCAAAGTCCGAGCAAAACGGTACTCACGAGAATTTGCTTCGCAAAGACGCGACACTATCGGAGGGTGACGTATCACTTGCCTCGTGCGTGGGAAGTAACGAAGCAAGAATTGGGTTTTTAGAGGAGGTGTCTGGAGGGTGCTCGTTGTAGATAACAGGTACGGTGGCAGGAATAGGGACGGGACGCAGGAGAGGGGAAGGAGATGGAGATGGAGATGCCGCGTTGGATGCACGGGGTGGTGGGGGTGGGGGTGGCCTCTTGATACCCGCTTTCAGATCCGAAGAGGAGGAGGAAGTCCGTAAGTGGCGCGTGTCTGGGGGGGGGCTCTCTGAACTCGAGGCTGCCCTAGGCCGAGGCATTGCTGATTCCGGCAGCAAGAGAGTCTGGGTACTCGGTGGAGGTTTTCGGTTCGCATCAAGAGCTAGTTGTTCGAACTTGGAACGAAGGCTCTTTACGGCTGGTGGTGGGTCAAAGTCAATGTCGCTGGACACTGGTGAACTAGCCATAGTTCAAGAGCGAGAACCGTAAACAGACGATGAGAAGACGGTCCACCGTGTGGGCTAACAACTTTGACCGTTGACACCGCAAATCCCAGTGAAAGCAGGTTGAGGCAATAACCAGGGAGGGAGTGTGACGCTTGATATTACGTGACGGCCAACGGAGGAATGTCTACTCGGCACCACATCAACACCAAAGTGTACTCAATGATTCAACTGGCCCGCTGACTGGAAAATGAGTTGCGGCACGCGAGATCATGGCTCCCCAAAAGTGATGGTCCTTTTGGAACGTTACAAAAACGAAAAGCAGACCAGCGTTCGGTGACAATTCAACCAGGTACTATCATAATCGCCATACCCTTGCCCCCTTCCAACCGTCATGTCGAGAGAATGACCATGGCGCCCAGGTGCAGTCACTTCACCCTCATCGTACACGGTACCACAACCCACTGGCATGTTCTCTACAGACGCGATACGCTTGATTCTTATGGTTGTCAGTTCGCTCGGCCTCCATCCATACTCGATGAAATAGCCTATGTCACAAATGGTTGCTCGGAAATGGCTCGCCGAGATCAAAGTCCTTCGCTGCACCACGAGAGCAGAAATACATAGGACGGAAATGATACGGGTTAGCGAGGCACTGAAAAGGGACCAAGAAGGATTGAGATTATAAGACAGGACGAGTGCCAAATCTTACTGGGTTTGATATTGTTAGTTGAGTTTTCTTACTTCTGTTGTATGTGTTGTCTTGCCGCTGTTGCATCAATGCATACGCTTTGCCAGGATCGGGTCCAAAACGAACATCAGGACGGTGCGTGTCTGGATCTGGCAAGTCGACTTTAGCCCAGCTCTTTTTGATGTACGAGCCACAATATGGCATGATCCAGTTAGACGATCAGGAAATGTCATACTTGGATGAGACTTGCACTCTCCAGCACGTTGCAGGCGTTTCGCAAAACTGCATCTTGTTCGACACGAGCGTGCACGACAATGTTGCGACGGGCATGGCGGCACCTGGGAGTGGCAGGATGCCGGAGTGGAGACGTGTCGTCTGTATGATTTTATCAGGGAGCTTCCCGGTGGGTATGATACGAAATTGGGGCGAATCTGTCTGGGGACAGAAGCAACAGCTCGCTATTGCTTGCGCAATCCAACAATCCTTCTTCTCGGTAAATTTCCCATTCCCTACTATCTTATCTATTGACTGACAGTCTGCCCGGGATGTAGACGACGCAACTTCGGCGCTGGACGCGACTTCCCGGATTGTGGTCTTTGAAGCCGAGGTTCTGATTCAGGTTGATATCCTCTGTTCACGTGTCTTTCACTCATATCTTCTGGATAAGGCCCTTTGCCTACCCCATCCTATGGAGAAGCCGACTCTCAGCGTGTTGTATGTACATAGGTGTTGACCCTTCGCCCCACGGAAGGAGACGAGTATGGCATCCTAGGTGCTCTCGCTTACAGCCGTGTCCGAAAAACGCCAAATAATTACACCAAACAACACAATCAGCGCCGCGGTATTGACGACATTATCAGGATAGCGTTCAGTGCAAGGACCGATCGCCATTGTGATTTCAAGTACGTTCTCTTTCTCCTAGCATATATCCCTTTCAACATCGGCAATATGACCGAGGAAAGCTATCGTCTTGGGGCGCTAAACGACACCCCGACCTATTTTGCTTTTGGAACCACTCGAAACATCGCTTCAGTTTCGATCCGGCAATGGGAATGACCTCCGAGCGCAGGCACCAATCTGACCCCATCTATACAGGTTTCCAAACCATCGATGACTGCAGTGAGGTCATCTGCGAGAATAACACTTTGTTATTTCTGGTCGAAATTGACTGGCATCTGATATTACAGCCTCTGCATTGGCTGTCTGCACAGGTTGACTAATGCGGTAATGGTGGCAGTGCAAGTGATGGCAACACCGGAACGTTTGTCCTTTAATAAATTGGGCCCTTGAATGACTCCCCCAACCCTCGGAATCAGTTGTCACCATGAAGCGTTTATCCATTGCTAGGACCGCGATACTCTGTAGGTTTTCACCTGTTCAATAATTTGAGATCATTGAGAACCCATCTTGAGACTTCCGAGCTCCATAGGTACAAGTCTACTCTCCGCAGTCTCACTCTTGGGATTGAGTGGCTGGTCAATCGTCTATCCGAACGATTTGGAACCAAATGAACCAATAGCTGATGCGACCACCATAGCCGCCACTGCAACCACCATTGTTCTTGTGTTGCTTTCTCTCTTGTAAGCGCAGATTCAAACATCGATAATAGTCACCGCTAATGCAATTGTGAAATCCAGCCTCAAGTTCATGTCCATGATTTGGGTCGAGCTCATTTGGATTGGTAAGAAGACCAATCTCAACAATAATATGACCGAATTAATACATGTTTCTCGTAGGCTTGCTATGGATATTCTGGCTCGTCATTGGACTCGTCGAAATCGTTATTGTGCCAACTTCTGTGGCACTAGAGGATGGCTCCCCTTTATGTATATCCAATTATTTCAAGCACTGGTTGTGCCCTCAAGCTAACGATACCGTCAGTTAACTTGGAGCCTAAGGCGTTTGGTCAATTCCTGCTGTCGATGTTCAACAGCTTCTTTTGTAAGCACAACGATCCTTACGGCCAAGTTACCATCCATATCCTGACATTTCTCTTGGCCATGTCCCAGTCTTTGTCTATTGGGTGGTTGTTCTTACTTTAACCCTTCGCGCAAGGAGATGTGGCCGTCAACTGTGGACATCCACTGTTCGGGATGCCGATTTTCGTGCCGTTAGACAGCATGAGTTAGACACTCCAACACCCCTTCGCTCTGACAAACCTACTGTAAAGAGCAGCGTCTGACAAATGGTTCTACAGTATGAAGGTACCGATAGTCTTCATATATTAATCAGCCCACTGATAATCGTGGTCTTCAGGTTGCGACAAATCATTTGTTCTTATCATCCGTGGCGCTAGTCTTGATCCCTCACCACGCCTTTCGCCCTTTTCAAGCAATTGACGCTCTTTATATGTGCCAGTCTCTGCACAAGCCGTCTATAAGCGTCCAATTTGAACCCGCGTAGATATCCCCATCACTTAATTATCCACAATCACGATATCTCATGGATTTGCGATGATCTTGTAACGGCTAGTGAATGTAGTGTCCTTTTTGCTCATTGAGAGAGAGGGGGTATCACACAAATATACGACATGTACAATATTATTCTAAATCATAGCATATCGGATTTTCCATCATTGACCAAACACTTGTAGAAAATAGTCCCATGATCTAACGAGCGAAGAAGGCCTCCAGCCAACGGGATTGCCCGAGATTGACTCTGCCGCAGAATCATAACCGCTTGCGTGGTTCATCATCCGGGAAGCTCTTGGGATGATCGGGTCTGCCTCTGGGTGCCAAGGAGCAGGCGGAGGGCACACACGCGAAGGTAGTTCCGCAGAGAGATAAGCGCCAGGCATGACTTGACGGACTTCTGGAGAGGCATCGTTGTCAGCCGGTTCGGATCCCGATGGGACTACAGGATATTGGGATTCAGTTGCCGAGTGCTCGAGGCGGTGCCTCCCACCCGGGACACCTTCTCCAATTATGCCGACACCGTTGGGCGTTTTCCCTAGCGGGGCGGCCTCTGGGAACCGAGGGGGGGCGAGTGGGGGACACGCAGGTAGACGTGGTCCACCAGGGGATGGCGAAGTGCGTTTAGAGGGGTAGTAGTTGGCTGCTTCGTGTCCAGGCGACATGGCAGAAGGTGGGTCTCTACTGGTTGAGACACTTTGGAAGCGTCGGTGTGTCTTGTCGGGACAAGATGGTGGTGCGGCAGTGCATTCCCGTGCACAGGAATAATCCAATAGTCTCTTGATCGCGCCGCCAATTTGGATGCGCAACATAGGCTGAGTCTCGACGGGCTCAAAGCTGGGAGCGTTGGAATGATGGTGGTTGATGTTGATGAGCCAAAAATGCCACTCGCAGCAGCTAATATAAATGTTATAGTTAAGCACTGCATAGGCAGAGCGCTCCATGCTGTTTACTAGAGCCAAGGATAGATGTGACATCTTTGCCCTGGGAAGATTCAGCTACAATGTTCGGGATAGAGTCCAAATGCATACTTACCATTGCTGGAGTTTTATAACAAAATCGTCCAGCCACTTGGCGGCTAATATGGCTCCGACCACAAATGCGCGGAGCATGATCTGATCAGTATCTGGAGGTACTTCATTCTCCAAGTGTGGGGAATCGAAGACTTCGATAGGGAGCTTAGAGATGTACCACAGCGAGAGAAACATAGTGGCAGGCTCCATTTGGATAGTCGTTATAATATCATAAATGTTGTCGCCTACTTGGTCTCGGACGTATGTGGCATAATTACTGGAGTGGAATCTATGAACGCAGAAATAGATAAAAGATGTCTCGCAAATGCATTAGTGGAAGCACTCACTCTGAAATGGGAATATCGTAAGCGTGGCAGATGTATACATATAGATAGTCTGCTATCCAGTCGGCAAACGCAGAGTACTTGTTCCGCCGTTCCTCCCGCGCTCTGATAATGCTCATGGGAACAGTGCCACCAGGATGCCACTGGGACGATCTGACGGAGCGGTGGTTAGAGTATCCGCGCCTCCGGGGAGCTCGTACAGTCTTGCGAATGACGGAAGATTGTACCGGGCGGACGGGATTCCAAGGGTTGCTCGATTGCGTGCGATCCCCTCCAAAAGTGTTGCCGTAGCCGCGACTTGAAAGTCCGCGTGTCCTTGGTTGGCCGTAGGTGACATCACTTGCCCCCATCACGACAGACGGTCCGGAAAGCTCGGGCGGATCGTGGGCTGATGCATGTGAAGAGGGCCCGGAGATACCACCAGCCATAACGTACATAGAAAACGTAGGAGAGTTATCTTCGTCGGTGGCATGGTGAGGCGAACGATCCTTGGGACATTCTGTACGCTGACTAGAG